>JAENHJ010000042.1:8607500-9236852 GCA_025330945.1 Mucuna pruriens
GAATTTATTAGTTTCAACTAATTGTAATATAATTGACTTTTAATATATTATATTTTAATTTATTTTTATCTTTAAAAATAAAATTACTGTTTAAGATATATTTTAAAAAATAAATTATATTATAATAATTAAAATTAATAAATTAAAAAATAAAAATAAAAATATATATATTAAAATTTAATTATATTTTTTAAAAGTATAATGTTAAAAGTAAATTAGAGAATTAAAAATATGAATAATATTAAATTAAATAAAATTACTTTACATAATATAGTAACAAATAAATTATAAAATAGTAAATTATATATAATTAACTTATTTATATAGAATAATAAATATATTAATTAATTAAATTAAGTACTTAAAAATAATATAATTATCTTAATTTATAATATTTTTTATTATCTTTATTATCTTAAGTTATATTATTCATTTTATTAGTATGTCAGTATTAAACTAACTAAAATTAAGATAAAGACAAAAAAATATAAAAATTTATAATAATTTAAAAATAATAAAAAAATTAAAAATCTTAAACTAGAGAAACATAATTACATGAACTTAAAATGTATTTAAACTTATATTAATAATAAAAAAATTATTTTTCATATCAGAAACTTTTTTATTTTCTCTAATAATTGGTTGAAATTTCGATTTAGGGTGAAAGAATTTATAGTTTCTAGCTCTGTGTACAATTTTTAAAACAAAATATTCAAATAGTTGATGAAATAATACCTTATTATTGAATTACCGGATTGAATAAATTATTCTGGAAACAAATTTTATCAAAGACAAGACATTGGTTAAGTTGGTTTTATAAAACTTACCATAAGATGTCGTTATTTTATTTATTTCCTGAAATGTAATAAATTAATTTTTTATAAAATAAATTTTATGAACTATTCTCATGTTTTAAATCTTGTTTTAATTAAAATTCTAATTTTTTTCATAAATTACATACTTGTTTCTTATTTCATTCTCAAAATTATTGTCAAAGATATAAGTGATAAAATAAAAAAAAAACTTACTTTTGACTTGTTTTAAAATAAAAAAAGATAAACAAAAGTCATCAAATTTTAAGAATAAATTTATAGGTTAAACCTCCAAGAAGTGGGAATAAAAAATAGAAAAAAAATATCAATTTATCTAACCAATTCAACATCACATAAAAAAAATAGTAAAATGTGAGTCAAACCTTAATAAGCTACAAATAACTAATAACATTAGGTCTTCAAAATAAAAAACAACATAATAAGGCAACCCACCTCCACACGTGACATTGGCAAATTAGGATGGTTGAATGAGTTTGTTGATTGAGATAACTTAACTCACTTTTTCAATTCTTTGTAACTTAAGCGGATTAACTATTAAGTTTAACTAATAAGTTTAATTTAAGGGATATTATTAAGAGGGAGTTTGAGACTAATGATTTTTGTTTCAAGTGGGACAAGGAAAGTCCAAGTGAAAGGTTCTTAAGGTTATGACATTTCAAAAAGGTTTTACCTTTCAAACTTTATTGTGGATAGTTGTTATAACCTTTCTCATCGTGATATGTTCCAATGAGTCAATTGACCAAGGCATTATTATTCTCAAGTGTGTAAAAGGATATCAAATAATAAGGATGATAATGTATAATGTTTTGATACTAAATTAGAATATTCATGTTTACACTTATATTTAAAAACATGGCTTATATCGACATAGATAATAAATTTAATTTTATGTCTATATGTATGTATCTATTTCCTAGGTCCTTTAAGTAACATGTCAACCAATAGTCCATTTGGTTGATGGATGAGTTAGTAGAGGTAGGAAGCAACATGTCAATATTATATATGTTTTGGGTTTGTATCCAAGAATTCCCAAAATTGAAAGGATATAGTGACCTAACCAAAATTGACAATGCATCAAGATAATACACATGTGAAGCAACAAATTGAAACTTATCAATATCCAATATGATTAGGGATGATAATATAGTCAACCCAATGCAATCCGTCAAAGAATGAGTTGAGTTAGGTTAAACTCATTTAAAAAATGGATTGAAAAACACAAATCAATTAAACCTTAAATAAGTTGTAAGTTGGGTTGTGTTGACATATTATAATTAAAAAAAATTATAAAATGTGATCAATGAATTGAATCATTAAATAAATATAAAATAAAAAAACATAAATAATTCAAATATAATATTAATTAGTCCATCAAATACATTTATCATTAGAAATGGTCTTAAAAAGTCAAAACTAAAATCAATAATATTTTAGTTTATTTACATCAATAAATTTACCACTACAAATCTTAATGTGATATAATAAATGTATAATTAATAAAAGTCAATCTAACTTGTTAAGAATCATGAAAAATAAAAAAACAAACAATTATTCACACTTCAAAATGACATCATTTATATGAAATTCAATCGAATATAACATTCTAACGTGCATTTTTTATTTAATACTTCTTCTCTTCTTAATTTTCTGTCATATTAACTTCAACATTAAATTTTTTTTAGATAGTTACACTCTTATCCCAACTTAAGATGTTAAAAAAAAAACTTACTTAACGGGCACACAACACCACTTGAACATCTAACTCCTTGAATTGGAGCTAAATAGTAATCATATTTAAATCCATCAGATATATTTTAGTTAACTGTGTTTTTTTTCTTACATGTTAATAGAAAATAATGACTTAATGAAAATTAATTATTAAAAAGACACTGGTGGAAAATATGACATATCAAACTGAATTAAAAAGTATTTGGAAACAAATATATAATTAGTGTGCGTATTTATAAGAGGAGAGGTATTTAGTGATATTTTAGACAGAAAGAATGGAAAGGTGGCATTGGTTGACTGTGACCCCACCAGAGAAGGAGAAGAGAAGACAATTGGAAACCGCAACCGCATTGATCCATAATTTGGTTCCTTCGAACAATAACTCAAAGGCCAAACACAAGACTAATTACATTACACCGCCCTCTTTCTCTCTTTCACACACAGAGAAATCTAGATACACACATCACATCACCAACCACCAATTAACTACTGCCATTCTTTTTCTTCTATCTATCACACCTTACCACAATTTCTATACTCCTTTTTCATTTTATTTTTTTTATATATTTCTTTCTCATCTACCTCTCCCGTGAACCTTCGCACCATCATCCACCTCTTCCTTTTTTATATAACTCCTATTCTCTTTCTTTAGTTCTCATAACATCAACATGCCTTCTTCTATCTCACAGGGTATTCTTCTCACCACTGCCATGCTTCTCTCAACCTCTCTGCTTTATGTTGCCTTCTCCAGGCAAAAGACCACCCCATCATTTCAAATTCACCACTCTAACAAACCCACCTTACGTTCTTGCTTGTATTCAGGTAAATTAATTAGGCCTCTTCATTCTCTTTTCATTTTTTTTTCTCTTAAAACCGTTTGTTATATCAATCGCTCGCTATTCTTATACCTTCTATTAACCTGTGAAGTGAAAATTCTTTTATTAAGTTGATTTTACTAGTTTAGGATCTCCAACAATTATTCAGCGATTCATTTCTTATTCAAAATTTATTCAATTTGAAAATTCTTTTTAAATAATTAATTTAAAAACCTAGTTTTTCCATCTTCTTCTATTTTTACCCTGTTCTACTTCTCCCTCAATTTATTACTCTGTTTTGTGCCTTGCAACCATTTATCATATGTTTGAACAATTTTATTTAATTACATTTTTAGAATTAAAAATAGAAACCAAACGCACCCTAAACTTCTTTTCTTGTTTTGAATTAGCCTAAATTCTAACTGTGTGGCATGGTTTTCAGAGGAAAAGAAAAGGGAGAGAAAGAAGAAGAAGAAGGTAAAATTTGCAGAAAATGTGAAGGAAGGAAGAGAGCAAAAGAGAGTAACAAGCAACTGCAGAGACGAAACCTCGGAAAGTGGTGGAATGCCAGCGAACAGAATGGCTTTGTATAACGGGATTCTGAGGGACCGAGTGCATAGAACCGAGTGCTCTTATTAGCCAACGTTGTAATGTACAGTTTGTGTTAGGATTTTGAGCAACACATAAAATCTCATCAACCTCTCTTTCTCTCTCTGAATATGTGGTGAGGGACGAGGGTGTTAATACAATGCAAAAATATAAAAAATAATATCTGGGGTTTTCTTGTGGCTGTAGATACGTCCTGGATTTTTTGTCCAACTCGCTATAAAGTATTGGCAAAGTTTTGTTTTCTTCCAAAACAACCTACTTCAATGAAACAAATTATTGTTTTTCTTTGTACCTTTTGTTATTTATTTATTTTAAAGCTGTTTTTTTTGGACATAAGTATTGCTGATTGCTAAATTTTGTTGGAGATATATTGCTTAATTAGTTAGTTACCATGACTAGAAAATTTGGATATCTTTTTTTTTCACACCTTGGGCGAACAAAACCAATGAAATACAATAATTATTTTAGTAACTTAAAATTTATATTTAATCTATATAATATGTTCGTATAATCTTAAAAAAAAATAAAATTATAGATTATCTTGTTTTAGGCTTCAATTTCACATCTAAAGATGTATATGAAACATAGGTCACATCGGGCCTATTTAATAAGTTCCACTATTTTTTTTATAAAAACTTATTTAGCTTAAAAGTTTGTATTTTAGACCATTTAAAAGGCTTTTTAAGTATAATAAACTAATTTATTTAAGTTAATATAAATATTAATCTATAACATATATAAAAACAAGATAATTTTTTTTTATGTACACATTTCTTTGATTGTTTGACCGTTTTCATTGTCCATCTTTTACCGATTCGCTGTTAAATTATAAATGGTAATGTGGAAAAGAGAAACCAGTCATATAAGTTGCGCTTTATTGAATTTTTCATGACAAATTTGTATATACAATTTTTCGTGACGCAACAGATTAATATTTTGGCCATCTTTTAGGACTTACATGAAAGTTATTAGTTTTCATTGACATTTAATATTTGACTATTGAAAGAATGTAGGATCCTTCTTGTAGTCAAACAAGTGACAAAATCAACGTGTTCAGTCTATTGACTTTTATATTAAGGTTTCTTCAACGATAATCTAGTTATCAATATTACCGCCACTGAACAAATTACAAGATAAGGTATTAAGCAATGTTCCCGGTAGCATTATCATTTAATATTAATAGTTGCTCTTAATTTCAAACAGTTGAAGTATGACTACAAACTAAAAAGAATGAAATTGATTATAACCTTGAGCCTTAGATTAGAGGATGCTAATTCAGACTTCTATCCACGAACTATTGTACCAAAGATTTAAGGTTTGCTTTATATTATAGACTTAGGTTTTGTCAAACATCCGAACTAGGAATTTAACGTTTGCTTATTTAGACTTTGACTTTGTCAAACCTCTGAACTTATTTAAGTTCCCCACAAAATTCAAATAAATGCGTTGAAGATAATGATGGTAGGATAATATTATGAAAGAATATGAGTGGCATTTATAATACTACTACTAATAATTCGAGTTCTAGCTTTCCTGGGCCTAGCATGATATGCAGTATAAAAGAGAATATATGATTAATCTAAAATAAAGATAGCATAATATGTTAAATTAAATTTCGTGCATGTAATGTAACAGTGTTTCTATGTATGTTCCTGAACAGTTAGACAAACTTTCTCATTTACTACGATCTGAACCAAAAACCACGTTTATGCCTGTATTGTCCCCCGTCTTAGTCGGTTGTAACAAAATTTCATTGTTTGTTCTTCTCATCCACGTACCCAGATGCCCTTCCTCTCCGTCCTATGAGAAATGGCTCTGGGGAGGTGTTCTCAGTGGGCATATTCAGACCCTGATAAGATCGATTTGCCAAAAATTCTGCTCCTGATCTAGCATTCCCCTTCATTAGAGCATTTGAGTTATTCCGCAACTGCAGTGCCTTCTCTGTTGCATTTACTAAAGCAAGAGCTTCTCTTTCTTCCTCAACATTTTCTGATGAAATACAAACTTAGTGATTAGAAAATAAATTAATATTTATGACCTTAGTTGGTAACACAGAATAAACAACCGAATTACTACCAGCATTATTATATGTACAAGAAAAACCACCGAAAAAACCAGTAGGAAACATCAATCACTTTTACCAGCTGAATTTTTCAAATCTAAACAAAAATAAGTAAAATGGGTCTGTACAATCACGCAGCAGTAGCTAGTGTGACAATTTATGGGTGATGGCAGCTGAAATTTTTTTATTCCATCAAAGACCAACAATCTCATGACTGTTTACATGTTATAATATGGTAGAATTACAATTGAACTGAGTCTCTTCAAGGGAACTTTCCTTTAATGCAGACTGTCCAATCTCATTCACAATGACATATCTTCACTAAATTTTCAATTATCTCAGAATTATGAAGATGGAATTTAAAAAAAAACCAAAAAAACTAATTGTATTATTCAGTTGCAAGCATAGGAGCAAGGAATAGAAACTACCTTGATTTTCAAAATCTTCAACGTATCCACCCTGAAAGAATGAAAACCGTGCTTCTTCTTCCTGGTCTCTAACTTCCATTTGAGGCAAGTTAATTAGATCTCGAAATTCCATTACATAGGCTCCTGTCCACTGGCTTCCCCTGGAACAGAATAATAGTCACATCAGAAATCAAGAAACGTAATCATAAAGTCATAATTATAAAGATTGGAGAGAAGCAAGCTACATATTCCAGTATTCAGGTATAAATATATCACAAACCATCTTCTGTACATGGAGGGACCATATATATCAAAATATTTTATGTAGGGATATATTGGTGTCATGAAATTTACAAATCCTATATATCTTCATAGAAAAAAAAAGCATGTACAAGACACAATATCAACTGTTCAATAAAACCAAATGATGAAGAAAAAAACACAACTGGTTTTCTACCAAGATCCAGGAATATCAAAGACAAGGTATTTGACAGGCTACAAGTTACTTGGTGATCGGGTGTGTATGTTTGGGAATTTACAGCTTACATATTCAACCATGACAGTTGAGTACAGAGACAGTGACCAAAAGGTTTCTACAAAATAGATGTAGTTATATGAAAAATAAAAGAAAAGAAATTACAACTTAGTAGCTCATGCAAAGCAAATGATTCTTGAGTTTTAAAAAGTTTAAAGCTAACCTGGAAGTTAGCTACCTGTAGATAGAATATTTGGTTATTTCCCCCTCTTTTAGGGTTATTATCCATTCACTGTAGCCATAGATCTACCACAAATTAAAAATAGAGAGGCTACCTAAAACTATCAGCAATCTATAAAAACACTAGCAAGGAGACAATTTTCAATATACAAGTATGTTTAACTACGATAGAGTACCTATTGAAAGCTATCATTGCTTCGAAGGGAGTAATAACTGGAGCTAGATACTCTTTGCTATCCAGCAGAGCAGTTTGGGCACAAGAAACGTATAGAAAAACATCACACTGATGAAAATCAAACTCTGTCAGCAAGTTTTCAGACAAAGGCAAATTGAAGTATATACTAAGAATGTAATGAAACTTCACCTCAGGAAAGTTAGCAAGTTTAGCTGGGTTTGGTCTTCCCATAACCAAAGTATAGGCCTTCTTGCCTGCCCCAGTAATGAGTTCCATCATCTGATTGATTATATGAAGATAACCAGCTGTATCAATATGCAGTATGTTAAATTAAATTCCATTTCTCTTGCAAAAAACACGAAAATAAAATATTTACTGATGTATGAGATAGTTTTCACATTTGTCATTCATTCCTGATAGCTACCTAAACCATGATTAAGACTATGAACAATCCATAATACAACTGAATATTCTGTAATTGTAGGCAATAATCAAATGATTCCTTTTCTCACAGAATAATGTTCTTCAAGTCAGGCAAGTATTCTTCTCATTTCATTCAATGTTAGTAACGATAAGGATTCACTCTTGAGATCCTTTCTCACTAGACAACAACATTCAAATCAAATGTATTTGGGAAATTTGTGATAGTATAATGCTTCACAAGGAATGTCACTATACAGTTCTGTATATGCTCATGTTACTTTAGTGATAACCATGCATGAAAAACCAAAATTTTTACAGTAAAACATACCAACACCAAGAGTTCCAACTAAAATCCCAACAATATTAGCATCCTTAGCTCTCTCCACCAGGTAATATCTGCACAGTCATCACCCAAACTTAACAAATTTTGAAGACATAAGATGGCTTACACAACAGAGAGAGTAGTGTGTTTATATTGGGATACATACCTACGTTTTAGAATCCTCCTTTGTTGAAACAAGTCTGTCACCATTCGATTTTCATTTGCATCATATCTGACTAAAACCAACAGAATCATAATAATTAAAATCATGATTCACAAAAATCCTATAGCAGAAAATAAGTTAAGAAGCATTCACATTTTCTGTATGAGAGATACATGTTATAGGTACAAAAGAAAAATTAAAACAATGTAATAATTTGGAGGAAATTAGCTTCCCAACACCAAAATATATCCTTCTGTTAGAGATGCAGGACAAAACATGACATCTGTTTACCTACTTTACTCATGTCATTCCACGATAGAAATACAATGTAAAAGTAAAACATAAGATAAGGAGCCAAATTATTAAATGGAGTAATTGACATCAATGTTGTCAAATTGAGATCATAATTAGGATCGAGAAGGGATCCTAAGATCCTAAAAAATGCAAAATTATACTAAAACATATACATCGAAAGTAATATAGACAAGGAAAATAACCTCCAAATCACATCATTGAACTAAAACTGAAAATTCATAAGCTCAAGATCCAATACAACTTATAATTAGTAATTAGTCACATAAGTGATAACATAAGTTTTTCATTAGAAATATAAGTTCATAATCTAAGTGTTCAACTCTACTAGGCTACTACTCTAGTATATCCTGCATGCAGCCCCAATCAGGATAGTCATCCAGGAGCTGCAGGGTAAACCCAACATCAGAGAGCACAACAAAGAGAAACCAAAGCCAAAGGCAGAGCTGGGACCCACGAGCACCAAAGGCAGAGATGTGCCCAAGAGCAAAGGCCAAAAGGATTGAATAACTGTGAATGGCTGAGCAAAAAATTAGGGTTTTGGGTCAGAGAAGGGCACAAGGGAACTAGGGCACTGGTCATTCAACTAGAAGGATATTTGAAACATACAAATCACATGAAGATTTGGATGAAATGGTGGGTTTTTAATACCAGATTGTGAAATTTGACCCAGAAATAGATCGGACTGGATAGCCGATCATGCAATCCTAAGGGACAAGATCATCAATCTCATGAAGTCGTGGTCCTGCAACCTATCCAGCTCACATCTGGTTTCAAAGATTGCAGGATCATGCAATTTCATGATCTTAATTGGGATCTTAACAACAATGATTGACAAATTTATGCTAGGAATAAAGGTCCCATGAGAAAGAAGGATAAGTTTTTATATGCAAATGTAACATATAGATGTAGTAGCCCATAAAGAAAATCAGAAAAATACAGATACACATGACAAATTTCATAAAGGATGGGAAACCATCAACCTATTTCACAGGCATTGAATGTGAGCACAACATTAGCAAAAGCTGAATCATCAAGTCCAATCCAAAAGAGCAAGTAGTCATCCATGTTTTGTCCCTCAGGTAATTTCCAAGTCAATCCTCCAATCCTATATATAGTCTCACTTGCCCCGTTGCAACCACTGGCTGGTTCTTGGAGCCCATTTATCTTTTTAATATCTTTTGATGGAAACATAACAGAAGATGGAACATCAGCAAAGTGAACTTCTGACTTAGGGTCAAATCTGCAGGACATTGATGATTCTAACAGTGCTTCTTTAATCTGTTGCATTGAATGTGCGTATTCCAGCCCATAAAGGACCTGCAGTCAGAATGGAAGCAGATGGTCCATGAAGCGCATAAATGTCAGAAACTTATATGGTAAACAAATACCTATAAACTTCTCTTATCTATGCTTGCAGAAAAAAAAAATGGAAAAATCAGCATTCATGCAATAAATCAGCCCCAAAAAACTTCATAAAGATATGGAAGTCCAGTTTATAGTTTGAACATTTATCACTAGAGGACAATTGCAGCTACATTATTTCCCATACAGTACAAAAATCAGTTAATTTATATAAAAAAATCCAGAAACGATTAAAAAAAGTAGTTATACCATGACAGGCTTACTATTTGTCAGAGCATAATTTGACACACTTTCAACACAATCAGCTATGCAAATGGAAGCCTTCCCAAACACAAGAAAGGCTGGTAGATTTGTCGTCCTGCACAGAGAAAAGAGGATTCAACGGAAGCATATGAAATAGAATCTCAACCCTAAGTAAGGTAAAGAAATAAACTAAGCAACCAATTGGTGGCACACACAGTGTAAGAACATTTGAATAGAAGTACTCAGGGGAAGGAATTGAATCTAAAAGAAACTTTCAAACTAACAGCATAAATGATTGGGCTGTATGATACAGAGATGGTAATAATTATATAAAAGCAAACACATCTCTATTCTCTACACTGTACAATGAGATATGGGGAAAGAAAGAGAGAGGTGTTATAATAAGGTAAAATTGAAGAGTTAAAAAATGTTTTAAAAAGTACTGACGGACTAAAACATGTATGTCCATAATGAATGACACAATGAGCATTAACGTGTGACGCTCCAACTTCGTCAATACAGCAACTGCCGTAGGCCGTGTCTGCCATGACAAAGAATCCTACGTGTGTGTCATGCTCACTTTTCAGAGATTGAAGTTTGTTGCGCAGAGAAGTGACAACTCTTGTTGAATCTTTAAGGAGATTATCTGGAAACTGAAATTGATGGAAGAATATGGTTGTAATTGAGAAAAAGGTGAAAGGGAGTGAAGACTTGAGAAAGAGGGTTTTACTTGTAAAGCAACTCTTGTGAAGTTGTTAGTGTGAATGAAATGGGCAGAGGCAGCAATGTCATAATTCGATTCAAAATCCATCACTCAACTCTTTCCTTTCCTTTCCTTTCCTGTGCGCCGCTAGAATGAAAGTATTCTAGATTGAAGCGCTTTTCTTCCTTCTCTTATAGGGTTTACGCCACACAAGAAACAGATAAATTCACCCTCCTCTTTTATTATCTTAATATTGTTTTAATAAATAAATATTATTTTTAAAATTCAATTTAAAAAACCCTAATTTGATTGATGCCATCAATAAGAATCACTTGTTAGTAGTGTTGTTACTTATTTGATTTTATTATTTTTCATTAAGTTTTAACTATAATATAAAGTGTGTTATGCCGTAGTATAAGTGAATAGTGGTGTTTTTGTTTTGACCAATTAAATTAAATAGCATTATTGGCTAATAACCGAACCGTGTTTTTGCAGCAAAAGAAGAAGAAACAGCAGAGAATCGAAAACGCCACTACGGCACAGAAGGGAGCCTGCCTAACAATTTCAGGACTGGACGGGGAGGCCAAACACAAACACAAACACAAACACAAGTCTCTTTCCCTTTATATCATCATCGTCTTCGCTTTTCCATCAAATCAATAATAACTTCTAATTCCCTTTTCCATACTTTTTTTTTTTTTTTAATTCTCAGCTCGGGTTTATCCTCTCACTTCACCTTCCTGGAATCGAGTTTCGCCTTCTTCATTTACCCGCGGATTCATTCTACCAGATCTCACTAGGGTTTTCAGACACTGCATCCATATGGGGTATGTTTTCTGAATCCAACTCTAACCAAACAAATTTATCTCCTTTTTTAACTTTTCTTCCTTTTACCCCTTTCTGGGTATCGATAATTTTGCTCATATTAGCCGGGACTCAATAATCATGTATCTCTGCTTTTTAATCTAGGAATAAATTATATATTTTTGTTTACTGAATGCTTTTTTTTTTATTTATTTATTGATATGGTTGTCTGGAAATTTGTGTGAAGGACTTAGCTTATCTATGTGATAAAATAATTGGTGAATCGGTGGACTTGTCCTTTTTTTTTCCCCTTTAACGTTGGAATAGAAATGAAACTAAACCATCAAGTTGCATACGAGGAGCTTTTCTATGTGTTTATTAGATGGATTTTACCCTTGTCTTAATTTTCTGAATTGAAGTGGTTGGAAAGGTCAAAGTTATCAAAATTCATAACTTATCAACATTTTAAAAGATCATCCCTGTTTAGAATGATAATTCTGCAGATGTGTAGCTAATGATCTGATGCCGAGCTTAAGGACCAAATAAGGCAATATATACTTGAAGCCTGGAGGAATATAATTTTCATTGAGCTGGTTTTTAGAAAATATCGTATTTGAATGTATGTGGTTGCTAATTCTTCTATTTGGTCACAATGTAGATAGGCAGCGAAGACATTATTATTGTAACACATTGAAAATACTTTACGCTAGCTATGGATACTCAGAAGTGAGAACCTTAATATGGGAGTGAGGAAGATGGCCCTAGTGTAGTTTGTTTAATTGTCCCTACATAGGAATATGATTACACCAATACAAAATCTAGTCATTTGATTTTTTTGGTTGTTGGATATACTTGTAATTTGCTATTGCTTTTTCAGAGTTTTTCTCCATTATGAGGAAAATTCTGCACTGACCATTTAAATAAATAAAAGAATAATTTTAGTGAGTTAACCAAGTTGTGGCTTTTAAATTGCAATATTTGAATATCCGGAGGATGTTTTAGACAATCATATGGATATGATTATATTTCCATGCATAACAGAATTTAATGTGATTGTAACAGAGCAGTGGTTGTCTTGGACCCTTTAAAAAGTCCCCACTAATTGCTACTGCAGATGTTCCGCCAAAAGGATTGAGGAAACAAGGCAAGGCAACAAAGAAACCTAGCACATCAGAGGATTTCTGGATCACCAGCACGCATGATATGGACAACAGTGCTGTTCAGTCACAGGGAAGCATCTCATCAGCCAGTATAACAAACCAAGCTGCAGATCCGCATGGAGGTTTAGGCAACCCCACTGAATTTGTGAATCATGGTATACTACATTTTTCTGATCTTATGTGACATTGACAATTTGACATATGAAAAAATTGTAAGAAAAAATAAATTATGTCTTTGCACAATGAAAGCTGAGATCACCTATTGGTGGATTATTGAATTTGTTTATGACAAAATTAGTTAGCCCATGGAATTTGTTATTGGGCTGACCATTCTGGGTGTCTGGCAAGATGCATCTGATGCACGTTGAAATGATATATGAAATGTGGTTTGAGTGTAATGGTGATTCAATTCAGCTTTCACCTTCTGTCTCACATTACTGAGGTTACTTGGTTGCAACTTGCTCCCTTTTTGGAAGATTAGATTTTTACATGACATGTTATATTTGATTTTCAAATAAAATTCTCTTTTTCTAGGTTTGAAGATCACAGTTCATGTACTTATATTTTTGGTCGTGTGACATTCATACGTTCAACTTTGTTGGTGGTCACTTTTTTTTTTTTTTTTTTTTTTGCCACTAATATATGTTTTTCTCCAATCTTCTTTCTAATCTGACGGGGATAGGTTATCTGTTGTTTTGTCACCGAATAGGCTTTGTGGATAACTTTTAGTCAGTTTTTCATTTTGTCTCCCCCATTTATAAGTTGTCAGTTGTCTATCTACCTATATTAAAGTGTAGGACGAGGTTTTGGAAGAGGTGGCAGTGGGGCAAATGTGCAATTATATCTTATTTTACTTAATAGTCTACTTACGAAAATTGGCAAAGAGGGGTAGGAAAATTGTTAACATGAGATTTTTTTTGGCAGGTCTTATTCTTTGGAATCAGACTAGGCAAGGTTGGATAGGAAACAAAAGATCTGAGAACCGAAAGGAACAATTGCGAGAACCCAAATTGAGGTAAACTGCATTTTTTGATTGGTTTTACACTTATACTAGTAGTTTTTGCTTTATCAATTTTTAATTGTTGGGATTTTGGGGGGAGGAGGGGTAATGATACTGGTATAGCACTCATTTACTTTTTATTCCTGCTTTAATCCATTGTGCTTTATAATTTTGAGAATTCACAAGTCTGAGCAGATGTTTTACTGTATTTTTCATAACGTTTATTAATTTTGTTAATACCTTTGTTAGTCAGCACCATTTTGAGAATCCATGTTTCTAAGAGTTTAAATGCGTAGCAAGTGTGTTTGGATTATTATTGCAATGATGCAAGTTCATTTTCTTTTACTACTACTTTCTTCTTGTGCTGATTTGTGTACTGTTTTTTAGACCTTGTTTCATTGTTTAGATAAATTTTTTCATAAACAAATATAGAAAAAAAAAATAAGAAAAAAATAACTTGGGCTTCTCGTATAAATAAAAATTAACTTGTGCATTTTAACTTTTATAGAAACTCTCTCATCTAACTTCTCCAAAAATTAAGATATATCTTATAGAAAAAACTATATTCATTTTACCTTGTTAATTTCTTCTCCGGGGAAAGTTAATCTAAATAAGGTCTTATACTAGTTGACAAATTAGTAAAAATACCAATTCCATGTGTGGCATGATGAAAATATGTATGGCCCTGCAGTTGGAATGCAACATATGAAAGTCTACTAGGGAGCAACAAGCCATTCCCTCAGCATATTCCCCTTGCGGTGAGCTTAGCGTCTACCTGTAAGCTTAAGTAAATATGAAAAGCGTATCTAATATTGGTTGTTTATGTAAATATATTTGTTAGGAAATGGTAGATTTTCTTGTGGACACCTGGGAACAAGATGGCCTGTATGACTAACCCGTACAATACTGAAGGAGGGTCGATTGGTTTGATCAGCGGAATAATTTTACTTCTTTCTTCTCAAGGAAATTTGGGCATACTGCACTTTGTAACTTTGTATATCTGTTGTATCGTTATCTTTCAGTTCACAATGACGAGGAATTTTATTATAATTGTATTATTATTATTATTATTTGATTTCATTCATGGCACTGGCTCTCAAGAGGCTAGTTTTGCTTTGCAAAGTATTCTCCCTTGCCTGGCACGCTCATTTGCTTCATGTTTTTACGTGTTTTCTGAAATGGATTCACATTAAGGGGATGCAGATTGCATAAATTTTGATTTATTGCCAAGTGCAATTCAATCTGGATCACTATTTTCAATATATGAAACCATCAAGTGTGAAAAAAGAACATGACCAAATCGAATTATCTAATTTAATAGACAAACAAAGGGTTCTTGACCGGTCAACGAGTCAGGATCAGGAAGCCTCTTTGTTGATGCCAAGGTTGCTCGAGTTTGCTATCAATACACTTCCAGCCTTTTTGCTGCTTCAAAATTTTGTAATTCTGACTAAAACTTAAAACAAGAAAACTATGCATCTAAGCTTGATTTGGAATTTGGAATTTGGATACATTGTTTCCGATGAATGGTTTTATTTAAATTTAAGTCTTGAAATAAGTGCAAACTCATCAAATATATGTTGTCTGAAAAGGATTGTCATAAACTTTTTTTAAAGTAGGGATAACTTTAGAACCTATTTAAAAAATCATTTTATACTAAGACTTTTTATCTATAATTATATGTTAAAATATTTATTTATAATAAGTTTTAGTTATATAAAATAAACATTAATCATATACAGACTAAAATACTAGTTAAAAAAAAAAAATCAACACAACTTAATGATGTTTTGTTTTTCTTATTTTAAAAATTAAAAGATATTAATTTTGAAATTAATTTTCAAAAAACACTCTTATCAACTATTTTTTTCTATTTTTAAAAATAAAAAAGTCCTAAAAAATTGTATCTAAGATTTTTATATTTATTTAAATGAATTTAAAATATATAAGAAATACACTTAACACTAAGTTTTCATTTTTCCAAACTTTACAAAATATAAATGTTAAAAGACATATTTTCTACCACGTTTTCTTCAACATATTATTATTAATTAAAATTTATTAAAAATTACGTAATTTTATAAATATTACTGTAATATTGAAAGAATCATACTTATAATTTTATAATTTTTAATAAGTAGTATCAATAATAAAAAAAAAAAGTGTTAGATGAAACCCACTATTCAGACTTGGATATGGGTCTATTTATTTATTTTTTCCAAAAACACCAAAAAAGACAAGTTTTATTTTTAAATAAAAATTTAGGACAAGAAACTCAAAAGAGAGAAACGTGATTCCCAAGAAGAAGAAAAGGGGGGAAGTGTAGAGTTAGCATAGCAGTATTTTGCCAAAAAAGGAGGAATTTAGCGTTTGGGAATTCTTAAAGGAGAGACAGAGACAGGACGGGGTAGCGACGTTACCGTAATGATCTCAACAGATACGTTACATTACGTGCGAGCTTATGTCAACAACTCCTTCACTGTAACCTCGCCAATCGAAAAAAGGACACGCATTATTTCTACCGTCCGATCCATGTACGGATTTTAATAACAGCCTTTCGATCGTTCTATGGATTTGCTTAGCCTACATCTTTCGGCGCCTCAGGTCAGGTGCTTGCACCCACTCCTATCTCTTTTTTTCTGCTCCTCATGCTACTTTGTTTCTACTCTATACCAAGATAAAGAGAAAATAAAAAATATTGTTTTATTTTTTTTCACCGATTCACCTAAGAATGTGTTGGGGTTAAGGGTAACTTTATTTTTCAATTTATTTTATTATACGAGTAAATCTTATGCATAGAATCTAAGGAGATTTTATATTTTTATTTAATTAGGTTAATTTTTATAATAATTATTTTAAAAATTATTATAATTTCTTATTAGTCAATAATATGATTTTTTATGCTCACAATGCATATAAATTAGATTATTAAAACCATTTTATATAATAAAAAGAAGAATTAGTAGAGTCAATGGTATTATAAAGTAAAAAAAATTAATTATATAATCATGTATAAATTGTGATCGCTTAAAATTTCTTCTATTTGATTTTTTTAAGATAAAATAATATCTCAATTACAATTCTAGATCTTGGTTAAGAAAATTACTTGTAATAATAGTCTTTATTATATTTTTAGTTTAATAATTCATGACAAGATGTAAGGATTAATATTAGGAAGAAAAATCCTTTCAATATATATCATAATTTTTATTTTAAAAAAATGTGAAGAGAATGTAGTGTGTGTGGTTTTTTTTTTCTTTCAAGTAACAATATCCAAAACAGTTTGAATTGAGATAACAAAAAATATATAAAAGTTGAATATAGAGGAAGTAAAATTTCACTTTTTAATTTGATTGTGAAGGGAAGACAAGGAGCATGGAGAAAAAATAGGGCAAGATTCACTTATTTTGTTATGTATAATGAGATTAGTGGTTTTTGTAAATATGACTTTAAAAATCAAATTTTAACTCTAATTCTGTAGCTCAATCTATGAATAATTTTGTTCATCCACATTTTAAGAAAACACAGGGAATCGATTTGAATTGAAACACAAAAAAATTAACCTCCTATCTACATTGACTATTTGCCACAGTGAATTAGTCTAGACCAGTTTCTTTTTTTTTTATTTTTTATTTCCATTTGTTTGAAGTAAAAAGGAGATCTAGATGGAAATGTTTCTTTATTCGAGAAAGAAGGTTGTTGTTTCCGAAAAGTTGTTGATTTTTCTTGGGGCACAAGAAGGTAAAAGGAAGTTCGAGATGGGGTAAAAAGTAAAATACAGAAAATGGATTCAACCCTTCCCCTTTTAAGAAAGGAAAAAAGTTAAACGTATATATCATCCCATTAAGAAATAAGCTACCTGTGTCAGAGTCAACAGTGAACTCTACACCCTGTCAGGTCTAGAAGGATGTGTTAATGAAATTATAATAACAAACATCATACCACTCACCCACTTATTATTTTAATTTAATTAATATTTTTAATTTTTAATTTTAAATATGAAATTATGTTAAATATTTTTATAAATTATTTCTAATATTTTTATGCCACTCAAATAAAATTATTTTAATTTTTTAAGATATGTTTTTAATAATTTTAAACTGCTAAAAAATCAAATAAATGTGTAATCTCTTGCGTTTTTTTTTAAACTGGAACAAACTATATGCTTCAACTTGTTAGTATTTATTTTCACTTAAATATGCACGGAAATAAAAAAATGTAAGTCAAATACTTTTTTTTTTCTTTTTACCGAACCAAACAATCCCATTTTTGTATTACTTCTCATTCAATTCTATTTTTCCACCATTCTTTTCTGCTAAACAAATCCTCACAAAAACAAAATGGGTCAAGAAAACAGAGGCAGTGACAAGTCTAACACATTTGTTTATCTTGATTAATGAAGCCAAACAAATTTAGAGTTTGGAAGCAATTAAATTAATGAAAGATGGGAGGGAGGGGCAGCAGAAAGGACAGAGTAATGTTCCCTAGGAAGGTAGGGATCTCAGTGTGGTCTCCTCAGTGAGTCACTATTCACTAACAATCCAAAGTCAGGTCTCCAATTTCCCAAAAAGGGCCACAACAACACATTTTCACTCTATTTTCATTGGTGAACAAACCAGTGCATTGTCTCTCCTAAAGGAAACATCTCTCAACACATTTCAACCTCTTCCTCATATTTCTTCAATTGCCATACCCTTACATCAGTATCAGTATCCAACACATTTGGACCCGTCACTCATGGCTCCACAAGCCAGAACCTACCCTCTACATGGATTCATAGTTGCAATCACTGTAGCTTTCTTTTTCTACCTCATTGTTCTACTTCCCAAATCAGGTAAACCCTTTAACCTATATAACAAGTGGAGAGTACGTTATTTGATTATGCATGCTAGCTAAGTATTTATTGTAATATATGAGGGTGTGGTTGAGCAGGTGGATCCGTGTTGTCTGACAAAGTGGCGATAGGGTCAAAGCCTCCTTCTTGTGGAAACAAGTGCATGAAGTGTAGTCCTTGCATAGCTACTGTGGTCGTTCCTAATCACAAAACAAATCCCTTCACTTTCAAGATCTCCTCTCAGTCTCACGCTAAGGACGATGATAGCTATTACCTCCTTTCATGGAAATGTAAATGTGGGGATAAGTTGTTTCAACCATGATCCACTATACCTGCATCTCCTACAACTTCTAATACTATATATATCTATATTATTTTCGTTATTCCATTATATTATACAAACAAAAGCAGAACCCTAGATATCCAACTTCTCTTCATCTTTATCCATTCATTTCAAGATATACACATGTTATTAGCCCTGGGAGCTTATTATATATTTATATAGGCCTCACTCTTTCTTATGTAGCCACGTTATTAAATTAATGTCATGGTTAATGAGTGAATTTATTTTGATGAGATAGATATATAGTTTTCTCCGTTTCTACTTTTCTAATTTGATCACAAATATGTGAACACACTTTTGACGATCAATATAACTACTTTCATGAATTCAACCATACTGAGAGAAAGGTATGTCTCAGTATAGCAGTAGCTACGCCTACGGCTTATCATTCAATTTTTTAACACTTCAATTATCATTTAATATACTCATATTAAACGTATATATATTTCCCTAATTTTATACAGTTAAATAATAATTTAAATATTTATGATTTACTTTGCCTGACTTAATATTATTATTTAAGATACTAGTCAACAAAGTACGCAACAATATTGGTTAACTCTAGCTCAAAATAAATTACGCAGTAGTATCTCGCTTCAGTATTAATAAGTGGAAGTGGGTGGGGTGATGGGTATTTTTCTTTTTTGCTTGATCGTCATGGGTTCATTAATTTCACAATTCATATGTATAGAGAGAGATAGGAGGCAATGTTTGGAATTCAATACGAGGACATGATTTGACTGCGGACTACTACTTTTTTTTATTCTTATTTATTTTATTTAATAAATGTATAAATTATTAAATTTAACTTTCATTATTTATTTACTTAAAAAATGTATCTATTCAAAAAAAATTGGTAGATAAGAATATAATTAATATTATCCTAAATATTTAAATTGGTTGATAAATACAAAATATTTTAAAAAATAAATGAACAAGAAAATGGATGAAATAATTTTTATATAATGCAGATGAAAATATAAGGTTAAACTATTCACTTAGTGATTATATTCACTTTTATTCTAATTTTAGTTTAATTTGAGAAAACTATAAATTTATGTCTTTATGAAGTTTTTTTTTTTTGGTAGCAGTAGTAGTTTATCACCGTTACAAAGTTTTTGTAACAATTTGTACTGCCATAAATTATTCTCTAATATTAGTACTAGGAACCAAATTTTAATTTTTATGCATATAATATATAAGAGCTAAAATTTTAAATTTTTATTTAAAAATGAAAACTGAAAATAGAGACAATTAAATATGAACTAATGGAATAGTTTAATCAAAATAAAAAAAGTTGGCACAAAGGTTAAACAGACTAATAGAGTAGAAAGAAATATAATGTAGCGATTGAGACATAAGCTCTCATATGATAAGCTCTTATTGTACAGGGGTTTGATTAAATTGTTCAGATACATAACTGAAATTATTTTTTGTAAGAGTATTTTTTAATTTATAAAAAAAATTACAAAAAATTCGACCATGCAAAGAGTGAAAAAGGTGTTGCGAATGGCAAGACCAACTACTAAAGCTCATTTGTAGGTGTGGAGTTTGCAGAACCCTAAAAAGGACCCTTTGGGTCAACAGTGGACCCTCCAAATGCCATTCCAAAGATATCATGTGCACAAGCCCAATCAAAATCCCCCATCTACTTCGTTGTTGTTTATTTTAAATTAAAAGAAATATATAATATTTATAAAACCAAATAAAATATCAAACTATTAATTATGTTAATTTATTAATTTATTTTTATTTTAAAATTATTAAATTAAAAAATAATAATTAGAAATAAAAAATTTACCCTTCCCTCCTATTTCCCGTAAAACTTAATTTCTAAATATACTTTTTTAACAGAGAAATTTTAATAGAAGAAAAAAATGAAAGAATGAAAATGATTTCTAATTAGATATTTTATTTAGTTGAGAAAAGGAAAAAAAGGAATTTTAATAGAAGAAAAGAGAGATAGTTATTTTTTTTTTCGATTTATAAGAAGTGGAGAAATATTTAAAAATTAATTTGCTTTAAATCCCTTTCCTCTCTTCTTCCTTTTCCCTCTAAATCTCCTACTATGCTCTCTCTTAATTTTCCATCTCTTTTCTTAAAAATGAATAAAAAAATATTAAAACTTTTTTCTCCTCTTCAGTTTATCTTGCTTTTGGTAGTTTATCTTCGGAAGAATATGACTAAATGGATCTAAGTCCTTGATCTCATCTTATTAAAAGGTCGTGACGTGTTGTTTAAAAATTGTTCATCTAAGTGTGTCTATTTGCTTTAATAGATTGTGAAGCAATTTGCCTACATGCATGTTTACTTTTGAGTTATAAAGTAGTTTGTTCAGTATAAGTGTTTGTAATGTTTTTTGATGGGATGAGTCACTCATTCTCTACAAATAGAAGACAGAAGTTTGAAAAAAATCTTTTGTGTACAATACCACGTGTTAATCTCTCTTCTTTCTCTCTGAAAAACCTTCTTCCATTATAATCTCCCCAACTCTTAACCAATAAAGGATGTTCCGTTCCTTTCCTTCAATTTCTTACCCATGTGGTCAATTAAAGAGAAGGGGAAAAAATATTGGTAGAATTTTGAAAAAAATTTGTATTTTATTTTTCTTTTACATTTTTTAAGTAAACAAGAAAGTACATTATTATTTGTGTTTTCTTTCCTCTTTATTTTCTTCCCTCCCATCTAAACACAGGCAGTTAAAAATTATATTATTTCTATATTTTACTTGTTTGGAAGAAGAAAATTAGAGTATGTATTTTTTTTTTCTTATATAATTCAAGAAAGAAATGATGGAAAATTTTGTATGTGTAAAAGTAGTACTGCCCAAGCAAAAATTGTTCACGTAACAGTATTTACTAAATGATCAGTGTTTTAGTGACAAGATGTCGATAAGATTTATGGATATCTGAAATTATGAACGTTAACATCGCACTAGAAAAGTGAGTTGGAGCTTAATGAAAAGAAGTAGTAACTCTAAAATATCCCATGTGGTCGGTTTCCACTTAGTAATGAAAGCTGTTGTATACTATGTGTAATAAATTAACTCAATTATAAACAAAGGTGGTGTAGCAACAAAGCATGGAACAAGTTGAGGCACCCAAGCAAATTTTGACACATGGTTAGCCTCATTGGCGGATAGTGTGCCTAGATTATGATGCCGTTTCTGTCACATGCACAACCCATTCGTGGCCGTTCAATTTTGCAGCCTACAAACAACACACCAACTGCCACGTGGCTCCACACTCATACGTGTCCGCGCAATAGAGATCCTCATCTCCAACTTGTATTTTTCTAATCATAAAATGCTACATTTTTTTTTTCCAGAGTGCATCCTCTTCAGATGAATAAACCTGTTCGTGGCGTTTTCGAATATTAAACGTCAACTTTTTTTTTATCGAAAAACTATTAGGTACTATAGCGACCGAGGCTATTACATTACGTGTCGTCATCTTGATAATTTGATCAAAATTTTTAATTTATAAAAAGTAATTAATAATATACGATGTATATAATATAAAAATTAACCTGAATTATAATATTTAGACTACTTAATAACTTTTCTATCTTAAAAAAATTTAAATCTTAATTCAGCGGATCACATGATAGCAACCTTGAAGAGGCATCGGTTAGTTGCTGGTACGTAATGCAATGCTTAGTGTATAAAAATGAGGGACCTCTTCTTTGATTTTTGTGTCTCCATTGATGAGGGGTCTATTCTCTCACTCACTCACTCACTCCCTCACTCACTTACACACTCTCAAATCACTCTGTCTGTCCTCCAGTGTTTTCCTTCTTAGTTAAGCACTTTACACTTTTCAGTCTCTAGCAGCTTCCAAATGTGACTTGAACTAGTACCATTTTTTTCTTAACATGATATTCCTACATGTCATTCCCTGTATTGGTTAGCTCTCATTAGCCATAATCCTTCAACCACCTTGGTTTTTTCCATTCTCTTTGTTTCTCTGAACTGCAAAAACATGTTACTAAGAAGTTCCAGCGTACCAATTCCAAGTTCATGGCTGCCCCGTTCCTCCAAGGAAGCAGAACCGGTTCTCCATCTTCCTCGAGTACTTTCAACTCCTGTACAAAACTTGGCTGATACAGACACTCATAATTACACTCATAATGTTCTTAAGAATCAACGGAGCATCATGATGAAAGAAAGTGATGAGGTGGAAGAAGCAAAGCAAAAGAAGAAAGCAACAACACCTTCAGTTCGAGAACTGTTTTCAAGATCTGGTTTAGATAAGCATGAAGAGGGTGGTGAGGGAAAGAAAGGTAGCAGCAGGTTGCAGACTTTAGTGTTGGGTGGTAGTGGAAGAGGCTCACATGGTGGACATGGAAGTGGCTGGGATTTTTCTGAAGAAAATAATCATGGTAGAGATTGGACAGATGCTTATTACCAGAACATGATTGAAGCAAACCCCAATAATGCTCTTTTGCTCGGGAATTATGCCAAGTTTTTGAAGGAGGTAATTACGTTCGTTTGGTTTGGTGCTTAAGCTTGACCTTGATCGTCATCTTTCTCTTAAAATGATGGAGAAATACTGAAAGAAGAAAAAAAGGCCTAGCTAGACTAATCATAGTCATGATTAGAATATATCCTTGTCTCTTGAAATTTCTTGTTTCTTTTCTTTTACTATATTAGTGTTTTCTGACATTCAATTTGCAAATAGGTTCGTGGAGATTATCCTAAAGCAGAGGAGTATCTTGAAAGAGCCATTTTGGCTAATCCTGGCGATGCTAATGTTTTGTCCCTCTACGCTGATTTAATATGGCAAACAGAGAAGAATGCTGATCGAGCTGAGGGCTATTTTGATCAAGCTGTTAAAAGTGCCCCAGATGATTGGTAACATAAAAATCTACATGGATTGTGGCTTTTCTACTTTCTCTACATTCTCCTAATTATTTATACAACCACAAAAAATAAATTTTGGTATCTGTTGCTTCTGTAGTACTGTTAGATGACCTTGCATCAAAAAGTGTTATGCATGACTTAGGCCTCGATAGACATCACATGAAGTTGGTTCTTTTTTATTTTTATTAAAATAAAGGTCATTTGATGTGTCAAAAACTTATATTGATAATTTTTTTCATAAACACTTGTATAGAAGAAAATAAAACAAATATTTTTTTATAGATTAAAATGAATTTATATATAAATTAAAAATAAATTTTTAAAAATTAATATAGAAAATTTTCTACAAATTAGTTAATCTATACGTTATTTTTAATGTATAAAAGAATTTTTTATTTTATTTTCTTATATAAATACTTATAATAAAATTCAACCAGAACCTGTATATAGAGATCATGACCTGTTGATGGAGTAACTAAAGTGTGTTATAATTCGATGATCTGTAATCCAAGATAATCCTTTAGACATTGTGCTTCTTTTTTTCTGGCATTGGTTCGAAACTAAACAAAATTGTGTCCCGATTTATCTTGTTTGTTAATAAAAACTAATGTATAAAACTTAATTATTGTGACTCGTCAGCTATGTCATGGCTTCTTATGCAAAATTCCTCTGGGATGTTGAAGAAGATGAAGATAAAGATAAAGATTGTGAACATGAGATTGATCACGGCCATGAATTTCCACCTGATCTCTTTAAAGGAACAAATGGAAGCCCTGATGTTACTGCGGGCTTTCATTCCTACCTCTCTGAGTGAAGTTAGATACTTGCAACACAAATGAGCCATATAGTCTCAAACAATAATTCGTGCCCTTTCTCACCTCTTGGAAGTGGCTACAGGGTTGCTGTTTAATAGATTAGAGATGACTGTCTAGCTGTAAATAGCTTATGCCATAAATAAGAGAAAGCTGTGTTCTATCTGTCGTGTACTAGTCAAGCTTCCACTGTTGTATCTTTCCGAGAACATGAAATTTTTGTAGAAATTAAGGAATAGGGAACTGCCTTTTTATGGTTTTATCATGTTCTTTAACTCTTTATCCTCATCTCAAATTCATAAAAAGAGTAATCACTCAAATGCAATGTTGTAATTCCTAGTATGTGGCAGCCTTGATCTGTTGTGGTTTTATCATGTTTTCTATGTGGACATCTGTTGATTCATAGTTAAACCACATACGTGTCTGCCTGAAATTTGTGTAATTCCTGTCTCCTTCTCCCTTCGTCGAAATGTATAATAACTTGCCATATATAGCTTAAAGGTCGATTAGAGAGCTAAAGCTGCGCTGTATTATTTTTTATTTTCATATAAGTCCAAAATATACATCGATTTTGTAAATAATTTATTTATTTTAAAATATCCGATTGATCACTTTTAGTAAAAAAATTTAATTATGAAACTCGAACGAAAAGTTTATCTTAAAGAGATCCGAATTATTTTCATTCGTAGGTGTTATAGAGTAGCATATGACCCTACCAAATTGCACCATAGCTGTTAATCAAGTATTACATTTTGGGGGCAATCAGTTGATCCAATATTTCATGACACAAAAGAAAACAACAACAAAAAAATCTTAAAATATTCGTATATAACACTAACAAGTGGGTTAGGTATAAATAACATAAACCAATAATGGCTCCAAATGTAGACGGGACTTGAAACATGTGGCGTCGTTTTACACCTATACAACTGTATCCTTGTCGGCTGGCAGGTGGCGGCTGCAACATTTTCCATTACTCTGCCAATCGATTTCCTTTTTTCTTTGAGAGTGCGTCTTATGTAAATTGTCTCCACTCATCAATTTGCACGGATTCGATGAGAAATAATATCACTCTTATTTGGCCATACAAGAAGAAAGAAAAAAAATGGAAAGAAAAAAAATGGAAATGCAATTTGGAAGTACATTTCTATAATTCATCAACAACAGATATGTTCACGAGTGATGTTTTGTTAGCGTTGAGTGCATATACAAAAATCCATGTAGCATTAGAGTCGCACAAATTTGCAAGAGATGGCCAAAATATGCTCTACAAGCATTGTGTTGGGTTATTTTTAATTTCCCGTATGTGAAAAGCTCAATCTTCACGCAGATTACACTGAGCGAACAGAAGGGGAAAGAGTGAATTTACATGATCGTTGAAAAAGTAGATTTACCGAATAGAGAGTGAAATTACTCATATAGAGAGAATGAGTGAATTTTACGAGTGTGTGAGAGAATAAACTCTTGTCTTCTTAATTAATCACAATGGATTAATTTTTTGTGCCCAGACGGCCAAGTGGTTTTTCTTACCACCTGGGGGAGTTTTTCCACATTAAAAATATTGGTCGCTCTTGTGTGATTCTTCTCATTATGACTGTCATTTGCATTTGTGGTTACTCCTTAGGGATTCTTGCAAGTTAGGAGAATTTTTATCCGCTGCGTTGTGTCACCTGCCTTATTGGTGGTACCGTACCACCTTCTCCATCATCAAAGTGGTGGCCTTTTCCCCATCACATTGGTGATCAAATGAGTTATCAGTAAAGGCTATTTAACTTTCTTATCTGTATGAATGATGACTCGTTGGTCTGAAGTCTAAAGTAGGCACGTGATAAGCCATAGCCTCTCTGCCACTCATATTCTACTCGAATAAGAATGCAGCTAAGAGTCTACGACAATGATGGATTGGGTACCACAAATAGAGCTTCAACTATCGGGGATAAATAAAGTTTTTCTTTTCTTTCTGGTTTTGAAAGTTTAATCACACTTAATCCGCATCATTTTGACTGTGACAATGTAGTTTCTAATGTTGCCTTCTGTTTTGGTCATCGATCCCTCGTCCGTGAATATAATACAAAGGACCAATGACCAGAAACAAAGGGAAAATCACAATCAGCAGGCAGAACAAAGTTAAGTTCCATTCTGCCTTCATTACATTAAATTAAAATTTCCATAGGATTTCTAAATCTAAACACAATGACAAGACCAAAACTACGAAATTGTAGATGTTGATTTCATATAATTGAAAATAAACATAAAAAAGTACGTACGCATAATTGATCTAGCTACTTGTATAGTTGATCGATCTCACCTTGGTCCTGATAATTGAACACAGGACATGGGTACATTACTAAAAAAACTAGCCTGTCCTGATGAAGTAGCTTCTCCACTACTCAATTTCATGAAAGCTGAATAAGTACCGGATTGAGACAATGAGGGGGGATCAGGTACAGGGCACAAACCTTCAAGCATCTGAGCTACCTTACTCATGGAGGGTCTCAAATTCACTTCATCTTGTATGCACCAAAGAGCAACTTTAAGAGCAATCTCAGCCCTTTCATCCTTCTCATCAATATCTATCTTTGGATCAAGAACCTCTCTCAGTTTCCTTTCATCCATCATTCTGAACGCATAAGAAGGAAAATGTGCTTTCTCTGCCCCTTCCCATTGATCGTAGTTCTTCCTCCCTCCAATTATCTCAAGCAAGAGCATGCCATAGCTGAACACATCACTCTTCTCCGAAATTGCATAGTTAGTAATCCATTCTGGTGCTAGATATCCTCTTGTGCCTCTTAGAGTTGTGAACACATGGCTCTGCTCGCGGCTCATTAGCTTAGCCAATCCAAAATCTGAAACCTTGGCAGTGAAATTATCATCAAGAAGAACATTTTGTGGCTTAATATCACAGTGGATGATCCTCACTTCACACTCCTCATGAAGATAGGCCAATCCCTTTGCTGTGCCTATTGCAATGTTGTATCTTGTGTCCCAGTTCAACAAGAAAGTGTTCTCACTGTTCTTGAAGATCCATTTGTCCAAAGAACCCCTTGCCATGTATTCATAGACAAGAAGGCGATGAGGACCCTCAGCACAGAACCCTTTCAGCTTGACCAAATGAACATGGTGAATACTTCCAATTGTGGACACTTCTGCTTTGAACTCCTTAGCACCTTGTCCAACACCTTCCAATTTTTTCACAGCCAACTGGGTGCCATCTTCAAGCACACCTAGATACACTGAGCCAAAACCTCCTTCCCCAATTTTTGTGGAGAAGTCCTTAGTTGTTCTACAAAGAGCACCAAAAGTAAAACGTGCAGGCATCCCAGGGAGACTGTCCAAGAAATCATCTTCCTCCAAGGTGTCTTGAGGATACTTTGCAACATCCATCTTCTTCTTGTAGTAGTACCAGAATCCTGTTATAAGACCAACTATAACCAGAACTGTGAGCACTGTTATGATAACAACTAGCAGCGTGTCATTCCTTCCATTTTTGTTGCCATGTCCATCGCCACCAATGGAGACCTTCATGAATGAAACATAACCACCGTTGCCCCCCTTATAGCGTTGGAAACTCCCAGTCTCATCAAAATGAAAGCATCTACCAGTACTGTTTTCAAAGAAAAGCACGAGGCATGAGCAGTTTCCTAAACAAGCCTCTTTGCAAGCATTCAGGGTTGATTTTGAAACTGGTGCAGTGTACTTGAGAGCAAAATAATCAAGCTGCTCACCAACATATACAAGTTCTGTTGAACTCCTGGAACAGGTTGAGATGTTGGGAGGGTTGCAATTGAAACGAGATTTGAGAAGTGAAGGGCATTCGCACCAGTTTTCAAAGAAGCAAACATAGTAAGGATTACAAGGCTCGGGAATGCCACAAGGGTCATGTGGTACCTTAACTGCCTCAGGGTTAGGAGACCTCCCTTTGTTAAGATCATAGAAAGAGATTGCGCCATTTGGGTCCAAGATAGCAGCCCAGAATGACTTAGGATCTGAGTGATCAGAGAACACAGTTTTCCACAACAAACCTCCATTTATGTCATAAAACCTCAACGAATTGGAAACCAAAGACGCAGAATGAACCTTACTAGTACCATTTTTTGAGCTTCTATGGGCTTCTTCTGATAGAGACCAGTACACTTGTGGAGTATCAAATCCTGCATAGAGAACCAAATCACCTGCCATATAACTAAGAGAATGGTACAAGTTCAGGCTGTTGCGGAAGCTTTTGAGACTCATTCCTTCCACAAAGGCTTGTCCAGGCAAAAGAGTATCAGTGGGATGGCTAAAACTCTGCCAAATAGGTGTCCCATTTTCCCCATGCAACACTAAATTCCCTGAATCAAGCAATTCCATGGCTCTCACTTTTTGTCCTGTGGTATTTGTTGCCCAAACTACACCATTCCCACTTTCCAAATATGCATTCCCACTACGGTCAAACACAAATTTGTCAGAATTCCTGACGAGTAAGCCTCTATTGGCAGTCCAAACCACCTTGTAGCTGCTTAAGTGAATGACCACTAAAACAAACAATGAAACATCAAGAGTAGTAAAGAATCCGAAAGCGAAAACTGAACTGTTGGATAGCAAGAAAAGACCATTGTGGTCGTTCCAATCCAGCCGAGATGCACTGAAGCCAGGATATATCTGAGGAATGTGTTGATCATTGGCTAGGCAGGTTCTGAACAAAAGGAGCACATAGAAAAACAAGGTTCCACATCGGAATATGCCCATGGTTTTTATAACTGCACTAAAACATTCGATTTTAACTCAAAAACATGAATTGTGAAAGATCTGAGAAGATAAATAATTCGGTCACTGCAGTTTGCTAGACAGCTTGATTTACAATACAAAAGAATATGGAGCTGTTTCCTTCAGGGAAACAAAAGTAAAACCAAAACGTGAGTGTGACACTAGCATAAATGGAGGGAGATTTTCATGGAAAAACATGGTTCCTAGTGCAGGAAAGCATGTTACAAAACATAAAATATGGTTCTTAGTACCATAGCATAGGTATGAGTATGACAAAAGACAAACCTTATTTTCCGTTCGGTAGCAGAAGCGATGTAGGCATGTTAGAGTGCAGAAGGAGTAAGAGGGATATTAGAACAAAGAAGCGAAGAAGGGAAGTTCTTGTGCAGGTTATGGGAATTGTGAGTCCAAATGAACTCCATAGGAAGATTTGGTTGAAATATTAGCTTCATTGTATGTCTAAGTCTAATAAATGGTAGGGACGATGTTGTTGCTTAGTTGTATTATGGTCCTAAACTTTCCCTCTTTTTAGGTCATTGTACATTTTCACTTTGTAACTAATTTAGGTTTCAAAATTTTGCTCTTATTTTATGGATATTAAAAAATTCGGTTTTGATTTTTACTATTTTTTATTATATAAGAGAAGTGTGAAATAAAATAAATGAGATGATAAAGAGAAAAAGTAAATTATAAAAAAATACATTGTGAAAAAAGAAAAGCATGGATAACATAACCATGGAATAAAATTAGATAATAAATTTTATTATTCAAATTATTCAAAATAAAAATAAGATGAAAAGCTTTTATTTCGTTTAATATTTTTTAGTTTGAAAATATGAAATGGAATTATTTTTGTCATCATAAAAATTATTTAAATAGTAAAATAATAATTTTAGTTGATTTCAACTCAACTTCATTTTATTTTATTTAACTTATCATTAAATATACAATACTTAGTGACTAATAAATTTGCATTGCCTTATGGCTTATAAGTTATAACCTCCAATATTAGTGCTTTAGAATAATATGTTGCAAATTGATAGTATTTACTTTATTTCTTTTTTATATTTCATAGATTTATTTGAGTAAACTTACATGTAAGCACTTATAATTATAAAAATAAAAATAAAATAAAATAATTTTTTTATAAGTTAAAATTAGTTTATGTATAAATTAAAAAATTAATTTTAAAAAAATTAATATGAGAAAATTCTAAAAATTAGTTTATCCATTAATTAATTTTAATTTATGAAGAAATTTATTTTATTTTTATTTTTATTTTTTTATATTTATGAAAAAAAATAAAAGTGCAATACTTGGCACGGGTTTTCTGGATTATTATGTGTTGGGTGTGAAATAATTATTTAGTTTATTAATGATTAAGTTTTATAAAAAAATATAATTAATCATTTTTAAAAAAAAATTCATCGTATTTTTTATTCACACTATTTAAATCAATATTTTACTTAAAAGGATTAGAACATACGTTGGTTGCCCGGGATAATAAGTGTAACTTTTTTTTTTTACTGAAAATTTTCAATAAAAAAGAAATTAAAAAAAAAGAGTGTATAAAATTTTTGAACCCTGGTCGTTTTCTTTTAAGTATTTCTCTTGCTAAAACTTTACGGTACAGGAAAAGAGGAGCCGCACACAATTTGAAGACTCGTTTTGAAAAAGTTGATTGGAATAATTATGATTTATGAGAAGGCTATATATAGGTAACTTTTTCCTTTTTATTTAAAGAAATTCCAGGTTACACAGTTTGGGATCAAAAGGCAAATTTCTGGAAGCATTGTGAAGAACATTAATTGAAAAGGAAATGGTTATTCAACCATCATACAACAAAGTCTGCAGAATTTATTTGAAGAACTGCGTGACCATTGTTACTATATCAGATTTATTAATCATTGTGTTTAAGAACAAAACTAATAAATAAATAATTTTATAAAAATCAATAAATATAATTATTTTAAAAAATCACAGTAAAATATAATAATACTATTATTTTTAATAAAAATATAAAAATGCTATTGAAATTCTCTGCAACTTCTTTTTTGAAACTTCATTTATTATTAACTAAAATTTATTAAAATTATAAATTTTAATTGTTAAATATTAGTATTTTATGAGTCTTTTGGACTCTTTTATGAGTCTCTTGTTTGTAAAGTGGAAACCTTTTAGAATGAGTTGGCATTGTACCCGGCTACCAGCCACACATCTGTTTCGACCCAACCATATTTATTACAGTACTCTGTTTGAGAGGATGCATTTAATATTTTAAATTTTCAAAATATATTATTAATTTTTTTCTTTATTTAATAATTATAAAAAAAATTACACTCACAATTAAAATAAATTATATTTTTATTTATTTTTGGGATGTGATTATTATATTATTCTTTTTATTAAAATATATTATTTAATTTATTTAATTTAATATTATTAAAAAATACTGTTTAAAAGGTTTTAAAATATTTTTAATTAAAATATATACTAAAATATTCTTTATTTACGAAATTATCATTCACTTGTTTAATGTCCTAACATGGTTTCTTATTTATGTGTCAACGTTGTTTCTATGCTCTGAAAGTAGCAAATTGGTTAACCAAATTTGTCGCCCAGCAGTATATAGAAAGTTGGGAATGATGTTCAATGAAAAAAAAATCATGATAAAAAATATATTATAAAAACAATTTTTTAGTAACATATTAAAAAAAATGCACAAATATATTAATAACTAATTTTTTGCCTTTTTCTTTAATATAAGATATTAGTTTTTATTAAAAATGTATAAATGCTAAAAATGTGATGTTTTTTCATTTATTAAAGAAAAAATTGTATATTAAAAATAAAAAAGAGAAAAATATAAATATCTTGGGATAAGAGAGTGTAAAGAATATTTTAGTCATAAAATTATTTTTAATAAAAAAAATTAAAATAAAGTGTAATATATTTACATCAAATTATTTTAAAAAAATAAAAATAAAAATAAAAATAAATTATAATATATTTTCACCAATCAAAATTGAAAAATATACATTTTAACATAAGATGAAGTAATATTGTAATGGAAATGATATTATGATAATAATAATTTAAAAAGAAATTAACGAAACTCTAATATAAAATTTAAAAATAAATAAAATGTCGTATATTTGATTTTGGCAGAGGTGGATACTCTGTATTCTAACATAAAAAATAATAATAAATATAATATTTGCATCTTAAAAAATAGAGTGTAACTTATTCTTAATAAAAGGAAATTTAAGGAAGATTTAAAATTAATCTTTTTTTACATAAAATTATATACAAATTAACCTAGACTCAATTATTTACAAATTAAATGCATTACATAATGAAATAATCACGTTACCAATTATAACGATAATAAGTGCACTTCAAGTTGACAAACTAATCAAAACCTCCCACCCACCCACCCAAAATAGTTGTAATAAAAATGAAGACCTGGGGAGGAATAGGTAACATAACATATACTATAAGAGAAAGTCTAAAGTTTTCATTTTATCGTTTTGTTTTATTCAACTAATTTTGAAAAGTCTAAAGTTATCTAGGAAAAGCATTGAGATTTACACTATATGAGGTCAATAGTGATAAAAAAGTCACAACCTACTAAAGTTATATGATGACTAGAAGCCTATTTTGTGATTAAAAAAAAATCAACAAATCCTACTACTTTCTTTTACTTATTTTACATTTTAGTGATTGAATAAATTCTAAGCCCAAGTTGCTTTCGGAGTGTGGAAACTGCAAGTTTCTGACATGAAAAGAAAGGGAGACAACAAACCTTGAAAAAGGAGGGATCTGAAAATGAAATAAGCGATTATCTTGTTGTTGCAAAAAATGAATTCATGAATGAAGTAAGCATTCGAACACTTGTGTTTCACCATTTATGCATAACAAGTATTAATTAAGATTAAGGAATGGACTAAAATATAATTATGATGAAGCTAAAGGTCACACCGAACAGCAGAAAAGAAGCACTGACTAAGGCAATGAAGCATATATATGACATTGTTATATTCTTTCTTTAAAATCATTGTTTTTTATTGAAGAATACTTCTCTATTTGGTTGTCGTTGTGTCCAATATAAGGAAGGAAATTGTTTATTGGTACAAATTTACTGCACATAGTTGATCACCTATGATTTCAGCTAATTATAAAATAAAAAAAATTATTTAATATTTGAACCAATCCGTTTCATAAAAGTTATGGTACCAGTTGGCAATGCTGTGTAATGAATGCTCTGGCGTGTATTTCATGAATAGATATAAAATGCAGCGTGAAAATGAGGATGGTGATTGTGAATATATAGCTTCCAAAAAGAATCTTGGATGCTTGTTTGCCTCACCGTGGTATAACTGGTGAGACCTGTAATATTACATGTACATTAAAATTTATTAATATTATCCAGTTGGTACATTATTTTATGTAAATTTGTTATAGTTTAATTAGTATTTTTATTTTAATTTTAAATATGTAATTATATTAAATATTTAGAATGAAAATTTTATTATTTATTTATAATAATCATGATTACTTTTTGTAGGGGATATGATAAAAATTAGGTAAAAATAATTAATCCATAATAAAGTAATCAATTATTATTTGAATATTTGTTAAGAGATATTTATATTTAGTATTAGAATATTACTTTTATTATATATATAACAAACATTAGTATTCATTAATGTTAGGAGTCAAAATTAATTAAATTATATGTTTAATAAAAAAATTAAAATAAATAATTGACCGATTCATCTTTTGAATATGATATTCTTATTAATTAGATTAAATATATCAAATTTATATAATTTAGACTTTTTCTATATATGATATGTAACCATAAATACTTATATATATTTTGAATATTATATTATATATTAAAATAAAGTAATTTGATGAATTATTAAATAATTTTGAAATTATATGAAATTTTATACAATTAATCTAATTAATAAGAATTTTATATTCAACTATTAGATCAATAAAAAATTTATTTTAAAAAAATTGTTGAATATGTAACTTGAATAACTTTAATACTTGTTATAAATAAATTCTTACCCATAAAACAAATAATAATAATAACAAAGAAGAAAAAGATAAAAGCCACAATTGGTGAGTCATTACCGTTTTACATTTCTTCTTAGTAAATATTTATTATTTTTAATAAATTTTAGAAAATATGTTCTGTGATCATATTTTTAAACAATGAAATATTTATTTTTTCTTGTTACTACTAAGATTTCTTGAGGGGAACCTCGCCAAGAACTTTTCGGATGGATCAAGTTTTTATCCTTATTTCATGTTATTGGGTGAGTAGGATTCCTTGTCCTTCCTTGTCGGCCTTGGCCGAGGTGTTACCAGGAGGGAAAGGTACCTGCAAAAACACTCTTATGTCCAAGTCAGTGCGAGTCGGAATGTAGGCAATTGTGTAATAAGTAAAGCGTACTTGGTATGAATGTGACTTTCCCTATTTATAGGAATTAGACTCGCGTTGAGCTCGTGTATGCCAATGGTCCATGCAGAATGATTTCAAGGTTATGCTCCCGCAATATATGGTGGGATAAATGTTCTCGGTCAAGGACGAGAAGGTTACACCATGCTGAGAAAATCTAGACAATGCGTGTGCACTTATATAAGTATAAAATTGTATTAAATATTTATAGGGAGATTTAGTCTAGACAAAATAACCAACGAAATATTTTTATAAAATAAAAAAATATTATATATATATATTTTGTTGTTAAATAAAAATATTTTAAAATCATGTTTAGATGTAATACCAATATATGAGATACCAAGAGATGAAATAGAGGTTCGCCACACCAAACCATGAATAGGGTGATTTTTTTTTTTTTTGTTATCAGCAAATAAAATAAAATGACAGCCCAGATATTGGAACCCATTAGATTCATATCCGCTTATGTGAACGAGCTTGAGCATAAGTAGCCTTAGTTAGCATTTACATTTGGGTCTGTATTGAAGTGAAAAGTAATAGGCAGCGGTTGGGTGGTGAATTGAAGGTCATGGTTCTATAATATTGAATGAAGATTTAAAAAGGAAATTGCTGTTTGCCATTAAATAATGAGTGAGGATCGAGGTAGCTTATAGTTGGGTGAGTTTATGTTAAGACACAAGAGAAAGAAAGAAAGGTCCTATTTATTCCAAACTCTCTTTCATTCTTCAATCTCATATTTGAACTCTTTCATTAGTTTTCCTGTATTCATCAATCATTAATCTCGCCGCACGTACTTTACTAGCCTTTGGATTTTTACTTTTTTTTTTTAAACCTTGTACAGAGTTGTATAAATTTTTCCCTTACATCATTGTGCATGGTCAACTCCGCTAATGATGTTACTATGAACTATATATTTCATTTCTCTTCACTCTATCACCCAGTGCTTTTTTCGCAATAAATTAATGGCAGATATATATAGAGGCTTGTTGGGATGTCTTTTTTATAAATATATGGGGAACTTTACACGTATAATTTTTTATACTTCGATAATTTAAGAAATTTATAATTTATTATCTATTTTACATATTTTCTTATAACTAAAAGGTAGTACCACCTGCATCAGGTTCGGAATCTCAAAAACCAAAAACAAGGTCGCACGTGATATGATGTGCATTCAATTGCTCTCACTCAAGGTATTGGAGACTGGTTGGATGCATATTTTGTGCATTGAGAAAGAGAAAGCAAGTACAAGTAAACAAGAGTGGAAAGTGGAAAAGGTATACTTAAAGGGGAGTTAAAGGGTGGGGAAAGGAAGAATCTATCCTAATCCCCTTAAAACAACCTCTTTTTCCAACCAACTTAGGTAAAGACTAAGAATCTAGAGTTTATGGAGGAAAAGTATCGGATCATCCTAGTGATTGCTTATCATTTTTAGCTAATGACGTTGCCGTTGTTAAATAACATAATACCAGCTAGTATCCTCATTTTTTTCTACAATTGGAATGCTCTTTCATTCTTAATATGCTCAGACAACCCATGATGTTCTCTTCCTTTTTTCTTTGGCTTCCGCTCTTCTTCTCTCCATTATTTTCTAATGGTAAGTACTTCTCTTTCTATTTTTTTTTTATCTCATATCCTATCCTAAAATTTGAAATGGACAATTTGTAAATGGAGGACTTCCATGTTCTACAATATTATTCAAAGATGTATAACATTTAGATTTAGATATTGTACACTACTTTCTGCTTTGTAGCTTAATAAATAGAAAATGTGTTTAATTAATATAAATAGTCATAATTAACTTTTTTTATATTGAAATTATGGTAGGTATAGAACTAAGTATCTTTTTTGAAATATCCTGATTGGTTCTTGTAAGTTGAACACTTTGTTCAAGAAAATATAGAATAACAGACATATTTAAATAGGTTTAATTTTTTATTGGATCATAAAAATCGACTTTTTGGAAATCTCTTTCCTTTCATTGCGATCAAATATTGATTGTAACCATTGGATAAACGACTCATTAAAATAGATATAGATAAATAATGTCCCTTCTATAAATATATAAAAAGTTTTATCTTCGTATTACTTTAAAATTTAAAATTATATGTATGTATAAAATTATATTGTCAAGTAGGTAAAAAACTATTGTGTGATTATTATTAAAGTAAAAAAATTGAGATACATAAAGGATATAAATGAATGATTTATTCACTTAAAATAAAAGCACATATTTAAAAGAGTTTAAAAGTTACATGCATTGTGAGTATAAAAGTACTGTTAGTATAATTTTAAGATAATTATTTAAAAAATAATATATTTATTAAATGATAGATTCTAATTAAATAAGAGTGTAAAAGTATTTTAAGAAATGCATAACTAATTTTGCTTTTCTAAGCAAATATTAAGATTGTGATGTGATGGTGCAGTTTTAGGGGATAAAGCATTCACAGGAACATATGGAGTAAACTATGGTAGGATAGCTGACAACCTGCCTGCCCCAGAAAGCGTGGTTACCCTACTGAAAGCAGCAAAAATTAAGAACATTAGGATATATGATGCTGATCACCAAGTCCTTGGGGCCTTCAAAGGGTCTGGAGTTGAAATTGTGGTTGGACTTGGCAATGAATTTCTCAAGGACATTAGTGTGGGGGAGGATAGAGCCATTAGTTGGGTGAAAGAAAACGTTCAGCAGTTTCTTCCAGGAACCAAAATTCGAGGAATTGCGGTGGGAAATGAAATTTTGGGAGGCACGGATATGGAACTCTGGCAAGTTCTGTTGCCTGCAGTGAAGAATGTTTACAATGCCCTTAGTAAGCTTGGTCTAGCAAAAGATGTTCAGGTGTCAAGTCCTCATTCTGAGGCTGTGTTTGCCAATTCCTTTCCTCCTTCCTCATGCACTTTCAAGGATGATGTCCTTCCATATATGAAGCCTCTCTTGCAATTCTTCTCACATATTGGCACTCCCTTCTTCATAAATGCATATCCCTTCCTTGCCTATAAGAATGATCCACAACATATTGACCTTAACTATGCTCTCTTCCAAAAAAGTCCTGGTATTTATGATGCAAAGACTAAACTTCATTATAGCAACATGTTTGAGGCCCAGGTTGATGCAGCTTATGCTGCCTTGGAGAAGGTTGGGTTTGACAAGATGGAGGTTATTGTTTCTGAGACCGGTTGGGCTTCTCATGGGGATGATAATGAAGCTGGTGCAACACTACAAAATGCAAGGACCTATAATCTTAATTTGCGCAAGAGGTTACTCAAGAAGAAAGGGACCCCTTATAGGCCCAAAAACGTTGTCAGGGCTTATGTCTTTGCTCTGTTTAATGAGAATTTGAAGCCCGGCCCAACATCTGAGAGAAACTTTGGATTGTTTAAGGCTGATGGGAGCATTGCATATGATATTGGCTTCACTGGACTTGTACCTTCTTCGGCAACTTCATTTTTCCTTTCCTTCAACGTTTGGATACCTACTCTACTTTCACTATTCATCAAATTTTCTAATTTCTAGGAACTTTGTGCTAAAAATATTCCAAAAATAAAATGAAGTAGGATCTGTGATTCTTTGGATTCTGTAACAGTTTTCACTACTTTCAACTTGTGGATTTTCCGTAAAGAAGATGTGACATCTCAATGTATAGCTGATTAACTTTGTGTTCTTTGTTAACACTCAACGTTGTACCATAGGCTTCATTAGGGATTTATTTAATCTTCTCTATCGTTGTTAACCTGCTGTTTTCGGTACTCAAAAATATAAATGAATTTAAAAGAGAAATTTACTTGTCCCTTTCTATGAATGTGTTTAGGAGTTGAGTTTTAGATAGAAAAAAGAGAGAAGGATAATTTTAATAGATATTTTTTAAAATAAAACAAATAAAATGATAAAATAATATAATCTTAATCTTTTATTTATTCTTATAAACATTATGTAACTTTCTTAACTTATTCTTATTAACTCCCCTTAAAAAGCCTTGTATGCATCATCGCCAAAGCATGTAATGCACCATCACTTAAAAACCTTTTTGAAATATTGTTAATACATATGCATGTCACTAATCACTAAACATGTCTTGACAAATTCTTTATCCGATATAAAAGCCTCTAGTAGTTAGTTGGTTGACGTTCTTTGGTATCTCTATTCTCTAGCTAGTGCTTCTATGTGCTGCCAACTCGAAATAATTAATTTTATGCATTTGCAAAAGTGAAAGGTTCAACTAAACTAAACCAAAATTAAGATGTGCTCAAACTTTAATTAATTTATTGAATGTAGATCAGATGAGTTTGTCTACCTGTACCATTCATCAGGATAACTATATTAGATATAATATATGTTACTGATTTTGCGGGTAACTGTCAAAATCACGTTTGATGTTGCTGACTAATTATCAATTTAATTACTAGCCACACTCAGTTATTTTTTTAAAATGAAAGGAAGGGGCTCAGCCCCAAACCACAAAAGATTAAAACCCACGCAGGAAAGAATTAAAAGCTGGAGCAATATTTAAAATACAACTAGTATATGAGACCTGGATATATTGCAAAAATTTAATTAAAATGTATTAAGGAATTCATATGAAACTTGGATATATTTGCAATCGGTAAAATGTTCAAAATTCTATAATAAAAGAGAAATCGAGTAAGGATATAATCTTTTATATATATATATATATAATCATCTATTTCTTTATTTTAATTTGATAATCAAAGTCAACTAACTCGATTTTAGTTTAATTGATTTGATTTGATTTAGATTAAACAAACTAACTAAAAAAAAAAAACGTGATCAATAAATCGCATCATTATTCTCAAGTACAATAGTTTTTGTTTTACTATTGAAAAGTCTTTTGGGGTATAATTATACAGTGTGACCCTCTTGAGTATAGGGTTTCTTATTTTAAATGCCAAGTTTAAGAAAAGGGAGAATTAAATATGGGATAGTCCGAATATCAGATTAAAGGCAGCAAAGGGATATAATGTTAGGAGGTCTAAAGTTAAAAAAAAAAAAAAAAAAAAAAAAAAAACTTATACTTAAGTTACCGGTCTCTCACATAATCCACTAATTAACCTTTAGGTTAAATTCTCATTTTGTAACCTATGATGTATCTGACTATCTGTTACATACATAAGTGATGAATGCTTGTGATAATTAAACAATCTCTATATATAGCAAAATTCTAGATGGATTCCATGTTTCTAATTGTTAATTATATATGAAGATTTGCAAATGGCAATTTGATTCCTTCGCTGATCATATGGTCAAAAGATATTCTCACAAGTCAAATTTTCTCATATTATTGTCCCTTTAGTGGTTGTATAATTTTTTATATATATTTAGTTGAGCTAGCTATAATTGTTAATAGCTGGCCAAATATTTTTTCCGATTTATTTTTTTATTTTCTATGTTTTTCTTCCTTTTGGCCTTCTTTCCCACATTGCTTTGGTCAAAACATCGGAAGACCATGTATCACTTTTCTATAGTAATCTCTGCAGAATATATTTCATGGAATCTGAGTAAAGATGAGAGTAATCTAGGCATAGAAGTATTTTAGTTGTGAAAGAGGTTGGCAACCGTGTTCCCTTGTTGCGAAACAAATTAACAAATACATGTTAAAATTTTACATAATCTTTTAATAATTTTGTTTTTGTGTTTACAAACATTAAATAGATTAGCCTTTATAAAGATTTGTAAATACTTATGAAAAATAAAATTTCATATAACAAAATAATTTAAAATTTGAGAAATATTAATAACACTATTAACTAAAATTTATTTTACTATGTAAAAAAAAAATCTCACATATTATTTAAGAATTGATGAGAAAAATAGTTTATAAATACTTTTATTTCTTAAATTACCAAAATGTTTTTTAAAGATAAAATACTAAAGGCTTATGATAGCAAAAATAACAAGATCTCAAACGCAATAGTCCTAATAACACTGAACTTGAGAGATCGAAACATTATTTGTTATTTAATGATTTTTTTTAATTTTATAACTTTTAATCAATACTAAAATTTGTGCTGTAAAATATATTACATGCACTTATAAAAATTTAACTTTTTTTATCAATATAATAGATGCAAAATTTTTATTATAAAAAATAATTATTAATCTATGTTAACATCTGAAAATTTACCATTTATTTCCACCATTATTATGGCGTAAACTATTCTTTTTAGTTGGGATATGGTGTAAATTCCTAATCCAGAAACTCAAATTCCTTAACATACAGACAAATGTGTAAAATTATAATTTATTAAATTCTCTTTCATTTTTCATTTGTTATTTTAAAAGAAAAAAAAAACTTATTAATAATTTAAAAATTCAAAATAGTGTTAATTATTGACGCATATAATTAAAATGGACAATTCACTGAACTTTAAAATACTTTACTTGCCATGAATCATCATGTAAGAATAAAATATCGTAAAAAGGTAAATAAATTATATAAAAATCCATCAACATTCAAGTCAGCAAAAATTTTAAATATAATTGAGAATAATGATATTATAAAATAATATATTATGATTTAATTACAAATTATCGTTAATATAATTTTAAAATAATTATTATAAAATTAATATATATATATATATATATATAATTATTTGTAATTAAATAATTATGTAAAAAAATTATAGTATACCACCTCTTTTCTTTTATAATAAGTGTTTACATATCCTAATAATATTAATTATATTTTGTAAAATTTTAATGAGTTGAACTCATTAACGCATGACCGAATGCTTCCCGCAAGTAATAGTAGTAGTAATTTTCTGGTTTAATATAACACTATGATGCCTTTTTTCTTCTAGACGAGATATGATCTATTGTTCGTGAAAGTATATTATAGTCAAAGTCTTGTACGTCGATATTTACCTCGGTCAATGCTTGGATTTATCCAACAAGTCAAAATTATATTGGGATAAAATTTAAAGTCACATTTAGCCTCCTAGACCTTCTCGTGTTTTGCTCGATCACATGGGTACTAAATCAGACGGTGGCAATTTTTTATTACTTATTTTGTACGGAACATAATAACCACGCTGGTTCTAAAATATTGAAACAAAATCAAATGCTTTTTAATCTTGATTTTATTCTTTTCAGCATCAATGGCAGCATCTCAGTGACATTTTTATCCTGCTCATTATATCGGGACAAAATTAAAATCAAGTTTCATGTATTTAAATAACTAAATTCTTCATTTAAAATGATAATACGTAGATTTAAAAATAAATAAATAACTTCTATCAAATATATGGGTAAAATTTTTTAAAATATCGATGTATCATTCTTTATTAATGAATTTGATGATAAAAGCATAAAAATTTTATGTAATTTTTGTTTGTTATATTATAGTTAATTAAATTAATTATATCAAATCATATATGATTGATTTAAGTAGTATTAGACCCAAATTATTTAATCATATACGTTAGAAGAGAACAACTTATAATAATATATCATACATGATTAAAGTTTTCGATAACTTATAGAAATATTGTTGTAATTATGTAAAAAAATACTAGTTATGTCAATTTAGATTAAATGCATGCTACCCTTAGCTTTCATTGGACCATAATTAAGCACTGATCCCATAATGTAGTGAAGAGGTTTTTTCAAATTATTTTTGTTAGAGACTTAGAGGAAATGTATTTATACGACACATTTATATAAATTTAATTTGTACAATAAAAGAGATAAAAATAAAATAATAAATAGGATGGTTGAATTGATATGATAAAAAATAAAGGATAAAATAATGGTATATAAAATGTTATACAAATCATTATAATAACTATGAAGTTTATAAAATTGTTCTCATATCATGCAAATCAAAACTTGATATATAATACACCATTTAGATGAAGTCACCGCCACATATAAAAAGGTCTAATAGCCCGAAAATAGGAAGGCTCAACTTACATTTTTATGCATAATATAAAATTTACACAATCGCATTGGGAATTGAAACTTTATTCTTTCAGTGCATGACCCAGAAAAGAAGGGCCAGGGGTTCCCTTCGTGAGGGACAATCCAAACCCCAAAGATTAGTGGGTTAAAATTAAATAAAGCACCCAAACGCGAAAGTTCATTCAATAGATTTACGCAATACATAATGCCAGTGATGAAATCTGAAATCTGAAATCCGAAATCTGGAAATGCACTCCATTCCCTTTTAATCTTCTGTGGCAGGGTGCATCGCGAGTTCCGTGGTCGCATTATTATCAACATAATCCTCACCGTTGATCTGATCGAGGACGAGCACAAAGCCCATGGCAAAAGCCGCATCAAAACCAGGCTTAACGCAAAGAGAGAAGACGTCCTTCCCAAGCATAACGCTGGTGGTGGGGTCCACTTTACGACGAATCTCAGCCACCGATTCTTTCATGACATTGAAAACCGTGCAGCAACGCTGCGAGAAGCACCCTTCGATCTGGTACTCCTCACCGGGGTTATCGTACATCTCCACCGTCAAGCTCGCACGCGACCTTCCTATGATTGACGCTCTCTTCACGCTGAAGATGGGTTTATCACCGTCCATTCTCTCCCCTCTGAAGCCTTCCCACCGTTGATGCAGACTGGGCCTCTGCTTCGCAAAAACTAATTCACTCACTGAGTCCACTCAAATAAATGAATCACCCACTATCACTTAACCATAATATACCAACTAGTAATGCGCATATCAAATTAATTATCAATCAACAATAAACTAAACTTAATTAATTTCTTTGGATTCCTTAATGAAGCGGAGAAATGAAGTGTGGTAGGTACCTTTCGACGAACGGTGAGGAGACAAAGTCCGTTAGGATCCATGAGAACGAGTTCGTCTCTGTCGCGAGTGTCGGGTCCATAAGAGTCAACCCTGAAGACGAGTTCACCCTTGCAATCGAAGACGGTGAAGCCATCACCGGCGAAGAACAGAGAGGTTTTGAGGACTGTGAGATGGATCTCTTCTTTGAACACAAATCCAACTTCCACCTCCTTCATCTTTTCCGCAGCAGCGTCAGAAGCCATACAAAAGTGAATTGTGATGTGGGTTTCGTATTTGTAATAGGGTAAAGGAACACCACTATTCTCTCAATTCAATAATCATCCACTATATTCATTTTATGCCACCAATTAATTAATAATTCATAAAGTGGGGTATACAAATGAAAAGCATGCATGGGTGGGTTATCTCTACCGCAAACGTGAGGAGAAAAACTCAAATATCTACAAAAATTATGCGACACCACTTTTTTCGCTAAACTTTCTAACTTTTTCTTTTCGTCACACAATTTTACCAGCAGGGTAAAACTATTATTATCTTTAATATGTTTATATTACGATAAAATTATATAATTTTTTTCATTAAGTCTCTAAATATAATTTCGTTTAATTTTAATTCTCGTAAAAAATTATTTTTATAAATTTCTAATATTTTTTAGTGTTTTTTTCTTAAACTTGTTACTAATTTTAATTAATTTAGTATCAATATGATTAAAAAATAAATAATATTAATTAAAATAATTAAGATAATAAAAAATATTTTATATTAAAATAATTATATTATTTTAGGTGTACAATTCAATTAAGTAATACATTTATTAATTTATATAAATAAAATAATTATATATAATTTTTCCATATAACTTATTTTTTAATATTATTTTTACATTTTAATTCACTAATTTATTTTTAATATTATATATATATATATATATATATATATATATATATATATATATATTAAATATATAATTTATTTAGATGTTTATAATTTAATTTTCATATATTATTTTTATTTTTATTTATTATTTTTGAATTGTAAAATAATTTATTTTAAATATTATATTTTAATTTGCTTTTGTAATTAGAGACAAAATTTCTTGTCTTTATATTACAATATGTCAAAATTACTGAATTAAAATATAAAAATAATATAAAAAATACTAAAATTAAACTATAAGCATATAATTAAATTATATGTATTTTAAAAGTATAAAATTAAATATTAATTAATTAATTAATTAATTAAAAAGTAAGAATAATATTAAAAAAAATAATAAATAACCACCGTTCACAATATATTAAAAATAAATTATATGTAATTATCTTATTTATATAAAATAATAAATATATTATTTAATTAAATTATATATAAAAATAATTTAATTATCTTAATTTAAAATATTTTTTATCATCTTATTTATCTTAATTAATATTTTTTATTGTTTTAACCAACGAAACTAATTACAATTAGTAATAAAACTAGAAAAAAGTTAAAAATATCAGATCTAAAAATAAAATAAAATTTACAATGATTAAAACCAAAAATAATATTTATAAGTATTTAAAACATATTTCGGTCATAATTTTTAACTAACTTTAGTATTATTTTTTAATTAAAAAATCATTTTTATAACCTATGCAATCTTGATTTTTATTATACGAGTTATCACAATAAATATTAAAAAAAACTAAAAAAAATGAATAAATATACTATACTTAGGTTTGTTCTTATATCAATCGAATATTTATGTGTATTATACAACACCTAATCACGTACGTATAAACATAAATAGCATAAATATTAAAAAGTGAGCAAAGATAATGTTTGGAAATATTTTACTGGATAGCACTGATCGAGCACATATGTTTTGGTTGTCTCTTGAATCGTTATATGAATCAGTTTCCTTTGCCACTGTGGCCGATTTCGTTGACTTGATTCGTTTACTCGGCGCCACTTGTTCCTCATCTTTACTCTTATGCTTCAACAATAAATTAAAGGGGGAAATATCAAATATCACAATCCCAACCAAAACTTTGTCTTCTGCTTACTCTTCTTTGGACAAAAAAGACAAAAAGTAAATAGAAGAAATGTATGGCTAACGTATTCTTGTGTCTGATTTTCACTTCCATGTGCTCACTTTATAATACAAAAATATTTATTTAAATAATTTTTAATTCTCTAAAAATATCTCAGTTTTATTTTATTTGTTGGAATCATAAACTTCAGATGAGATTATTTGAGATAAAAAAATATATAAGCAGCATCACTGTATCATAAAGTTCAAAATAGAAAATATAAATATTATAAAAATACATTTGATAATTGAATAAATAAAAAATACAATAGGAATATGCATATGTTTTTTGTATAGAGTTTATAACTAATAATTATTTCTTACAAGCCTAAGATAAATTACGCTATTCTTAAGAATTGGAAAATACAAAAGAAAAATCAGCCTAGAGAGTCATTTAACAAAAAGAGATCTTTATACATAGATCTATTGTAGTTGAGAGAGGTAAAATATTTAAGAGAACTCTATAAATGAGTTACAAGGAAATTATACAAGTAAAATTAACCTAACATCTAACCTAAAATTTTAAGACATTCAGTTTATGACTCATACTTATTTACATGTTGCTTAATTTGTTGATTAATTTCTATGGACGTGAAATTTCTTACTTACATTTATACTTGAATAAAAGAAATTCCAAGTTATTGTCATATTATTGATTTTTCTCTAAATTTGAAATGTTTTAGAACAATTGATTTTTATATCAATAATATTTAAGTTATTGTCATATTATTATTTTTTATCTAATAATGAAACTACTATATATTTTAATTTAGTTCCTACCTAATTAAAATAATTTCTTTTTAAATTTAAAAGTAATAATTATTTTAATTTAAAAAAATGATTATTATTGATGATAAAATTATTAACATATTTTTAAATAGTAATCATATTTTTTAATTGAAATAATTATAATGTTAAATTTAAAAGAAAAATATTTTAATTAGTTAAGAATTAAATTGAATAAATAAATTTTTCATCAAAAACAAAATAGATAAAGTGACAATTACTATGTTTTTATTGTTCTGAAATCCAATCCAAAACAACTCTATTTACTAAAGTACCATATTAACGCTCATATATCTATTATATATATGATGCTTTTTATACTATTTAATTCACTTTGTGATAATTCACCCTTATATAGTTGAGCAAGCTTTTCACTCTAATAGAAATGGGAGGAGTGTTCGCAGATATTTTTAATACACATTCAATTATTTATTATTATAAATTATAAAATTATGAGACTCATTAAATAAATATTAAAATCTATTAAGTTTTATTATTTTCAATAAATTTTAGCTAATATAAATAGTGTGTTAAAAAGTGTAGTTAAAATTTTTCTAAAATTTATTTTAGGTATATTTTTTTGAAAAAATAAATTTAAAAACACATGCATAAAATAGTAATTTATTTGTTTAGAGATTTTATGAAAAGAAAATATATGTTTTATCTGATTAAAATTATAAAAAGAAGTTTTATTTTAAAAATCAGTCATGATTACAGTTTTGTGAAAAGCTACTAAAAAATACTCAAAATAATAATAATAAATATTTTTGACTATTTTAAAAAATTAAACAAATACACTAAAACTTTCAAAAGTAATTTTCTAATATAAAAAATATATATTTTTTGTGAAAATGGAAGCTGAAAGAAGCGGGCTCTTAGTATGATAATTTGTAATTTTTGTATACTAACGTGCATGGAGGAAAAACATAAGTAATGTTATTGAAGGTGAAAAAAGAAATGCAAACAGGGAGTGATAATCTGTATTTGTACAAGAATGGTGAGGGGGGTACAAGGTCATTGGCATGCCAGCCTTTCCCAAGTCCCTACCACCCAAGACTAACCCCACACTCCCCATTAATCCTCATCAGATCCAGACAGAATATTCATTGCTTATTTTTGGTTTCCTATAGCTTTTTTTAAGACAATTTATTCAAGATACAGTATACGATAATTTGTTCGATAAAAATTTAAATTTTAAAATTTATTAAGAAAATAACCCTTTTTATTTAACCTAACCTCATTAGTCAAAAAATTCAAATGCAAAACGTATAGTAACTATGATGGAATGGCTCAGTGTGTACGCACGAGTATCATTAAATTTGATAAAAGTCAAAAGCTAGTGACGATATATATGGTGGTGGAGTGGATGTAGATATCATAGCTACCCTCGCTGCCTTACCACCACCGTCACAATTTGCTAAAAGTCACGCACGCATATTTTTCAGAATAGTCATGCTAGTTTATCTACATTAGTTTACTTTACCTACGAATCAATTAAGTTGGTGTTGAGAATGGAAATTATTTCAGGATTACATTCATCCATTCACACGGTCACTCTAACACATAATTTGCCTGAAACAAGGAGAAAATATATGTAGTAAAAAAAATATTAAAATGAATAATTCTATTGTATTATTTTTGTTTAATATTATTTTTTAATATTATTTAATTTTATTAGTTTAATAATTGATCTAATTTAAAAAAAAAATTGATTTTGTTTCAAAAATTAGTGACCTATTTTTTAGGTAACATTGCTTTTAACTTATATACACTGCATATCACTGGACTATGTGAGATTACATGAAAACTAGTGACCTAATAGGTTTAATATCAGTCCAATAATATTTTGATAACAGATAACTCAATAAATTCAATAATAATCATTAACATAAACTTTGATATCATATTAAAAAATTAATTTTATATCTAATTCAATCCCAACAATATTATTTGTAAAATAGGATTTTTCATAATTTATATAAACTATTCATATCATTAGATGATATAAAATTTTCTATCCATCTTAATCAATTTTTAGTTAGATTATTCATTATATTTTATCTTTATACACCGAAAGATAAAAATGTCTTTTACTTATATATTTTTTTGTCTTTTTTATTACTCTTCAACTTATTTAAATATGTAATATTTTATTTTTATTTATCAAAATCATTTATTCTTTTTTTTTTTTTCCTCTTTATTTCTTTTTTCAACTCAGACAAAGTATCAGTAATCTCGATCGACTTGCCATATATTCCAGTTTGCACGTATCAACCTGAATTCGCTATTTGTTGAAAAAAGGAAACCTGAATTCCGTATTTCTTATTAACAAAAGACTTTTATGAAATTGTGAATATATAATTAATGTGGAAATCATTTCTAAAAATACTTATTTTTTTGCTAGGATTTATGTTTGATAACGTAAAATTATTGGTGGAAAGTATTCTGGCTAAAAATTTTGCTTGGATACGATTCGAGTACGAATTTATTCAGCATGATAAACGAATATAAGGAGCAACTTTGCTCATTTGATCAAGCAATAATCGCATCTATACAAAAAAGCACTTCGTGGTAACGAATAAACCTTTTCAAAAGTAAGTTCATTTTTAATTAAACACGTAAAAATATATTGGTTATTGATTTAATTTAAAATATTTAATAGAAGCTTTTTCCGTTGTCTAGTGTTAAGGGCGTATTTGTTAAAGAGGGTGGAAATAGAGTAGAGTAAAATAAAAAGAAGAGAAAAATAAGTAAAAATAGAGTGAAATTTAAAATATTAAGTAAGAAAGAAATAAAAGAAAAATAGAAGAAAAATAATATTATAAAGTTGTTTGAAAAAATATATATAATTTTTTAGTTATATATATTTAATATAATAAAAATAATTAATTATATATAACCGATTAAAAAGTCACATGATCAATTATATATATAATTGATTACGCAAATTTTTTAATTGATTAAAAAACTGTACAATCGATTATATTATGTAAAAATATCTAATTTAAAAAAATATAATTTATTTATTTAATTAAAATAATTGTTTTAAATAAATTATAATAATCAATAATTAATTACAATAATATAAAGTTAAAATTTTTTATATTTTTATAATAATCGATTATCAAATATTGATAATCGATTATGATAGTATAAAAATTTTGTAATTTATACTGTCATAATCAATTAAAATATTTTTCTAATTGATTATATATTCTTCTTTGTTATTTCTATGCTATTTCGGCGAAAAGAATAAAGAAGTGTAAGACTTACATTATTTTATTTCTTCGCCGGTATTTTTTTTCAATTAACGAACAGTGTTTTTATTTTATTTCATCTCCCTCTCCTTATATTTTCATGCTACCAAAGGAAGGTAACGATATTTTGATTCATGCGACCAAAGGAAGTTAATAATATTTTGATAAGAGGGAAAAGATTTGCCACATTTGAAAGGTATTAGTATTTTTATTTTATTTTTTTTATAAAGAAAGGTATTTGGACTATCATTAAGAGAAAAAGTTGATTTTTCCTTGTGTTATGTCGGTTGGGGAAAGTCTGGTGAGGACAAAAAAATGGTGTCAAGTAATCCAAACACGGGTAGTTGGTGATGGGCCTACTTGATGGGCTCCAAGAGGCACGGGCCTACTTGTGGGGCACCCACAACTTATTTGTTTGATGGCAATGTAATTATAATATGAATTTTATTAGTGTAAAAAAAACTTATATTTTCAATTAATTATACATTATTTTATACATTTAAAAGTAAATATTATAAAAAATAATAATTCTTAAATATATAACAAATACTGATCAGATGATAAAATAAAAAAAATCTTTATACGGTCAGTATCTTTAGGAATTAACGTTATCGAAATCGACAATATGTTAAAAAACGCCGTTACTTAATAGTTCATATCTAATTACCAAAGAAAGAATTCATAATCTATCCTTAAATATGTTGCGCAAGGTATAGTTATGATAAAATCTTGACACCGTCACAGGTAATACATAGTGCATGTTTATACTCATGTTCAACATTGAAATATCAACTAGCACAGTTTTAAATAAATATTAACATATTTAATTCTGTGTTAAGAAATTATTTCAGAGTCAATAATTAATTTTGAGTTAAAATAATTTTAAATGATTTTTACATTAAATAAAAAGTTAACTAAAATTTATTATTATCTTGCTTCTAGAATGAATATATACAGTCAATACACAATACAAATATAAATAATTTCATTTTAAAATTAATTTTAATTAAAATCAACTTTGTAAAATTAAACATTCACCCAACGCACATAATATGATACAGAACGCATTTTTCTCGGGCCAATGCGATGGTCCAAAACCCACCACAAATTGGTCTCTTTAATTACTCTTTTGGACTGGACACACCGTGCCCAAGAAAGTTCTTTTTTCTTAAATAGAATTAGATAATTTGAATGGAACTAGACACCTTTATTTTAGCTTTTCTGAAGAAAAAATTAAAAGATATATTTAAAAACTTATAGTAATTATGTATGTATTTGTTTTAAAAAAAGGATAAAAAATAATTTTTTTTAATACTTTTAAAAAATTAAAAATCGTAATTTCAGAAAAAAAAATATAAAAAAAATCATGTAATCACTTTTTAAGGGTGCATTAATTGAAATAACGTATTACGTAAAATAAAATTAAAACTAAATTATTAAGTTATGTTTGTGCCAAAAAAATGCCAATTTACTTGCATTAAATGTATCACGCTACTTTTTTTAAGTCATGCGTCATATGGTACTTAAATATCTAACTTCATACATAAGAAATATTTAACAATGCGTAGAAAGGCTTAATTAAATATTCTTTTTAGTATAAGAAGTTGTATATTTTCTTTATGTCTTTAGAGATATTTCGCAGCAAATATTTAAAACGGTGATAAATATCGTATCTCATATTTATCTTTGATCATGCATTTAATAGTTTTACTTTATTAAGTAGCTAGTCCCACAAATACCATATCCTACCATTTGTTTATATATAAAAAAAGATTATTTTATAAAGGAAATATTTTATAAAAAAATATAATATGTTGATTTCCATTTTGGTAGTCATTAGTATTTTTTTATAAAGATTTATTAAGTAGTCCCACAGATAAATATTATCCCACCATTTTTTATGTTTATTAATAACTTATTTAACCTTAATTTTCTAACACTTTATTTTTTTTTATGTTGATATTATATCTCTTTATTTTTAACTCTCTTTTTCTCTTATCGCATTTTCAATCATTTTATTACTTCTTTTTATCCTTCTTATTTCTCATTTTCTCGAAGGATGTATATTCCGAACGTCATATGATATTTTTTTTTTCTAAAAATTAGATAACATCATGTCACCCGTGGAATATAACTAAGATTATAAATGTTATATAGGATAAAGGCATTAATTAATTAAAAAATAAGGTATTCATTATGAAAGTGTTGAAACATATGAAAGGGTGCTCACTATATATATATATAGTTGCAGTGAATTTATTATTGCATGAGATGTTAATCCTTTAATATATTTTTATTTTAAAATTAAGGTTTTAAAAAATAAATGGTGAGATCGTGATAATTGAGTATGGCAAGTTTTTTTAAAACAGATATATTTGTATACATTCTAGGTGTAGCCTATTTTGTTTGTTTCCCTCCCATCACAAAATGGTCTCTACTAATTAAGAAGAAATAAAAAGAAAAGGATTGAAGTGAATCCATGAAATCAAATTTCTTCAATCCTTCTATTAGTGAGGGATTGCAAGGGAGAACTTAATACAACACTTACACATGAGTGAAAGAAATTTGGTAATTATCGGATATCAAGGGTGACCTGTGGTGGCAATAAGCAACTTCCTAGCTAAATGAAGAGTACGTTAACATAAAATGAACTAGGAACTGGTTTTCACTAATAAATTTTCACTCAAAAGTTAAACAAGTAACAGCAAAGCATGCATGCCGCAAGAAGAGCATTATTTACAGGAGAATTCAAAATACACGAGGCGGTGATCATCCCTAGCTAGCTTGTTTCTATAATATTCCCTACATAATAACTTAGCTAGGTATATATATATATATAGCTTGGTCTGTCACTGTCACTAAAACAACTAGAAAGGTGTGCCTTGCAAAGCCACAAAAGAGAAGAAATAGGTCATGGAGATATTTATTCCACCAATTGGATAATTTGCATTATTGATTCTGCACAGGGTATCTCGCTCCTGCTACCAAAGCACGTTGCTGCTCTATCTGTATATAACCATATAAAGATAGGGCATCTTAAATCAATGACATGACATTAGTATATATATATATCTGGTTAGGTAGTTAGCTTAAATAAATGAATGCAACTTTAATTACTTGGAAGAGTTCATGCAATTTGTTCTTGAGATAGCAATATTCATGCTCCAGCGTCTCCAATGCTCGCAAGCATCTGCAATTTGGCACGTGGATATATAATTGCAGTTACTTTGAGATTTTTACAAGTGCATGCGCTAAATAAAATATTTGTTGGGTTGATAAAAAGAGTGGAGATGCAGGAATATTTAGGTAATAGGTACCCAGCACGGTTAGTTTGGTCTGTAGCAGCACGAAAGGCAACGCAGACATTAGTGACTCTCTTGGCACCAATGCTTGAGCTGCTACCCATGAACTGATTCAAATGGATTCCCATTTTCTTGTAGTCCGATAACTCCCTTTCCATTCTGCAATCAATTACAGTACTATTAATTAACACAGTTAAGGAGAATAGAACTCATGCAAGAAGAAGATAGAATAATTACAGCAATTCTCTGAGATTCCTGAGTAGCTTCTCGGACTCGTGGAAGTAAATGTTGACAACCTCAGAGACGAAGTTAGGGGAGGCTTCATCTTGAAGCTGTTGAAGCTGCAAAAAATGCTCATCCAACACTCCCTATATATGCATGGAATTGAATTAATCACCAAATGAACATATATATATATATATATATGAATTAAAGCATTATTATTATTATATGATATATATATATACTGGCCTGGTGGAAAAGAAAGGCGAGAAGACGGTTCATGTCGGCCCACAAGAGGTCCGGACCGAAACCAAGCATCCAAAGAGGGAGACCCGTTTTGGCTAACTGATTAAACACGTACTGTACTACTCAACGGAACAAGAACGACACTGTCTTTCTTTCTTTTGGGTTCTATGTTCCAGCTTCTGTCGCGGGAATGTCACTACTATTTAAACCATTCCACCACGACTAACGCTCTCCAAACTTTTAACCACAATCATTATGGAATTCAAAAATATAAAATTACTTATTATTAATTAAAAATTAATAATTCAGATCATGCGTAGGCCCGTAAGTAGTGCTTACTAATCATTATACAAGTCTATTAATAATATTTTTTATTTTTTATTTTTTATTCCTTAAATAGAGTATTCTTAGAGAACTAGTTAACATTTGCCTTATTTAAAATCTCAATGGGTATATATATATATATATATTAATGACGTTTTCTAATTCCTCTAAAATCTTTTAGTTAGTTTATTAAATTATTTGTTTAAGTTTTTTTCAATAAATTTCATTGTAACATTTATGAGATAAACGCTCACGTAATATTAAAGTTTATAAAAAATTTATTTAGAAAAGTCCTATGGCTTAGTGTTCATGTGACTTGCATGAATAAAGTTATCTCCTGTACAAAATAATTGCAATTTTCTTACGATATCTTTTTATAAATTTTCTTACTACTAAATTAAAAAATAAAATACATGTTATATTTTTAACATATTAAATATATTCATTAATATTTAATACTCACTGTTAAAAAATCAATATATAAAAAGATACTAGTAGATGAGGAAAAAATGTAATGAAACATTTCCAAACGCAAATATAAGCAAATTAAAAAAGAAAATTAATTTACCCTTGTTAAGAATATTATGAGAATTTATTTGAAATGAGAATACTCTTTATCCATTTTGAAAGTAATATGGTTGATACGACTAGAATCAAATGTTGTTAGAAATGAAATCCGAATTACATAAGATGAACTTATTTATATATTACATTATAATTTACATTTTTTTTCTTGAAAGAAATATACCATTAGTCATTAATTAAAAGTAACCTTGTATTACCAGCGAATTTAGCTTAACTAGTTGAAGGTGTCTGAGTAAAATTTCTTCTCTCATCTTCCATTCATATAGATTAAAAAAAAAAAACCTTGCATTTGCATTTATTTCACCTCAAGAGCATGTTATAACACTTATATAATCCAATGGATACTCTCCATTTGTTTTTATCTCTCCTTCAATATCATTACATCATTAATCATATTAATCATTTATATTTCATCTCTTCTTGTCTCCCTAGAGCATGTTTAAATTCTCATTTGTGAAGCTTTAAGCGTGTTAAAAAAGAAACTACTCTATTAATTATATGTTTGAAAATACTATTTCAAAATCACAATCACGTTAACAATGCAAAGCTATATCATGTTTATGTTCAAGACGCATAACCAAACATACCGTCTCTAACTATCTTCCGCATTTATTTTTAAAATTTTGACGCAATTTCTTTGTTGTAGGCATGTTACCTGTAAGTTTTTTATATAAAAAAAAAAAAACTGTCCATCAATCTTTATTCTTTACCTCTCTTTGTTAATTAAATAAAGGATGATAAATACTACACTTAAATCTATTAAACATAGTTTTGAATTCAAATTTTATAAATAAAAAAAAAACAATTTAAGAAAAAAATCATTAAAAAAATTAATCAAAATTTTTAATAAAGATAATATAGTGGGAGTGATCGAGGTGAATGTGGGGTATCTACCGGACCATTGAAGTTGTAGATGCCCCTGGGAGGGGTGGTTGTTGCAGTTGCTTCTGTTCCCCTTCCCAGGCTCCCACCTCACTTCGCGTGCGCCTCCCTCTTCCACCATTCACCCGACAATTTCCTGCACCTTCTATATTTATTTGCACCTCATTAATCATATATTTTTTAATATTTTTATCTCTCAGGATCACTCCCTTCTTAATTCATTTTTATATAATATATATTCCAATTTTTAAATTTATAAAAAATTAATATCATTTAATCATCTGTCATGTAAAAATTGATTGGGAACTACATGATATTTCAGTACTACTCAATAATTTATTTTTCTTTTAGACTACTTTATTTAACTTTCTCTCTTTCTTCTTGTGCCATGCATGTAATACAACTATTATGCTTCAATAAAAACACGATCAGATCAAACTCTTGCATATTAAAATTTTAATAATAAAAATATATTTAATTTTTAAATAAAATTTTATGTATAATTATAATTAAAAGCTCAATTATTAAAATACAAATTAATTCATTTTCATTGAAAAAAATCATATATAAATTTTATTAAGTTCTTTCTCTCGTAAAAGTTCTCCATTCCTTTAGGTTTTGTTGTACTGTATAATACTAGTACTAGGCTATTAGCTGCCAAATTCACACCCTTATACCTTCTCTTTTCTCTTCTTTGCTCTATTTATTTACTTATTTTTCTGTCACCATTACTGTTTTACATTTTGTTTAGTAGAGATGAAATATGTAAGAAATTGAGAAGAGAGTAGAAATAAAAGAGAAGTAAAATTTGAAGTTATTTGATTGAGATGAATTAATAAAGAGAGAAATTAAAAAGTGACGAGTCTCACATAAAAAAAAATGATGTTAAAATGGTAAGAAATAACAGGAAAATGACACTGGGTCTGGGCACAGTTGAGAGGATATATAGGTAAGTAAGGTAACGCTGGTTAAACAAGAGAAGCTAGGTTGTGAGTGACAGCCATAGGTGGTGGTGTATTGAGAAGATTGGAATTTTGTCTCTTTATGAATGGGAAACATGGCCTGAAGAGCACACATGGAGGGTAGACTTTTCAACTGATGATGGCCTAACTAGACTTGCACTGGCAGCCACTTCACACGCGGGGGAATCAAGCACAAAATTATAGGTTATATATGCTATTATTTTATGAATTAGGACCACACATATTTGTTCTTGCAACGTGATTCTTGCATACTCAAAAAGATCCAAATTGTTTAATATTATAACTACTAGTGCTGAAGTTTTTACTATCTATTAATTTTCCTTTCGTGTTCTGTTGTTAGTGTAAATTGATAAAAATTAAATATATAATCTCTTTTATTTCACTTTGATAATTTGCTTATGATAGTATTGGTGTTGATACTAAGAATTTGTTTCGATCCATGTTTGTTAAATTTGAGTATTTCTGGTTGAATATACAACTTTTTTTTTATTGTGGTTCTACCAATAAATATATTTTTATTTATGAAATATTTAGAATCAATTATCAATTATGAGTTTTTTTTTTAATAAACCAGTAATATTGTACTTTCAACTTATATAATTAATGTCATGGATCGAGTTAATTAAAATTTCAATTTAATTATCTACTATCAATATTTTATATTAGAGACTAAATTTTAGTATTCGATTTTTTTAAATCAAATTTAATAGTAATTTTAACTTTCGTGATTCACTACTAGAAAATTTAAAATTTGGCATAAAATAATTTTGTGGCTAATTTTAAAATTAATAGTTATTTTGTAGCTAATTTCTAGTAAAAATAATTAGTTACAAAATTACTATAATATTGAATGGTAGCATGAAATAAGTAACAAATTAACTAGGAAAATAATCTTAGTTAATTTGTAGTAAATTTTTTAAAATTTGTAGTTATTTCCTAGCTAATTTATAGTAATAAGAATTATAAATGAATATAACTTCAATTTACCTAGAAAAAATAATTATCTAGTTAATTAATAGTTAATTAGCTAGGATTTAGCTACTAATTTAAATGATAGCTAAAATTAGTAACAAAATCAAAAAATTCTTGTAGTGATTTTTGCTAGTGTTTCTTCTTGGACACAAAGATATTCGATATTCGATTTAAATCTTAAGTGAGTTCGCCATTTATAATAAAGTTACAAAGATAAATGCGTAACTTTAATAGAAATGTAAAATATGCAATAGCAAATTGAATTCTAAATGCACAAGTGGACAATAAAGCATGTAAAAGGACTTTAAATGATTTGAAAGAGACGAAAATAATACAACTTCAAGAAGTAAATAGCTGGAAATGTAAAGTGGAAATAAATTATAAATGAATTTCAAAAGTAAAGCCTATTTGAAATGTAACATGAAAAGTAAAAGTAAAAGGAATTAAGGGCGTAAGAAGGACAAAGAAAAAAAAAGTTGAGAAATAAGATAAATGAAAACAAGGAGAAGAGAAATAGAATGAATGGAAATGTAAGGAAAATAAAATGAAAAAAATAGATGTTTGATTTTAAAAGAAAAAAAAAGTAAGGGAAAATAGGAAAGAGTGAAATTGAAAAAAAAAAAGAATTTTTATAAATAATTGATCTTGTTTTTTAAAAATCATTTTTTTGTTTATGGTAGTTTAAAACCTAAAAAAAAAAAAAAAACTAGCAAAATATCAATTTTTAGCTATTTCTTGATGATTTTAAATCATCGATAGCATTTAAAATGTCCCAAAAATAAGGAAAATTAAAAATGTGTGAACTCTACAAATTTTTTCTCTCTTTTATCTTATTTCTTCTTAATCAAACACACCTCATAATTTCTTAATTCTCATTTATTTCTTCTCCCTTTCTACATCTTAGTTCCTCGCCATTTTTTTTCTACTAAACAAAAAAAGGAGAAAATGAAAAGAAGAAATACAATGATAAATTGCAAGAAATGTAAATTGGAAAGTAAAAATAAAGAAAGCAAAAATACATGAAAGGAATGCAAAATAATAAAATACGAAAAATATAAAGATTGAATAATGCATGTTACTCTAGTTTAATACATACACGTTACTCTTACATAATTGAATTAACTTAGGACAATACATACATGTTACTCTTAAAATCAGTAGGCATGATTAATGTTGCTGTATAGATGTTATAAAAACTTTGTGAAATATGCTTCAAAAATGTTGCTGTATAGATGTTATAAAAACTTTGTGAAATATGCTTCAATAGCTACACAAAGTTTCTATTTATAAATTTCTAACTTTAATGGTAGAAAAATTTAGGGCATACAAGTGATTAAGTACTTAGGATTGATTAACTAAAATGCTAACATATACTTGACCAAATAATTTCGCTAACCATCATATGATAACGTTGCTTCTTCAAAATACTTCACTCGAAATTTTTAAAATTTTCTATGCTTTAACACTTAATAATTTTTTCATCACTTGTTTTGGTTGTTTAATCTAGAATTCAAATTTTTTTTGAAATCTTATAATTCAAACACAATAATTTAAAAAATGCTAATTCTAAGTATGGTGGTTCTTAAAAAATCAAAGTTTAGATAATTCAAAATATATGTTTTAAAACTTAATAACAAATAACTTAATACTTGAATTTCATAATCAAAATTTTGGGTTCAATTTTTAGTTTAGTTATGAAGTTGCAATTAAAAATATCACTTTATTTTTAAACGAATCGATCCAATAAAAAGATGATTAATTATGTGACTAATTTAAAAAAATATTTTAAACACTTAGCTTGTTCAATCTAAATTAAAACTCAAAGTAAATACAAATTCAATAAACATTATGAATTTAATTTGCTATGGAAAGAAAAAGGAATGCAATATATAGTAATTGAAAGACATTAATATCATTAAACCATATAACATTTTTTTATTATATTGTAGCAATTATTAACAATATTATTTTGCAAATAAAATTTATAATAAAATACTATACATAGATATTATATTGTAGTACTAATATTGAAAATTCGAGTATTTTAGAGCAGGGTTACATAAAGAGGAGAAAAACCGAAAAAGAGAGACGAGATTGTAGAGACTCTAACAAAGTAATTAACATTCTCCCAAGAGCCACCTAGAATTAATACATCAATTAGAGAAGTTGCAATTAAAAATGTAGCAGAATTATTTTCTCTATCACTTCAGTGATTTTGATTTTTGAGCTAAGCTAAAAGCTACGCGAACCACGAGTTGAGTGCATTGAATACTTTTTATGCTCACACATGCAAGCGTTAAATATGCACTTTAACTTGGTTTGATAGTACTACTGAGAAGCATGAATGTTGATTTATTATTATAGATACCTCGAAATCCATTGCTTGAAAGGCATACTTTGTTCATAGTCTACTGACGTAAGCAAACTACTTAATTAATTGCCTAATAAAGTCTTCATCCAATGCAGTTTACAGACAGATTATACCAGCTAATAATTGATGTCCCCAATCCTTTTGAGAACTTATGCCCATAACTTATCGCTGCTAATAATTTTTTTTCCAACAAAACAAATTATCTTTACTTAAATAATTACTATATAGTCAAGAAAATCATAGGTGAAGGTAGTAACCTGTGGGACATTTTTAATAATACGAGTTATTTATAATTTCTATTTAGTCATAATTGGTAGACTGGTTCATTATAGGGCACATGGTGATGATAAAATTAGCGTTATGTATTTATAACGTACGTATATAGTTTTTTCAGGGAATCAATATATTGTTATGTACCTACATTATTTGGTTTTGCATGTGGTTAAGGGTTTATAATTTTGCTAGTTTTGTAACATCGATTATTACCGAGAAAAATGTTTAAATGTTTGAGACTTGCGTAGTCTTTGAAAACTGTGTAACTATTACACATTTCAAATTTTAGATATATAACACATGCATAGAAATATCCATGTCCAATAAAAAAGTAGCATCATAGGACAAGATTGTGACAATACCTGTGTTGCTCGTATATATAGACGGAAGCATGCTTTGCATTGACGTAAGCAGAATGCTAATTAAACCAGTGTTATGGTTAAAATAACAATAATTAATTAACCGTAGTCCATATATAGACTTCATAATGGTGCTAACTTTTTGCTCTCCCGTGCTCATTTACAGTGACCATTATTCCATTCCAACAACCAATATATTCCTTTTGTCGGCCTTCATATGATTATTGTTTCATTTCCTTTTTAGGTTTCGAAATTCTAAATGAGTTTTTGTTCTCTAGGAGCTTTGCCATTCTTTTACTCTATTCATTTTCAAATAATTTACACCATAGCTTTTTGTAAGGTTATGGTGATTAAGTTGCAAAGATAATGAAAAACTGGTGGTCTCAATGCTCGAGGTTGTTGTCTTCTAAGTTTTTATACATGCCGTTATTTACCTTTTGCATTATCAGATGCCCACTCCCTTTCTTACCCTTTTTGTTTGGCCTTTCCAATAATCTGTTCCAATTTGCTTTTCCTCGTTCAGACCCTCTTGCGTGTTGATTTATGTACTTTATCATAATGTTCCGATTATGCTGTGATATTTAAGCCACGATCATTCTCAAGCTTTATCGGAGTTAAATATAAATATTTCATCAAATGATTAACATTTACTTGCCATAAAAATGCGAAAGATTGTTAGAATTAAAAACGTCATATGTTTACACTACACAGGAAAAATGTAAAATTGCTACGAACACTTAGCATTAGTCACCAACAAAAGGAACGACAACTGGGCCAACGTTATACTGACGCTAAATTAAGTTAAACTTTTTTTTAACTTACATCCCCGACAATAATTATTGATTTTATGAGCATATTTTTAACTCAAAATGAAATCTAAAACATTTCCACTAAAATTTAATTTTGCCCACTGAAACATATCTGATGCTAAATTGATTTAATTATTTTTAAAAATTATTTTTTACCACGTAACTTTTATTTTATTATTTTATTTAAATTTTAAAAATATTCCTAAAAATATTAAATGACCAAACACCTTTATAAATATAGTTACAAATAACAGTTCTAGTTATAATATTTCTATGATATAAACAAACACCCCTAATTAATTGCCATTAAATATCATATTGTCTAAAATCCCACCTTAAAAAATATTTATAAAAATATAAATTTTAGTAACTTAACTATTTAATTGTACAATGTACTAATGATTATATATATAAACATTCATGATATGATTTAATAATACTTACTTCTATCTTAATTAGTATATCATGTATAAAAAATAAAGTGATATAATAAATACATAAGAAATTTTAATAAAAAACTTCAAATCTAATAGTTAATGGATAAAATTTATTTATTTTTAAATATTATAACATTACAAAATTAATTTGACATTCGACGTAAATTAATTCTGAATATATTTGACAATATAAATTAACTAGCTAGATTCTATTTTATTTGGCTATCTTACAAATTTCTTTGACAAATAATTATTTTACCAACTTGTATCATTATTTTTTTAACACTACTTTATAAAACATTTGAATTTATAAACTACTAACTTACTTTTAGTTCTCATTTTTATCTTTACAATCTTATTAGAATTTCTTCATCTTTATGTTTAAAAACCTTTAATACTCGATCTCTTCTATCCTCATTCTCTCTCATTTACCAAATATCATTTCTTTATAATATAAAATTATCAAAGTTACAATATAAATATATTTATGTTGCATCTTTCGTTTAATAAAAAATATTCTTGAAGAACATAAATAAAAAAATATATACTATTTTAATTTTTATGACAAAAATATTTAGAATAAATTAAAATATGAAAATTAATTATTTAAAAATATATAATTATCAGATTCTAAATTAAAACCAAATAATTAAATATCATCTTCTGTATATATATTTTTTCGATTATTAGTTAATTTTAACAGTTAATTTCGTCCAACGTTTTTAATTCAATTACCTAATTTATCAATTTTGAACTTTCGAACATTCTGGGTTTAGACTAATTTATGTGTGTTGATGTGATCACTGTTCTATGATAATCTTGCAGGAAAATTTCTCCACTGGTCGGAGAGAGTTCTATATAATGAATATATTTGTTGTGGAAACTGAGAAGACCTTTTCTCCCCTATGATTTTTTGGTGAGCATTCTCCTCTAATACATCGTAATTTGAAATCCAATTTCTCATGTCAATAATAATATCCCAATTTCTCACCTCAATAATACCAATTTGCATGATATTGTGCCTGATCCATAAATGGATCAACTTCAATCAAATTTAGTTTCACTAAGGCATATTCCACTTACCAATATGCAATCAAAAGAAATAAATGAGTCAAGTATGTAAGAATTCCATTATTTCTTATGCAGCCAGTAATTTTCGTAATATTTTACATTAAGTTCACACTCATACGTACGTATTATATATAACTAGTTCGGTGCGTGTGGTACATATCATGATGTTGCAACAGAACATGCAGACCTATTTTGAAGAAGCTGAAATGTAGCTCGATTACGTTGAATAAAAAAACAGAGTTTGCTAAGTTTCCAAATTAAATGCTGAGTTGTGATAACATTATACATAGACTAAGGGTCCAACTTGGCGGAGGTGTCACAGGTCATCTGAATCTGATAGCAGAGAATGTCTCATAACTCTAATTACATCTGTAAGTGAGACAACCCCCGAGAGCAAACCCTGATGATCCACCACCCAAACTCGATGAACATGCATAGTCACTGCCTTTTCAATTACCTCAGACAAAGGAGATTCAGCATAGCAAGTCACAAGCTCCCTTCTAGCTGAGGCTCTATTCTGCGTGTCTGATTCTGTGAACAAAAGACTGGATGCAACTTCTTCTGTGAATGCCAGCGCACTTACTCCCAACCATGATTTCAGCGTGGATAGGTGGCATCCCCTTAAATCGGTTGCAGAAAATGTACCCACAAGCTTCCTGCATCTTCCCTGCAACAAAGGGATAAGTAGAGAGAGTAATAGAAAGAAAGCAGGGAGAGAGTTAATGACACATACATTAATAAGCTGTTTGTGGTCATCTTCACAAGCATCAGAGACTCTAACAATAGGAACAGCGTTTAACATGGCGGCCTTTAAGCACTTGATGGCATCGACTAGTTTTGTGCAGTCAGTGATGGCATAAATCTGTTGAGTATCGCCCCCCAAATCTTGAACAGAGCGCGACAGAATGTTGTGTGGTTCACCAGCACGATCATTCAAGAAATTAAGCACATCCATTTGAGTCAGCATTTGGTAGCTGGAAGCAGACTCTACAAGCTCGACCCCTGCTGCCACGCTCGCTACCTGGCTTTCAACCGGTACCATTGCATGATGCACCCCTTTGCTGAACACTTCCATACAATCTAACAGACTAACACATGACACAAAGCTAAATCATTTCCACCACTACAAATTTGTCTGCCAACACATCATACATCATACTAATATATCAACATTAAATTAGCCCTTAAAATCCTAAATAAGATCTTCACTTTCAATTTTATGCTTAGCGTATTTGGTCAGAGAATCAATAATTAACAATTTACTTCACTAGTGTAAAAGTTATACCTAATCATAACCCCAAATAGGAGAGTGCATAAAAATTAAACCTTATTTATACTTCACTACTGTATGGAAGTTTTTTAGTGCATACCAATAATATATATATATACATAATAATAATAAAAGAAAGATTGAGAATTAAGTTAATTAACCTGGTATTAGGACTGAGAGTCCACAAGCTAAGGCCTTCAAAGGAGTGACCGATGATGGAGGAGACAGGATCAGACATCCTTTGATCAAGGTCTTGGGTGATATCACGGCCACCACTCAGGTGGTCATCACCAGCGATGTGGGCCACAATGTCAAGCATCGTCACCATCCCTATGAAATGCTTCCGTACTTCCCCTGTATGTTTATCAGACTCCACGATCATGGACCCTCCGGCTCCGATCCATTGACCCGGCGGTGCAGCCACCGGCACCGCCACAGCCTTGTTCGCCACCAGTGTATTCATTGTGTGGGCCAGCGACGCCGTGTACGGCACCTCCACTAGCCTCTTCTTCTCCACCATCAAATCCATCACCTTCTTCTCCTTCAGTCGTTGCACACTTTCACTGCGTTGCATGGTGGCTCCGCCACCGGGCTTCGCTTCCTTCATCTCCTGCATAGTTTCTTTTTTCCTTGGTTTACAAATGCTTACTCTTAGTGCAGATATGGGTACCAATGGAAAATTTACAGCGAGCATCAGAGATAGGAGATTCTGTGCATTAACATTATCACGTTGAGATGGTCAATTTATTTTTCAACATTATAGGATCATTGCCTCATAATAGACAACCAAATATTTAAAGCAATAGTTAGGATATGATGTTGTTGCTCTAGTTCCTTTTCTTTTGAGACGTGTAGTCTTGTAAGATTTGCAATATTCCACATGCATGTTCTGCTCTTGCCATCTGTGATTGTATGTTAGATGACTCATCTAAGGCTCATGTTATGGCGACACCTTTTATCAAATTTTTGTACAGTTACGTATACGCTTTTCAATGCACCACATTTATGCATCGGTTATAATTTTTTGTCAAATGTATTAAACGGTAGCTATTATATACACACACCAGAATTCCATATTTGTTTAATATTATTTAATGACGCATATATACAGCATACATATACACAGCATTATTACACCAACCTTTTTTTAATACAAAATTGCTAGGGACTTCCAAATTATTATAGTTTTTATTAATTTTATATATAACATTTAATTATGGGTTAACCAATTTTTAAAATTCATGTTATTGCACCATAATCAATTGAATTCGCCAATTTTAATGGTGATTCGATTTATCTGATCATCTGTTGTTGTTGTATATATTAAATTTTACAAATAATATATTCTAAATATTTGGTCATGAAAAAAGTGTATTAGTAAAATCACCTGAATAATATATAATTACAAATCAATTTTAGAATTAAGTTAGTTAATACCCTATGACAGCTTCGCATCTTAAAAGATTATCGGGTGGATATATAATCAAATAAATCAGTAGTATTTTATTACACACAATTCAGGCTACGTATTCCTCGCTCAACTTTTACTACATACAGTCAAATTTGTGGTTCTAGAACTTGCCAGTAATATTGCGAGTAGATCGAACTTTTTGAGCGAATTTGCATATTATATCAAGACATAATGGTAACTCCCTGGAGGAGGCTAGGAGCTTAAAACGAAGGGAGAATCCAAAACGATATGTGGCGAATAATGAACCTTCCAGCTGAAGGACATAATCATAGGGCATCGGCCCACCGAGGGAGTTGAATTTTGAAACTTCATCCCAAAGAGTTGGAAGAGAATACAAGCCCATCAACTCTGAAAAAAAAAACAAGAAGAAAAAAGAAACCGTGTTTCATATGCTATACAATAACTATTTTTACTATACACTATCCTTACATTGTTTCCTTATCGGCAATAAATTAAGAGAGAAAAAACATATTCCACCCCTTCGGTCTATCTTTATATTCCTCGTAATCAAGCAAAATGTAAAGATTATGTATAAAAAGTGATGTAAAAAAAGTCTTAATTAGAATAATGGGGCACGTTTGTCATATTATTGAACACTTGAACGTGCATCATCATCGTCAGAACAATTGGGGCACGTTTGTCATATTGTTGAGCACTAGAACTTGCATCATCAGGAGAGTACTGACTAACAAATTTGTTATTCATTATGAATACGCATATAATATCAATAATTAATTTTTCATTAATAATTGAGACTGTATTTTTTTTCGAAGTAAACAACTCACTTTGTATAGTATGTTTATCACCGGTGACACACCATTGAGAATATTTATTCATGTTTTTTAACATACATACGCTACAAACTATACAAAATTTGATCCGCAAAATGTTTTAAAACGAACTCAATTTGACGTTTATAAATTAAAAATTTTAAATATATTATATAAAAATTGATTGAAAATATAAACATGTGTGATCAGAAAAACCTAATAATATTTTCGTTACAACCGAAACTGGCGTTAGGCCGGGGTCCCTAGTAAACTATCGGGGTGTAAATCTCGTGACGCACATAAATGCGCAAATTAAATTCTCCCCCATTTATAACACTAGCGTCCTTTCTCGTGAGCACACATTACTCCACTTCATGCACATCACCAACTTCACATTTTAATAGTAAAAAACATAACTTCTCTCGCTCACCCCCATTCTATAAAACGACAACCCAACAAATTAAATTTGCAAATCAAATGATAACAGTCCAGAGTCTAAAATGTGTCCGAATATTCATCTACTTCTGCAAGTCCTATGTTGTACGTTGTTGTTGCCGCATGCAGTAACGGCTTTCACGGTGATTATGTCTGATTCCGGCGTGCCATCCACCCTAGTAGACGGTCCACAAACGGGGTTTTCCATGAACCAAGACGGAGCCCGAACCGAGAGCCGAGAGCAAGAAGCGGTGTACGACATCATGAGAGCCACCGGAAACGATTGGGCCACCGACATACCCGACGTGTGCCGCGGGCGGTGGCACGGCATCGAGTGCATGCCCGACAAGGACAACGTTTTCCACGTCGTGTCTCTCTCATTCGGAGCACTCTCCGACGACACCGCTTTTCCCACGTGCGACCCCACCCGCTCCTTCATCTCGCCATCCATCACCCACCTCCCTCATCTCAAGACCTTGTTCTTTTACCGTTGTTTCAGTTACAACCCTCAGCCCATCCCACCCTTCTTGGGCCTCCTGGGCCCTTCCCTCCAAACCTTGGTCCTCAGAGATAATGGCCACGTCGGCCCCATCCCTCTTCAATTGGGCAACCTCACCCGTTTGAGGGTCCTTGATCTTCACAAAAACAACCTCAATGGCTCTTTACCCCTCTCCTTGGGCCGGATCACCGGTTTAAGGTCGTTGGATTTGAGTGCCAACAAACTAACCGGTTCCATACCCGCTTTAACCTTCCCCTCTTTGAACGTATTGGATCTTAGCCAGAACCTTCTAATGGGCTCAATTCCTTCCACCCTTTGGGATTGCCACTCTCTCATCAAATTGGATTTCAGTCGGAACCGGCTTGTCGGCCCCTTGCCGGAGAAACTCTTGGGCCTCAAAGACCTTATGCTTTTGGACTTAAGCTACAACCGTATCCAGGGCCCATTTCCGGTATCACTCAGGAGCCTGAGTTCTCTTCAGGCCTTGATCCTCAAAGGAAACCCAATGGGCTCAACGACCGTACCCGGAGATGGGTTTGATGGTATGAAGGCCCTAATGATTCTTATTTTATCGAATATGAATTTGCATGGGCCTGTGCCCGAATCACTAGGCCGGTTGCCAAACCTTCGCGTGCTTCATCTGGATGGGAACCACTTGAATGGGTCAATTCCAAAGGGCTTTCGAGATTTGAGAAACCTGAGTGAACTGAGGCTGAATGATAATGGGCTAAGTGGGCCGGTCCCATTTGATAGAGAAATGGTTTGGAGGATGAAAAGGAAGTTAAGGCTGAATAATAATTCAGGGCTTTGTTATGATGCAAGTAGTGATTTGGGGGATAGCATGGATTCCACGTTTAATTTAGGTATCATTTTGTGTGACACTTCAAGTCCTGGGTCGGTTAGGACAGTGCAACATCTTTCAGCTAGCGAAAAGTCCATGCCAACAACAACACATGTCACATCAGATGCTGTCAAACCACTTACAACGTCACTGCAACTAGCTACTTTTGTACTGATTACTATAATTTTGTTGTAAATAAATAACTAAATATTATTCATATTAATACCAAAAGATACTTTCCACTGTCCGTGTAGCTATTATCTTTCGGTTATCGAATATAAAAGCAGTTGTCGATAAATCTTTAATCAAGTAGTCGTAAGAGAAATAAGTCAATAAATAATTGAAGTAAAAAAAAACAGTTTTTTCATTAATTTATTCACCCTAATTTATAAAAAAAAGTTAAATAAATATTTTTTAAAAAATGAAATATATAAATTGATTTTATTTTATTTTTTTAAATTTAAATAAATATTTTAAAAAATCGAAATATATGATGACTAAGGAAGATTAAGCAAAGCTGGGGGCAGGTTTGATGTATCTGCTTTAAATAATGTTTGGTACGCATCCTGTGGTTGTTGGTGGCAAAATTGGTGTGTAAATATACAGAAAACAATGTAAACGAAGCAAATTTGATGTGATATGTAGCATTATTCATTCAATCATTTGCTTTAAGTCCAGATGGAAATAATGTTAAAGGAGATTATGGTAACTAGTTCATAGGGTTCATGTTGAGACTGCAAACCACAGGCTAGGGAATTGTTGGTTGCCGTGTTCATGACCCAATCCAACCTATTAACGCAATTTAGTTAATTAGATTTTGAAATTAAATTTAATCATTTTTATAATAAATTAAAATTATATTTTGGATTATTTAAATCTGATTTGATATCTTATTTTTTTAAAATATTTTTATTTAATATATATTATTTTTATATAACATAATACTATATTTATAATAATATTATTTATAAAATATATTTGATTTTGTTATTGTATAAACACTGTGTATAAAACGCTAATTACAAATATTGTTTAAATTATGAAATATTCTAATATGAGAAATGCACCAGTCGGTTACAACAACTGGGCCCCGACATATGTGTAGGATTACATAACAACTGGTATCCTCCGAACTTAGGCCCAATCACAGATACGTCCCAACCCAACAGAGTACCTTACCCCAAGAAAGTCAGTCCACTCAGACCAACCCTTTCCTAACCCAAATGCTCAACTCCCAAGTCAGTTAGAAGACAGTTAGGACGGTTAGAAATCTGTTAAGAAAAAATAACAGAAAGTCTTTTATGTATAAATGGGGATCACAGGACACATCTATGATAGATATCAATTAGAGACCAAAACACACAATACTACATGTACTGGTAGACGAGAACAAGATATGAGATAAGAAAAAAAGAACATTTTATAGAATTAAAGAATAAAAGTATGTGACATAGTAGGATACACAAATTTCTCAATCATACAAAATAGTGGTCCATTAGTTGTGATTGTTTTCATATTTGATTAAGAGATAATTTCTCATATTTAAATTTTATATTTTTTATTTTAGTATTTTCCTATACATAATGATAAAATTGATACATTTTCTTAAGACGTCAAATTTTATTTAATTTTATTTCATATTTTTTAATTTTTAATTGAGTCAAATTTAAATTTAAATAAATATTATAATCAATCTTAAATGGAGGAAAAATAAAAATAAACTCAGTTGATCTTCTCCTGCTCGCCTCTAATGGTGGCGGTCATTAGAAGAGGGGATTGTTAAATTTGAATAGATCACGGTGGCTTGTCAGCAGAATATTAGATCGTACCTCTGTTTAATATATTATTTTCATCAAAGGAAAAAAGAGTGAGCTCGCTCGGCTAATTATTCTCTTTCGGCAGCAGTATATATGCCAATCCCAAAACACTGCACTTTGTATTTAGTTTCTTTTTTGTGTGTTTCTTAGACTTTTTTGGTAGATACATGCATGGCATGTTCACATTTATCTATCAATCATAATTATGTGTTAAATATATAATTACTATAAATATTATTATTGTTTAGGGGCCCATATGCTAATAAAGAGACGTGGGTGGTGGTTTGAATTTCAAATTGTGAGGCTGCTCTTAAGAGAAATCATGCTCAACTAAATTTAATTCCCTCACTCCCTGCAATACAAATTTACTTATATTTTAAAATAATTATGTAAAAATTAATATTTTTTATTAATTATAAATTATTTATTCATTTATTTATATTTATTTTTCATTTTTTAGAGACTATTTCAAATACTGGTTATAAAATGAATCGTAAGCCAGTTATTTTAATTGAACTTCACAACATATCAAAATCAAAATCTTAAAACATTAGAAGTATAAATCTTTCTCACTTATATATTCAACTTATTTATGGTGAAACTTCAAACTTATATTTGTATTCCTACAATTTAAAATTTATTAAAAAACAAATTATTTTCTGTATGTCAATTTGCACTTTTTTATCATGTATCACATTTTTTTATTATTATCATATTCTATAATTTTTGTCATTAAATGAATGCATATCACAATTTACTTTAACATTATTCAAATATTTTTTGGAACCTTTTTTCTTATTTACATCCTTTAATAGTGTTGTTGATGATATAAAATATTTTATGATTTCTTTTCGATAATAATTCTTTAGTAACATCTACGTGAATATATTTAAAAGAGAGAGTATGTAATAAGAAAAACATTCTTTAACCTGTTTTCAAATCTTTTTCTTTAATATAAAAATTATCCTTAAAAGTAAATTTATAACTATAATTAATTTTAAAAATTATTTTATAAATTACATGAACTAATATTAAATTAAAATTAATCTACCAGAAACTTTGTAAGGAGAAAGTGTTTTGATAGATATATACTTACATGGGGATAATAGTTTAAAAAAACGATCTTCCTTAAATGATGTTCCTTTTACCCAAGATATTTTTGAAGGGTTTAATCGATGAAATATTTGGTTTTGATTTGTTGTATTAATTATAAACAGTTAAGTAAGTCAGAATAAGTCTGGTAGAGGTCAAGGCAACAAGTTTAAAGAATTATAGGACAACTCAAATGAGCATGTATATATTAGAGGACAACTTGAACTCGCATCGCAGCCCTGACATCAATCATTGAATCATCATAGGATAGGCCTACCTAATTAGGAAAATTATATTATATAGATTTAACCTACAATGTCACCTTCACCTGACATAAACAAAATCCGCAAACCAAGTTAAATTATTATCTCATGCATGTAACTAATAATATTTCTAAATAATATTTTTTTAGCTTTTAAGCAATTAAATTAACCATATATAAAAAGTATCCTGCACCAGCATTGTGGTAATAATCTGAATGTACTTTACAATAAGATTGTACAAATTCTATTATAATTACCAAATACTTAGGATAAAAAGAAAAGAAGTATATAATAAAATGAGTAATGTGATAGATAAGAAAAATAGTGCAATAAAATGTATGGTAAAAATATATTATAAATAACATAATTTTAATATATCTCTCCTTCGACTAGTCAATAGTCATATTACCTTTTTTTTTTCTTCTGTTAATTTTGTTTCCTTATTTGTTCACACACAAGCAAATAGGAATTCATTCTCCACACTAGTTGAACATGAGTTTATTTTATTTCACTAACACTGAAAACATTATAGATCAAGTTTGTTATTGGATTATTTACAGAATGTGTTTATCCCCCGTTACCTAGTCTGATTGCCACTGATTTCTTGGTTATCTTTTGGTACTGAGGAGCAGCGGCAGACCTACACGTACTTTAAGCTGTATAAATACAATTTTTTATGTTTGATAAAATTATAAATAAATATCTTGAATTTTTGTATTTTGTTTCTTTTATTTTTATATAAATTTAAATTTATCAATTCAAATTTATATTTTTTGTATATTTATTATTTTTATTCAATTATTTTGATTTGAAAGTTAAATTATATATTTTTATTATATATATGATATATTAAAATTTTATCTTTGTATATACAATAATAATTAATATTAATTTTTATTCTAAATCTAAAGATATCATTAGAATTATTGTATCACCTTTAACGTGGAGTAGATCATTACTATTTTATTCTCAAAAGATACTTCGATGAGTTAAGTTAAAAAAATAGAATATTTATAAATCTTTTATCTCAGTTGTTAAGTGATTTAAGATTTTTTTAATATATCAATATAATTTTAATTTTTTAAAATAAATTCAAACTGACTTAAAAATTCTGAATTTGCCATTGTAGAGGGTTTGTACGGGTGACATACAGCGACTCACGGGGAGAGGAGTGGCTGATTTATTTTTTAAAGGTAAGAAGTTGACGTAGTTGTACCATGTGAAGGAAAAAGTTAACGAGTGTTAGTTCTACAACTCCTACAAATATATGTTAACTAATCTTTTTTATTCTCTAGCAAGCAGTGTGACAAGTTATAGCTGCCAAAACCCTTCTGTCTCTTTATGCTTACGCATCTAAACGAAAGTGCAGAACATTAAGACAATTATGTATCACTTGACTTTACCTGTCCATAGTGGAAAAGCACTGTCAACAAGACAAGTATTGTCCAACTAGTGGCAATTAATATCTAAATAAATATCAATATGAAAAGATAGGTGACAAGGTTATCTTATGAAATTGATCAAGGAAAATTTTATGTTTACAAAGTAACGATTGATTGTTCAGTATATATTCTTTTACAAGTGGTCATATACAAATATATTTATATATTATATTATAGTATATATAGAAATGAAAATTAAATTTGAAGAAGCAGGGATATTTGTCTGATTTCGACTTAAGGACAAAAAAAAATTGTTCATATCAAATTTTGATTCAAGTTCAGGTTTTTTCTGAACTTGTGAAATCGATTCAGAAATGTAATTTTTTTTTATGTGTCCGAGAAGGAGAAATGTAATTCTTACTCTTTTATTCTCGAAGTCGGCCTATTATATATATACTGAAAAGAGGAACTCAATTACAGCATCGTATGCTTTAAAATAGTTGTCCTTTGTTTTTTTATTTTTTATTTTAGATTAATAAAAAATAAAGGCGAGAATAAAAATTAACTCATGAATTAAAAAGATTCCACCTCTCATGTGTAGACTGAGAATGATAGAAGTGAAACTTTTACACATTTTTGTTAATACATGATCAGTATCTATATGGACAACTCATGAATTCATATATCTTGATCGAAAAATAATTAAAATTGGTGAATATATCTCTCAAAACAAATTAAAAAAAAATCAAAAAATAAAATATAAATGATGGATCAATTAAGTCCTCTCAAAAAAAATTAAAAAATAATTTTTATTTTTTCATCATTTAATTTTTTAATGTAATAATTTGAATGAATAATTCATTTTTTATAGTTAAATTAAAAAATAAAAAATAAAAAATAAAAAAATAACTCTTTTAAAATTATTAACTTGGTTTTTCTTAGTTATTTATTATATTACGAGTAATTTGACTCTGTTTCTTATATTATATTATATATATATATATATATATATATATATATATATATATATATAATATGAAAAAATAAATTTTACATTATTAATATAAAACGTGTTATATTATAATCAAATTAACAATCATTATGTATAATAATTTATTATCTTTTACAATAATTATATTAAAAATAATTTATAATTAAATAATAATATAAAACTATTATACACTATTATTATTAAATTCCTACCTTTTTCTCTCTACATATAAGAGTTAGAAATTTATTTTCGTACTTTTATTTTTTATATTGATTAAAAATATCATTAAATTAAAATAAATCCATACAAATTTTTTTAAATCCAACAAAATGTAATAAAAATGAAGTTAAATTTATTTTTTTTAACTTTATTTTTAAAATCTATCTCTGAACTCGTCTTACCTTTAACACTATCAGGATCGATGATGAAAAAAATCAAACTTATTTTATCTTATTTCCATGTTTAATAATATAATTTATCAATATTTATTATTTATTTTTATCATTTTGTTCTTGTTACATCGTATCATTTATTGGATATATACTTTTTTCACTTTCTTTTTCTAAGTGTTGAATATAATTTGATATCCACCAAACTTTTTCCTTTTTGTAACTGCAAATTAACTCTGACATCAAACTAAAACAACCTCTGGCAGACATATACGAGTAAAGAAATCATATATATGAACAAAAAAATTAAAGTTCAAGAATATAGAAATTCGAATTACTCATATATCTGATGCTTTAAAGTTTTAGATCATACGAGATGTGAAATTCATTTTTATAATTTATTAATTGTGTTAAAAACGTAACTAATATAGAATAATCTTAAGACATCATGTATCTATTAGAGTCAACTTAGTGACAAAAGGTTTGGATAGTAGATATAAAGTCTTGATTTCAAGGCTTAACTTAACTTAACCAAAAAAATTTAAGACATCTGTGTATAAATCTTTCTGTGCTCACTGTATTATTGAACTTAACACATAATTTACTGATCATCTATTAATGGAGATGTCTCCCATCTTTTAGCAAGCACGTATAGGAATTTTATTATTTTGCCACATAATGCATATCCATGTTTCTGCAACAGTTTTACAATAAAGTACGATTTTTTTAGCTATGAAATTTTTTGAAGTGGATAGTAATCAATCACGTTGATGCTGAATGATTGAATTCAATGAACAAAAGTTATTATTCCATCAACAATTTGCATTCATCCCTAAAACAAAGTTTCCCCCGTTACATTAATAATTTCCGATTCTGCAACATGTACTAATAATTCCATTATTTGACTTGCTTGAACTACCCTTTGCATCATTATAACTAAATTAAAAGTTGCATTTGACGGTAGTACTTAAAAGTACTAGATGGATAAAATACACATACATATATATATGAATTAGCACAACAAATTTCTACTATTAGAAAACAAAATATATGTTTCATGGCGTAAATTTAGAGAAAAATAAAACATATGCTTTAAGATACTGATTGACGAAATAAATTTAAAAAAAGAGATAAAAGAAAGTGTTTATTATATTAAAAATAAAAAGTAATTTATATTTATTTTTTTAAGCATTTAAAAAGTTACACACTACACTTGAGAAATGTCTTTATGGAAATGAAATAATAATAATCTGCTAGATTTATTTACCTGTAGGAATCGGAACCACTGCTTGGAGGAATTGTTTTGCATTGCATTCATTACACCGAGTTTCAAAAGGCATCCTTAATGTAGATTTTAAACTTTTTTTTTTTTTCTGATAATGTCTTTCTCTCCAATCCTAAGCCAAGGGACACTTCATATTACTAAATCCATTACTTAAATCATAAGCCAAGGCACATTTCATATTACTTAATCTCTTTTTACATCCTATAGAAGGAACTTTTACTATTATTTAAAAATGTTTTCTGATCATGACTTTCTCTTTGATCCTAACCCAAGGCACACACTGGATGGAACTTTTACTATTTTTTACTACACGATATAATATCAAATAGGACTGTACAAAGTTAAGGGAATTCCTTTAAAGCAATTTCCTTGTCAAGTATAAATAACTATAGGGTGTCTGACCCGTCCGTTATACGGAGAAAAATGTATTTAAAATTAAATTTTCAAAATAAATTTAAATATTATATATATGTTTGAGAGAGAGAGAGAAATTGTAGTAAAATATTTATTTTTGTAATATATGTTTAAAGTATACATACAATACAATTTTTATTTTTATATTGCAAACATTTATCTTATTATTTAGATATCAATATAATTTCATGTAAATTTTTCATGTCTGTGCTGCAAATATTTATATGATAAAAATTAATTATAAGTATTATATATATATATATATATATATATATATATATATATATATATATATATATATATATATATATATAATTTAAGAATGATTAAGAAAAGTAAAAATAACTATGAAAGTTGCAGTATAATATTCACTAATACAAATAGTGTGACATGGCATATAATTTAGTCATCAAGCAAGCACACAGTCAAAAGTTTGATTTTTGAGTATGTTATATAAAAAAATATTTGTTAAAAAATTAATCTCTTAAGTAGATCTTAGTATTTCAAAGAATTAATTTTTGACTTCCAGCCAAAGATATTCTAAATTCACCTAAATAAATAAATATTTACTGATACAATTTAAACCTTAATTGCGTTCATTGTAGTTCATATATTTTTTGTGTACATTTTCATGTAAGTTTGTAATGTACATATTCATCTTTAAATTTAAATATTACTATTTTCTATGTAAAATTTCATTCTTATGCATTGTAAATATTTATTTCTATTATTTAAGTATTAATACTTTCCATACAAAGTCGTCATCTCCATATAACAAGAATATATACTTATTAAAACTTACAATTAATATAATTTCATGTAAAAGAGTTTATATTATCCTTTATCATATTAAAAAAAAGATATTGAATCAAAGATAAAGATATATTGTAATATAATTATTATAACAAAGAAAACTTTTAATTGAATTTATTTCATTCAAAATATAACTTTTTACTACTAATGAATATAAATAATAAAATATAAAAAATTATTTGAATTCAAAATTTTAACTTTTTCCATTAATTTTTTCCTCCAATTATTCTCATGTTAACAAAAAAGAAAAAGTAAAATGGACCCCACGTGCGTGTTTGTTCTGTTTTTGAAATGTGCAAACAGCTGGAATTGAGTTAAAAGACACGAGGAGGAAGAAATTAGACTTCCCTTGCACACCATCTCATCTCATCTCATCTCATCTACTCGATCAAACAATAATAACTGATTCCCACTTTTCTTTTTCTTTTTCTTTTGGGTTTTCAGTTTCGCGTAGCACAACGTTTGCAGAAACATACCAGAAAAGCATGTCTTCAGTTTCTCCCCGAGGTCTTTGTCGCTTCTAACAGAAAATTACAAAGTAACGGCTTTCGGAGTGGAGGCCTGATTTCGTTTGGTGGGTCAACTTCAAGTTTCGATTTTGTTAATTTTTCTCTTGTCGATTCATAAAGGTTGAGTTGCAGAGACAGTGGGGGCTGCTTTGTGCCAAGGTTATGGCTTTTTGCCCAATCTTTTGTTGCGGAAACGGTTCGGATCGGTATGACAATGTTTCGTTAGTCTGTATAGTTTTATCATTATTATTGTTTTGGATCAGATATGACATATTTGTCTCACATCACTTTCCAGATTTTTTTTTCTTATTTTCTTTTTTGAGGGAAATTAACAATAGAGAAGGTTTTAGATTCTGGTTTAGCTCAGATTCTTGGTATTACTCAAGAGAGGTTAGTTTGGTAGGTAAAGTCTGAAGAGAAAATAAAGTGGGAAGATTGAGTTTCTTCTTATGACTTAATTAACATAACATGCAAGGTTAATCATTCTGGGTATATGAAGGTGCCTGGATAGTTGATATTTGTCTCCTTTGAATCCAGCAAAGGACGAGGGAAGAAACAACCTCCATGGCGGGTGTTTTCTTTGAAGGAATTACACTCTGCTACAAATAATTTCAACTATGATAACAAGCTCGGCGAAGGGGGATTCGGCAGTGTCTACTGGGGCCAGCTTTGGGATGGATCGCAAGTACGACTATACTTTGTTTTTTTGTTTCATCTTACCAAATCACCTTCGGTTTATGCTTATTCTTCATCATTCTAGTTTTTATTACTATCGCAGACTTGTTTGTAATGATTAATTTAACACAATAGTGGCATGTTGGAATCTGCTTTGACAGATTGAAAATTCTCACAAATAATTTCCTATGGTTTTCGTAAACGGTTTTATCATGTTACACTGAGTAGGATCAGATTATGAGGGATTTGTATGGAAGTGTTTTTTTTTTTTTTTTTCTCAATCATATCAGGGATAGAAAGGGAAAATAACCTACATCTGGCATCACTGGATTTTTTTTTTTTTTCTATTGCAGCACTCCTTCAATGTATAAGTACAAAAGAAAAACAACTTGATGTCTTAGATGCCTTCTTAGTAAGCTCTACTATTGAGCTAGGATGATCAATGCTTAACTCTTATAAAAGTGAACAAGTACGAATTCTGTTCCTTAATGGATCAGCTGTTAATGCTGCACAAAAGTCTGATAAAAACATTTTGGCTGGTGCCTATGAAATGAACCTTTTGTAAAATATGCTGATGGCTGCTTGTATGTTGATCTGTGTACACATGCAGATTGCAGTGAAAAGACTGAAAGTTTGGAGCAACAAGGCAGACATGGAATTTGCTGTTGAAGTTGAGATATTGGCTAGAGTACGACACAAGAATCTTCTGAGTCTGCGTGGCTATTGTGCTGAAGGTCAGGAACGGTTAATTGTGTACGATTATATGCCGAATTTGAGCTTGCTGTCTCATCTTCATGGACAGCACTCAGCAGAATGCCTTCTCGATTGGAACCGGCGGATGAATATCGCAATTGGGTCTGCTGAGGGAATTGCGTGAGTGCCAACATAGAATGGCTTTTCTTATGCTGCCTCTACATTACACTAATACTAGAATTTAATTACTTGCAGATATCTCCACCACCAGTCAACGCCACACATCATCCACAGAGATATCAAGGCAAGCAATGTGTTGTTGGATTCGGATTTCCAGGCACGCGTTGCTGATTTTGGTTTTGCCAAGTTGATCCCTGATGGGGCAACACATGTCACTACAAGAGTTAAGGGCACCCTAGGCTACCTCGCACCAGAATATGCTATGTTAGGTAAAGCAAATGAGAGTTGTGATGTCTACAGTTTCGGAATTCTCCTGCTAGAACTTGCTAGTGGCAAAAAACCCCTTGAAAAACTTAGTTCTGCAGTGAAGCGATCAATAAGTGATTGGGCACTGCCATTGGCTTGTGAGAAGAAATTTAGTGAACTAGCAGATCCAAAACTTGAGGGTAATTATGTGGAGGAAGAGCTTAAAAGAGTTGTTTTAATTGCTCTGGTATGTGCTCAAAGCCAGCCAGAGAAGAGACCCACCATTCTTGAGGTGGTAGAGCTACTCAAGGGAGAATCCAAAGATAAGTTGGCTCAGCTGGAAAATAATGAACTCTTTAAAGGCCCTACAGCTGTAGGACATACTGATTATGGTACCTTTCCTGCTGAAGGCAGTTCAGATTTCATCTCAGAGGAGAAGGAATCAAAACCTGAATTAGAAGAGCCTTGAACCATGCAGAAGAGATGGAACTATGGATTTTATATGTTAAATACATGCAGGATTGCTTTTTTGTATTTTTATTTTTATTACTTGTGCAGCTTATTTATTAGAGAGCCAGGCGGCTGCATGTTTCCATGCAGAATTGCTCAATGTCTGAAACTAGGAATTTGATGATAAATACAGATTGTGAAGTCTTCAAAAATTGTATTTCTTCTTTTAATTGTTTGGGAACACTCTTTTTTCATTTCGTGGGCTATAATTTATTAAACGTGGATGCTGTGCAGAGCTGTTGTTAGGCTGTAAGGTCCCAAATAGTGGGTCATGCTTAAAAGTCAAAATCCATAATCACGGTTCGGATCAATCCAATGATCCGATCAATCGAATCAATTCAATAAAAAAATATTCAAATTAATTCGATTTAGATTTTAAAATTACAAGTCGATGATATCAGTTCATATATAAAATTTGATCATATATAATTTAAATCAACTCAAATATATATTTTAAAATAAATAAATTTTTATGATGTATAATTCTATAATTGTATATTTTTTATAGTGTAATTTTCAATTTTCGATTTTTTATATTATTTATCATTTTTTCACTTTATTACAATTTTCTATTTCTTTTTATTTTTTCCGTTTACTATTTTGTAATTTTTTTTATCGAGTAACCATCGACCCAACATAAACTAATTCAAATGTGATCGAATTTATTTGATTCGAATTGTTAATTTATTTTTGTAAAATTCAATCCAACTGAATCCAATTTAAAATTTACCAATTGGAATCAAAATATCTCCTAAACTCGATGCCATAAGGCAAAAATAAGGAAAAGATACGGCCAAGTTACTATATATTGAGTTCCTGAAAGTTCACTAAATTTATATCAAATTATAATATATTTTTATCACTTTTTCTTTTGGGTTGATGTTATCACTTCCGTCTTGTTTGGGATTATACTTCACTTGAAATGGATTAATCGTTGTTGTAATATGATTCTGCTCAAGATCAGACTGAAAAATGCGTGACCTAAATTCTTTAGTTGTAACACTCGAATTAAGTATTTATAAGAATAATATTTTAAAAAACAAATCTTCAATTTCATCCTTAAAATATTACCTAAATATTATCTTCTCTTAAATAGTCTTTAAAATTAAAAAATTATATAAATAATTTCCTAAATATTAAAAATCACAATACATAATTTTCTAAATATTAAAAAATCATCAAATTGAATTTTAAATATTAATAAAATATAGCAATCTTTTAGACTAAACTAATGAAACACTTAATAAACTATTTATATAAAGAAGGTTAATACTTCAATAACTATGCAATTTATTCATTTTATAATGTTACACCATAGGAATTTTGGTCAAGTAGTTACAACTTGGAAGATTCAAAAAATAAATAAGAATAATCTTCTATCTATATAATTAGACCACATTTTTATGCTCCCTTGTAATAATTTGCTGAAATCTATTTTTTGAATTGCGTCCTTTGCTAAACAATATATCTTTCACTTCAGGTTATAATATAAAATTTATTTGAAGCTTATTTTACATACAACATAAATGGTGTTTCAAATTAAGTTACTATATAATATATCGGATCACTCACCCTGGCTTCTAGTCAACTTCCTGTCAGCGATATATCATCATTTTCTTTTCTTTTTAAAATAAAAAATAAGGTTAAAAATGTGTTTAATTTTAATCTAAAAAATACTATTCAAAATAGTCTGAATCAAAAAACAAAAAATTATTATTTTCAATAAACAAAGTATAACATGTAATAGTTCAAATCTAAAATTTGTAATTCTCTTCATAGGCAATTACAAGAATTCTAAAAACGATTTAAAAAACTATCAGAATGATTACAAAAAAATTTCTAACACCTTTCTGAAACTATATTAGAAAATAAAAATTGAAAACTTATAAAAAAAAAAACTGTTTCTAAATCTTATAAGCAGAAAATAGAAACTTCATAAAAAAAATAGAAATTATTTTCTAAAACCAAACAACCCCAGCCGAGTTTTGCCTCTCTAACTCTTCACACCCCTTGAAAAGGATGTTGAATGCTGTTAAGTATATCAGCTCCTTAGGCAATTAATGTAGTTGCTTTTGCTTGGAAATAAGAATGCATAAGATAAATGTAAAGTAGAATTGTTAACTCGTAATTATTTACATAGCTATGATACCGATATTACAAAATCCTAGGATGAACAAACAATAGATAATACAACATATTCTGACAAGTTACAAAAAATTAAAGGACCTGCCACATGTATATCTCACAAAAATATTTTTCTCTCAGGAGAACGTATCCTCTCGATCTCCCTCAGCAATTGTCTCTCCTTCCTCCATATTGCTGAACTCTAAGAAATGGGTTGGTCTATGGTCCTCGTGGTAATATTCCCTAGGAGTACCAAGCTTCACTCCATATTTCATCCCTGACGCGTGTCTCACCCCCATGAAGTTGTAATTCCATGGACCATTATCAGGAACCTAAGATTTGTAGAAAAAATAAATAAATAAAACAAGACAATCAGTAATGATAATAATCGTAATTTAATAAAAAAATATAATCACTTTAAAAATAAAGGATTAATAATTATATAACACAACTAATCACAGGCAGGAAAGCTTACCATGTAGAAACCAAGGAAGCGATCACTAAGGAGCATCTGAACCTTCTCATAATGAGTGGGAAGGTAACCATGTGGATTGCTTCCCGTATCCTTATTGACACGCCCCCATTCGTAGCCAGATGGAGTGAGCTTATATGCAGTTAAAGAACAAGAACCAGGAGTAAAGCTGCAAGTCAATATAATACATTTCTCCCCATCCCATTGCTTATTGTTCTCTAGGATCTTGGCATGTGAAGTGAGATCCTGCAATGATCATTTTTCGGGTGAGACAATGTACCGTGAATCATAAATATATCTCCCTGACAGGCAAGAGATAGGTGAGGGCCATGTTTCAAAAAACTACATCATCTTCCTTTTTAAATTTGTTCCAATATTCATTCCAAAGGAGAATTAAAACCCCACTATGTCTTGTAGTCGAATTAAACACGAAAGATAATTGCAAATTTAAGCAAGTAAAACCTGAGGCGACAATTGAGGAAGTTCATTTGGTTGCGTATGCATCCATCCCAAAGGCTCTAAATCATTCAAGAAATCGTGCTCCGGAAGAGCTGAAGGCAGATGAACTTGTTGATGAGTCCCCCATTGTGGTGGCATCACAATGCAGCGAATCTCTTTAACCTGAGGATTGTCTGGAGGACTTAAGCCATACATGTACCCAGAAATTTGCGTTCGAAGATCTGCTATGCAAATAAACTTTTTCAAAATGTTCTTTGGCATAATATAGGTGTACCCAGTTTCCTGCACCACAAAATCTGACATTTAACATCAAGTGTAACACGGTTGACAAAAATGAAGAAAAATAGCACAAACCTTTATATCCTCTGAGTTCACATATATATGGTTCACACGAAGGTATAAATTTGTGGCTGATATTGCCCTGACACGCCAGTCAGTCTTAGAACCAAAAGCAGCTTGCTCATAAGGACTAGTGGTGGTTACTATAAGTTCTTCACCATGAACATTTGTAGTCTTTGTTGTCACAGCTGTCACCTGATTTGCTTCATGTGCCTGCAAAATAATAAATACAAAACTCAGGTAAGCAATTCAAGAAGATGGAGAGAAAATCAAATCTATGCAAAGAAGGGGAGCAGAAAATAATATATTGTTCAAGCAGCAGCAGAAATAATATTAACCTGTTTCTCAATCTCTGCAATCTGTTGCCGCTGTTGAGAAGGTGGAGTAATCTCAGCTCCAAGTATAATATCGCGGATCTCAGACTGAGTCAAAGCTGAAGTATTCACGTTGTTTTTCTTGGCATAATCTGAAAGTATAAGATCTCTTAATGCAACCTCCACCTGTCAATGCATCATGTTTTAAGCTATAAATACCGAGAGGAAATAGAAAGCTGCAGAATCAGAACTACATATAACTATACCAACTAATAACATTCAACATCGAAGTTTATATATATAGCAACTATTACTAAGAGTCTAAAAGTTGAACTCACTACAGTATTGTATAAAACATCAGAAAATTGCAAATTTAAAATAAACTACCTTCATCCACTGGTCATCAGTTAGAGAAGGCCAGATGTGATGAGGTTCAGTGATGATAGTTTTATCAGGCTTCAGTAACATTTTTGCCTTTTCATTATTCACATGAAGTGCACGCAGAATCAGAATCAGCCTAGAGAATGCAGTGTATGAAGAAATACTCTTCAGCCAGTCATCATAAATGTTGAATAAAACCATTTGTGGTTCCGTGGCCTTCAAAATAAGATCCCCAAATTTCTCAATTTTCAAACATGCCTGGAAAGGAAGTTGCAGTTCACTTCCTTTAATAACAATGTTGGGGAAGTCCAACAGGTGAACCTCCAATGGATCCAACATTCCTTTACGAGTGACAATAATTTGCTTAGGCTGTTCTTCTACAGGTAAAGACCTTACAAGAGCAGCAACTTCTTCAGCTGTTTTCCACTTTGCCAACTGCCCAAGACGCTTCTGACCAGCCCACACACTGGTATGAATAACCTACAAGGCAGGATACAAAAGATCAATAACTAGACAACAAATGTTAGAAACACCTAAGTAGGGACAAACAAACCTTCAGAAACAACTGTCCAGTCCTTGGATTGAAAATAAATATAGCACCATTGATGGGCTTTGTTGTAAGATTTCCTTCAAAAGTCTTGTGAATTGTAACACGATACACATTCGTGTCATCAACAAACCATATTATTTGATTGCTGAATATCTCTCCATAGTTTTGGGAAGACAAATATGGTTCAGTGGGCTCAGAAGAGTACAACTGCAAACCTTTCCTTATCCGTTCCCTCAACACATAAAGCGCAGGATTTGACTGCATATGCACAACATTATGAGTATAACTGTGTTAGATAACACACATACTTAGATGCAACACTACAGACACCATAGATTAGTGGAGATGGTGTTAATATAGATTAGAACATGTTGTAATCACAAATTTTATTCCCCAAAAAAATAAGTCAATGTATCCAAGTGATTCATAATTTTGTAACAGATTTCTGATGTATGATGGTTTCTTTACCTTCATGATCTTATTCATGGCCTGCTGAAGTAGTGGTTTGGAACCAGGAAACCAGTTCCCAAATGCAGAATGCAGATTATATGCCAAATCAAGGCCAATCATTACACCTGCATAGAAAGCAATGATGTAATCGGCTCTACATATAAAAAACCATATAATGGAGAAAAGTAAAATGATAGAGATATACCGGTAGGAGATGGATATATGGACATGTTATCTGTTGTATAGTCCATAAATTTTGCCCGAGTGTAACGCTCAATATCGTGAGAGTCATAATCACCCCATCGTAGCTGAACATCAATCCAGTACTTATTGCTTGCCTTCTGGTCAAAAACATCCTTAGATTCAGCTACAAGACTAGGCTTTGACATTGGCCACCTATGGGCAGCAAAGAGAAGAATATCTGCACAAGAACTGTTCATTTTGTAGCTTTTCCTAGGATGGATTGTTTCCTTCTGAACAGTTTCAATCTCCAAAGCATCCAACTCTTGATCCAAAACCTGACAAAGATCCATAACAACACTCTCATGGATCTTCTGCCACAAGTGAGCTCTGAATATCTGAATAAGGGATATCTTCAAAGTTGGTATTTTTCCATGCATGAAAATACCAGTCAGATCTAGCTGCACTTGGAAACCCACATAAACATTGGCTCGGTTAATGGTTGGCGACCACCATAGTGTAAATCTTCGGTTGGGTATCTGGTTGAGACCAGATCTCTGAGCATTGGTGAGCTTCTTATACTTCATAGATTCCTCGAAGCCAGATGCCTTTTCCCAGAAAAGACCTTCCCAAGTTGGAAAGCTAACAGTGAAAAAAAAGTGCGTTACAGCTTTTTCAATAGTAGATAGCAAGTTTTAAACATTGAACATCAATACCCCGAATTCAAACAGCAAAACAAGCTCAAAGGAAAGTAAGACTTACTATGTTCCTTTGAATAATGTATGTTCAAGAATTCCTTCAACCCCTCCAAGGGCTTGAATAACATCAGTTCGGTAATTGTTCAAGTTCCACAATTTCCCATCATGCCTCTGATGAGTCCACCAGAAGGGATTTTGTTTCAGAACTTGGTACTGTTTGAAATCAGTGCGCACCCTCCATCCTTTATCATAAGCCAAAGTGTGCCTATCCTTTTGAAACAAAGTATTTATACGTGGTATACCTCTATCCCATGAATCCTGCAGAACAGATCAATAACAACTCATATAAGTAAATAAGTAGATTAAGGAAAACACAGGAACATTGCCACTATTATCAAGACAAACACCAAAACCCAAATATTAAGATCATTAAGAAGGCATCAGAAACTCACTTCCAAATCTTCAAGGGTCAAACGTCTGTTTTGTGCCTGTGCTTCCTGCCTTTTCAATGCATATTCAGCCCAGACACGCTGTGAATCAATGAACTCACTTTCCCAAGGCTGCATGATCCAAGAGAACATAAAAGATGAAGTACATAGAAATATATGTATCTACATAAACCATATGCAAAGGCAAATGCACGCAGATTATTACATATAATGGGGAAAGAATTGAGGTTCACCTGTATATAACGGTAAAGATTGGGAATCAGTTGGTCCTCCTCATGACTCATCCCACTCCTGAAGTGGGTTACTCCAACATCTGTTTGCTGACTGTATCGGAGATCACTTTGTGGAATCAAAATGTGACCCATGGACAACATTCCAAGCCCTCCAATTTCTTTAGGGGTGTAGAAAATGACAGGTGGAAACCTGATAAAAGAAACAGCAGCATAGATTTGAACATTTAAACCCAATAGTTCTGAATAAAATATTTAAAAAAAATCTGACTAATTACCTGTTATAAATATTTAAAAAAGACTAATTACCTGCTAGGCATCTTTGAGTTGAGTCCAATCTTAATACGAGTCTGGATTTTATTTTCACATTTAACCAGCAAATCTAACAGCTCTTGGGTATGCACAGTTGCCTCCCGGAAATAAGTCATGAGTCCTATAAGAACCAAAGACAATGAGTAAACTGATGATAAGCTGATAACCACATATTACAGCCCCTACAATTCAACTTCACTTACCTATTAAAGCTGTATTCCATTTATTGACAATTTTTGTGAATGTAGTAGAACCAGAAGACATAAGAATCTGCCTCACACGATTCTCAAACACTTTCATGTGTTCATCATCAACTCGTAAGAAAGCAACAGCTGTCCTTTCTTTAGTCTGTTCATTCTGGAGATTCCAGACACCATCTCTTGTGTTACTAAATGCTTCTTGAGTCATTCTAATTTTAGGAAGTATCCTTACTTCAAATCCACACCTAAAGTTCATTGACAGATGTCAGTAAAGATAGCTTCATTCATCGTATACACAGGTTGAAAGAAAATTCAAAACCACAAAAACAAAAGGATCAACGAACTGGAGTCAGCAATGACAATTTGGTACCAAGGAAATTAACAATCAGAAATGTAAAGTTTCCTATCATGGGGATGGTGTGGATACATACTGAAAGCAACTGACCGAACCAGACAATTTAAACTATATTTTCAATCACTATCATGTCAGGTTAGACATCCAAGGCCAATTTAAAATTCTGAAAGACTTCAATGCAAAGTGAAAATTCACATTACACAGGAAAAGTGGGAAGGAAAAAAACACTACAACAATTGCTGAAAATAATCAACACTCACATGCTAAAAAGCAAGTTTGGATTATCCTTGCTGTAAACAGAAACAAAACTGTTCTCCCACTCCAATGTTGTAATGCTTCGAGGAAGACGATTCTTCATATCCCAAAAGACACTCCTCCCAAGATTGACTGAAATTATAACAATTTTAAATGTCAAACATTAAGAACCAAAGGTTAATATAAATAACCCATATAGGGTAAAAAGGATAAACAAATACCATCATGTTTCATGAGCCTCATTCTAGCATCTCTTGGCCAGCACTTCTTATTATTGTACCCAACCATGTTCTCATTGTTAGGATCAGGGTGCTCAGTCAGATACCGCTGAATGAGGTCTCGAGCCTCCTCATGGGTGAAGCGAAATAAGATATGAACCCGATCTATGTACCGAGAATAAAGCCTGATTGGATGCCTAGTCTCAACTTTTGTGTCCCAATAAGTAATGAATTCATTTGGCATCTGTGGTGGGCCAGCAATCTCACTGGCTCGAGTCAGTCCAAGAAGCAAAAGATCTAATACCAATCCATAATACTGAACAACAAATGAAGCAAACTGTAGGCCACGTATAAGACCATATGAATTAGTGTGGCTCATATCCTTATATGACAACACAACATTGTTCTTTGCAGTGACATAATCAGCAATATTATGGTCTAGAACCAGTCGCAGAAGCCTGCAACATCAAAATTAAATTTAGAAGTGAAAATAGCCAGGTAAATTCACAAAGTGATTTACAAAACTCATACCTGTTTAGCATTGTTAGATCAATCTTCTCAAAGAATTTCTCAAACTTAGTTTGCAGCATCACTACACACTGACCATCACTGGTGTCCCATATACCTTGTAAATTGTTTATACCTTGACACCATTTGTAAACCAAAAGCGGAGGTGGCTCTGAATCAGCTGGCTTGATCCAATTGGGAAAGAGATGTCGCTTGTCACCTTCATACCACAGGTATTGATCAAGATATGCATCTGTAATTTTCTCAAGAGGCTCTATCTCGTAAACGGGAATCAAGTAGCTATATAAATCCATAAACTCTATCCCAACCTGTCAAAACAAAACAAAATTATACTTGTTCTGTGCAAGGAATGGACATCTTAAAGCTAACTAATTATATATTGGCATACTTCTTTGAATGCACGCTGGGTGAGCAGGTGCCGCTTGATTCGAGATAATGCTTCATGTGGATTGTCATAAGCTTGTTCAATCAGCCCCAACTCTTCTCTTTGCAGTTGATTTAGCCTCACTGCAACACTATAGGATTCTTTCAACCTCTCAAGTGCAAGGATAAGCAGCTTGGTATCATGCTTGTATGATAAAGGTGGAAATGGAATAGGGGAGAACTTCCTAGATTCCAACCAATGTACAGTTGTTGTATAGATAGCAACAGCTTCTTCAGGAGTAACATATGGACCATCTTTCAAATAATTGTGTTGACGTTCCTGCAACAGGCATCAATGATAAGAAAGCAACTTCACCAACAATTATTTAAAACACTATAGAACTAACTCAAACAACAATTATTTGAAAATAGTGAGCCAACAAAAAATCGTATCAATCATAGAGAACACTAAACACACCTGCTCTGCCTTCAGCCAGAGGCGTGTCAATCGTCCAAGATTCTTACGACAAACAGTCTTATCCACAGTTGCACCTCTTCTTATTCGCTCACGATTATAATGAGCAACATTTGTCCACCAGTCTGCTTTTGATTTCACATATCGAAGAATCATGTTCTCAATGGGAACGGGCAGACCAGGTACCTACAGATTATGAAGTATATCAACAATGAGACTGGGAAGGAAGAAACCAAATTCAAATGAGGCCAAATAATTTTATTCAGAACAAAAAAATGCATGATTTGATTTATTGTGCCTCACTATGCTAAGGATCTAGAACAGCTTACAGACAAGCAATTGAGACATCTTAGAAGTGTTCCAAAAACCTAACATATTCGTAGTTTTACGAATTCAGCAGCAATATAACTTACAGCATGTTTGGATCAGCTTATTTTAAAAAATAACTGCATTTTTTCAGCTTTCTAGGAGACTACTAACAGAACCAATTGTTTAGTTTCACAAATTCAACAGTAATACAATTTAGTGCATGTTTGGATTAATTTTTTCAAAAATAATCACTTTTTTTCAACATCCTAAGATTATTTCTCCAAAATTAAGCTGAAACTGACATATCATTAGTGTGTGATAGGGACAGTGCGAAAATTAGATTATTTCAATAATCAATTACGTTTGGATAAGTTTGCTGAAAAGCAAATTTAAGATAGTTAACTTGGCTTGGATACAACAAAATAAATCAGCTTATACATAGTAAATTATAAAAAGGGTTTGTAATTATTTATTTGCATTCAAAATCAGCCACAGTAATGGGGGTAATTTGGGGATAACAATTTTTTTTTGGGGGGAGAGCTGTTGGGAAAAGATCAAACTGTTCTACACAACTGATGGATGAAAACAGCTTTTTTTTCTCAAAAAAGATAAAGTTTTTCACCAAATTTCAGCTGATATCCCAAACATGATGATTATTTTATGAAGAGCTTTTTTCTGAAAAAAAAAAAAAGCTGAAAGTGTCAAGTTTAATCTGTCTCAAACATGCCTAGTCTACAAATTACAATCAAATAGTCATTTACCTTCCAGGGAATATTGGCTTTCCAGCATCGCCATGCTTCACTCAAATGTTGTAATATAGTTCTTGCCTTATTTTGCTTTATACCCTCTGCCATCAGGGAGGAAAACACCTTAACTTTAGTAAATTCCATAGGAAAAGAATAGTAGAAATCACTCCGTTAAAAGAAACTCAAAACCAGAAAGCATAAATGTTGTTAAGTAAAAAATAATTACCTGGCATGGCATCAAGCACATCATGCATAACTGCAGCCCGAAGCTCCAAGTCAAAGTGACTCTCAACACGCTGTTTAGTGACAGTCTTTGCTACTCCTTTTGAATGGCGCCCCTCAAACTGCCGTGCAAGTAAATTGCCCAGCCATCGTTCAAGAAGGGGCACAATACCACGGAGAAAGAATAACCAAACCCTCCACATCGGGGCCCAAAACCCACACCCAGGTCCCTTCCCAACAGGCCCAGTGTTAAAGCGGTAGTAAATCAAGTGCTTCAAGTCCTTGCACATTCTTATTTGCCGCATGAGCCTGTACTTGTACCGATACATACCAGTCAATTGTCCAACATGCGAAAAAGTATACTGCAGACCATCTGCCAACTGAAAAGCATCAACATTCCCCAAACGGAACTGAACATTGGCATCAACCACAAGTTTCGTCAGGCGGAGGATCTCACGACAGAGATGGAAAGCATTACCAAATCTTGATTTCTTCCGCTCTTTTGTAGTCAAGGTTTTCACAGGCTTTAGATTAAAATTATAATCAAGATGAAGGTAGTTCAAATTTTTCCTGTGTATCAACAGATTCAGCATGTTATACCCCTGCCTACAAACTTGAAGACCTGCCTCAACCCAATCAAGTTCTGTGGTTTGGAAAAACTTTGTTGCTTGGAGAGATCGGAATAAGTGCTTCTTTTTTTGAGCCTTAGGAGGCCTATGATGCAGCTCATTCAACACAAAACATTTCAGCAACTTTTGATAACTAACCCGAACTTTAACTGGATATGACGGAGGACTGTTGGGCAATAAAAAGAATAGTTAATTTTCATATCAGACTATTAGAGAAAAATGCAATGTCATGCATAATTAACAAACAAAAGACGTGCTAGAAAGCATACAAAGGAGGTGAGACTACAACTTACCAATGCTCCTTATACCACTCAGATACAAGAGGAATATCCTCTGACCGCCTCATTCGACCAGATCTCATATTAAACGGACGAGGAGCAAACAGCAAAGAGACACCAGCAGCTGTGGTATCTGTATAAAGTTGTGTATCTTTAAGCAAAGGCTCCACACCATCTGGCAATATCCAATCATCATCATCATCCTCTTCATAAGTTCTCTTATCACGCCGCTCCTTGTTAGCACTGGTTATTGGGTGTATCAAGGGATCGTAATAAAATGCAGGTAGATCAGGATCTTCAGCCTTAATGAACATGATCATGGGAGTATGGTACACACAAAGCTTTACTTTGCGAGGCCTGTTATTATAAAGGTGAGGAAAAGCAATTCTATATTCTGTTCGAAGTGGCGACCTTATAATGAGTTTATTGATGTCATTAAACTCATTCCAGTCCTCATCTCCCTTTTCCATATCACGGTAGAGAGGCTCAAATTTAGGTCCACCTGGAGCACAAAAATAACAAAAAAATCAATGCAGGATTTTGACTCTCACATAATTCTAATATGCATAAATATTGTTTGCAACATAACTTTCTGTGCCTTTTGCAGCTTATCCACATTGTGCATAAATATCATTCCAATCTGCATTGCTACCTAGTTTTATATTTAGCAGTATCTAGCTCAATGTGTAACATGATTAATATGTAACCAAGTAACTATAAATTAAGTATTAATACTTTTCATTACAAATAACAATAAATATATGAATGAAAGAAATCTGAGTACCAGGTATGCACATGTTCAAAGCCTTTGCGGTAAAAAATGACTCCATGTCAAACAAGTAGAAATAGTTGCGGTCAATTAAATCAGACAGAAGCTGCCCAGCTAGTCGATGCAGAGTTGCCATTATAGGGAGGGAGAGATGCCATTTCCGGTAACTGGGACCATTTATGAGCTTTGTTTTCACAAGAGGTTTATGATCATAAAACCAAGTATACACGGCAGAATCTTCTTCCTCATCTAGCTCCAGCTGAATCGGCTCTAGAGGATCAACATCTAAGAGATTATCAGCATAGTCTAGTGGAGGCTCCTCATCATCAAATGGGGGAAACCGCATCCTCTTAAAATGACGACGATCCCTTTTCTCCCTTCTCATCATAATCCACATGGTACCCCACTGCACAATAGTTTGTTTAGTGCAGAATTATGGAGATAAAAACAAGCTGTGTCGAGATTATACACAATATAGCTGACTTATAACTGTAACTTCTATGATGAGGTGCTACATAAGTACAGCAGGAAAAGAATAGAACAACAAACCTGAGCAAGATAAATAGGCTCAACAACCCATGGTATTTCATTGACAAATGTTATAGCCCCAGAAATATGGTACAAGACCTTCACATCTCGGACCTACATTTACCAAAAGTTAATTTATAGATGCTGTTAGTATATGACCATAGTACAGTGAATCAAATAAAGAGGAGGAAAACTAAAGAGCAAAGATTGATCAAATATGAGGAACTGGAAAACGTAGAGAACCTGCTCCCACGGCATAGGCATATTTTCCAGCAGCTTGTAAACTGCATGTGGTATGAATTTAAGTGCTCCAAGATAAACACGTTTGTCATGACGATATTTCTTTGAGGACATGTCACCATGATCCCTGAAATAAAGAATAGCAGAGAGAATTACAACTTGAAACTATGTTAGTAACACCAATTAGATTTTAAAAAAGGCCACCAACTTATATAAAACAGTGAAGGCTTTTCATCAGTGCATTCTCCTACCCTTATCTTTAAGCTAGCGCTGAGCGCTACACTCAATCTTTAACCACAAATATAACGCCCAATTTACTTACAATCATTTCTTCATAATTAAACGGGAAAAATCAATTAAGCGCATCAGGCTACAGATAACGAATTATCCTTTTCACAGTTCGCAACACGGAATAATATAGTTTATTGTCAACTATCAGCTAACCCTAACAAGTGTGATAATGCAGCATCCTCTCACGAGCAAAACCAAACAACTTTAATCTCACTCGTAAATTCTAAAACTAAATAAATAGGTTCGTCAACCAACTGTACTCGTGGCAGCAAATCACAAAAAAAAAAAAAATCAAAGAAACAGCGAGGTTTGAAAGCAAGAACACTTGCCTGATGATTTTCCTGACATGTTCGGGAGGCATGTCCTCTTTCTGCGTCTCGACAAACCCGAATTTCCTCTTGTCACTGTAACGCTTCGAATTCAGCTGCTGCCATTTTCTAGCCTTCTCCTCGAGGCGCAACTCCGCATCGGCCTCGGTCTCCATGGGGACCGGAGGTGGAGGCGGTGGAGGAAGCACCGTGTACGACGGTTGCGCGGCTGGAGGCGGAGGAATCGGAGGGACAGAAGTTCCCGGTGGAACAATCTGGCCGTTGTTCCACATCTTGAAAAGATTCTACTCTACCGGAGCTTGAAGCTTCGGGAAATGGATGAGATAGTATAGTGTGGAGTGATTGAGGATAGTTTCAGAGCATGTTCGGAGAAGATTGAACGAAGAGCCTTGGAGGGCTCTACACAGCTACTTGCAGGTTCTAGGGTTTATGAGTAAGTGAAAGATAAAATGAAAAGACTGGGAAGAAGTGGATCGATTGGGGTTGGGAAATTGGCAAATTGCTTTTACTTTTATCGTAGCACGTGCCGCTTTCAATCACCGCCATCACAAATACACAATTGAATTAACTTTGATTGGGCTCGTGTTTCGGCCCAATTGTGATAGGGTCATTTTTTTAGACCATCTTATTACAGGGTTCTTACACCCTTTGTTATTGAAGTTCACATTTATTTTTTTTAAATAAAATAAAAAGACTAAATTATCTTTCAATTTTATCCCCTCTTCTGGTTTCCATTCATTCTACTGTCTCTTCCTTTTTCTTTTCAATAATAGCCCTTTCTCCCTCCCTTACAAGTAGCATCCCTTTTTCTAGTTCTCTACCCCTCTTCTTATATTTTTTTTTTTGTTGGTAGAGGTGTTTATTACTCGACCTCTCTAACCATCAGCTCGATTTAATAGAATTTTTTTTCAAATTCAAAATCAATAATTAAATTTAGTGTATTTTTAATAATAAAAATGACTTATATTTCAAGTCATTTTAACTTAGTTTAATATTATATATTATTTAAATTTATTTTTTTTAATAATTATGCATCAATAACACAATTTTCTTAATTTAATAATTTTTTGACTTGCTTGATAGTATAGACTTATATTTAGCAAATTTTTTTATAAGTACTTATAATAAAAATATATGATAGAAAATAAAATAATTTTTTTTATAAACTATAATTGTATTATGTATAAGTTAATTTATAAAAGTTGTTTCATGCTAACTAATTTAAAAATTATTTTTAACTTATACATAAGTTAATTTTATTTTGACTTTTTTATTGTTTACTTCTAGTGCATATACTTGTAAATTAATTTATTTAAATTATGTGTTTTTTTCAATAATCCTTCTGTTTTAGTAAAAAATCACTTTCCAACTGTCATTTGAAAAACTATATTCAACATTGATCTTTTATGAATCATTACTTCTTCTCCACTAATACACAATCAAACTCATTATTTTTCATGTTAGACCGAAAATAAGGACTTTTTAATTAGAGTTGAACTTTGATAGCTCAACCGTGGCTGATGAGTTTTTTTTTTTTTGCAAAACAATAACGACGTGGTAATAATCTTATGAGTTTATGTCAAAATGGGTGCGAAGCCAAATTTGACTTGGTTGTGAGCTATTTGCTCATTTACAACGAGCTTAGAGTAAGAGGAAGCAATTATGTCATTTGGGATATAACATTCCTTAGTCATCTTATTGTTGATGAGTACTGATTTGCATTTGGAACCAAGCTTGATGGTGAAAAAGGGTCCATATTTATCAACCACTACATCCCAATTTTTTTCATAGTTTCGAGGAACCACTCAGTAGCGTGAAGCGACCAGGTATAGGTCATGAACTCAATACTATTGGAGGTTATCTACAATTACCGACTTTGGAGGGATTGAGTAATAATTCAAAACTCGAACTAAATACTAACTTGATAAAGACATTATGTCACTTGGTCAACAATCGAGTCAAATAGTCACTGGTTGAACTACATAGACCAGTCAAAACTATTAACATGTGTATACATGTGTGTGTTATGTTTGCACCATATAGTCAAGATGAATGTTTGCGTGATGGTTAATAATTTTATACCAAATAAATGAATTGTGAGTTTGATCTTGGATGGAACATGTCTTGTAATTTGTAGTGCAAAACAAGCATGAAGCAGTGTGTATGGAGAGAGAACGACTTGCAATGGAGTTCCGTGCGTAACAACATAACCTATAATCTATGGAATAACATACAAAAATGGGAAGTGTCATCAAACATGATTAGTTCGAGACAATTATATATTGGTTCAATTTGATTTCATGCTAATAAAATGATATTAATTTTGAGATTAAGACATTTTTTTATCAAATATTACAAACAAACTGTCAGTGAGTTTAGTTTTCAGTCCAACCGGTTGATCAAAGTCAAATTTTAAAACAATAATTTATTTATTTTTTTAAAAGATAGTTAATCCAAGAGTAGGAAAGAGTGTTTTTATAACGCGAATCATCCTTTTATGTTCATAGACAATTGTTTTAAGGACCCCTTTTAAAATTTCATCATGAGGTGAATATCACTCTTCCAACCTCTTTTATTGCATCTCATTAGTTTGAAGATGAATTATTTCTTCTCGATATTTTTGTATTTTTGTAGTAGTAATGGTGTTTGGTTTGATAGTAACTTAACAATCTTTTGATTAAACTTGTATTATTTTGTGGTTGTAATAATTAATGTCATACAACAATATCAAGTAATTATATTTCAACATTTTCATTTAATAAAAAAAGTCAAGTTGAGAGGTAGTGAATAATTCACAATAATCAAAATTTGCTTTTATTTTTATGGATAACTATGAAAATACCACGTGTCATCTTTTTTTATATTATTTTCATGGTTAAGTTATTTTATAATACAAATATTAAATTGCAATATAAATTTGCAACAATTTTAATAGTTCTAAATATATTATTAGTATATGTTCAAAGGTTATTATTGTCATTGTATTTTATTATTTTAAAAAATATATTTCTTTTTCTAAAATAGTTTTTTGTAAAAATTTGTAATTTTTGAAAGTAAATCGAACAAACCCTCTCATAGTATTTTAATGACAAGAAAATGAACTTAAAATACTTTATACTTTATATATAACCTAATCACATATTATTTAACAATAAGATAAACAATCATATTATATATTATTAAAACGTCACTAGATGTATAAGTTTGGGGCAGAAGAATAGTTTGAAATTCTAATAATTTTTTCAATATTTTGAATCAAGGAACTTAAAAGTAGTAATTATTATTGCAAATTTTTTTATTAGATTAAATATTAAAAATACCAGGAGAAGGTAACGGGGATAGAAAATGCAAGAAAGTTTCCATAAAAGGCATATGTAAACCCTGGCTTTGATTTTGGAACAGGCCGTAACTTATTGTTGGGAACTCGACCCATCCAAGAGACGAATATCTCAATATAATCGCTGAGGAAACCTTTCAAGAAACAAGAAATTAGGAATCTCCTTGTATTTCTCCTTTCCGCTCCACATACATATATGGTTTTGCGAGCAACCCTAATCTAACCCACCCCAACCCTATCCGGTATTCAATTGAATTTGTATTTGGGGGAAGACCACAGAAGAAGAAGAGGAAAACGAGGCACAATTGTTATTGAACGATGTCTGCTGCGGTGTGCGGAAGCAAGAGATCTTTGTTCGAAGAGCTTCCCCCTTCCCCGCCAGTATCCAAGAGGCTCCGCTGTTCCTCCTCCCCAATTCGCCTCTCTCTCCCTTCCCTCATCGACCACCTTCGCCCTCTCTTCCCTCACATGGACGACCAGGTTTCTTTTTCATTCTTTTTTTTATTCCTTAATAATTAGACAATATCCAATTATAAATCGTTCCTATGCTTTATTGGTTTATAGGTCCTCGAGAGAGCGCTCCAAGAATGTGGCAATGACTTAGATGCCGCCATCAAGAGCCTCCACGGCCTCTGCTTGGGATCTGCCGATGATAATTCCCAAACTGCTCCACAATCTGACCCTACCATTGTTGACCCAGGTACGAATCGTCGATTTTGATTTATATCTGAATTACGCCTATTATTCTCCGATTCAATCTTTTATCTATGCGTACGTCTAATTAGCGATTGTCACGAGTTTCAAAATTCGATTGGATGTTCGTTGTGCTTGGCTGCAATTTCTTTAATAAAATTTTGTGCTTTTTAACAGAAAGGATTTGGCGGATTTGATTTTTTTTTTTGAAAATCTTGCAGTTACGTTGGAGCAGAATGTAGATGCTTCTGCTTCTGGGGATCAGCCGGCGGCTTCTGGCAATTTCCCTGCCGATGGAGCAGAATGGATTGACTTGTTTGTTAGAGAGATGACGTGTGCTACTAGCGTTGACGATGCCAGAGCCCGCGCTGCTAGACTGCTGGAGGTTCTAGAGAAATCGATCAGTGCACACGCCAGTTCTGGTGCCACATCCGCTCTTCAAAGGGTATATGTTTGTTCTAAATATCTTAACTGTACGCCATTTAGAATTTGGGAAGGCAATAGTTTGTTGGGGACATTACTGAGTTAGCCAGATACCCACTTTTTAAGGTTTGTATGAACCTTACCTACCTGTTTCTGTTTTGTTGACATCTTGCCTGTCGCCAAGTAAATGTCCTCAGTGAGTGGCAATATAAACACGTGATATATGCTATGGGCAAGGGATTATTGAAGTAGCAGTTGGATGATATTAATAATTGAACTGTAAGTTTTGAGCTTGTAATAGTAGTTCTCATGCGAAGTTTTTACTTTCAGGAAAATTTGATGCTGAAGGAGCAAATTGAAGCCTTGACTAAGGAGAAAAATTGTTTTAAAAGTGCTTTTAGAATCCAGCTTGAACGCCTTTCTGATTATGAGAATAAAAACCAAGAGTTACAGCAGTTGAAGCAGTTGGTGTCTCAATACCAGGAGCAGATCAGAACTCTTGAGGTACTGCTTTATCCCGGTTCAGGTCACTCAGTTCACTTTTGATTAAAAAACTCTCAATAATTATCGGATTTGGGTTTTAAATTTTTGAAATTTTAACTATATCTCCTTGAACTTTGAATCCACTATATTTCCTTTGTAAAATGGAAGAGAAAAAGATGAAAATGACATGAACACTTAAACTGTAGAAATAGAAATGACGGAATGATGATGATTGTGGAGGTGCTGCCGCGTACTCCTCCTCCCCATGGGATTGAGACTTGGTAGTAAATTAAATCCACTATCTACAATCAACCACAGATCTTTTAAGTGAGAGTTTTCCTTTCACAGGCCATCTCCCAATCTCCTCCCCTTTACGGCTGTACATGCGTTGAAAAGAGAGCAGCAGAGCCAATGCTGAGTTTTATACCTTAAATAAGAAAATACTTTATACTACAATCTGTCCATTGGTTCAGACCAGATTAATAGAGTTATAATGATGGATGAAATTCTAAGATCAACAATCACCCCTCAATTTTTTATTTATTTACAATCTTTCTCGTGCACGCTGCTGACGAATGCCCCGTGTCTATGGCTTTGTTGACAGGTGAATAACTATGCTTTGCGAATGCATTTGAATCAGGCACAACAGTACAACCCTTTTCCTGGGCGTTTCCCTCCTGATGCCTTCTAGGACGATCAGTATGTAGAATATCATAATTAAGGCAGTAAAATAGCTGCATCTGGTTAATTAATTATATTTGGTGTTTTCTATCCCAAAGAAAAAAATACGTGTTGTTAAATTGTTGCAGTTTGTGTAGCTCCGGTAGGTCAAGGAATAGTAGCTGTTCCCAGTTCAGTGGCGATTCGGATAGAATTTGACATTATAGAGAAGATTATTCGTCAGTTAATTCAATTATTTATTCCCCATTTTAGCATTGAGTGTACTGTAATTACTAAGAATGTTCAAGATCGCTTTGATGTATACCATCACAACAGTACTACAAATATGTTCTATTCCTCTTAGTCTCGACTATTTTCGATTATCACAATGGCAGTGGTTGTTTCCAAACATACTAATATTGATTTTCCATTATAATGATGTTATACATGTCAATTTTTACTACTTATTGCATGTGTTTTGTTTTGTGAAATCAAACATCATGGTTTAGTAATAAACCACGATGAAAAATCAAACCTGTGGGAATCTTGTTTAATTAAAATTCATTGTTATACGAAGTCTGCGTTTGAAAATCAAATCAAATTCAGCTTACTTGTTAATCGTGGTCGTGCTGGCTCGTAATGATTATGACATTGACATCTATTTCTTTAATTGTTTTATGTCATCACGAGTTTTTCTTTTTCCTATTTAAAAACTGTAGAGAGAAGGTTTTACATTTATTGCGACATGGATAAATTCCTTCTTCTAGAGTATTGAGTTAGAGATTTTCTTATAGAGTATATATGTACAAACTCTTATCTTATAGACTTAAAATGCTTCATTAGGCCGAATATTTTTTGGGTATTTTAATGTATATGAGATTTCGTTATTTATTTATATAAATTTTTTTGATAGAATTATATGATATGATAATAATTATATATATGAAAATTAAAATAATTTAGACATTTATAAACATAAACATGAATTTAATCATATATGATTATTTATATTTGAAATAATATATTGTGTATTAAAATAAGATAATAAATAAAGCATTAACTAATTATTACATTATATAATTTTTTTTGTAAATTTAATCCTTTTTTTTAGTTTGGTTAGGGCTTATCTGATTCTAACCAAATGCCGAATAATCCATTTTATGATAACTTCAAAATTAATGGTGAAATTAATATTTTTTATTTTTTGTAAAATGTTCTTAAAAATATATTTCTATAAAGTTTATTGTCGATCATATTAATACTTGTTCTCAAAACTTGTCTTTACATGTGTATTGTTCATAAGTCCAAAAGAATCTTGCCTGAATATAATAATATATATTTATTTATATATATATATTTTATAAAAACTTAAATTTGTAGTAATATTGATTAATAATATAATTTATTAATTAATATTTTCTATAAAGAATTTAATGATTATGTGTGAATCGTGTAAAATAATTTACATTCTCTTTTAATAATAAATTATTATTGATGTGATTTATTTTAAAATATTTATTATAGAAGTTAACAAATTGTGTAAAACTTTTTATAATGATAAAACTAATTTTCTCATTTTATAAACTTATACCATAAAATATGATAGAAAATAAAATATATATTATTAGTTTAAAATAATTATATACAATCGTTAAATTATAAATTATCATGTAGAATAAGTTTATTGATTTTCATAACTATATTAATATTATATTAATAATAATCTGTGACAAAATGAGTTTATAAAATTATTTTATATTGTCTTAAAGATGAATATTTATGTAATTTTATAATTTAGTAGCTCATACAATTATATATGTACATATCGCCTCACTGGTGTTTGATTGTGCTATTTGATGGTAACTAGTGTTATAAATCTAATGAAATTTTATTCACGTGACTCTGTTTTAAAATTTTAATTAAAATTATTAGTGCTTAACACAATATTAGAGCTTCTATGATTAAGTGGATAAAGTTTAATTTATATCATCCTCATTTTTTAATAAAACACAAAATTTAACACATGTGAGTGGATTTGTGCATAGAGAGAGGGGCCGTAGCCCCCTCAGTCTTTTTCTTTAAAAAATAGTGTTAGATATATTTGTCTTAGTAAAATGAACAAAATGTTTTTTTTTTGTAAAAAAAATAGTTATAAAAGTATTGTTTATTTATTTTTTATTGTTGTGTAACAACTGTTAATAACTTGTGTTGTTTCACAAAAGGTTAAATGAGTATCGTGGAGAGTAGCCACTAGTATTTATGTAAAATAAGGTAATATAATTAGGTGAAATTATCTTTAAAATGTTTGACTTTTCAAATTTTGCATCTTGACTATTGAGATAAAATTTGCCTAAAAATCACAGTTCACATCTACCTACCGGAAGTAATCAACCTAAGTTTAACTACAGAAATCCTCTATTTTCCTCCGTAAATAAATGCTACAAAACAAAAGAAAAAAACAATCCCATTTGATCATGTTTTGTTTGTTTTTGTTTTTTACATTTTATAAATTTGAACTTTGCATCAGACCACACAACTTATCTTGTAGGTCCCACGAAGTCTCTACCTTTCCAATTCGCAGTGCCATAAAAGCTGACCTTTATGCTAAGCCTAGTTCCCACCCACAGACGCGCGCAGACGCAGAGTGGGTAAAGCAAAATCATGAACACAAACCAGCGTTCCCTGCACCCATTCTCTTGTTAGTTTATTCATATTTGCATTCCTCTCCACTTGCACATTCATTCAATTCAATGGCCGTTACATCCCTCTCTCTGCTCCCTCCCTCTACTTGTCCATGCTTCTGTGGCGCCATCCATCTCCGCTCCCACAACAGCTTCATTTCCATCCACTCCCCTTCTTCTCCCTTCCCTTCCTTCTCCTCAATTTCAAATCCCAACTTCGCTCCCACGCGCCGCCGTTTTCACACTGTCCTCGCCGCTTCCTCCGACTACTATGCCACTCTCGGAATCCCCAAATCCGCCACCGGCAAGGAAATCAAAGCCGCTTATCGAAGGTTAGCTCGTCAGGTATCCAATTTCATCCCTCGTCACTCCTTTTTTAAATTGATTACGAATCCGAAGTTGATTCTAATTTCTAAGCCTCTGGCAGCAAATTACAAATTGTAAGGAATTCGAGTGGTTATTCTGTTTTTCGATGCGAATTGCTACGATTTCGTGGCTACTTGTTCCAACTTGAACTATGCAATGCACCAGAAAGTTAATTCCTAATTTGCCTGATTTTGTGTTCATCGTTTTCTCTTCAGTACCATCCTGACGTAAACAAGGAGCCCGGGGCAACTGAAAAGTTCAAAGAGATTAGTGCTGCGTATGAGGTATGCGTGGAAAGTACACTGCTGAATGCTTACTGTTATGTCATGTTATGTTAAGCCTTCTTTACAGGACCTGTATGCATGTTTAGCATCACTTCCAAAAGCAATCCACTGAATTTTTGCTTTAGTAAAGTAAATGAATGGATGTTTGGTTTAGACCTTTAGGGTTCCATCACGTGTGCCGTTTTTCTTTCATTCTTTTAGTTTTGTGCAAATATTACATTAGAGGCACATAGGCTTTGGTCCATAATTAACTATAGCCATTTGTTGTTTGATTGTAATCCATAGTGCTTCAGCTGCCTCTCTCTGGTTACATCCGTTAATTTTTTTTGTTCTTTAAGTTTTAACTCTAAGGTTTTCTTATTGAAATGAGTGCTTGCTATTAAAATATTTTCATCCATTTTCTCACATTTTGTGGTCAAATATATGATAGCCAATATTAAACATCTTTGGACTATGAGAAATAGACAAAACTTAGATGCAGTTCCTTAGTTGTTGTTGCTGTTGTTCTCCAATTAGAATTAAAATTTCACTTTTATACACTATGTTTACCTTTATGCTCTGTTTGAAATGAGAGAATGGGGATGGAAGGAATGTGGAGTGACAGAAAAAAGTGATAACTGTATTCCTTCTGCTTAGTATGATTTCAAGGGGGAAGGCAGTGTGAAAAAGAATGTGGCCCCACTGTTTTTGTAATCCGTCCACTTCGACAGAATGAGGAGAGAAAGGTGGTTTTGTATGAATTACTGAACCAAAGTACCAAACGTACTCTTATAATGCCAACCTTTATTATATGAATTACTGAAATAAAATTTCAATTCTAATTGGATAACAGTACCAAAAGTACATAAGGAATTGTACCTAAGTTTTATCCATGAAAAAATGTCATTTTTTTAAAATGATGATAGATCAAATCACAACAGATGTCACATTTTAAAGCATAGATAAGCAAAAGTGATTACCACCAAGTCATAGATGTGTGTATTGTGTAGTTCAAACTTATATTCTTATTTATTTATTTACTTTTTATCTGTTGTGTCTTAAAGGACTCAACATCAAAAGTTTTATGGTAGTCATTACTTGTTACTCTCAATGGGTTGGTGGAAATGTCCGTTGTTCTGGAACAATGGCATGAACCAGTCTTTCTAGTCATGCCATTGAGTGTACAGTTATTTTAAATTGTATTTGCGATATTAGTTTTTGAATTCTGAATTACAACCCTGTCAGGTGCTATCAGATGATAAAAAGAGGGCTTTATATGATCAATATGGTGAGGCAGGAGTTAGGAGTGCAGTTGGAGGAGGCTCAAGTGCTTATACGGTATTCAATATGATTTTTTTTTTCATATATAAGTTACTGGTCAGCAGAATTAGTGGTTAATATACTGATAGCTCCAATGCACATATGTTGTCTTATTTTTGGGAAAAAATTGAAATGCATGGCAATTGAAGTTGTGTTTTACTTTATCCACTCTTCTTTTGTTGCTTCTCTAAGGTAGATTTATATTTAACAATCTTTTTCTTGCAGACAAATCCATTTGATTTATTTGAGACATTTTTCGGGCCAACCATGGGTGGCTTTGCTGGCATGGATCCAACTGGATTTGGAACTCGTCGTCGTAGTACCGTTACTAAGGGTGAAGACATCCGGTGAGTGGTGGATAGTTGGTTATTTTTCCTTTAGCCATGTTAGTTAGGTGAATGATTACTATATTTAGCTAGTTAAAATAAATATTGCTAGTGTTTGAAAAGGACCATGGCACAATTTTGATAAACTTCTCAAGAAATACTTATAGGAGAAGAAATAAGAAGATAAAATGAATCAAATTTTTTCCATAAGTTAAAATCAATTTATCTAACTTAACTTTTTATAAACTTTGTTGTCTAACTTCTCAAAAAGTTGTGTGCATAAGTTATTTTTAAATTATAGAAGTTTAGGCTCTTATTCTAAATTTATTTTTTGAATATTTAATTTTTTTGGTTGAGTTCGATGGACATTGTTTGATTCATATAGCTAACCACCTAGTGAGACTAGACTTGGTTGTTGTAACTTGTAGTGGGTTTGAAGGTGAGAGAAAGGGAAAATACAAATGTGAATACAACAATAGCCTGAGGTTTAACTACATGTATCACACAACATCATTGAACTCAATTAAAACCAAATTGTTAGGAATATTATTTACCATGAGATCTCTTTCAGTAATTTTCTCCAATGTCCTTCTTAGTCTCCCTCAATAGTCTACCCCTTTCATTGAGTTAAAAATCACGCAATTTACTTTCCTCATTGGTGCTCCAATGGCCTTCTTTGCACGTGCCCAAACCACCTTAGTTGATTTTCTATCATCTTTTCCTCAATAGGTCATACGAATATCTCCTCCTATACAATCATTTGTGTCCTATCCTTTTTTGTGTAGTCACACATTCATCTTAACATTCTCATTTCCTCTTCTCCATTTTTTTTCTTATTGTACCTTTATAGCTTAATATTTACTTCCATAGTGCATAATTGGTTGTATAACAATACAATAAAACTTCCCTGTATGTTTTGTAGGTACTTTGCAGTCACAAATAACCCTGGATGTCTTTTTTCTATTTTAACCCCCCAACTTGTATCTTCTATGTGACATCTTCATTAATTTCTTCATCATTTTATAATATTGATTCCAAATACTTAAACTTAGAGAAAACATGAATGTGAGATAGAGAAAAAATGAAAAAAAATTACCCTATTTATATTGTTAATCTAAGTCATATACCGGTATAGTACAACTAGTATAAGCCTAGCCCAATAACACTCATAATGTATTAACACAATATTACTCTCCAACGCTCCTCCTGAAGGACTTAAATTACAAGGAACAAATCCACAAAGAGGAAAAAAAAAAAACTAATTTTGGTTGGGGGAGGAGGAGAGATTAGGGGAATGATTCAATGTGAGGCAATAAGTTGACCCTTAAAACACTTCTTCATATGATACGAACCAAGAGCAGAATTGGGGAAAAGAAAAGAAAGATTTTATTGATAGAATGAGATTGTGTTGGGAAGTCGCACATCGTTTGCCTCAATTCTTGGGGTGCAACTTATATAATTGTTGGACAACCTCACTTATCGCCAATTGGTTTTAAGATGAAATCTGACATGGTATCGAGCCTATAATCTATCTTACTTAATCGCCTATTCTAATTGGCATCTTGACCATTGCCTGTTCTGGTATGCATCTGTGGAGGGAGGGTGTTGGGAAGTCCACATTGCTTGCCTCAATTCTTGGGGTTTAATTTATATACTTGTTGGACAACCTCACTTATTGCTAATTGATTTTAAGCTGAAATCTGACAGATTGAACAGAAAATATGAGAGAGATCTCTCCTCCAAGGGTTTTCCCTTAATAGACACAGAATTTCTCCTTCCACAAAGAGCAAAACTCAATCTGCCAAATGACAAGATAGAATGCATCATTTCCCCTTACATTCTCCTATTTATTTAACTTACTAACCCCTGAATTAACTAACTAATTATTATAACTGTTCTAACTCCTAACAACATAAAATATTAATATGGGGAAAATTTTAAGCAATAACTTTCTCCAATTATTATTTGATGATATGAATTTCTAATATTTAATATTTTATATTATATCCTATCATATCAATTATGTATTCAGAACATGTGACTTGACAGTTATATATATGAAAATATTACAGCTTCCAAACTTTTAATGAGTTTGCTGTGATTTGAGAGATTTTCTTTATTCAAATATGAACAGGTATGATTTTTCCTTGGAGTTTTCTGAGGCAATTTTTGGAACAGAGAAAGAATTTGATCTTTCTCATTTGGAAACATGTGAAGTCTGTACTGGTACCGGAGCAAAGGTAGGCTCCAAGATGAGAGTATGTTCAACTTGTGGTGGGAGGGGCCAGGTGATGAGGACTGAACAAACACCTTTTGGGTTGTTCTCACAGGTAATTTGAGTTCTTTGCCTGATGGGTCTGGATATCATTTTTTAAAAAAATTTTGTTTGCTGTGCTGATGTGAAGAAAAATAAATGAGAAGTTTTCATAATTGGTACTTGTTGGAAAGCCACCCTAATTGTGGTCACTCCCAACCCACCTTAGTTGTGGTCTCTTTAGGAGTTGCCTTAATTGCAACTTGAAGGGTGGTGTTTGTTTTATATTGATTAGAGATATGGCTTAGATAAAACTTATAAAGCTTAGATAGTTCCCACCTTAGAAGCTGGTTTTGTGTGGCCTAATCCCAATTCTAAGAGTACCTGTGCAATGCTTTGAGATTTTCCTGCTGCTGTGAAGACCTTGCTCTTGGGTGTAGTTAGCTTTGTAATTGATTGCCACTCTGGTAATTCCCTGCAACAGAATCCCATTTGTTGCATGAAATGACTGTGGAAGAAACAAGTAAAGCACAGACCTGTAACCTATGCTCCTGATCCCTGAACCAAAAAACAAAAAAGGATAGAAGTAAATGTATCAATGAATTTATTTTAGTGAATCATATTCTTTAGTTCTGATGCCATTGATTTGTTTTAAATTAAATTCTTTGAAATTTGAGTTCAGTCTCGTGAAAAATACTTTATGATTAACTTCTTGACAAAAAAAGCTTGATGAGTAATTACACGAGATTGTAACTTGTTACATGAATACATTTCTTGAGAAGTTTGTAATGATCAATTTGAAAATCTCTGTTGAGAAATTGACTTGCACTGCTAGGTTTGATTCCTTTTGTGATGCCATGCATACAGTGCAGAACATAAAATAAAATGCTTTGCTGTTGTAAGAAAATTTATATGCTGATCCGTGTCTTCCAAATAAGTTTCTTCATTGAGCAGACATTCTGCATACCCCTTTGTAATTTTCCATTTCTTTTCATGAATTGTAGACACCCTCATGCTTTACTTATGGGAATAATTGATTTATGTTCTCATCAATTGCTTATATTACTTCATCACTCCTTAACTCATCTTCATTTTGTACACAGTTTTCTTACACAAGATAAAAACCTTGTACTTTTCGTCTGCTTGAGAGTACTATTCTAATCTAATCTCTTTTTCATGATTAGGTTTCAGTATGTCCAAACTGTGGAGGGGATGGTGAAGTCATATCTGAGTATTGTCGTAAATGCAATGGTGAAGGACGAATACGGGTTAAGAAAAATATTAAAGTCAAAGTTCCTCCTGGTGTTAGCTCAGGCAGTATTCTAAGAGTTTCCGGGGAGGGTGATGCTGGACCTAGAGGGTATGCTGTATTTTATATTAATATCTGGTCTTCCTTTGTGAAAGTCTTTGACCAATTATTGAATAAAAGTTATATTGAGATTTTGTGTATTTTGCTTTTATTATAAATGCAACATGGTATGCTTCAATCAGTTAGTCAGTTTTTCTTGCTCTCTGATGAAGGAAGGAGGGATATTTCAAAGTAAAATGAGCATTAGTATCTGTCCTTAATCTAAAGAAAAATCTTAACAAAAGAACATCCTAGTCCCTATCTGTGAAAAATCCAGTGCTAGGAAAGTCCAGCTGTTCTGGGACAAATGTCCCATCAAAACTTCAGCACTCATCTATAATAAAGAACACTACCATACAGCCTACTCCAAATGTAACTAGCTAATGTGAATGTATGTACACAGAGCAACACTTCAGGCATAAGCTATGCTCCAAACATATCTATAAGAAATGGACTGGGCCTAAGTTACTCTCAAAAGCTAACTCAAGGGAGGAGAATTGCCCAAGTCTTACTAGGTGTATTTATTCCATATTCCTAAGCCAATGTAAGACATCTTAACACCTCCCCTCATGCCCAAAATTGAACATTTAGAGATTAAAGTTAGCAAGATTGGACATTCGCAAGTGGTCCTAAGTTTGCAGGATTGGATATCTTTGGGTGGCCCAATATAAAGAATGGATATGCCTTGATACCATATTTGGAATGGATCGAGTCTAACTCTTGAAAGCTAGCTCAAGTGAGGATGATGGTTCAAGTCTTATAAGGAGTGTTTTGACCATATTCCTAAGCTAATGTGCAACATCATAACAGTATCCCAATTAAGAGAATGAAATTTGATTTTCCTTGTTATGATATTATTATTGACCTTTTTCTTTGTTCTGGTCTTTTAAGTTTAAATTTCTTTTTTATTTTTTGGAATTATGGGGAAAAGGAGTTGGAGAGAAGTATCTATCAATCTTCAATTATTTTGAAAAGAAGGTCAAAGACATTGAGATAAGAAAACTTTTTCCCAGCATCTCTTTTAATTATTTTATGCATGCTAGGAATTAGGAAACCAATTTGTATCTTTTCATGTTCCACCCCAACAGAGGGCATAATGATTGTTTTTTTAAATGGAAATGGTTTACTTGTATGTGAATTCAGACTATTTTATTATTGGATTACATGATTTAGAAGTGGCCATTTATCTTGTCATAGCAGGGGCCCTCCAGGAGATCTTTATGTATATCTTGATGTGCAAGAGATACCTGGAATTCAAAGAGATGACATTAATCTCTGCTCAACAATATCAATAAGTTATCTAGATGCTATACTGGGGTCTGTTGTCAAGGTAAATTAATTTAGTCTGTATTCTGCTTTGAGCTTGAGTATTTTGTGGATCATTTCATATAGGTTGGAATTGCATTTTTAGTCCTCTTAATTTCAATTGCAATAACATTATCCCACTAGTTTTCTTTGTTATCCACGACACCATCTGTAAAACCTGACCCTTGGCATAGTGTTCCCTAATCCCTGGTATTCCGTTCAGACCTTGGCCTTAAAATATTTTTTGCAATAATAATGCTATATCTGCCCATTTAGTGGTAATGGAATGATACTTATATTCATATCTTCCTTTGGATGGAAAATATGACACAATAGATATATATGGAGGAGTTTGTGTATCTTTCTTATGTTGGCCCTTGAATGTAACTAGTTCAACAACACTTTGATGTTCCACCAGCTAGTAATTTTGTCGCCTCGTGAGTGTCACATGAAAAAAAGTCAGAATTGATTTCGCCAAGTGATATTTTTGCAAACATGTTTGGTTAATAAGGTTTTGTATGACTTAATAATATATAGTCTTCCTTTTTTTATATTTTGAGACTTTTTGTTGTATTGAATGTTAAGGTAATAAGGTTTAGTATTTGCTGGATATTTAATTCTTTTTCCCTTAGCTTTTTGCATTCTGATATGTCAATTCTGGTGTGACTTGTTAACTTGTGCCCTCACCATCAATGGATCGAATTTTGGCACCAAAACAGGTAAAGACAGTTGAAGGAATTTCTGAACTACAAATACCTGCTGGTACCCAACCTGGAGATGTCCTTGTCCTTGCAAGAAAAGGTGTACCAAAATTAAATAAACCATCAATACGTGGCGACCACTTATTTACAGTTAAAGTTACAATACCAAAACGGATTAGGTAATGAGTCATTTTGTAATTTTGATTTTGATTATTTCTCTGTTGTCCCCCCACCCCTTTATGTATTGTTCTTTTGTCCATATCTTATGAATCTATATCAGAAGTTTGATATCAATTGCCTCTGCATTGCATCTTCAGTACAAAGGAGCGTGAATTGCTTGAAGAACTTGCTTCTCTAGGTGACACAAGCAGACGATCAAAACCCCGTCCTAGGACTCACTCTTCAAGTAGGTGACTTTTTTATTATTGACATATCTGTTAGCTTTTCCCTCCTCCCTATCCTACAATCTATAGCATTTAGCCATTTGGTTAGGTTTTTGCAACATATCTTCAAGTTGCAATGGAGAAATCATACAATGCAATGAGTAGACACTATATATTTGAGTTGTGAACCATATTTTTACCTTCTTATGCAGGTGGTACGGAAGGTCCTTCAGCTCAAAAGGATGAAAGTCCAACAGCAACAGTTGAAGAAAAAACTGAAAAATCAGAAGATGAAAACGATGTATGGAATAAATTGAAGGACTTTGCTGGGTAATAATTTTCTCTTATTTTATTTTCTTTTTATTTGTTTTGTTTATCAATGTTTAGCTCTCTTTCAATTTTCATAAATTGAAAACTTTAATTCTGACTTTAATATCTAATTTATGCAGAGCAACTCTCCTCTTTTTATGGTATAAAAACAATTAAATAAAGCATTTCAGTTTTAGTAGCATGGAATTATAGAATCCTTAATATACCATGAGCTATTAAAAGGACTTATAATTCTGTCCTAAATAAACTTGAGCACAGATTATGTTCTTTAATCTATATCAATTTATTTATGTACTCTAGTGCTATTTTTCCAAGTAAGAATCGATTCTTAGTACAGTCTTTCTCATTGAGTTGATACATTGGAATGGAGATCGTGGTTACTATGTTTATGCTTTTTATTATTGATCGAGTCCTCACAAATGGTTTGACAAGAAAAGAAATGCAGAACTGTTCTGGTTTATCTGCAAATTGATAGATTGTTTTAGATGTGCCGTTTATCCTAATTTTATAGGGGATGCTAAATTGCCATTTTTTGTTTGTTTGTACTGGTCCTACTATTAGATTGAAAGTTTCCTGCCTTTAGAAAAAAAAGATTGAAAGTTTCCTCAGTCGTTGATATTTGGTCATTGTTTCATTCATGTGTTGAGTTGACTGAAACTTACCACCACTGAAACTTGCAGATCTGTGGCAAATGGAGCTTTAAAGTGGCTGAAAGATAATCTCTAGTCCCATTGGATTATTGGGCGGAGCAGAATCTCCGAGATGTAGTTTACCTAATGTGGGTTAGAGTTCTCATGATTCCAACAGTTACCGGAAGGAAAGGGACTAATGCAGACATTTTCTTCAAATGCTTTAACTGAATTTTTAGCCGCTCAGCAAAATCAAACAAGTAGTGATGCGTATTCTTTTATTTGTTTTATTTGTAAAATTTTGGCACAAGACGACAGAATATCTTGTTCAAGGATCTTCAAATTGTACTCCATGAGCAGGTTGCACTAAGAGAAAGCTAGTGTATATCTGATAAGAAGTCTATGCTCTATACGAGTGAAATACCTAAAAATTAGTTGTAATTAAGTGAAAGCTTATGCTTAGTTCCAATATTTGCGTAGACTTTTTTTTTTTTTTTTTTTATGAACACAAAGTGATCCGGCAAACCGTTAAATTAGTCTCAACATTCAGACTTTGAAAATGAGAAAAGGAAATTTTAGTTCTTGAAAATGACTATTGTAAGTTATTTCAGTCTTTTATATTGAGGAGCCATCGATTTGAACTGACTCGGGAAATTCGGGAAATTATCGGTTAGTTTTGGTTCCTCATTTTAGAATGCATAATTATTTTTGTTCTTAAAAATAAGAAGCAAGGCAATTAATGATTGTCAGATTTATAGGCTATATTGATAATATTTTTTCAATTTTATAGATTAAATTGATTAACGAGTCTTATATTTAAAGATTAAACTTGTCCTTTTTGTAATATTAGCACTTAACAATTGGTGTTTATAATTTGAGAGACTAATTGGTATATTGATTCAAAGTGATCAAAAGAAGATTAAATTTGCCTTTTTTTTTTAATGATATTAGCAATTAAAATTGATGTTTTATAGGGACTAATTTGGTATATTGATTCAAAGTTATTTTACCTTTTTAGGTGTAAAACTAATCCTTTCGGCCTGACCACAAGATCTCAATGTTTGCTTTCACAGTGTTCAAAGCTGACAATGCATGTTTGGTAACAATTAAAACTAAAAAAAAAAAAAGGTTTTGTAGGGATAAGTTTGAAAAAATTATTTGAGCAACAAAAATATAATAAAAAAGCTTTTTCATCATAAATAAAATTTTACATTACGATGAAAAATTATCCAATTATATTAACCTTTTTTTTTACTCAACAATTGAGTATTTGGAATGCAGAATTAGTATTATTGCAAAAAAAATATATATACTTTTATAATTTATTGTAAAAGTAATTTTTAAACAACTCAGAAAATAAATTATCTTAAACTTACTTTTCAACTTATACATTTAAACATAAAATTGATTAGATTTGACACATTTAAAATAAAGAAATTGTACTTAATTAATAATAAAATTAACCATTAAGATAGTAACTAACTTTAAATTTGTTACATATAATCTTAATTTATCACAATTCTTGATCATTGATTAAAAAGTTAACAATTATTATTATATTTATCTTCTAACATACATTTTCTCACTTTAAAAGAGTCCAACATAAATTTATTAAATCAACAATTAAGTATAAATTAATTATTAAAACCACTTTTTTAAAAGCTGATTCAAACCCACCATTAGAATGGTTTGTTTTTATTTTATTATTACTACAGTTGGCTTTATTGTGCATGATAGAGCTATGTAATTTACTCAAACGGAATCAATTGTTAGTTAACGTAAATATCTGCCAGATCAAAGATAAATTGTCCTAATGAAAAATAGTAGATTTATGGAATGTCGAATCGAATTTCAAATAGTGTACGTCATTGGAAAACATTGAATATTAACTGCAATTTGATATTACTAATAACACAAGATAGACAATTAACTAGCTGATACTTGATTTCTTTGAAAACATTATAACAAAGTGTGAGACACTCATGATTTTGATTCATAAATAATTTATATTCCTATGCATTTGTACGACTTTCCTTGATCAAAAGAAAAACAGCAACAAGCACAGGAGTTAAGATGAGGAGGAGAGCCAGCACAAGGTTGGGACTGGTTATCTCAGGGAATAGAGCGCTTCCATACTTTATTGCACCACCACCCGCAAATGAACCCGCCACTAGTTTTCCCACGTACACTAAATCTTCCTATTTTACATCATGCAGTTATTAAGAATGCTATATATATGATAGTAATGTAATAGATAAAAAATAAAAAATAAAAAAGATAGGGGGTTTGATTGTACTTGAGAAGAGGAGGTGGAGTTTTGATCTTCCGTTTTGGGGTCCAAAGCGCGAGCAACAACACAAGACGACCACCTAGTTGAGGTTGTAGTGAAGCCAATTGGGATTTGGAGGAACATGGGCGTGTTTGGATTTGGTGGCTTAACTCTGTGGTTGTGACACAGAAGCTTCCAACTCCAACCTATCTCTGAAACTGAAACTGCCATATCTATCTTTTCTTTTCCCTCACCACAAACAGTTACACACGGAAATATACACATGGGTTACAAAATGAAGGCCCAATACGAGACAAGGCCCATTAGTGGATTCAGTTTTTTACCCATAATGCCCCGCTCGTTTTACCGGCGGTGGAAGTGAGAGAGAGTCTGAAAGCTTGGTGTTTGTGTTGGTGTTGGTGTTGCATTGAAACCCTAATCTGAAAATTGAATTGTGGAAAGCAAGATCAATTGAAGATGGTTCTAGCAGAGTTAGGTGGGAGCATTTCGCGTGCTCTCCAGCAGATGAGCAATGCGACAGTGATAGACGAGAAGGTGCTGAACGATTGCCTGAATGACATTACTCGCGCTCTTCTTCAATCCGATGTTCAATTCAAGCTGGTTCGCGACATGCAGACCAACATCAAGAACATTGTCAACCTCGATGATCTCGCTGCCGGTCACAACAAACGCAGGATCATCCAACAAGTAACTTCTTCCTTTTACCTTTCTTGACTTCTATTCCAATTCATATATAAATGGTTGTAACTCTTTCTCGATTCTATTCTTAGGCTGTGTTTAACGAACTCTGCAAAATTCTGGACCCTGGGAAGCCCTCTTTCACTCCCAAAAAGGGTAAAACAAGTGTTGTCATGTTTGTCGGTTTGCAAGGTCTGTTACCAACTTTGCATTCTCTGATTCTTTATGTTCTCTTCTCTTATGTACTAACATTTATATTTATGCATTATCCTCAGTAGTATGACTATGAAGATCTTCTCAGCTTTAATTGGTTGTTCCGTTCTTTTTAAACAACAAAAGAAGAGTTTATTATTGTTGATAGATACTTGTGTGTTTTTAAAATGAATTCAGGTTCTGGAAAAACCACAACATGTACAAAATATGCATATTATCATCAGAAGAAAGGCTGGAAGCCAGCTCTAGTATGTGCAGATACGTTCAGAGCTGGTGCATTTGATCAATTGAAGCAAAATGCGACTAAAGCTAAGATCCCTTTCTATGGAAGGTACTCATTGGCTTTTGTTATTGGTTAATATTCATTGTGTGTAGGCTCTGATATAGTATTGTTGTCTTATTGATGAAGAATTCGGTGGTGGTGATTGTCGAACTAAACTGTAGATTAATGTTTTGTGGTTAGTTATGCAACATACATCCCCGCTGATGGCAAAATCATGTTATAGATGTTGATGAGCATACAGTTTTATTTCTATATGGCTTGTGTCTTAGCTGCTTGTAGTTTTTGTGTAAGTAATTATTTCATTATTGTGTTGTGCCCCCACTTCTCTACAGCTATATGGAGTCCGATCCTGTAAAAATTGCTGTGGAAGGTGTGGAGAGATTCAAGGAAGAAAACTGTGATCTTATAATTGTTGATACCAGTGGGAGGCACAAGCAAGAAGCTGCTCTTTTTGAAGAAATGCGCCAAGTTTCAGAAGCAACGGTATTTTTCCCATTTTTGCTGTGTTTGATATATTTTTTTTAAATCTGTTAAATACTAATATATTTTCTTTGCATTGTTCAGAAACCAGATCTTATTATATTTGTTATGGATAGCAGTATTGGTCAGGCTGCTTTTGATCAAGCCCAAGCATTTAAACAAAGTGTTGCAGTTGGAGCTGTAATTGTTACCAAAATGGATGGCCATGCAAAAGGTGGTGGTGCTCTTAGTGCGTAAGTGTTAGGAGGATAATTGTATAATATTTACTATCAACTTTTGCAACTATGAACAAATGAATTTAACAGCTAGTAATCTTACGTGCAAATGAACACTGTTTAAATGAACAAATGAATTTAATTGTTACCAGTATAGTGCACTTGTCTAGCATTCATAAATGCAGGAACAATGCAAAATTTTCAACCTAAATTTGAACTACCCTTGTGATTTGAACTTTACATTTACACAACAGAAATTAAAATTTACATCATCTAGAGGATTTGGTAAATTAATATTATAAATGGATGTTTGTATATATTTTTGTGTCTATTTAATGTGTGAATATGTATTATTTGGTTTGGATACCTTACTCTTATTAATTTTATATGTGCAGTGTTGCTGCAACAAAGAGTCCTGTCATATTCATTGGAACTGGAGAACATATGGATGAGTTTGAAGTGTTTGATGTTAAGCCATTTGTCAGTCGTCTATTAGGTGTGTATTTTTTTTATTTTATTTTTTCATCTTATCCAATACATCATTATTTATCAAGAATACTATGGATGTCCAAGTTCCTATAAATATTTAATCTCTAGTCGTGTCAAATGGCTTTTGAACTAGGAATGGGTGACTGGTCTGGGTTTATGGACAAAATTCAGGAAGTTGTTCCTATGGATCAACAACCTGAACTGCTGCAAAAGCTGTCAGAAGGAAACTTCACCTTGAGGATTATGTATGAGCAGTTTCAGAACATACTTAAAATGGGGCCTATCGGCCAGGTTATTACTTATTACCTTATTATTTCTAGATACATTTACATTGACGGACCATACGGATATACTAATAAGTGCTTGTTTGGTTGTTCCCATATAATCAACTAATAATGGCTACTATATCATTTAACTAAGTTTTTGATTGATTTATGTAGGTGTTTTCTATGCTTCCCGGATTTAGTTCCGAATTAATGCCAAAAGGCCGTGAGAAAGAAAGCCAGGCAAAAATTAAGCGTTACATGACAATTATGGATTCAATGACAAACGAAGGCAAGCATTATGGTTTTGATTGTTGTTGTGAATACTCATTGGAACTACATACCCTCGAATGCTAATCTTTAATTGTTAATATGATTCAGAGTTGGATAGTTCAAACCCAAAGCTCATGAATGAGTCACGTATGATGCGGATAGCTCGAGGTTCAGGTCGTCTAGTTAGGGAAGTGCTGGAGATGTTGGAAGAGTACAAACGTCTTGCAAAGATATGGAGCAAAATGAAAGGGCTTAAAATACCAAAGAAAGGTGATATGAGTGCCCTATCACGAAATATGAATGCCCAGAACATGAGCAAAGTCCTTCCTCCGCAGATGCTGAAGCAAATCGGTGGCATGGGCGGGTTACAAAACTTGATGAAGCAAATGGGATCTGCCAAAGACATGATGGGCATGGGAGGAATGTTTGGTGCTGCTGATTAGTTTATTCTTGCTAACCATAGCCGCCAACATTGTGGTGCTGACTCAGTTGAGCAGGTTATGCTGTTCAATCGGTGTTCTGCAATAGCGGCCTTAATGGGTGCAAGTGTCTCTTTTTGTAAAATTAAATTCTTTTTCCATTTTTGTGTACATTTTACTTATTTAGTCTTCAGTGCAATCAAAGTAATCTTACTAGAAATTTCATAATCGAGTAACATTAAAAACAAATGCTATATTGTTTTTGTTTTTTTTGTTTTTATAGTGATTGATGGAAGAGGCGAGAAGGTTTAAAATCAGGTATAAGATTTGAAGATAACAATTGATTGGTACAATGTGTTGTGACTCCAACTATATCAATTTTGGCGGAACAATAAACGCTTGAAATCAGCTTATGGAAACAAGCAGGGCACCCTTTATTTTTTGGTTCACTAAATTTGATAATCAGTTCGGGCAGTGAGTAGTATTGAACATGCTATCTTTCTAAGAACTTGCTTAGAACAGTTTTTTGCAAATGGATTTCTTCCCCGTCCTCTTCAGAATTGAAATTTTCCTTAAGAGCACAACGAATAACAGAATTGATTTGTTTCCTTAAACTGGCATTGTCGACAAACATATGCGCCAGCATATTCCTCAATTCATCATAAGTTTTCCCAGTATTGTTTGTAGTCATATCACGGGTTTCCTCCACAGCAACAACAGCATCCTCTACATCTTGTGCTAAGAGCTGTGCCTGTTCCCATAATTGCAGAGAGCATGTAACCAAAACAGTGAGTAGAGGGGGCAGTAAATAGAAGGCTATATAGGGCAGCATGCAGTAAATATAGTATAAACCATATTGTATTACTCTGGAAGATCCATCACTCGCATGGTCTCATGAAAACAGATGCCAAAGAAAAATAATGGGTAAAAATGGAGTGTAATGCCCAATGGGAGTAATATATATAAATTGTAAATGCAATTAGTAAAATCACGAGCACTTAAAGAAGCTAATGTGTAAACGCAAAGTGCCCTAGAAAATAAATATCTGAGGACAAAATTGTTGCTCAAGCTGCACATACCTCTGCAAGCAAGAGACCAATCCGATTATCTGATGTTGCTAGTAAATCCAAAGCATCAGAAGGCGAAGTGTCGATATTTAGCTTATCTTCCTCTTCAACAAGGAAATTTACACTGCACTCCCGAAGCCTCGTCTGAAGAATTGCACACTCATGCAGCAACTTTGTATTAGCATTATGTGAAATTTCCATTCTTTGCTTTTCCTTCTGGAGAATTCTCTGAATAAGATAGCATAAAACAATACCATGAAATCAATAGGATTTCCAAACTTCGAGGACACCACAGAACAGAAAGTTCAAACCATTATTTTCATTAAAAAGATCATAATAAGAATTTTCAAATTTGTGTGAAAATAACATGTAAATAAGATTCTAGAAAGAACTAGTCGAAATAGATTAATTACGACTGTTCTCCCTCTTCCTCTCTTAAACTTACGGAATCAGTCAAATTGATAGTTTCCTAGTTAATTGTATAAAGAAATCATTCAGGGCTAGTTGCAAAATACAAGAACCAAAAAGGCCCATACCTCTACTTCTAACTTCTCCTTCATCAATTCGCTGAGCTGCTGCTTCAGTTCTAACTCAGAACTTCTAAGGGATTTTACCTCCTTTATTAGCACCTTCAAATCTGTCTTTGATTTCATCTCAAACTCATCATGATGTTTCTGCAAGTGCTTAAGTTGTTCTCTAGCCACATCTAGCTCTTGCTGCAACATTTGCTTCTCCTGAATGACAGAGGCTTTCGTAGATTCTGCTAGCAGCCTTTCATCCTAAATCATCATAACTTTTCACTAAAAGGTCACCAAAATGCAATGATAAGAGAGGTTGACTAAAGTAAATTATCACAACAGACCTCTTCTAACTTCATTTTCATTTCTGTCTCTAGGCATTTTCTCCGAAGTTCCTCCATATCCCACTGCATTTGTGTAAACCTTTCCTTTTCAGTTAAAACAGTCTGCTGCATGTTTTCTCGGCAGTTCAGTCGAGTTGTTTCAAGTTCAACTTCCAAATCTTTGACCTACAAGTAAAATGAAATATTTCAACATATAACATAAAAAGCCCAATAAGACATCGTCACCTCTTTTCATTTTTCCATCATTGAGGAGAGTGAACTTGTTCCAACATAATTAGCAATCTCTACTCAGTTACCAGTCACATTTATTACAATAAAAAGAAGCCAATAACTATATTTTATCAGAAAACACTCTCCACTCCTGCATTCTGCAACTCAATCCATCACAAGTGTGAAAGATATAACCTCATTTATTTTATTATATGCAAATATGTTCCTTCAATTCATATTTAGCCCATAAAAAAAGAACATCCTTTCAAAACTAAATTTTCGTTTTTGTAAAATGCAGAGAAAATAGAATATGATGCCTTAAATTCTAATTCTGCCATTATTCCAATTCCATTTTCCAATATTAGCTATTTATTTTCCAATCACCTAGAATGAACAAAAAAAACATCGTGGTCCTTCAATAATTTCTTATCTATAGCGGACCTCTTAGGAGGATTCAAACCCAAATGAAGTTTTGACCATCTGTCAGGGAAAAAAGAACAATTGGCTTTGTATCAATGGAATCTCGTTATCCATTCATAACGAATTGGTGTGGCATATCCAAATCATAACATATGAGTAGCAAAAACTAGTATTTTAAATCTTGGGGTAAAAATTAAAGGAAACTTTATAATTAGGGTAGCAATATTGATCATAAACTTAAGGGTAAAATATGTTTTTCATCCCTCTAAAATTTGTCAAATTCAGTTTTCATCCTCCTAAAATTTTTCTTCTGTTTTTAGTCCTTCAAAATATGAAACTTGCTAATTTAAGTTTCTAACCCCAATTCCACTAGTAATGCTGCTCATGTGGCTAACATGCTTCCACATAAGTTGTTTCTGTTTTGGATAAATTTAAAAATCTACCTTAGACATCACACTTGATAACTTTTTAACACATGTTCATGATGAATTTTTAAATTTATCAAATATATCCGCAGCTTACAGGAAAGGACATTAGTCACGTGAGCAACGTTACTAACAGAATCAATATCAGGGACTTAAGTTAACAAGTTTCATATTTTTGAAAACTAAATGGACGAAAAATTTTAGAAAGACGAAAATCAAATTTGTCAAATTTTAGAGAAGCAAAAGATATATTTTACCCTAAACTTAATTTAGGAACTTCAGAACATTATTTACTGATTGGTCATTAAATTTGACAGATACTGAAACCAGGATAATGAAAATCATGGACTTCTAGTATTGAAAAACTGCTAACAACATTCATTTTGAAAATCCTAGTATTCTGTAGACAATACTTAGGATAACTCAATCTATATACTCAACCAACAAAGTTTTCTACTGATGTACTCATTACATATAGTCCTTCACAAGCCTGATCTAGTTCTGTAAACAATAAACTTATTCTACAGACTTCAAATATAGAACAGAAGACCAACCTTAAGTACATCATATTATTCATTTGCTTACTGCTGTACAAGCTCAGAAGTTTGATCCATAATGAACCAACAACATAAAAGATAATTTGGCCAGTAAATGGCAGTTTGATGACTTTATGTACAGTACTGCCACAAATGAGTATTGAGTACAGACTACAAAGTATTAACAGTTATGAAATTCCGACTTCCTAATAGCAATGTGCTGAATATGAACCACAGGCACATAACTAAATCTATGGCATGGCATTGATTCTAGGTTTTGAGAACTGGGAACCAACATTCTGCCAAGGAAAAACACCATAAAGGTGGTGAAGGTTTATCCTAACTACATTTAGTGAAACAAATAAAGCAAGTGACAAAGGAAAACCTCTATTTCAAAATTCAGTTATAAATGAAAAATCTTAAACATATACCAGACCTTTGTCACAAGATATTGTCTTGCAGCCGTTTCTTGACTCAATCTTGCTATAAGATCTTCAACATCTGCTTTCGCAGTGGCCAGTCTCTGTTTCTGGGTATTAAGAATTTTGTTCAACTTGTTCTGCTCATCCAATGGAAAAGTCAACAATAAATCTGAGTTTCTGGAGGGTTCATGTGAAGCATCCTGAACCAAAGTGGTTGTAGTTAAGTCACTTCCAATGCTTTCCGTTGACAATCTCTTAACATAAGCATTCAAGTTATAATCTCGTATAGCAGGTGTAAATTCAGTTCCATCTAGGTGAAGAGCTATAGCATCATTGGTAAACTCGGTGACTTTGTCTGTACTATTATCCTTATAAATAAAGTCTTCACTGGATGTGGCGTGATCAAAAGCTGTTTTAGTTGGATTAATTAAGCCATGTTCTGATGTTGAAGTATCCATGATTTGATCAGAATGCTTATCCTTTCCATGAGCAATTACAGAACCAAGTGAGTTATCTTGAATCATTTGTGAAGGTGTAGTACCATTAGCAGATGTTTCATCCGAACTATGCTCATCCACATCATGGAATGCTGGAAAATATCAGCAACAAAGGGCATTAAATGTTTGTGGAACATCACAATGGACTGTTTTTTACACTTTCAAATAATGAATAATTATTTAAGACATAAAATGACAAAGTGTTATTATTATGTTTAGGTTTGTGAGGAAAACTTGAAACATACAAGATCTAGCAGCAGCTTCTAGCTCGAGAAATATTGCCACCGGGGCACTTCTTGATACATCAATGTCCGATAACAACTTTTCCATCCAATCTGCTAATAAATGCCGGCGCTGAAATTAAGCAATTTGTTAGTATCAAACTGCATAGAACTAAGAGTCATTTAGCAAATAGACAGTATTGCAGTGATATGATACATACTACACAGTGAAAAAAAGAAAAGAAAAGAAAAAAGTTATGTAACTACCTCTTCCAAAACAGTCTGGCTTTTAATTCTCAGAATCTTTTTAGGTGGAGGTGGAGGCAGATTTTTCGTGGCAAATTCTTTTTTCAGCTGCAAAAATGAGTAAAAAATATTGAAATTATTTTTTCTCCACAGAAGAGGGAGCCAAAAAAAGAGATTAGGAGAGTGCAGCACAGAAAACACACAGAGAAACTTACTTCAGAAAAGAGGTTCAAAAAATCGCTAAATCTGCGTAATATTATTCGAGTCGTGGTGATTGCTTCGGGGGATTGTATACCGACTTGAACCCTAAAAAACTACAGACACAACATAATAACCTAAGAAAGTTAATAAACGTTATAAGAAAAGAAAAGGTAGAATTAGGAATGTATATATATACTAACTACGACGGGATCAGAGGGTGTGGATTGGGGAACGGTAACCGACGAAGGAAGCGTAACGCAGAAGCTCCAAGAGTTGGGAGGATGACGTGGCCAAACGGTGTTGCGTCCCTCCCATTTTTGAGGAGGTGGACTCCAATCCATGCCCAATGGAAGAGGGGAGGTTCCGTCGTGGTGATGGATCGAAACGGCATCGTGGTGGACCAGAACTGAGTCGTTTCGAAAGTAATCGTCGTCGTATGAGTAGGGATGATCGTAAGTGAAATTGGGGTCAAACAAAGGTAAGTCCTGACCCAACCAATGCATCCTTCTTTTTTCTTCTTCTTCTTCTTCTTCGCTTTGCTACAACTTCAACTCAACTCTCTCCCTCCCTTTCACTTTCAACCTCAACTACTCGCCTGTAACGGTATAACTATCCAAACTTTATTAAACTCATTTATTTAATATATGTAATGCCAATGCCTTTCACTGATTTATTTAAATGTGGAAAATATAGTAGCTTATTAAGTGGAATTTTTATTAACTTACAGTCTACTGTAAATTATTTATTCTAAATAATAATATTTGTATTATTAATAATATATTATAATTAGTAATATAAATAATATATATTTTTAATTAAAATTAACAATATTAATTTTTATTTTTAATAAAATTATGATTTAAAGATAAAATAATTTATTAAATATTTTGTTCTTAACTATAATTTTAATTATATTTTGTATTTGCATTGTAATGTTGATCGTGAAATTCTTGTCATACATATGTACGATAAAAAAAATACATTTTATAATAAAATATGTTATGGATAACTAAATAAATTTTCATTTATTTACAGAATGAAATGAGTATTAATACTTTATATTTTTACTTTATAATATATAACATTTTTATTTTATTCCATCAATGCATTCGACTTAATGGTTTATTTTAACATAAACTATCTTTGATGACATTAAATTAATAGAAATGAGTTTTTTTTATAACCTTCTATATTAATCTATAAAAGGAATACTATAGTTTGATGTAATATTTTTTTTCCGTTTTACTACTACAATTATTTTTATAATTATTATTTATTTTTCACTCATAATTATTTTACAAACTATTTATTATTATTTAATTTCTATTATATTCTTTTATTTTATTTTTAAATTAAAAAATATAAAACCACACGGTAACTTTTTCCTTCTAATAACAAACAATTTAAATTATGAGTAATAAAATATAGATTTAAATATGTTTTTAGTTTATGTAAAATAAGTGATTTTTAATTTAGTCTCTGTAAAAAATTTTAATCGTTTTTCATTTCTCAATAATTTAAAATTACTTATTTTGATCCATATAAAATAAGTAAATTTTAGTTTTAATCAGTATAAAATATTTTTATTTGATTTTTGTTGTATCTTAAATTGGTTCAGTCCAACACCCACTCAACACAAAGGATATCCATGAGTAGGTTGATCGGATCACAATACGACCCAAAAAGCGAGAAGAGGCAAACTAGTCCGTTAATCAATGAAGTCTAGCCGACTCAGTCTGTCCCTATCAAGAGAATAGTCCAAGATGGCAAGTACGGGTCAACAGACCAGTCACGTGGAAGGGGTCCACCATCAATCACCCACACAGGTTCAGCCCAAACCTTGCAAAGCGCGCAACGACCAACCCAGGCCGGATCCAGGAGCACCAGCTCAACGCTGATAGAATTGAACATGTCAACATAGTCAAGCCAAGTCATCCCCCCAGAGAGAGAGCGTCACCTCATAGTTCCCTGACCATTGGATTCTTTAGGGGACCTGAGGATGAGGCCACATCAGCAAACTCAGGCCCCACACATCAACAGGACTATGATCCTTGTCAATCAAAGTGAAGGAATGTGCCACATTAGCCACTACCTATGAAATGCGTCGCGATTCCAGGAAAAACGTGTCACAACTAAGCACGGGATCCAACGAGAATCAGCATGAAAAGTGCTAAAGCTAAATGATTGAGTCAAAAGGTTGGGGTAGTTCCACATGGCAAGATCAGGTGCACCTTCATCCCCCTCAAAGGTTTTAAAAGGCCTTAGTGCGAAGAGCTTGAGGCCAAGAATCCAAAAGTACAAGAAACAGAGTGAAAGTGCTAAAGAATCGTTGCGTGATTAACAGGTCAAGATCGTTGAAGGATTTTCGATCACGAGCGAAGCGTCGATTAGCTATCTGAATACCAAGTAAGTCCCTAGGCCCAACTCCAAGCATGTAATAAACAACACCCTTTCTCGTCCTTGCCAACTACACTTCAGATGACAGACACGTAGTCAGCCTTAGCCAAACCAAGTCAATTGTACTTCAGATGGCAGACATGTAGCTAGCCTCGATCAAACTGAGTCAATGACGCTTCAGATGGCAAACACGTAGCCGGGCTTATCCAATTCGAGTCTATTACACTTCAGATGACAGGTATGTAACTAGCCTAAGCCTAAGTCCAAGTCGGTCTCGGACTCATGATCATAACACATCATGCATTCCACCTGATCCCAAGTCAATAGACACGCATCTGAGTCAACCTAACATTACATGCTCACAAAACTTCACTCAGCCTTGAGACGGGATGCCTAGTAGATAGATAGTTTTGGCTCTTAACTCAAACCTTCGGGGATGAACGCCCAATGGAAAGTTTAATCCCCATATCTCAGTTGTTGGCGAACGCCTAGAGAAAAGTCCGATCATAATTCATAACCAGGTCCTTATCCGAGAGGAAGGATGGTTATGATCAGGCTTTTCTCCTTTCCTCTACTTCTCTTTCTCATGGGCACCCTTCTTTTATTATTATTTTTGTTCTCTTAATGGCACCTCCTTTTTCTTTCTTTTAACATTTTCTCTCTCGCCTCCTTTTGCCTCCCTTGTAGCTTTCTCCAAGACTAGCATTTCCTTCATCGACTCGTACCTTGTTAAATTTCATTTCTTTTTTCAAGTCACGATCATTCAAAAAATTAAAAATAACAAATTAGGTTTAGCCGGAACAATCCATAAATAAAAATGGAATTGAGCTTTTAAATGCAAAGTTTGAAAAAATTGGACAAAATTAGTCCAATCCAATGGAACAAGAAAGCCCATAAAATTCATGGATGAAAATAACTGGGACTATTTGTTTTGATTTTATTATTTTTTATTTTCTTGTAAATTTTGTATAAATTTAAGAAGAAAAATATGTATAAGTTGGACAATAAATATGTGATCCATAAAAAAATCAATTCAACTTATTTTTTTTCACATTTCAGCTTCACTCGAATCAACCTAATTTTGGTTTGTGAAGTATTTTGTTGTGTTTGGATTTGAATTAATTGTGAAAAATAATTTAATATTTAATATTTTTTTAAAATTGTATAAATATATTAGATAAAAATTATTTTAAAATAATTTATTTTGTTTATATTTTTTAAAATAAAATTCCAATACTGTTTACTACACTACTTAATATCGAAATAAGTTTAACTTTAAATAAAAATAAAATAATTTCTTTAAAATGTATTTAAAATCTGAAACAAATTTAACAATTTCATAATCGAGATATTTCAAAATATAGTGTTATAATACTAAGCCTTTAAGTTACCACCATCTTAAACTTAATAAAATAGGGTTGTTTTTAGATCTCTTTTTTTTATTATTGAAAATTTAGTTCTCTTTTTAAAACACGAGGTAAATGTGGAGCCACTGAGCTCTGGGCGCAAGGAGGTGGAGGGGGCCGGGAGGGAGTGCGGGCCCGTCACCTGTGCCTACCTCCTCATTTTGTAAGAAAAAAATATAAAATTATTAGCAAAATTGTATTTTGTAAGCAAATTTTATAAATATTAGTATTTTAATTTGTGCAATTTATAGAATACATATTTATTTTATATAATTAAAAATTTATGTTAAATAAATATTTTGAAACATAAGGTTAAAAAAATATCTAAAAATATTTTCATTGATTTTTTTAAAAGAAATAATTTCATTTAAGATATATATATATATAAGATATCTAAATTAAAAAAATAATTTAAAAAATATTTTCAATAATTTTTTTATTAATAATAAAAATAAAAACAATACAAACATTTTAAATTTTCAATTTAACAAAAGCTTTACAAGTAATATCTTAATAGAAAATTATTTTTCATTACATTTTTTGTTGATTAAAATTTTTAAATATTAATAAAACTAAAAATCCATTTTAATTGAATAATCAATTAAATAAAAATATTAAATCGATTTGATATATAGACTCATAGAAATATGTCACAGAATGTGCCAAAGATATACGACTACGCATAAAAGAGAATGTATATATGCACAGATTATTCTATTTTTAAAAATTGTTATGTAAATTTATAATATAGATGTAAATATTTTACTAATATAATTATATATATATATATATATACATACATTTCACTTATTCTTTAAATATTTTCTTGATTTGTCGTACCAATGAGATCTCTGTAGAGGGAAATTGATGGTTGAGCTCGCCCCTGAATTAAACCAGGGTTGTCTCAGTCTACTACTGATCGACGTATATTTATTACCAACAGGTCTGTTACCGTTCAGAATTGCAATATGTATTCTCTGATTTTATCATTTATGAATGTTTTTTGCATTTTCTTCAAATTACTACTACATTTTATTTTAAGGTTAAAAATGAATTATATTGAATCAGCAAGTCATTATAACAGAAATCAAATATCACGTAGGTACGAGTACGAGGAAGTAGAACATAATTTTTTTTTAACAGACTCTTCGTTGTTTTGTTTATTCTGTGTCATTTTTGTTCTTTAATTTAGATTGTTAAGGTTGGTTCATGTTAACATGCAATTAGCAAATGTGATCCACCATTTGCGGACACTCACAAGAAAAGGGTGGACTCTAATGTTTTGGGTTGATGGTTGCAGTAAACTTGTGAATTAACTGTGCTGTGCCTGGGTGCACCCCACATTTCAGCCCCACTTAACACTGTCCCTCTTATCTTTTTATATATGATGTTGATGCCTTAATGCTTTCATTCATATTAGTTCAAGTCCTCTGATTGCTTATCTACACCTACCTCAAAGCAAGGGTGTCTTCTTTCTCTCTCATATTTTCCACTCTTCTTCAATTCAATTCTGCTTTATATTTGCCTGCTTCAGCTTCCATACTTGAGTTGAGTGAACAAGTCCTGTTATGCTTTTCCACAGCTTTCTTGAACTTCTTGTGCCTAATACAGCTAACTATTGATGTGGCATAGAAGTTTAAGAAAAATGTGGAAAAACATGCCAAATCTAGGACTTAATTATGCCTTTTCTCAGTCATATCATATCATACATATATGTGCCTATTATTATTTAATTACTAAACTGTTCATGTCAACAGGTACAACGCCCCATCATGTACTTTAATTTGAGTAAGACTGTTGCTCCTCCCTTTAGATTTTTAGAACAAAGCACATGTGGTTTTTATTTTTTAATTTTTTTTTATAATGCTTCTTCAAATTATATTGTTTTCATATATACTATAGCTCTGCCCTAGTTAGAGTCATATGCAACTCGTCTCTGCTTCTGTATTTTAATTTATTTTTTTGCACTGTTTCAATGTTGTCTATTTCAAGTTTTGTTGTACGTGGCATGGTTTTCTGGTAATTCACTGAGTAGCAAATTCGCCAACGTTAACCTTAAATTGAAAGTAGTGACACACAGTGAATTGGCAGAAAAATAGTTTATTTAAAAAGTTTTATTATTATTATTACTATTAAAAATTGAATCGTTCAGTCTAACAAAATGTCTTACGATGTCAACGAATTAAGAGTCTGAGCTAACCTAAAACAGAAAATAGTTTGGAAATAAATATAAGGCACAATAAAAAAACTACCCCAACAGAGCACACAATCAAGCAATGCAAACAAAAGCAACGTTTGAATAGAAATTTCAAAGCTTGTAAGTTTAGTGAAGCAAAACAGCAAAGATTTGGCCTAAGTCAAGCCCCATGATATATCCAGAGAATGTATGTCCTATAAAAAATATTATATAATAATAGCCTCATAAAATATCAAACTTAGAGTATCTCTAATGTACTCGTTTAAGCAACTTAATTTGGGTTTTTAAGTATGTTTAAACTTTAAAGTGAAAATCCTGTCATATTTAAGCAACTCACCTACATTTTATTTCGAAGATGCAACCCTTAAACAACTCATTTTTATACTTCTTATTTGTACTTAATTTTGTTTCACCGTTAAAATATTAATCTTTTAAACAATAATTTAACCTTTTGTTCATAAACTATCATTCTTTATACAAAGAACGGTACTTAAATTTAAACAACTCATCCAGCTAGTTAGATCTGTTCTAATGGAAAAAAAATTCTTAAATTAAGCAACTCAATTAAGTAAATAATTTCACTATAGTTGCTCTTATACAACAGTTCTTTTCATAGCTTCTGATTGAAAATTAACTAGCATGTTAACAGGCTTGTTAATCTGGATCTTTTGGTATCTTTGAAAGAAAAAATGTGTTGTAGTACTTAGTTATTGAGTTTTTTTATTTATTATATATAAAGACTTGATAATTTATAAATGGTGATAACGTGCTTGCTTTACAATTTTATTTTTGTTGTTATTTTTTAAAATAAATTATGTTAATTTTTTTGTGATTAATAAAAAATATGACCAAATTAAAATAAATAACCATATAATAACCTTGATAGATGTAAATGTATATAAATTTAAAACTGATTAAATTTTTATTTAATTTAAAAATCCTCACATGATCTCAATTTTATATTGAGAATTTAACTGTATTAAAATTATATTTATATTTGATTGTTTATTATTACATCACTTAAAAGTTTAACTACAATAAATGTTAAAATCTTATAAATTAGCTAGTAAAACTTATAAGATAAGAATTAGGAGATGAAATATTAAAAACTTATAATAATTAAATTGAAAATGTGTGGTAAGATTAGTGGGAATAAAACAATCTATTTAAAATATATATTTAATATTTGATTTATAAATTGATAAAAAAGATATTTCAAAAACATTAATGAGGATAAAATTAAAAAAATCAATAACTTTTAAATTAACTTATTTTTATAAGTTATTTGAAATAGATTATTTAAAACAATTTTATTTTATTTTGGTCAAATAACTTATAAACTAGTGAAAGTAATTTACAAGCTATTAATTTGTGAAATATAATCTATATTTTGAGTCATAAAAATTTATTTGATTTGAATTGGTTTATTTAAAAATCAATTCTTATATTTTTAGTGATTCAAAAAAGTGTGATTTATAATTGACAAATCAAAATTTATGATTGAAATACCTTAAAATGAGTTTATTTTATTTTATTTCCTTAATTAAAATAAACATTAAACAGGATAAACTAACCAAATAAGAATGAAATTGAGAATTTAAGAATTTAAATCTAGAATAAAATCAGATTCACCCATATCTAATTAAAATTGAGTAAATTTTGCGCACGGAAAAAAATTGAGGGAGCTTCCAAAAAAACTCGTTTTAAATCAATAGAATCTCAATATTAAATCAGTTTTCATTTTAAATATTTTAAAAAAATACATATTCATAAATAATTTAAAAAAAAGACTATCTTTTACCAATAACCAAAGACAAATCTCGTAAAATACTGAAATTTATTTGAAAAAAATAAATTATATAATAAAAATATAAGATAAATTTATTAACTTTTATAATAAATATTTTAAAATCGTACTACCTATTTCATAAATAATTGAATAAAATTATTTTACATTATTCTAACTATATATATTCAACCATTATAAACCATATCACATCGTATTTTTATTCATAAATCAAATTTATTTCTATATTAACCTTTCTAAATATCCCCACACACATTACTAATATATAAAAATATGAAAGAATTTTTAGAACATATATCACAATCATGGTGATACTAATCGATAAAACAAAATACTATTTTTTTTATGTGCACCATTAAATTTTGAGTAATAGCTTATTATCTTATAAATCCTCCTATAAATTTTCTAATATTTTATTAAAATAACAATTATTCTTATATTATAAATTTAAAACTCATTTCCAACTTATTCGATTAACATTTTTTATATTCCTTTTCTGCCTTGTTATATAATGATTTTCAATATGAGAATGGGATTGATTTTATATAAATTTAAATCTTTGTATTATCTTCAAATTTAAATTTAAAATTTTATTTTAAATTATAAACAATTGTTATTATTTTAAATTAAATTATACTACATTAATTATATATTATTATTATGGGAACAATCATTACGTTGGTTCGAATAGTAGTGGTCGAATAGTTTTTATATTAATATTTATTATTGTATTATCAGGTCATTTGTTTAGATGACAAAATAACTCTTATACTAAAATTATATATAGTTTTCTTAAAAGTAAATTTTAATTTAATTTTCATTTTTTACAAATTATAATTTTTTATATAGTTATTTTTTAATTATAAAAAAATTATATAATATATTTATATATGTGTAAAAAAATAAAAAATAAGAATAGTTTGAGATGATAAAAAAAAGAAATTTGAAATGAGTAAAAGATTAGAAAAATGTTTGATATATAATATTAGCACATAACATGCAGGTTAATGAGAGCGATAATAATCCAAGAATTATCTTATTTAAGATTATTTTTTTTAACTTCTGTTTTGAAAACTTAAAAATATTTTTGTTAAAGAATAATTTCTAGTGACGAGGATTCAGATTTATAATGTAAAAATACTTCTATTGTATTCAAAATATTACTGTTATAATTATATTATTATTTTAAATTTTAAATTATATGTTACTTTTATATTGTATTAATTTGTTTTATTGAAAATATGTAATAAAATAAAAGTTTATTTATTTACATAAAAAAAATTATTCTATCAATTATAACCATTATCATTGATACAATAATTAATGTAATTATTATATAAGTCAATAAATTTATTATATATGATAATTTATAATTAAATAATAATATAAGTGTATATACATTATTACTTATAAAATAAATTTATTTTTATAATTAAATAATTATATATATAATCTTTACTTTAATTAAAAAGTATTTCTTTAATAAAAAGATAAATATATTTAATAGTTTTGAAACTCGTTTTATATATATATATATATATATATATATATATATATATATATATATATATATATATATATATATATATATATATATATATATATATATATATATATATATAATTAGAATAGTTATTCTAAAATCAGAACTTTTAGTTGTAATTCTTCAATGAAAGTATTTTAAAGATTTTTTATAATTTTTTTTATCTCTTTTAATCTATCTTTTTAATATCTTTAATTTTAAGTTGAATATAATTCTTTGGGATGAACATTCATATTTCATCATATAGGAATGATTTTATTATCTTCAAAATATTATTGTTATAATTAAATTATTATTTTTAATTTGAAATTAAATGTTACTTTTATATTTTTATATTAATTTGTGTTATTGAAAAGTTTAATTTTTATTTATTATTTGCATAAACAAATTTACATGATCAATTATCAATAATTATCATCGTTGTAAATGTTAATATAATTATTATCACCTATATGAATATGAATGTTAATATAGTTATTATACAAGTTAATAAATTGATTATATATGTTTATTTGTGATCAAATAATTATATAATAATTTATGATCAGATAATAATATAATTTTTAAAAAAAAATTAACGTAATTTTTTTTAAACTATGACAACATACGCTGTTTACTTATAAAATAAATTTTTATAATTAAATAATTATATATATATATATATATATATATATATATATATATATATATATAAATCAGACTAATTATGTTAAAATTAAAGTATTTTTAAGTATCATTCTTTAATGAAAGCATCTTTAAATATTTTTTGTAATTTTTTAATCTATCATTTTTAAAATCTCTAATTTGAAGTTGAATTTTTTAAATTATTAATAATAATAAATAATATTATATCATAATATAAATTATTTATTTTAAAATTAAAAATAATCTATATCTTAAAAAATATTAAGAACTTTAATTATAATTTATATATTAAAATTACTATTTATTATAAATTTTAGTTATATAGATAAATATTTATTCTGTTTAAAAAACTAGTATTCTTATATCTAGTAACTAGGATAATGAGTAGAAAGATTCTGTAGAAGAATTTAAAATTATTTTTAAATTTTGGATTTTATAACAAATATTTTAATGGTTTGTTTTATAAAAAATTAGTATTGTATTAAGATTAACAATAAATATTAATTTTTTTTACTGGAAAAGCACACGTTAATGAAACGTATATAATATTTATGCAATTTGAAACCCTTAATTGGGTTATTGGCATTGCTTGGGACTGAGTAGTAAGTGGCGCTTCCACACCAAACCAACGTTCATTGTTTCGTTGCCACCGCCTGAGTCTCGCTGTTACGTCGCCGCCGCCGGAAAGGTTTTTTCTTTCTCACTCTATCTATCGGTTATATATATAATTGTATATGCATGTTTTTCCCTTTTTCTCCTCGTCTTTCTTCTTCCAAACAATCAAATGCACTGTTACTTTTAGAGTGAGTGTGATTGAATTCGTTTTTGGGTGTCTCTGATAGTTTCGTGCGTGTCGGCTTTGTGTATCGTTTCCCTCTCTTCATAAGATCTTAGCGTCCACTGTAACCGTTCCATTCCTATTGCGAAATGCACAGCATTAGGTGAGAGCGAGAAGAGTCAATTTTCACCCTTCAATCTTATGTGCTTAATCAACATTATTAGGTTTAAGTAAAATCATCCGTGACCCTCCATTGACAGTGAACCTTCCACCTTTCACGTGTTCACTGAAAATTTGTGTGTACTCCACTTGTTTATGATTAAGAGTATGTTAACAAGCTATAACGTTAGTGGTGTTTTAACAAATTTGTTCTAGAGTTGTAACTTCTTATCATAGTTCATTTAGAAAACAAGTTAGGGTATATCAGCAGTTTTTCATGTACAAAAATGATTGCTGGACATGGAGAAGCTATTTGACACCCAGTGAGAGAGAGAAGTGTAGGTATGGAGAAATTATTAGGTAGTCTGGGATCATCATGGTCTCCATTAATCTTCACATGACACAGTTGACTGTCTTAATTTCTCTCTCGTAAATTGAAAAACTTGAGTACCTAGAATGTAGATATTGGTCGAAACCATGGACAGGTGGTGGTCTTTGACTACCTAATAAGTTCTCGTAGGTATAATAGTCTGATAAGTGATATGGTGTGATAGGAAATGAGAGATAGAGAGAAATTATAGATATTAATTGGGTGTTTAAAGTGGAGAGGTATCCACCAATCATTCCTCTTCCATATATATATACACGCATCCTGTTGGAAGAGGACAATGGGATATGAGAAGAGTTAATGTTAATTATTCAAGTATATGTATGTGTGCGTGTTTCACATTGCTCAGAAACTCAAGATCATTGTGGTCAATCTATAGCAATGCTATGGCAGAGTGGAGTAATTTTAAATAGCGCCTACAATGGCAGCTTTCCATGCACCATAGCAGCGCTATTACGATATAGGCTCTGAAAAACCATTTTGCCCCTTAAAAATGTTGTTTAGGATTTTTTGTGTAAAATTGTGATTTCTCCCCATTTCCTAATGCATTTTTAGCTTCAGAAACATAATAGGTTTTGAAACCCTTCTTCCTTGACCATTCCACAAAAAGTTACCTTTGTTCCTTCACACATTACAAACTTTTTCTAGATTGATGGTAATTGTGTGTAAATTGCAACTTATTAATTATCATGAATCTCTTTAATTTTTGGTTTTCATTGAGTATTTAAGATTCATGTGTAGTAAAATTATTTAGTTTGTATTATAATATTTAAAATAGAGGCCATCTCGTATGGCACTATCCCACTATGGCGTTTCCAGAGCTAGCTGCTATGCTGCTATTTGGGTTGATAACTATGCTCAAGATCACCAGCTTCTTTTGTTTTGTAACAGCCTATTTGCCCTGCCTTGTTACTTATAACTATTGTTATAAGAGATTATAATTCTTAGCCTGCTTTCTTAACACATAAGTATGTAATACAGGCTCAAGTTCAACCAATTTTGAATTACTCTCTTCTAATGATTTTTATTTGTTTTCTAGTATTCAACCTGCTGTCCTGTCATGGAGATTAATATCCCTGATTCAGAAACACAACAAAATAGCAGGAGGAGAAAGAAATCTACCGTCTGGGAACACTTCACTGTGAAAACTGACGGACCTGGATGTGCCAAGGCTTACTGTAAAAGATGCAAAAAATCATTTGCTTATCTAAAAGATTCAAAACAAGCTGGCACCAGTCATCTCAAGAGACACATTTCTCAGGGAATCTGTCAGAAAAATCAACAAATCCCATGTTCCAAAACTGATGCCAATCCACCAAAGAAACGAGCAAGAGCAAAACCTTGCTTTGCTGCTATCTCATTTGATCAGGAGCGTTGCAACAGTAAGATTGCTAAAATGATTATTTTACATGACTATCCACTTCATATTGTGGAACACCAAGGTTTCGTTGATTTTGTTCGGGCACTTCAACCGCAGTTCAATCCACTGAGCTTTAATGCTATTCAAGGGGATTGTGTTGCTATGTACCTCAAAGAGAAGGAAAACCTATTGACTCTTCTCAATGGAATTCCTGGACGAGTCAACCTCACCTTGGACTTATGGACTTCAAACCAAACATCGGCCTATGTTTTTCTTCGAGGACACTTCATTGATGGTGATTGGAACTTACATCATCCTATTCTTAATGTATTCATGGTACCATTTCCTGATTCTGACGGTTCCTTAAATCAAACTATAGTGAACTGCCTAAGTGATTGGCATTTGAAGGGTCGGCTCTTTACTCTTGCACTTGATAAATTCTTCTCCAATGAGACTTTGATGGGAAAACTGAGAAGTCTCCTCTCTGTTAAGAACCCTGTGATCCTCAATGGTCAATTGTTAAGCCAGAACTGTTATGCTCGTGTGCTTAGTCGCCTTGCATTAGATGCGCTATCAGCTATGAGAGAAACTATTGATAAAGTTCGTGAGAATGTGAAGTATGTGAAGTCTTCTAAATCTAATGAAGCGAAGTTTTTGGAGCTGAGGCAACAACTTCAAGTCCCTAGTACGATGGACCTTTTAATTGATGACCAAAATAAATGGGACTCAGTTTACTATATGCTTGTTGCTGCTTGTGAATTAAAGGAAGTTTTTGGTTGCTTTGATGCTGCTGATCATGATTTCAAAATGACTCTGACATTGGATGACTGGAAGCAGGTGGAAACTCTCTGCGCATATTTGAAGTACTTGTATGATGCAACTAACATTTTAACTGTTCAACCATACCCAACTGCAAATGTATTTTTCCTTGAAGTGTCAAAACTTCAGATGGAGTTGACTTGTGCAGCCTTAAGCCAGGATCCTTTCTGTAGTCGTTTGATTATGCCTTTGCAAGAGAAGTTTGATCAATATTGGAGAGAAAGCTGCTTCATCTTGGCTGTTGCTGTAGCCATGGATCCAAGGTATAAAATGAAACTCGTGGAATCCACTTTTGCCAAGATATTTGGTGTGAATGCCGAGCAATGGATAAGAATCGTTGAGGATGGTCTTCATGAACTGTTCCTTGAATATAATATCATACAAGTGCTTCCTTTTACAGCAACAGATGACGATGAAGGGAATGAAGCTATGATAAAGACGGAGTCATTTCAAGAAGGGTCACTTGATGGATCTCTTTTTGCTGCTGAAGATGGACTTTCTGATATTGAATTTTATATATCTGATTTTACATGTAACCAGCAATTTAAGTCAGAATTGGATGAGTATCTTGAAGAGCCTCTAGAGCCCAGAGTACAAGAATTTGATATTCTGAGCTGGTGGAAAATAAACGGATTGAAGTACCCAACATTGTCTAGACTAGCATCTGATATTTTGTGTATGCCAGTATCCACCCTCTCCGCAGATTCTGTTTTTCATACAGAAATTAGAAAAATGGATAGCTACCGGAGTTCATTAGACTCCTTGACTCTTGAGGCCCTTATTTGTACCAAGGACTGGTTCCGGTATAAACCATTACCCATCAACGTTTCAAATGCACTTGTCAAAGTTGAATGTTAGATATAGGCTTCCTCATTTAGGAAATAGATTCTCAGCTAGCTCTTAGATATTGAATTTTTGGAACTGTCATTCAGGTCAATTAATTTTGTGATTAATTGTCCTATTTTTTGGTACTTGTTTATAAAATAGAGTTGATTCTGTTCTTATCATTTTGGCCAAAACGTTTTGACAGGTTAAACCAAAATTCCTTAAAGGGTTTTTTCGCTTTTTAAATAGACATTGACCTAATGTAGTTGGTAATTTGGTGTGCTCGGCACAAAAGAAGTTTGTTGTTCACGCACCGATACGGTCCCAACACTAGCAAACTGGACCCAAAGTTGTGTTTGGAAGGGATTATTATTTTTAAAGGTTATAATATATATATATTTAAGTGTTTTATAATTCAGATTAGAATTTTTATTATAATTTTAATAAAGGAAATAGTTTATTATAAATAAAATTTTAAAACTTATTAAAGTTTGCACAATTTTTAATTAACTTTTGTTTTGTTATTTTATTTACAACAATTAATTACTTTAAATATAAAACTATCTACTAGAAATAACTTAATACATTTTTCTTTTGTAATTTTATTATACATAAAAAAAATCTTCTAGAAAATCCAAACATAAAAATTAATTTGAATAATTAATTAATTATATTTATAATCGATGATACAGTCACTTGGATGAACAAGATAAGTGAATGTTGTAAATTATTAGTATTGTTTTCTATTTCTATGAATAAAAATATTGATGGGTAAAATAATTTTTTTAAAACGTATCCAAATACACATGTAATGCAATTTCCTCCGCAGATATGTTTTTCTGAATTGCTAGTGGTGATACTTGTTTTTTTTTTTTTTTAATACAAAGTTTTGATAAGAGGAAAAGTACTCTTTTGTTTGAAAAAGTTGCTGATTACATATTTATATGATGTACATCACTGCATGAGTAACAAAATGATAATAATGTATAGGTAGCTGTACAATTTCAATTAAAATTATATTAATGGCAGTCCCAGGCAATGCCAGCTATCATGGCATTACAGATTTATTATACAGGTGCTGGAAGAGAAATGTTAACGCCCCTTTATTATTAATTAAAATTTATTAAAAATTAAGAAAAATATGTAAATTATTTTTTATTTAATTAATTTCACTAATTTTATAATATTTAATAAATTTTAGTTAATAATAAAAATATATATAAAAAGTGCATCCTAAATTACCTTAAACTATAACTCAATTGGGTGAAGATGCGCGAGTGTATTGTAGATCCCCTATTACAGTATTTGATTTCGAAGGATAAAAAAAATGACCTCAAACCTAAAAAGGAATAAATTAAGTTTGTATAGTTTTTCAAAAAAAATAATCACAACAACTAGATAAGCTTATTAAATTATTAAAGTTTTAAATTATAAGAAGCGACTCAACTAATAGATATAAAAATAATTCACAAGTGAGTTATATATGAAATCAATAAATTAAATTGCATAAAAATAAAAGACGGAGTTAAAAAAGAGTGCACTAATATTTATCTTGATTCGATCACTTACCACTTATGCCTTACATCTCATCTTTAGAACTCAAGATTTATTCACTAATAATCAGAATTGTACAGCGTTCAAGCAATTACAAAGTCAAGAATTCTTGACGTGAAAATTCAAAACCCAATAGGGATGCCTTCCTCTATCTATTACTAAGGGATGTCTGACCATTACAAAAAGTTAAAGAGATATACGAGCAATCAATCGTGAAATATATAAAAGCCTAAAAATCTCTCAAGAATGGACCAGAAAATCTTTTGTGGATTCAAAGGATTCTTAATGTGTTTTTGTTTTTCTCTATCTTTTCTAATCCCTACAGTTTAATTTTAAACATCCATGATATATTAGGAAACAATGAATAGAATAGAAATTAAGTAAATATGTTTTAGAGCGTTACGGCTCCTCCAAACACACTTAGACCATTAAAAACATGTTTCAAATAATCAATTGTAAGCATTATATAATCGATTAATTGTAAAACAGAATCACAGGAAAAGCTTCAACAATAATCCATTACAAGATCTTCATCAGAGGAAGAAGAATCAAAACATTAATTTCTAGAAGCTAGATAATCTATTATGATGTCTTCATAATCAAATTTAAATGGAAAAAAAAATTAAGAGCATAATAGTGGATTATTACTTAATGTAATTATTTATAAATAGAATCAAGATTTCAATTTATTGGTTTCTTGAAAGAAATTACAAGACTTTTAAGAACATTTACCACTTATAACTCATCTAAAACAAGTTCTTAAACATTTGAATTAAATTAACAATAAATCATTTGAGAAACTATTTAATTTAAAAAACATCTTTATCTTAAGAAAAAGATAGGTAAAAAGCAAACAAACTCGTGAATAAATTCACTTTTAACTAAGCTTTTTTAATCCATACCAAGAGTTTCTTGCAATATGCCACAAAAGGATCAAGTTCCTTGCACTGTTAAAAAAGGATGAAGTAGAAATCATATGAGAAAAACAACACATTCTTCGTTAGTCGTCATTAAAACTATGCTTCATGAGATGTATTCATTCACAGAAACAATGGTAGAGAATATAAGACTTGTATTCTAGTATCATTCTCCTATCCCAAGACCCAATTAAAACTATTATCCGGTGTAAACATAGTCAAACACTGCACTGCAAGTGAAGTTAACCAGTGTTTAATTCACCTAGTGGACCACGTCTCAAAAGGCTTAAAAGTACCATTTTTAATGTTTTTGTCGATGAAAGCCTTTACCCACTGGTGCTCACAGCTATAAGAGCGCTGCACATGGGGAATACATCAATAATAGCATTCAAGAAAACCTAAATCTCTTCCAGGCACTGATCAAAACACTTAGAAGCTAAATCATTTCGACCTTCATTTGACAAACCGTCTAATAATGGCGTCAAGAAATTACATATCGAGTCATAACATAAAAAACACCTTATGTACGAGAAGTGAGCATTAACAATAGTCGCAAAAACTGAAGGCATCCTACTCTTTCCTTCCATTTGTCTGCTTAATATGTGGAAATTAAATTATCATACATAATTAGTGGAACCACAAGCCAACCAACAGATCTTAAAGACAACATATTAAACAGCAAACCAAAGTTGCAGGCACATAATAAACCATCCTTCTGTTGTTCTACTAGTGCGAACACGGCGGATGACAAAACTATGCAAATCCCATGGTTGTTACTTAGCTTTCCTTTTAGCACTCCTACTAGTTTCATTGCTTTGAACTCTTTTCTTTGATTGCTTCTCTCCCCCAGATTGTTTCCTATTAGTCGCCTTGCCTATATTCTTCCTTTCAACTTGATCACTATCATAATCAGTACCAGCATCACTGTCGTTGTCTTCATCACTTTTCCCTGACTTTTTCTTTTTTGAAGGCTTCCTACCTTTAGCTCCAGCCTTTGTCCCCTTCTTTGATTTAAGACTTCCCAAATTCCCCTCTTCACCAGTTGTTGGTTTCTCGGTATCATCATTATTATCATTCCCGCTTACTTTCTTTGAGGCTTGCTTTTTAGGCTTACCAGTTTCTTTTACATCTAAACATCCACTTAGCTTTTGCAACTCTGGCACGTAAGCAGTTGTCTAAAGGCAACATCATGTGCAGATCAGAAATACACAAAATATAATGATAAAAAAAACAATTAATGGCAATGCTCAGAATGACATACCCTGCCACCAGCTGTGATGAATTCAATTTTTTTCCCTGTATCACATGAAAAACTATAAATGTTTGGATATAGCAACAAAAACATGTTTTCAATTATTATTCTTAGACTGGAAGCAGGGTACATTTCATCTAATTGTAAGCACAAGAAAAGATATTGAGTAAATAAAAGGAACAAAAACACTGACTGTAGATAAACATATGTTTTGTAAATTGATACAATAGAAAATAAGAGGAATATCAGCCAATTACAGAAACCTCTTGAAAGCATTGCAATTTCACAAAAATCTCAAAAATTGGAGATCTAAGAAAAATATGCATAAATATAGTTACAAAGATTGACTTAAACAGGATAAACCAGTGAGTTTAAAAATGGAGTCTTCAATGATGCATGGGTGATGCTTTCATTTTCAAATTGAGATCAATAACATAATATCAATATTCCAATGGCACTCTCCACAGTTGAACACACTAGAATTTCACTAATAATATGATCATTCCCCACAGATATGAAAATGTACATAAGAACTTCAGCTTTGTACCCACAATCTCATCAGAAATGGCAAAACAAGCCTAGGATTGGGGTACCAATCAGGAATAGTAAATCACACAATAAAAAATACAAGCTATTCAATTTACTATAACTTTTTAGGCAAATTGCACATGAAATTAATCTATAAGCAGCAAGAAACCTTATGGAGATTGGGTACCATTCATGTTCCACAAGAAAATGTTTATTTTTATAACACAAAGTGAGGAAGCAAACCATCAACAAAAGCCTTGCCAGGCTTCTTTTCACGCGAATGAAATATCCAACTGGTGGGATACTGACTACTATCTGCTCCAACTTCAACTGCTTTTTCAATGACCTGTAAAAAGGACCTATTTGTCAACTAATACATATTAGAGAAGTATTCTCACCACTTATTTTTCCAGGCTTTTTTCCCCATCGAAAATGAAATAACCATTCAAGGGGAAAACGGCTACAGTCAGCATCAACTTCAACAGCCAATTGAATAACCTACAGTTTTTATTCTCTATATTTTTTATGAAGTACAAAAGCACCATAAACCATGATCATTTCAAAAGAAATCAGTATCCCCACCTCTTTAATGCACTTGTACAAAGTTGAGCAGCTTTCATCAGACAGGCTACAAGCTGCCTGCCGTGGATGAATTCTTGCCTGGAAATAAGGGAAAATAATAAGGAACTAAGTAAATTTTATAATTTGATTTCTATCCAAGGCTAGAAGGATATTTTATTAACTACCGATTACAAAAGGATGTTAGAGCAGATACTAAATCCTGTGAAATGCAAGTTCTAACTTCCAAAACAATTTGAGGCTCATGATATACATTGTAAAGACAAAATATTAAAATCTAGTAAATAACAATACTTGTTAACAGCTTGATATCATCCAGGTCAATTTCAATTCTATAACACACGGGTAGATGTTTTCACTGCCCAGATAATAAGTTCACAACATCTGAAGAAGTAGACAGGCTTACTTCAAATTTCTTTATGAAGAATCTAAGATGCAACAATGACTACTTGGAGGCTTCCTGCTATAAATGTACCATGATATATATATAAGCCTAAAGGTCACTAATAAGCATCCCTTCCAGCATGTTTCTACCAAACTAAAATTATGCCTTATTTTCCCCCAGTATTTTAGAACATCTCTTGATGGCATAAGCAGAATACCTACCTGTTCCATCTGCATAGAGTACGGGATCTATGAGAAAGAGAAACCTATACAGGAGACAAGATAAAACCAGATTTGTATGAAGAGCATATTGATCATCTTGTATATGTAGTGAATAGGGAAATGGTATTAGTCTTTTAAAAAGCAATAGAGAGCATTCATTAGTCTTTTCTTAGAATTCACGTGATCAAGGTTAATCCCTATCTACTACAGGACCATATATTGAATACTAAAAAGACTAAAATGAGCTGAATATTAAACTTAGAGCTTAATAAGGCATACATAAACTCTAAGGCCACATTTAAAATCTGGTATCTTCCACTAAAAACATAATTGGAAAACATCAAAGATTCAAAACCATTGAGAAAATGAAGGTTGTACTTACTTGGTATAGCACTTCATCTGCCACCCAATTTCCAATACCAGAAATATAGCTCTGCAAAGATTGAAATTTCAGATCTTTTATAATTAATACAATATAATGATAGTCAGCTGAAAAATGCAAAATTCCCATGCACTGAAAAAATGAGAAGGGGAAGATGATATATATCTAACAGACATGGCATTTAAATTAAAAAAAAAAAAAAAAAAAAAACTAAGCTTACCTGCATCATAAGTTAACAAGAGTAATTCATCTAAATAAAATTTGTGCCATGCTTACAAAGTACAAACAATTAATTATTGAACTCTCCATCTTTTTTATCATTTGGCCTGTCCGATTTAACCCATCAATAGAATATTGTCTTCTACTCAAGCACAAGTTGTCAATAAGTATAAGGTGTCCAATGAACTTGATTAAAGAACACCATATTTTGACTTCTTGAGTGGAAAAGATCAACTCCCATAATTATAACCCCTACCAATGTAAAAACAAATAAAAAGGAAAACATATATATATATAGCAAAAGGATGATATATCCAAATAATAAATAAAAAAATTTTAAAAAGTAAAATACAATCTTTGGGAAGTGATAAAGGCATGCACTTAATACTTGATCAAGTAATAAAGCCTTGATTTCAGTTTTCTTCTTGTGCAAAGACTCACTAAACTCTTCAAGTGTCATAGATTCCAAAAGTGCATCAGGACCAAGCTCAGATACAGGAGGCACTGCTGTTGGCTATATCAAAGGAAAAAAGTATACAGTTAATAGCAAACTTCTTTATTAAAAAATAAATATGGATGACAATTGGCAAGTACAGTCACAATACATCTTTGAGCAGACGAACTCTAGCAAATCGCCTTTTGTCAGTGAAGGACAACTCCAAACCATCATCTAACTGCACAAATTAGATTTATTCTGATTAATATTCATGTGAAGTTTACATAAATGACAATATTTGTTAGAGAGAAATTTCATGGAATCTCAAGGCTTGCCAGGCATGTTAAGAAAATTAAAAAATTGAAAGACAAATCACCTTCCCACACAGGTACAGCTTTATGCTGATTATGTTGTTATGTATGACAGTTGACAATGAATGAATCATATGCTTCACTACAAAAATTTTTAAAAAACTGAACTGAATCAGAAGTTCACACCCTTCAGCTCCCCAGCAATATCAAAAGTCTTATATGTTGATTGGAAGAACTTCCTCCACCAACTATAACTTTTGTTGATCTATTTGATCTTCAAGGTTTTGAATTGCACGGAGTATTCTTTATACTCTTGTGAAATTTGTAAGAAAATATTAATTCATCAATCAAAGACCTCTAAATATGTAAAGAGCAAAAGTAATTGGGTTAATCTTATGGGTTAGCGGAGTAGTTCATTGTATTATGAAGTGTTCCAATAAATAGCATTCAATTAATTGAGAAGAAAACTAATTTTCTTTCATGTCATGAAACCAAACTTTATGGAAGTAAACAAATTAACCTGCAAACAATTTTATGGTTGCCACAAATAGAATCTATCCCTACTCTAATATATGAATACAGAAGTTATGAATCCACGACAAATAGTCCAAAACAAAGTGAAATTTAATTTGTCACCAAATCAAATCAAGTCAAAGAATTTAATCATGAGGTTACAAGACCACATAGTAATATAGTTCAAGCATTCCACTCACCAATGGAGTTACAACTCTTACCTCAATGAAAAATTTTGAATATTTTGAGGGCCACTCATCCTCGTCCTTTACAGCAGACCTACATGCATGTTTATATCAATACAATAACCAGTGAAGGGGCTTATATGTGTTGAATTATTGCAACAAAATAAGTAAATAACTGATAGAAAGTAGAAACCCTAAAATAGTTTGGCCCAAATCCAAAATAACTAGGGTGTATGTTAGAAAAAGAGAGGCATTGTAGGGCATCATAGCCAAGTGAGAAAGAATGAGAAGGCATGTAACCAACTACTGAGTTAGCAGAGTGGGAAAAGAATGATTCAGTTGTATGGGGTACAAGGCTAGGGAGTGAGAATGGGGAGGGTAGGCTGGAATTAGCTGGGACTTTGGGAGAGACTAGACACTCTCTGACTGTCTACAACTGTTTTCTTTCTCATTGTAATTTCTTCCCCACAAGTTTTCATAATTGGGTCCTGTATCACCTTGGAACAGGCCTGATATCATCAATAATACAGTTAACTCTCATAAAATTGGCACCCATCAATAACATATAAGGCTGAAGCAGTTTTGCACATTGAGACATGGAAAATAAGTTCAATATATATATATAAAACAATTTTGTGCATAGAAGGATAATATAAAAACTGATCATATTGAGAACACTTCACACGCACAAAATCATTTCATGCCAATTAGTATGAAATGAATTACAATCTTTTAACACAAAAACCTATCAAAGTTCCCTATTTAAATAAGACTAACAAAAGAAGGATACAGAGGAAATTATGGTAAGAAAACCGTGTTATATCTATACAATTGGTGTGTGTGTAAGAAACCCGATATTGTCAACTTGACGAATGCATAATAACCAAAGATTCTACATCATTAATTTTTTGGAAATTTCAGCATAACTTATCAGTACAATGAAGTAAAGATTACTTAACCACACCCCATAGACCTCACCTTTTATACTTTGTTACTGCAACCCCCTTAATGTATATAGCACCAGCCATGCCTGCGACAGATAAAAGTGGAAACTCGTTAGTTGAAGACCACCACCAAGTACCAACAATATAGATGTCCATATTCAGTGTGTGTGTGGGGTGGGGGGGAGAGAGGGAGAAACCACACTCAGAACAAATAAGTCAAATGATGAGATACAACAATTTCCCTTTAAAATATGAAATCATGAGACAGAAACGAATAACAAGACAAGGAGAAGAAAACCACAAATTTATTTTCATTTCCTAACAGATTGTAGCTATAATTTTTTAGAGTAATAGGCCTATCCCTTTATATCACTTCCCATACTTGGTCTTTCTCTTACACCCGCTTCCTTTTAAAACGTTCTCTCGTATTATCTATGCCGTTGTTACCAACTGTTGTAAAAGCTTGAGCCGTTAGCTGCATGCACAAAAATGGTTAGCATGCAGCACCAAAATGCGAATAACTACGCCATATCGTAATGCGAGTTAACAGAAAATAAAAAATAAAGAAAAAACAAGGAAAAACGGTTTCATCTGGTGCACATTTTGGGTTAAAGCCGAAAGAGAGAACGACGAAGCTAGGGTTTAAAAAAATAGAGAAAGAGAAGGGAGAGTACCGAATTGGAAGGAAGGAAAAGGAGGGGAATCGAGTTGAAGCCACATGTTCTTGCCCTTCCGGTGAGCAGCAACGATGAGCTTGCCGAGGACAGAAGCTTCGAAGTCGGAGCGAGAGACAGCATCGATGACTTTGGAATCATCGGCGACAATGCACTTTGTTATCTTCTTGCCGACACAGTTGTCCTGAACGGCCCTCCTCGCCGCCTCTACCTCTGGAAGCTCCGGCATTGAACTCACTCCTCTATGACTATCGCGTTTTCCCGCGTTCTTTTTGGCTCTCTTCCCTTCTCACTCTCTCAGACTCGTAATTTTCTATTCCAGGTTTTGGGCTTCAACTCTCATTGCATTCCACAGATTCCTCTAATTTGGACTTCCAACCTCTCTGCTCCAACATTTCCTTTTCAATTTTGGGCCGCCTCATTAATTCTTTCGCAGTGAAGCCTCCAAGAAAAAATTTGTGCAATATAATAAGATTTGTTTCGAGTATAATTCCATTAAAATTAAGTTGAATTAGATTTTAACTAAAATTTAAAATACTTTTATTTTAATTTTTAAAATAAAAAAGTAGGTCTTCAGTTTTATTTTTAGTTTAAAAAGTAACGGTGATAATACAATTAACAACAATTACAATAATTATAATAATAATGATGGGAAGATACACAATAAATAAAAAATACTTTTGAGATAAAAATTGTTCCAAAATTTATCAAATAATAAAAATAATGTTTATCTCGTCTATTTTCATTTGATTTGTGTTATCTGGTTATCTTGTTTTAAATCAAACATAAAACAATTATATATATGTTACAACAACATATTTTTTAACTTTCAAATCTATCCTGAGAGGTATATGACCAAAATCACCCAAACTTTTACTAATAAAAAAATAATGTTTTTAACCGATGAAACGGGTAAAAAAAAGTATCAAAATAAAACTTGGCAGTATTCCACTTCTTACACTCGTAAATATGCCAATAAAGCTTTTCCTAATAAACCTCGTTAGAATGCATCCCACCTTAACTCACCGTATAAAAAGACAACTAAAATCCAAACTATTCGACAAAGGGACTCAATTATACAACAACATTTCAAAATTTAAATACTTAAGTGAACAAAATGCACCATATGATAATAGAATAAAATCTTGTGAAATCATTGTTATATTTTTTATTATCCTATCCACAAATCATGTATTATTTATACATTAAAGTGAAGCTATGATTAAAAGGGTGATGTTATAAATAAAAGGATTTTGATTTTATACATCAAACTTAAAGTAATGTAAAAGGTAGTCGACCAATGATATTTTCACGCAAAACTTCAAAATCTGTGAGAGACGGTCGATCAGTGATCTCACAAGCAAACTTAAAGATCTGTGAAAGGCGGTCGATCAATGATTTTCTTAAACAAAACCTAAAGACCTGTGAAATATGATCGATTAGTAATCCCCAAACAAACTTAAAGACTTGTGAGAAGCTATCAACCAGTGATTCTCGCATGCAAACTCAAAGACCCATGAGAAGACGTTGATCAATAACTGTTAGAGACAAAAATCTAAAAACCCGTGAGAGGTTGTTAACCAATGATCATCAAAGGCAAAAAAATTGAAAACCTAAATGCAACGATTGGTCGGTGAAGAATAATCTAAAAGATAAATCATAAGTCACGTCACTGGCGTCTGAGAAATACAACGATGTACATGAAAGAATTAGTTAAGCTATTTTTTTATACTTGAAGGTTAACAGTCAAACCAGTTAAATGCGATAACATTTTGATTATCTAAAATATCATTTTAGACATAACACATATATTCAAAAACTATTACTTAAGGAAAAATAAGTTAAAAATTATTTTTATTTGAAAGTCGGCCTCAACCAACCAATCATCCACCATTTCTTTATAGTCTCAAATGTATTTATATCATGGTGTAATAAGGCTACCTACTCCACGTGCAGCCAAGGACCAACACTCCCTACTAGAGGGGTAGTGGCTGACTTGGTAAGGCGATAGAGCGCGTGATTCCTACTTACACTTGTGAGGCTACAGATCGTCTCGTCGATTAATAAAGCCATGACGCTTAGTTGGCCAAATGACAAAGTCATGATACCCAAACGCTGAAACCAACTCTTAAACACTTGACCTTATGAAGTGCTTAATGTTCCACTCTACGACCGTGAGATTGTGGATCGGTTTACACAATCATGACCATCAATCGCCCACATGACCCAGTCAGGGCACCTAAATGACAAGATATATCCTTTGACACTTGACAATCCGAAACACTTGATGTTTCACTTTGCACTTGTGGGGTCGTTGATTGACCAACGGGGCGACTTGTATGACGTGACAATACCTAGTTGGACACTGACTTAGATCTTACAAATGACATTAAATGGAGGAGTTGCCTGACAGGAGAGGCAAAGACAAATAACGCAACTCTAGGACAAAGAGCAACCTATGAGCCTAACAAAAGTCAGAGAGCTTGAGCAATGCACTGCTCAAATCAAAAAAGAGTTTTCCATGTCAAAGGACGTGACTCGAGAAAAAGCAACCCCTCAGATATGACTATAAAGACATTTGGAGGAGCATGTAGAACAAGATTTTTCAAAAGTAAAGAAGAGAGAATCAAACCGAAAATAGTTGTGTGTATTTTGTAACAACTTTACAGGCATGGACAACATTCTTATGCATCTAATGTATAATTGATTAATGTAAAAATGTAAATTTATTATATCTCTTAGGTTATATATTTATATTTTACTGTACAACTTATATTTATTTTATGTTTAATAATATATATTTAAAAAATATATGATTATTAGCTATATGATAACTTGCATACAAGACATTTGATATTTTAAATTATTTTCAATACAAACCTTACTTTATTTTAAAAAATAATAATAAATTATCATTTTTTAGAATGTATCATCACGTTATATTAGTAATTGAAACTTTTTTTTAATAAATTCTTAAAATTTTCAATTATTTCATTTAAACTCCTGAACATAAATATTTATTGTCATTTTATTCTTTAAATACATCTTAATATTAGAAATTATGTTACAATGATTTAAATTATGGACTAATATAATTGACCAATTGTATTTTGAGGAAATTATTTAGAATTTGTTTAATTCTATAAACTAATGTAACATCGGTATATACTTTTGAGAACTAAAATGTAGATTGTGCGAAAAAAAAAACTATAAAAAATCCAATTAAAATAAATCTTAACTTTCAAACTAATATATATATATATATATATATATAAATAATGTTACATATAAAACATCTTTAAGATAAATATCCCGTTAAACATGGTTATATAATTCAAGATGGACTCGCATGACAAACCCTTGTTATTTGACATCGTCTACTTTGGACCATATTTAACAGTCCTCGTGATACCCCTTTCCTTACCATTTCAACTATTAAATGGGTAATTCACTTTCTTTTCTTTTTATTTTTCACAATGATTTTTTAATTTATTAGATTAAAGACTAATTTTATTTTACAAATATATGAATGTAGTTACTGATGTAAAATAATTTGTATACGTTTTAAAAACAAAATATAAATATTTTTATTAAATAAATTATTGAGTCATTTGAATGTAATGATATCTTAAATCATTATGTCAATTTAGTGGGTTGATAATTTACGGTGAAAAAATATTTTTAATTATTTATATTTTTAAGAAAAATTATTGAAATTCAATATAAAAAATATAAATAAAGATATTAGATGAAAAATATAAGAAAATAAAGTATAGAGATAAAAAATAAAAAATAAATTAAAATTATTAATAAACATTTTTTAAGTATGAGAATAATATGTAAAATATACATTTTTAAATAAAAGAAAGGATAAAATATTGAAAAAATAAATTATATATTCATATTGTGAAACAAATTTATAGTATTATTCAATCACAAATATATGATCACATCATATGATTATGTAAAAATATATTTATATTATTAAAACATGACCAATTGACCATCAAAATAAAATATTAATTATATATTTACTTTTAATTTAAAAAATACATTTAAACCAAAGTTAGAAACAATAACTAAAAAAAATAAGTAGAAGCACTATAAGTTAAAAGTTATTTAGTATTTTTTTTATTTAAAAGCAATTATACCATCTAATAAATATATAATAAAAGTATATAAATACCAAATATCGTATCAAATTAATTTAATTTACAAAAAACATTTTAATGTATTTTTTAAGAAACTATAATACTCTGTTTCTTAAAATAAAAATTTAAATAATATCAATTTATTTGATATTGTAATTAATAAAATTTAAATAATTAATATCATAAAAGTAGAAAAAAGTTACATGTACACATACAGTGCACGAGTACGAAATTTATTTATGAAATTAAAAAGTAGTTATCAACAATTAAATTTAAGTTTAAAGAATAAAAGTAATTTAAGTTTGGAGAATAAAAGTAAGCTCACCACTTTCTTTGATGTTGATTCGTCCTTTTTATAAGGTCTATAGTATAAATTCATAAATGTCAACTTTACTACTTATCACGTTTCAAAGAATTCGCATTCATCCAACAATTATCAAAGTGAAGGCTCTCCTTTTTTATTTTCAATTTTCCTTTTTCTCTTTCTTCCTATGGACGCAACATCCTCAACTCAAATGCTGAAAGGCGGAAAGGTGATAAACCAATTCTTCCTCTTCAAGAATGCTCCACTGTGCCTTTTTTTACCTTGGACGGATTAAATTATAAAAAATTAGCGGATTTTTAAAAGTTATCTAAAATGGTAACTCGTATTAAATACGATTTTACCCATCAAAATTGTGTTTAATTAATTAATTAATTTATTTTAAATAATAGAAATCGTAAAATATTTTATTACTTGTATATTATTTTAGAAGTTATAAAATAATATACGATTTTAGAGATTTTTTTATTCAAATGAAAAAATTAAACTTTAACATTTATTATTTTTAGTATATCCTACACTCAATTACGACTTTAAATTTAATTACCACTACCTTTCTTTTCTTTAGGTGAAGTCGGGAATATAATCACGGTTTTACTTGTTTTATTTTTCTAACTGTCCTTTTAGTTTTTCTCATGAGAGGTTAATTTTAGTTTAATTTTTTGTTAAACATTTTTTTTAAAGTTATGATGGAAATTTATGTAAAATGGATTAGTGTAGAATAAAAAAAGTTAATAAATTTAATATAATAAAATTATTAAAATTTGAAAGACAGAAAATGTTTTACTTTTGATAAAATGTAAATAACATATTATATTAAAGTGGTATGAGAAGAATTTAAATATTCAAGATATTTTATATTTATTGTCATTATAATTTTATGATTTTTTAAAAATATTTTATCTCATCATTTAAAAATAGAAAGGAAATATTATTTTCTTAATATTAGAAAAATCACTAGTTTTTATAAATATTTTAAATAAATTCAAAATAAAATTATAAATCAAATTTAAAAATAAAAAATATTTTTAAAGACAAAATACGAAAGACTGAAAAAAAATATGTATGTATTTTAAACTTACAAAATAACTAAAAAATAAAAAATACAAAGTAAAGTGGTAGTTATATTCAGGACTTTACATTAAAAAAAAAACAGTCCTAACCGACTTTATGATTTATTAGAATAATAAATTTCACAGTTTAATCTATTTTCAATTGTAAAAAAATTATAAAGTTGTACATCATCTTATGACTTATAACAAAAAAATTTGAAAGTTGTGAATCATTTAAAAGTAAAAATTAACAACAGTAATTAAATTAATAAGTTTTTATTAAAATATATTTATATAGACTTAAAATATATTTAAATCTTTAATTTAATTTTAATTGGATTTTTTATTTATAAAGTTGTACATCATCTTACAACTTATAACTCAAAAAAAAGTAAAAGTCACGAATCATCTTCTGACTTCTATAATTTTTTTTTAAATAAAACTTTGAAGTCATAAAAAAATCATAATTTTGATTGATAAAATCATATTTAGCATATACGATTTACTTCTATTTAGATCACTTGTAATTTCAAAAGTAAATTAAGCCTCCTGGTCAAAAAGCCCTCCATTCTCTACAAAAGGAGAGATATATATGGCCAAGGAACATTCTCTCGTTGAAATTTTGAGATCCAAAATACTCATCCATTGCATTAATTATCAAGATTTATAATTTTTCATGTGACGTTTCTTTTTCCCATGGAGACACGTACTTTTAATTTTTAATAACATTATTATACTAATAATAATTGTTAAAACTTCATGTAACATTTTTTGAATACTGAACTGGAGACTAATCAACTTGAATATTTGAAGTACTGATTAGTAAGGACTGGGGAGGGAATGAAACCGCGAAAATATTAAATCACTCAAAATAAAGTACCCAGTATGTGTTTGGTCTTGTATTAAAATAAAAGTAAGAAATTAAGAGTGTGTTTGGTTTTTTGTTTAAATTTTACTATTCCAATGAAAATTTATTATTCAATTCATAGAATATTGTATACCAACTTGTATGATAGTCCTCGTTTCTTGGCAAATATAGTGTCATTCTATCATAAACTTCCTTTCGACCCAAAACAGTACGTCCAACATTTTTATCATTCATCAGTTGTATCAAATTTAAATTTGTAAATTATAATTCAAATACATTCTAATACGTTGTCGGGAATGAGAATTTGCCTTAGTTTCTATAAATTTATAAACATGCATTTAATATTATTTTATTATCAATGTATTGCCTCTCTCTATATTTTATTCAAAAATGTACATTTTTAATTAAATAAACAAACTACCACTTAAAATTGAGGTAAGTTATTTTAACAAATTTTGTACAAGCTTTATAAGCTTCACATGCATTGTGGTTCGTGAATGTGCGTGTATATGTATAGAGAAAGGTGAGCATGTTAAGTGGGAGAAATTTTATTATCGTAGAGTAAGAATAACTATTGAATTAAATGAAATATTAAAATTAAAAGATAAAGTGACTTAACTTTTTTAAGTGGTCAATCTTAATCATGTACATTTATTTGTGTGATCCAAAAATCCAATCCTACACACAAAAACTAAGATATATTTAACTTTTTTTTTTATCATATTGTAAACTAAATTATGAAAACATCTAACGTGTAAGATCTCTGAAACAGGCATGACAACGATATACCAACAAAGGCAAGTTAAAAATAGCACCTATATACCTCTTTAGTTCTTATTTTGTAATTTTTGAAGTGGTAGATGTTCACTTCACATATGATCCTGATAATGAAGGGCTACTATACTCACCTACCTGCTGCACAGAAAAATAGATAGGGCACGACACGAGGCAGCTTTTTTTAATGCCACGAGTTTTTCTATTATATTTTTAATATTAATTCAAATATACCGTATAAGAAATAAATATTTAATCTATAATTAATATAAATATTTAGATTGATTATTTTAATTAATAATATTTGAAATTTTATTTAAAAAATGTCTATTAAATATATTTACTTTGGTAAGAATTAAATGAATGACTCATTCATAAATTTTATAATAAATGAAATTAAGGTTACAAAATTAGTCATTAATATATTCAAAAAGTAAGTTTTATGTTTTTATATAAATAAAAAATTTATTGGAAATTATTTCTTATATATAAAATTAAAAATATTAATAATTTACATATTTTGTAATTTTAATATATATATTATTTCAAGTAACTAAATATTTTTTAATAAAAAACTCACTAGAATTTCTTAGATAGGCTCAGCAATATATTTAAAAATTTTAATTTTATTATTCATCTTAAATTTAATATATCTGAATACCAATTATTAAATAAAAATTATATATAGAAGGATTTTCAACATTTTAAGCGTTTAAATGTTATAAATTTTGCATACAATTAAAGAAATTTAGGATTATTGAAATTCATTTGAGTAAAAAGAAAGGAATATAAATAAAAAATAAATTTAAAAGAGCAAATAGATTAAATAAGATAAGAGAAAATGACAATATGGTTGTGTAAAAAAAAGTTATTAAAATGTACTATTTGTATACTATAATTTTATATTGTATGACATTAAAATTTTCACTATACAGCTCAACAGTATTTTTTTTTCACAAAAAATGGTTTCAGAATTTTATATATAATTAAAAAAATTGACTTATTTAACGTTAAAAAAATAGAAGCAAGGGTTAAAAAAAAAAAGTTAATTCCAACCCATTTTATATTATTATGATACGGTGTATGGTCCACATTTAAAAGAGAAAATCGGTTACTACAGCATTTGTTTTCAACGGTATAGAATTGGAATTTGAGTTGTTGGGTAAATGTGAAAAAAAATCTTCATTGGAGAGGTCCTCTGTTGCCTATCCATTTGAGTTGCAGAGGGTAGGACGTCTTCATTATAATAAATTCATAATCATTTGGGTTCTAAAAGCCAACCTGGAATGTTGGAATGGAATTGAGCGAGCCAATGCTAAGATTGCGTAATTTCAATCCCCCACCAAACGCCACTCCTGGGACCACGCTCTCAGCTTTTTAATTTCTCTTCAAAGTAAAAAATGTTAAACAAAACTCAAATTTTATATTTAGAAATATAATATTTTATTTTAATAATCATTTGTAGCTGACTCGTGCATAGAAGTGTCATCCATTCAAATTTCAATAGATACTTATAATACTCATCTCTATATTCATATTTTTAAAATTATTTGTTTCTCAAGCCATACTTACACGGACAATAATTTTATTCGTGTCACTTCTGAAAATATAATGATAATTTTAGATAATAAAAAAAGTTGTCAAACTTGTCTTGATAGTGTAATTTTTTTATTTAGCAAAAAATGGTCCATTAAGTTAAATAATAATTAGTCTGTATTTATAATATAATATTATATACAATAATATGTATCAACTTCTTATATTAACATTATAGTATTTAAAATTTAAAATATATTTTATATTAACCAATAAACATTTTTATTTTAAATTTTAAATTATTTAACTAATGGATACAATGTGGATAATTGTATTTTCATCATTAATATAATAAATTATTTCACAATTAAATAAATAACTATATATATATATATATTTAAATTGACTATTCTAATTAACTTTTTATTGATCACGAGTATATTTGAAAAAATAGAAACATGTGAACTTAAATTTAATATTACTTATTAAATAAAAATAAAATAATAATTTTAAACTTGAAATAGATAAGGTAAAATAGTTTCGTATCATATGTTCAATAATGAAATTAATTAATTTATATTAAATTAAATATACTATTTCATAAAGTAAAGTTTTCTAATGTATAAGTTTTAAATTTAAAGATTTATTAGTTTACAAATAATTAATAAATAACCTTATTATAAAATGTATTTTTTCTATTATTAATGAAATCTAAATCAATTAATTGAGTAAGATACATAAATATTATAATTTTTTTGAGTATTTTCATCGATAACTCTTATGGATAAAAATAATACTTATTCTTTTTTTCTTGTATTGAGTAAAAAATTTTCCAATATCATATTTAAAAAAAAAACTACCATTAATACATCACGCGCTGGAAAGACCATCAAATTTTAAATCTTTTATCCATAGAATAATCTAAATAAATGCATTCTAAGAATTAATGTACTATGGTTACTTATATATATATATATAATATAATATAATATAATATAATATAAGTGAGTTTAACAAAAGAATGAAAAGTAAATCTAGATTATAAAATATATAAAATAATAACTATAAAGTATAAAAATTACCAATTTTACTGTAAAAGACAATTATATTTTATATTGTTACTACATTTTAATTAAATTCTTTTAATAAATGTTGAACAGAATTTGAAGTGAATACTACTAATAGTTATTTTTTTAAAATACACTATTTTTTTTTATGAACCGAAAAGAAAAAGTAGATGATTTTTATTGGATAGGATGCTTTTTGCACGCAGTTCAACACGTTTGACGTCAGAGTCACGAAAGCCGAGAAGCGCCCACAAGATCTTTATTTGATTTATATCTCAAAGAAATTCAGAAACTAATTTTTTCTAATTAATGTAGATGTTATTACCTCATTCAATAATTTGTTTTTAATCATTATAAAAAAAAACTATTTACAGAGTTTTGTGAGTTACATATGGATCTCAATCTCAGTTTTTCTTAGCTTCACGATCCATTGGTAGCATGCACACTGAAACCCGCGATCAAGCACGCACCCTTGGTTGTTCCATCGGAATCATGACCCACATTATCAACCACCCAAATGGTAAGAACCTCTGGTCCCACGCCTCTTAGTCGCTTACAACCTAAAGTTATCTGTAGAACCTTCCAATCCATGCAAGCAGTGAACGAGACACGTCAACGGTAGAATCAAGCGAGTACCGCAAAGTCGCGTTCAACTTACGCGCGCCGAATCAATTTCAATATTTCATTTTCCCACTCAACTGCACACTCCCGCCATAATTCTTCGCTGATTATCACGAATCTCCATGGAACCAATCCAACGGTGAAAAATAAGGGTACAACATGTCATTCTGATATCACGTGTAGTCTAACACTTTTCTTTCCACTATATATTTGCAGCCTATTGCTGCATTCCGGAGCACGCAATCTCTTGGTTTGGTTGGCCGGAGCGCGAAGGTCGCATTTATTTGATTTTGAATCTGTTAGGGAGAACCGGCGAGGATGGGTGCGACAGTGCTGTCGGAGTTCGCGACGGAGGTAGTGGTGCCGGTGTGTGCCGTGGTAGGGATTGTGTTCTCGTTGGTGCAGTGGTACCTGGTTGCGCGCGTGAAGGTCACGACCGAGCGGCACGGGCACTCGTCTTCCCCTCGCAGCGACAACAACGGCAACAACAAGAACGGTTGCGGAGACTACCTGATTGAGGAAGAAGAAGGAATCAATGACCATAACGTCGTCGTCAAATGCGCTGAGATACAGAACGCCATCTCCGAAGGTCTGCTCTCTGCTCTAGATCTCAAGATCTCGCTGAGATCTGCTTCGTCTTTTCTCTCTTTCATAAAACCCTGCGTTTGCAGGTTTTAGACTTTCGTGTTCGCGTTAAAATGAACCTAAGCCAGTCTTCTTCTCAGTCCTGGCTGTCAGATAAAAAAAAGGTGAAATGATAATAACAAGAACAAATTTTAAGCCTTTTTCTAAGTTTATTCATAAAAATTAAGACCTGACCTCCGAACCAACAATTTGTCAATAGCTTGTGTGAGATTATTTTCTTCTTTTGGCTTTCCATTTAGCCCCTGTGAAATGAGAAGAGAAAAATCATGAAATTAAAATTTCAGGTTAAAATCATTTTTTGTGTGTGGAGAAGTTTATATTTTATCTTTTACCAAAGCTGATTTTAATTTATTTATATACTAATACTAATTTTAGGTTACAGTAAACCTTTAAGGATGAATAAATGTTACAGAAAACGTTTATTTATTTATTTATTTTTTCTTTTTTATAAAAGCTTGTGTATATAAGTTTATCCAAATAAGGACATTAATCTATTTAGGCCCTCTTAAATAAGAAATAAAATAAAATAAATTTATTTCATAAACTAAAATATACAGCTTCACATCAATTTTTTTAGAATTTTAATGATTTTAGCTTTTTTACAGCTGATTTAAATTTATTTATAAACTAATGTTGTTAAGATATCCAAATAGAAACATCAATCGATTTTACCTGAGGTGTTGGGCGTCATCATGATCCGCATCCCTATTCCTGAATTATTGGGCTTGTATACTACTATCGGCAGCGATGATTGTTATTATTATTATTATTATTGAGGTCGGATAGCGATTCTTATTAGTACTTGATTATTATTGTTATTGTTATGTTTCTAAATTATAAATTATAAATTAAGAAATCCAGCGCTATCTATTCATGTGCACTGCACGTGATCCGTAGCCGTTAACTGTTATAGGCTATACATATTATATTTCTTAAGGTGTTTTTGTTCTTGTTGTCAACTACGTTGTTATTCTGTTAAAGACGTAATTTAGGCTCGTGTTAATATTGTTAATTTAGTTTTTATGCATAAAAGTTTTTTAAATAGGTTTGGACCTGTTGTCATAATTCTATCTCTAATAGTCCTATGTTCATTGTTAATTTTTTTACCTATTACTAATTTGGCCCTCATAGCTGTAACATATTTTTAATTTATCTACATGTGTAGTATATTCTTGATTTGATTTTTATACAGAGTATATTCTTAATTTAATTTTTATATATAGTATATTTTTAATTTACATTCTTAATTTGATTTTTATATATCTAATAAATTTTTAATTTGATTTTTATACGTGCATTACATAAATTAAAAATACTCTTTATAACACTAGAGATCAAACTCCTAAGCATTTGCACTACTTTAGTAATTTTTATTGTATAAAACCAAATTGAGAATGCGAAATACGTATGGCGACTAAATTATATGTTTAACTTTACTATTAGTATGTTTCTTTTTAAAGTAAGATTAATGTTTTGTTTGAATAAATTTGTTCCTAATCACTTATGGGAAGGTCAAATAAATTAAAATTTTTCTATAAGATAAAATTAATTTATATAATCATTACACAAGTTTATTTTAATTCATAAAATAAACTCAATTCATTTTTATTTTTTATTTAAGTATTTATTGAAAATTTTATTCACAAGTTTAAGTTTTTTCAGCTCTTATATGATTTTAATTACAATTTTTTAACAAATATTATCAGCATCCGATGTATTATTATTCTTTCGATTTCGTGTGTGTATTCAGTGCTAGCTTTGTTATTAAATTTTTTAAAATTTTATAATTACACCACATAACTTGTGCTGTTTAAATTCACCACCTGCTTTAGCAACGCTTGATTTCATAGTTGAGAACGTTTTGAGCTCGGTGCAAGTACAATTAAGTCACGAGTGTATTCTGTTGGATGGTTCTCTGTTGTAATCCAAGCTGAAAACTTTGTAGGTGCTTCGACTTAATTAAAATCCTATACGGACAATATGTTGCTTAGCATAACTTCACATTATTTATAAAAGTACTACTAGTTCTTATTCTATAGTAAAATTGATCGATTAATACTTAAATCCAGAGTGCTGAGGTTGAATGTATATGTACATCTGTAATTTTTGGCAAAAACAAGGCACTTACTGTATTATTAGATTCCTGTGTTCCTTGGGAAGGTACCTGTTTAGTGCTTTATTAAAAATATGTACGCTCATATATGGTGATTGACGTTTTTATCTCTATCTGGGGATCTGAGGTTACATGTATCAGCTCATCCCTTAATAGAAACCCATTAGGATTGGCCTAATAGTAGGAAATTCGAGTACTTTGCATGAGATCCTAGGTTCTAATCTCATTTTGCCATTATACACCAAGAAAAGCTCATTCACTAGCAGTGGTTTCTAAATTCATTAGGATTATATTGCTTTGTTCTAACAAGGTTTGCACGGATTTGCAGGTGCAACGTCCTTTCTTTTCACTGAATATCAATACGTGGGGATTTTCATGGCTGCTTTTGCAGTTTTAATCTTTCTTTTCCTGGGCTCTGTGGAGAGCTTTAGTACCAAGAGCCAGCCCTGCATGTATGACAAGGGGAAGCTATGTAAACCTGCCCTTGCAACTGCACTCTTTAGCACTGTATCTTTCTTGCTTGGTGCTTTAACATCAGTTCTATCTGGTTACCTTGGGATGAAAATTGCTACCTTTGCCAATGCAAGGACAACCTTGGAGGCAAGAAAGGGAGTTGGAAAGGCTTTTATTACTGCATTTAGATCTGGTGCAGTAATGGGTTTCCTTCTTGCAGCAAATGGTCTTTTGGTGCTGTACATTGCCATAAATCTCTTCAAGCTATATTATGGTGATGATTGGGAAGGCCTTTTTGAGGCTATAACTGGTTATGGTTTGGGTGGATCTTCCATGGCTCTGTTTGGGAGAGTTGGTGGTGGTATCTATACCAAGGCTGCTGATGTTGGTGCTGATCTGGTAGGAAAAGTTGAAAGAAATATCCCAGAGGATGATCCAAGAAACCCAGCTGTAAGTTATATTTGTCCCTTTTCCCCCTCTTTTCCCTATTCCAGTTTTTGTTGCTGAACTCGTAATTGTATTGAGCCTTTTCCATGGTCGCTTCAGGTGATTGCTGACAATGTTGGCGATAATGTTGGAGATATTGCTGGGATGGGTTCTGATCTTTTTGGTTCATATGCTGAATCATCCTGTGCTGCCCTAGTTGTTGCTTCAATTTCCTCATTTGGAATCAACCATGATTTTACTGCCATGTTATATCCCTTACTTATCAGCTCTATGGGCATTCTTGTCTGTTTGATCACTACTCTGTTTGCAACTGATTTCTTTGAGATCAAGGCAGTCAAGGAAATTGAACCAGCATTGAAAAAACAGCTTATCATCTCAACTGTTCTTATGACTGTTGGAATTGCAATTGTTAGTTGGATTGCTCTTCCGTCATCCTTCACAATTTTCAACTTTGGGGCTCAGAAAGAAGTGAAGAACTGGTAATGCATAATTATTTACCAAAACAAAAAACATGTTTTAGCACATGCATGCCATACCTTTTTATTTTAATTGTGTTTTTTTACCTGAATCATTTTTGTCTAAATTCTTTTATAATTTAAGTTTTTTTTATTCCTAACAAGTTTTCTTGATAATATTGGTTGCTGTACTTAAGAATCATTTCATGATGATCAACTAATTTTTCTGTTTTTTTTTATATTGTGGATAACAACTGAAATCCAGCTACTAACATGGCTGACATTCTCAGGCAGCTGTTCTTATGTGTGGGTGTTGGTCTTTGGGCTGGACTTATTATTGGGTTTGTGACTGAATATTATACAAGCAATGCTTACAGGTAGCTGAATGTTATTGAAGTTGTGTAATCTATCCTTTATCTGTAGTCTGTAGGCCTTGACCTGTATCATTTTTTTATCTGCTTTCAGCCCTGTACAAGATGTTGCTGATTCTTGCCGGACTGGAGCTGCAACCAATGTCATCTTTGGCCTTGCTCTGGGATACAAGTCTGTCATTATTCCTATTTTTGCCATTGCAGTCAGCATTTTTGTGAGTTTTAGTTTTGCAGCGATGTATGGTATTGCTGTTGCTGCCCTTGGGATGCTGAGCACCATTGCTACTGGTTTGGCTATTGATGCCTATGGACCCATTAGTGACAATGCAGGAGGTATTGCTGAGATGGCAGGCATGAGCCATCGGATCCGTGAGAGAACTGATGCCCTTGATGCTGCGGGCAACACTACTGCTGCCATTGGCAAGGTATGTGATTTCCCTGTTGGGGTTTGCTTACCTTTATGTCTGACCAGCCTGTCACATTTTCTGGTTCATACTGCTGAGTGCGTAGATTGTCTGCGTGCCAAATTATTAATGCTGGAAAGGATTTAAAATCATTGCATGGGAGAGCTCTGTGAAATCAGAGCTTTAATGTTGCTTTCTTAGTATGGGACAAAAGTCTAATATTAGTTACATTCTGTACTTGATCATGAAATATGAACTTCTATCTGTAATTACACTTTTTTAGTTATACTTCTAAAATGCGTAATTATTATTCAACTTAATCTATCTTGTGCCAGGGATTTGCTATTGGGTCCGCCGCACTAGTGTCTTTGGCCTTATTTGGTGCCTTTGTCAGCCGGGCAGGAATTTCAACAGTAGATGTTTTGACTCCCAAGGTCTTCATTGGACTCTTAGTTGGTGCCATGCTTCCTTATTGGTTTTCTGCCATGACCATGAAGAGTGTAGGAAGTGCAGCTTTGAAGATGGTTGAAGAAGTTCGTAGGCAGTTCAACACCATTCCCGGACTCATGGAGGGTCATGCCAAGCCTGATTATGCTACCTGTGTCAAGATTTCTACTGATGCTTCGATTAAAGAGATGATTCCTCCAGGAGCCCTTGTCATGCTCACACCACTTATCGTTGGTATCTTTTTTGGCGTAGAAACTCTTTCAGGTGTTCTTGCGGGCTCTCTGGTTTCTGGTGTGCAGGTAATGATCGATTTTACTCTGATATTTGATCGAAATTTATAGCTTTAAATGAAGTTGGCTTAATCTTATTATTGTGTGATTTTCATTTCATTAGATCGCAATATCAGCTTCCAACACCGGTGGTGCCTGGGACAATGCTAAGAAGTACATTGAGGTAATAATTTAGTAAACGTACTGCTCAATTCAAAGGGATTTTTGGTTTGTAATGAGATATCTGGCGGGCTTTAAATTTCAGGCTGGTGCTTCAGAGCATGCCCGGACATTGGGTCCAAAGGGATCGGAACCACACAAAGCAGCTGTTATTGGCGACACCATCGGAGACCCTCTTAAGGATACTTCTGGCCCTTCGCTCAACATCCTTATTAAGCTTATGGCCGTTGAGTCACTTGTTTTCGCTCCATTTTTCGCCACCCATGGCGGCTTGCTCTTTAAGATCTTTTAACAAGAACAATAAGTGCTTTCAAGTAATCCTATTTTTGTTGGAGTCATTTTTTCCTTTTCACTTCTTTTTACCAAATAGCCTCTCTCCTCTCCACCTTTAGGGTAACTCTTCTATTATATGAGAACGTGAAAACTGTTACAAAAACTAGTTTTTGCCAATATGAATTTTCAATTTTCCATCTTTGTAATGCTCTCGGTTGCGGAAGATGGTGATTTTTATAATTCATTTTATACATCTATAGAGACATGATGTGAAATTGAGTTTTATAATTTCTGAAAATTTACATTCATATAGTATGCTATACTTCTAACCTTTAATAAATAGTTTAGAAGGTAACAATCCCGGTTGGGCGGCTTGCTTTTATACATTACGTCCAGCTTGGTATTGTTTTGTTAGGGTTTCAATTTCTGAGTCAACGTCGCATCTTTGAAAATCAGGAATACAATTTTTCACCGATAAATTTTATATGGATAACTTTTCTTCTTGAAATTCTCACATGCTTACTAGGAATATTAAAATCTACCTCTATATCATAAATTTGTACTTTATTTTAATTCTACAGAGGTTGTTGTAAGTGTGTTTGTTAAACAGAAAAGAAATAAATAAGAATAAGGTGGATCAAAATAGAAAAAAAATAAAAATAAATAGAAATCGATGGAAATTAAATTAAAAATGAGTGTTTAGTTTGAAAAAATGAATAAAAATAAATAAAGAATATACATAATTCACTTAATTTAAATGATATTTTTATAATATGATAATCAATTATCATACCATATTTTGACAATTGATTAATAAAATATGATAATAAATTATTATATTATAAAAATTGATTATTGCAGTTTTGCCTATTTTAAACTGCGAATAAATGTTTAGAAATGTTACCAAATTAAAATTTAAGACAATTCTTAATCTTTCAAAAAATATTACACTTTGTCAATTACGAATTCATTTATAGTTGTTTTAGGGAGAAATAAAAAGGTGTAATTCCTCATCTCTCACTTATTAATTACACACTGCTATTTTTTACTAATTTCTTTTCTATTCATCTAATTTTTCTCCATCAAACGAAGCATAAATTAGGATTGTAAGAGGAAAACTTATCCTTACAAAATCATTCTAAATTTGTATTGTCACTCATCAATAAAAGTATTTTTAATAATTATTTTTCTTTATTAAGATACATGACTTCTTTTATACTTAGTATTTAATTTTATTTTTTATTTACAATTTACCTATTTTTTTAAAATATGATTACTTAATTTTAATTTAATTTAAAATTTAAATCTTAATCCATTATATAAAATTAAAGATAACTTTTAAATAAAATAAAATTTAAGATTATAATATTAATTAATTTTAATTTGAATTTGATATTTTATTTTTTACATGGGATGGTATGTGTGGATTTAAATAATTTTTCATTATATAATAAAATAATTATTATTAGTAATAAAAATCTATTATTTTCTTTAATTTATGTTTTATTTATAAATTATGATTGTGTTCGATAAAATTAGTTGAAAAACTAGCTCATAGTTAAAAACGGTTAAGTTAATCTATTGAATTACAAGTGTTTGCTAAAATTATATAATGAAGTAGTTGATAAATGTAAAATAATAAAACTAGACATATTTATATTTTTTTTATTTTACGTTAATTAATGTTGGGATAAAAATATATTAAAATATTTGTCAAAATGTTTAAAATAGTATAATAAATAATTTAAATAATATAATGATTAAAACAAATAGTTTAATATAAAAAATAATTACAAAACATAAAAAATAAATATATAATCTATCAATATGAATGCCGTGAAGTATAATGCTGAAATAACAAAAAATATGACAAGTAGTATAATCATTAGAACAAATAATGTAATATAAAATAATAAATAAAATAAATCTATTATTTATTATTATCAATATATTTTATAATAAAAAAATAAAAATAATAAAACTCTTCTTCATATAAAAAAGAGTAAAAATAATAAAAATATACTTCATGAGTGAAAAAAAAAGAATATAATAAAATCTTGTCTTGTATTGAGAAGGATAAACAAAAATTTAATCAATATAAAAAAAAGGAGAATAAATATAAAGTTACAGACTAACGTTTTAAAAAATATTATTTAATATAACATATTAAAAAACGTTACCGGCAGTTAAGAAAACTTATTTACAAACTATTACTACTAAAGTCATACATACTTTTCATAGTAAAGAAAACCAGCTAAAATTGCGTCATAGCTGATATTTACATTTAAAGACATTCATACAAATACTGTGGTTTGCATGCATTAAAACACACTAAATATACTAATAAAGTCCCACCATAAATGCATCAAAACACACTAAATATACTAACTAATAAAATCTCACCATAAATACATCAAAACACACTAAATATTTTGATCCTTTACATACGGTGAGGAGTTCAATCCTTATTAAAACAATAAAAAAAAAGCTTTATTGAGATGAACAACACGGGGACAACTCACCTATAAGTGAGAAAAACCTTAGTGAGTGAAGAAATCTGTAACTCGATACTCCTCAACAATCATATTGACAAAAAAAAAGTGCACACACTGCATATACTAAAAATACATATGCAGACTCACTTAGCATCTATAGGTACAACAGTAATGTCATACTTTTGCTATATGGATTGCTCTCCTTCCTCGCTGGTAGTATTCCCAATGTGTATCAGCATAATCTTTCACTTTCTTGAACCGCTTTGGCTGTTCTTCATTCACCAAACCTTGTTCTGGTCCTATCTCTTTGTTTAGCTCAGGGATATAGAACATTGCAACAGATATTCTTTCCCTCTTGGAGTTCACTATTACCCTATGCACAGGACTCTTGAAAATTCCATTAGACATTATCTGCAGTTTCAGAAAGGAACATTTTTGTCACCTATATGATTCCTGATGTACACTACCCACGCTATGCCATTTCTAACTTCTAACAGCTAAGCAAAATGTTGTAACTTAAGAGGGTACACCACAAAATTGAAATAACAAAAGGTAACAATTTGAGTTGATACTTGTTATATTAAGTCGTAATATTAGTTGAATTATTGATGAAAATATTCACATATATGGAAAAGAGAAATTCTTACCTTTTGTTTGGATAGAAAAATTTAATAAAGGAATTCATTTTTTTTAGTGAATTTTTGAAATGTATGATTTGGATTAAGAATTCAGAAAGAAATCAAAATCCTAGTAATTTATAGGAGTATTTTAATTACTTAAAATTATAAAATTTTAAAATTTACTAAAAACAATAAAAAAGGAAGAATTTAAAATTTTTAATTTTCTTTCTTTTCTTTTTGTCTTATATATATGTCTTTTCTCTGTCATTTTTCCTTCTTTACATTATTTTGTTTTTTCTCTTCCTTTTCTCCGAGTTTCACGTCTCACTCTTTTCATTTTTTTTTCTTTTTTAAGTCTCACATATCCTTTTTTCTCTTTCTTTATTCTTTTTTTTTTATCTTATCTCTCTTTTGCCTTTCTCTTCTCTCTATTAATATTCATATAAAAAGATAAATATTTATATTTTTAATTATTAAATATTTTAAAATTTTAATATTGAAATTTTAATTTTAAAAATATATATTTAAAAAATAAATTTAACATATTATAAAAATTAAATTACCTTATCCAAATTTAAAATTTAAAATTCAAAAATTTTGAATTGATTTATTCAAACAAAACATTTAAAAAATAAAAAATTTAAATTAAAACAATTCAAATTCCCTAAACTTTTCAAATTCTCTTTATTAACACAATATTGAGGTGATTTCCACCTTGAACACACTTTTTTTTTTGTTAGGAATTCTTGAATAAGTCTCACAGTTACGCATCATTCATATCTATTTTTATAATTTAAGTAATTCACTTTTTCAATCCAGCATTTCTAACAATTTTACTAAATGAGTCCCACAACTAGATATGACGTGTTTACATTTCATGAACAATTTTTTTAATAAGCTATAATTATTTGATATATGAAACAATAAAATAATAAAAATATAACCAATTTTTTAAATTAGATTTTATTTAAAATATAAAAATAGTTAATATTACATAACTAAGATAATATTTAATTTTAATGAATATTGCACCCAAATCGTTTTTGAATATGAAATGGTAAATTTGTAACGTTAAAAAAAGTAGTGCAATAGTTTTAGAAAGTGTGTATTAGGTCAAAAGTTAAAATAGTGCACAGTGATGAAATCTGGCTCAGAATGTGAATCTAAAAACGTAAAAACTAAATTGGTAATTTCCTTTAAATGACATTAGCTGACCTCATCACATAAAAAATAAGATAAGGTGCTTGTAGAAGCACAGGGTGTTTGTTCAAATTTCATTCCAACCGTCCTTTTTACTTAATGAGAAAATCTGCAACAAAAATTGGTTGTATGAAAAATTAGATATATATTTGGGAACAAGGCAAGATGTGTTCTATTCTATCTAGAACTAAATATAATTAGATTACTACATAATTTGTACAAGTTAATGTGTTCAAAAGTCATTTGTTGGAAAAAAAAAAAGGTCATAAAAACAAATTGACTATACATATATACCTCCATTTGATCACCCATGAGGACTAAAAGGGCATGAGAAATTGTTGGAACTGTGAACCATTTTCCATCATGGTGGACTTGGAGGCCTTCAACATCATCTTGCAGTATAATGGTGTACCCTGATCCATCTGCGTGGGGTTTAAGTCCAAGCACAAGATCAGGCCGAGTACAAGAAGAGTAGTAGTTGAACCTCAATTGCAGCAGTGCTTGTTCACCAAATTGATTCACGAAGCAGTTTTCTTCTAAATCCAGTGACTTTGCAATGGCTCTAGAGATAAGATTTGTTGCCTCTTTCGTCTTTACAGTGTATTCTTCCACAACATCCCTGCACCAGTGTGGCTTACTATAATACTAATCACAACTAACATAAACTATAGGCAGCTACCAACCTTTAACCAATTTTGAACTCCACAAAACTTATATATGCAGTTCTATATAAAGATAATTTTGGTTTCCCTAGTTGAATTGAAGTTTCTCAGTAATTTATGTTGTTCATTAATGTAATTTTTTATTAGAAACTTCAATTTTGATTAAATAGTAACATTAAAAATGAAGTAATTAATTGTATCTAAGTTTTGTTTCCATCAAACATTTAGTTGCGTAATTAGCAGCATTAAGAAGGTCCTTAGTCTAATATTTAGTTATAATTTACCTAAAGGATGATGGATTTTCTGGCCACAGGCTTAGGTTCCTTCTATCCTCAGGGAATACATCAAGGAACAAACGATCTGACCAGTCTAGAGACTGACCTTCTTCAGGAACTGCATCAGCACCATACCCTTGATTTTCTTGCACCCCTTTGGAAATGATATTCTTTTGTTCTATTGGCAGCTCGAAAAATTCCCTTGCAACTTGACGAACCTTCTCCAAAAGTGTGCTTGATGTTCCATGATTTATTGCCTGAAGCCAAAGAATTGTTTTGTTTTGCATGTGCATGTATGTGCATGTGAAATTTAATTACAAACTGAAAATAAAACATGGGAGTTTGGTAATGTACCTGAAAGCATCCCCATAAAGATAGAGCCGATCTTAGCTTTTGTAGCTCTTGTTTTTGTTCAGTTGTTGGCGTTGGTGAAGAGAGGAGCCCGAAATCAATGATGGGTAGTGAAAATAATGCAGAAGGCACATTTTGTGGAGCATCATCATCTCTGCAAACATAAGGTGGAGGTGGTTCCTCACCATTTAGGACCATTTCTTGTACACGCTTGGATAGCATTTCTTCCATGGTTACTATAGAAATTCCTTTCATATTATATTATATATCACTCCTCCTCACTTAAGTGCAACTCTACTGCTACTTCTCTCTTTCTTAACCTTGCTTAACAACTCCCTTGTTCTTGACCTTTTATAACCACACTGATGCCAAGGAATGAAATAAAGGTCGCACATCTATGATAAATTCTATTTTTTTCACACAAATTAACAAGATATTTTGTGGCAACCAGACAGATTATAAAAGGCAAATTAATTGGTTTAGATTTCACGTAGACAAGGCAAGCTAACTAGCCAACGTGAGAAATTGTGAGCCACATATTCAAGAGGGAGGCTTCATTTTCTAGTCAAGGTAGGTTTTAAATAATATAGTTATAATTATTAATTAAAACTTTAATAATTAAAAATACAATAAAATATATACATATATAATAAAATTTAAAATTATTATAACCTAATAAATAATATTTTAATACACAGTATATGATTATAGTTTATTTTTAACATATATTTACTCAATTCAAATATATTAAATTCTAATAAAATTTTCCAGGATGATAGTAACTCTTTATAACTTTCAATCAATTATTGAATATAGATAGCGAGTAACATAATTATTCACTCTTTGTCACTGTATTTAAAAGTTACTTAAATTATTATGCACTCTTTGGATGCATACTTCAAATTGGTACTATATGAGTCTTCCGATGCTTACTTCAAAGTGGCAAAAATCTGAATCAAATGAGCAAAACACAGTTTCTATATCTATCCGCCTAACTATCTATTTATATTAATTCAACCATTGAATATTTTGATATTAAATTAATAATTATGCAAATCAAATTTTAAAGAACTCACAGTGTAATTATGTAATCTTATATTTAATATTTATTTATATTTAAAAAATATGTTATATATTAAATTTATTTAATAAAATAATAATGATTTTAAAATATTATAAAAATTTGTAGACTTATCTGCTCATTACTAACTATAAATCTATTGTTGAATTAATAGTTGATGCATGAGAATAAATCTACGCTCTTTTTATCTTTGAAAGTTCAGTTCAGAATATATTATTTTACGTTTTCTTTTTTATTCAATATTATGTTTTCTAATTAATATAAATATTTTCTAGCAGAACCATCGCTGGTTTTAAACCCTTTATAATGGTCTTTGTTATATACAGAATAAATTACAAATAAAAATAACAAACTCAACAATTTGTAGTTAACTTATCTCCACTATTTAATTAGTTCAATTTGTTAAGTAAAATATATCAACGTTGTAAACTCTTAGTATTATATTTATTCTCACGTATAATAAAAAAAAAGCTTATCTCTATTTTTCAATTAATATAGATGTTTCCAAACATAATTATCGTTCTTCTTGTCATTTACGTAGAAATTAGGCAAAGAGAGCGAATGCAATATATTTGGTGTACAAGAAAAAATTTCCGAGAGACTAATACATTTTTTAACACTTTTTTTAATACATATTCTGAGATTATTAAAAGTTATAAATTATGATAAATTTATTAAATAAAAATGTGAATGATAAAAATATAATTTTTTTAATAAATTTTAATCAAAATTGTATTTAAAAGAGTATATTTTATTAACCTTTCTCTAAATTTATATGATCCTTATATTTGAAATTCTCGCTAATTTGTAGTTGAGACTCATTCTTTTCTTTAACCATTTGAGCCTGGGATGTAATGCAGCGTGGGGAAGTGAATTCTGCAACCTATTTTGTTGAGGGAATCTACGTGGTGTTTGATTTTTCGTCTAGAATATACGTTTAATTTAAGGTAAAATTACAACAAATTCAACGCAAAAATAATCATTAAATACATTTGAGTAAATTTAACTTTACTCATTTTTTAGTAAATAAAAAATAGTTAATTTGACTCAACCAACTGCTGGGTTAGTGGATTATATGAATTCACTCATATGAAATTAAAAAATATATATAAAAGTAAAAACAAAAAAAATATATAATTAAATTGAGGTGATAGAAATTTTACATTGATGTCATTCAACAATTTATTTGAAATGCAAATAATATGGAGCAAGTGACATGGGAGATTTTCAGACAATGCGTACATGTGACAGATGAGAATTTAAAGTGAGGGTTATTTTGTATATTGTATAAATACCTAAACTACAATGGTAACTATTGCCATAATAATTCTTGCGATAAGAAACACTTCTAACTGTATATTTTGGTTCCTCAAACAATTAATTGTCGTTTAAATCTTGGATTCAATTAATATTTTAATTAAAATATAAATAATAGTCTAAATTATAATTTTGATATTTTATTTTTAAAATATTTATTTTAGTTTTTAACTCTTAAATTTAAGTTAATATTTTTTTTCCAATATTGATATTTTTTGATTATTAAATACAATTTTAAATATTTTTTTGACTAATTTAAAATATAAAATATATTTTATTAGATATATTTATATAAAAATTATGAAATACAACTTATGTCTGCAGAAAAAGGATAAAATATATGCAAAAAATAAGTGTATTGAACAATTGAAAAAAAAATAACATTAAAATTTTTAATTTTTTAGTTTTTGTAAACTCTTTTTACATGATTTTATCATTAATTTCCTTTTAAGTAATGGTAGTTGAATTTTGTATAGATATTATGTCTCAAAATTAAAAATTAATTATTATTTAAAAAATTAAATTAACTTAAATTTAAGAATTAAATAATCAAAATAAATATTTTAAATATAAAGACAAACAAATTTTTATACTAACATAAAAAATTAAAATTATAATTTAGTCCAAATATCGAAAATCACCCTTAAGATTTTTCAGCCGAGAATTCCAAACGAGGATTAGTTTGGAATATAAATTTTTCACTGACCAAACTACATAATAACAAAATGATTTCTATAATTTAGTTTATATAGCATTTTTCACTTTTTTTCTCTCTGCGCTGCACCGTGGAATATAAATTAATAAATAAAATTATCAAAAACTAACAAATGTTTCGTATATTGCACGGATTTTCTAACATAAATAAATTTTAAAATAATTCTATAATAATATACAAATATTTAATTATAAATAAATTAGAGAATATAAATAATTTAGATTAAAAAATATAAATTACTAAAAACATGTAATTTAAGAGTATAAATAGTTGAAATTAGAGAAAAAAGAAAACCAAAAGTACTTAAACTTGACATCTGAGGAAAAAGATTCAACATAAAAGGAAAATTTTAAAACAATTAATAATTAAAGAATAATTAAAAAATGTGAAAATTAATGTTAAATTAACGATGAAATTGTATATTACAAGGAAAATGAAGGTTTAATAAAAATTATTCGTTACAATAATGAAGGTTTATAATATAAAAATAATTTTAAAATCCTTCGAAAAAAATGAGTTTCAATTTTTTTTCTAAATATTTATATTAACTTATTTTATTCGTATAAGAAAAAAAAATTTAATGTTCAGAAAATCCATATGATATGATTTTAAAATAAAAATTTATAAGTTTATAATATATGATTATTTGTGATTGAAGGATAGTAAAAAATAAATAATTATTTTTTACATGTATTATAAAATTTTATTTAATATTTTTAAAAAAATGGTATCCACGTGACTTCAGAAGATATTTTGCAGCAACCGGTTAGTTTCTAAGATGATAAAGGGGAACTATTTGATTTAGATTTCACATAGAGTTGATTCAATGTAATTATGAATTATGAAAGACCAGCCAGAGAAGCTAACATGAGAAGTTGTGAACCATTTCAAGAGTAAGGGATGACAAGGATATACTATTCGTCTTTACACCTGAATGCATACCTGTTTTTATATTTGTGCAAGTAATAATTTTAATTTTAATTTTTTATTTATTCGTTATATATATATTTATACTTATAATTATTACTTGTACTTTATATATGTATAAAGTTAATAAATTAATAAAAAATATTAATTAAAATATTAGTACAATTAAATTAAAATTTTATTCTCAAATCATGCAAACATAACTTTAAAAATCATCCAAGCACAACATTAAAAACATTTAAATACAACATTAAAATTTCATGACCAAATAACATTCAAGTCATAATTATCTATCATAATAATTTGTATTGTAATGTAATGTTGTAATCATTTAACATAATCATTAAAAACTTAACATCATGTCTCATGTCTCGATTCCTTTGAAGGAAATACTTCAAGTAAAAAATTTATATGTGATTAGCTTACTTGAAAAAACAAACAAATAAATTACATTCTGCACTAGATCAGTACAAATTTAAAGCACTAGATTATTAAATTAGTTCTATATTACAAATATGCACTAGACCATAAAAATCATAAAACCGTGACATATTAGTTTTTTATTTACCAATATTAGTTTAGTTGTGGTATATGGATAATTATTATTATTTTTTGGGTGAAAATATGAACAACTAATAGAACCATATTTAGATTACCTGGTTCACAAAGAGGTTTGATATATATTTTTTAAATTAAACTTACTAAGATGCAAGTCCAGAGACTCATTTTAATCTATACAGCTATAATTTTCAATTTTTTAATAGGACAATACACTGTTTTATAATTTTAATAATTAAATTAATAATTAATAAAATATATAATTATATACGTACTATATTTTAATTAAATGAAACAAAATAAGTACTATAATACTCATATCCGTCCTCATTAAAATTTACAAATAAATACTTATCTGGGAACCCATCTTCTATCAATAGATATTTACTCTCTGTATTTGCAAATACCCATCAAATTTTAAGTACAACTTGCCAATCCCTAGTTGCGAAGTGTAGTTACTGACTTACTGGTCCTGGGTCCGGTGAAAGGACTTTATTCCTTTCTATTTCCAGTAAAGGTAGGTTTTAAAGAACATAGTTATAGTTATTAATTAAAATTTTAACAATTAAAATTACAATAAAATATATACATATACAATAAATTTTATAATTATTATAATCCTAATAAATAAATTTTTAATCCACAGCATATGATTATAGTTTATTTTTAAAATATATTTACTCAATTTAAAGATATTAAATTCTAATAAAATGGTGGACGGTATACTTTCCGGATTGATTGTTACCTGAAACATGGTCAGTAAGTTTTTAATCAATTGTTGATTAGTGAGTCAGTAATTATTTTTTCTAGCATAACTATCTTGGTCTTAAACCCTTTATAATATTTTCATTGTTATATAAATTACACAGTAAGTTTGTAATTAGATAATTATATTTCTTAATCTATTTCTTCTTCTAAATTAATATAGATATTTTTAAGCATAATTATTATCATTGTTCTTTGTTTGCATTATGTAATGATCTAATTTATATACACCATGCAGATTTTAGGTAAAGACAAAGCGAATGCAGTAATTTGTAGTAGATGCGCAAAAACAAATTTATATGTTCCTTATATTTGAAATTCTTACTAATTTAGTTAAATTAAAAAAATATTTTTCTTTAACTATGTTTCTCAGTTTAATATATATCTTTTGGCATGACTGTAATTGATCTCAATCCACTATATAATGTTCTGACTGTTATATACTACACAATTTATAAATGAAAATAGTGAACATAATAATTTATAATTGATATACAAAAATAAACATATATACTTCACCTACGTCAGAAAAATCCAACATTTCATATCTTCCCTATTGAATGGAAATGCACCTCTAGTTCATATAGGCCCAATATGGAGTACACATGTATTGTACTTAAAGGCCCAGATATTATCCATCGACCCAAGGCCCAAGAAAACAACCCAACAAGCGACGTGGCGATATTCCATTGATGAGATCCAACGGCCACCACGATGCCACCTTGGCATGCTCTCGTACACTACACCCTTCACTTCACCCTCTCTAGCCTCTCTCCCTGCGATCTGCTTCGTTTAGCTAGCTCCTCGAAAATGCTGGCACGACTCGCTGCGAATCGCTTCAACGAGATCCGTCATATTTTCCGTCAGGTTTTCCGTCCATTCCCCCTCCCATTTTTCTCTTTTCCATTTCTGATTTATGTTTTTTTTTATCTATAATTTTTTTGGTTCCCCCTTTCTCAGCCTTCGAGGGCTTTCTCAACAGCTCTGAACTACGTAAGTGCTCTTCGTTTTCGCTTCAATTTTTTAATATTCCGTTTCGTGATTGTTATTGTTGATGTATCCATTTTTTATTGGCGCAGCACCTTGATTCACCGGACAACAACCCTAACCTTCCATGGGAATTCACCGATGCCAACAAAACAAAGGTAATGTTTCATCGCACTGGGATTGTAATGTAAGAACTCGAACTTGAAATGTGGGTTCCCTGATTTGTGATCATTTATCATTATATAGTTCACCGGAAGTATCAAAATACATAAATGTAGCCATAGGCACTGCTGAAGACTATTAGTTCAATGCTATCAGCGTTTTGTCTTTATAAACTTTCGGGGGTTGTGTATTGATTTGCATTTGGCCACTATAATACAAACATACTGTTTTAACTTTCATCTGTCATCTAATATATTCCATATTACTTTGCTGCTTAACCCAATGAAATGAATTATATATATTCTGTTATAGTGAATTTGGTACTGGTTTGGACCTAAAAAAATTTGGTGTACGAAAAAGTCTTCGAACATGGGTTTCTTGCAACTTATTGCAGTGTTGTTCATTTTGCCCCACTATTGTTTCTCTTTTGTGTGAATAGCTTTATTCTCTAATCTGACTACTTGATCAATTGGGTTCGTCGTGTAGAGTTAAAAGCTGCTTGTTAAAGCAGAAAATATTTTTCGAGAAAATATAGAGTGATATGATTCGATGCATTATTGTTTGGTTCTATATCACAATGTTTCCAAGAGTTATGGATCTTTAGTTCAATATAGACATTACATGTATGTTCCTTTTTTGTACCTAGCTCATATATTTAAAACATTTAATGGTTTTAATCTGTGCTAATTTCAGGTTAAGGAGATTTTATCTCATTATCCATCCAACTATAAGCAATCTGCTGTGATTCCTCTTTTGGATCTTGCCCAGCAGCAGCATGGAGGCTGGCTCCCAGTTTCTGCAATGAATGCGGTATGTTAGCCTCCTGCTTGAAGTATTCTTCTTAGAATGTCTAGAAACATATCAAAGGACTATGTCTGATTCTCTGAGCAGGTTCTGTACCCCTGTTGCATGGAAAAGGTGGTCCACATAGGATTGCAAGTTAATGAACTGGGTTTATTGTGTGCAATAGATAATATCTATGAAGTCCTAATCGAATTAGACCCTTGATAATTCCTGCGATAGTCTTGAAATTTTTGTAACAAAACGCAAAATAAATTTACAGCAAAGATGGTCCTTTTAAATTTCTTGCTAAGATTTCCAGAGTGAAGCCTTTTCTGCTTGTTATAGTTTGTCAATTGCCACGTACATCCTTTTGCTAAAAGCATCATTCTGTTGGTTGACATACATGCTGTGTCCGAAATTTATATCTTATAATCTGATATTGAACCTAACTCAATCCTGAAAGCACCTCATAGGATGAGGATTGTTCCCCGTTTATATACACTATTTAGGCACCATCTCTAATCAATGTGGGACTTGGGTTTTTCCTAATACACCCCCTTATGCCCAACACTATGTCTAGTCAATGTGTTGGAGGATATAGTGAGGTGGCCAAAAGTGGGGGGCAACCCTTGTCTCTTGAGCTATCTTTTGAGATTAGGTTAGGTCCAAACACAAATTTTAAGACTATGCTTGCATCAAGGTTTGATTATTGATGTACGGATCAATGTTGTCAAGATCGGGACCCTACTTAGGATCAGGAGGGGGGTTGCAAGATCGGAAAACGTAGGATCGTAAGATCCTACCAAAATGTAAAATTATACATTTATACTAATTTATACACACACACACACAGAGAGAAAATATGGAAGAAGCCTATAAATGACAACTACATACACCAGCCTCTGTCCCACTACCACCATTCTTGGCCTACTATCACCTTGCCCAGCACCAGCAGAAGCCATTTTTAGCTTTTAGAAAACAAAAACAGCAGAGTAGGCCACCACCAACCAATCCACCAAAACAAGAAGAATTACCAAGACAACACTCACAGCAGAGAGGATTGAGCCTTGAGAGAGACGAGAGGGAGAGATTTTCAGCATCAGTCACGCACAAGCACTGAAGCACAGCCTGCAAACAAGATTCAGAAATCAAAACAAGAGAGAAGAGAGGGAGAGACCGAGAGATGTTCGAAGAGGGAGAGAGAATGGGGTGGGATGAGTGAGGTTCATATATGAGAATAGGTCTGAGAATGAGACAACCTTTGATTTAGGGCAAAAAACACATTAGGCTGAATCGGGTTGTGCAACATGACCCGGAAAACCCAGCTTGCTGGATTGGGAAAATCATCTGGTCCCCAATCCTGGTTTAGTCCCACTGAAAAGCGATTTCACGCAAGATCTAGCTTGGGAGAAGACTGTGAGATTGTAAAATTGTGCAATTTTACGATTAAACCAGCATTCTTGACAACATTGGTACAGATTGTTTCTTCTTCTATGTAAGTACTCATCATTATTTCGTTGAGTTTTTCTTGTAGCATCTTGTCGTTATGATGCTTTAGTCGATACCAAATTGCAAATTTAAATTTCTTACTAATGCAAAAATTAACAATCAGTTTTGTGGATTATTCAGGTAGCCAAGATTATAGAGGTTCCTCCCATACGGGTTTTTGAGGTTGCCACATTTTACTCAATGTTCAATCGAGCTAAGGTGAAAGCATATTATGCTTTAATGCTTTCAATTTTGATAATCCACATTAATACAGGCCAAAGCTTATCTGGATCAATTTGCTTTCAGGTTGGGAAGTACCATCTGTTGGTTTGTGGAACAACACCTTGTATGATACGAGGTTCACGAGGAATTGAAGAAGCCTTATTGAAACACTTGGGAGTGAAGCGCAATGGTTAGTTCACCTGTCTTTATTTCTCCCATTATTTGTCAGGCTATCACTGAACCAGATCTTATTCATGACAAGATGGAACCATATGCATTTTATATTAATTAGCTTCCCTTCACCTCTGATTTGCAGAAGTAACACCAGATGGTTTGTTTTCTGTTGGAGAAATGGAATGTATGGTGAGTCTTTTATTTGAGTCTTATGTTAATTACATCAGGTTCCTTGTTTTTAGAGTTGTAGTATTGCTTGATACGGACTGGCACTACAATTGTATTGAGTGGAAAAAATTACACGAAGTACAAAATTGGACTGTTTGGTGAGAGCAGTGTTGTGATAACTTTGGATATATCTGATGATAACAATTGTGGACTTTATAGCATAGTGTTTTACCCCTTTTCAGTAATATTAAGTTAACCAAAAAATTCCTTGGATTGTTAGCATAAGAAACATTAAAACAAACTTAATGGGACATTAATGTCTCACTGATAGAAAAAAGAATCACCTAATGTGGTATACAGCTTTTGTTATTTAGAGAAAAATAAAATCCAAGAGGATGGGAAGGTGCATATGCATACTTGTCTTCTATATTTACTTAGTCCAGACACAGTAATAGTTCTATATGTAGTCTAGAGTGACAACTTGATGTTCTTGGGTAATTTTATTGATTAACCAATGAGTGAATAGTTGAAGTTGTTGGTGTTGCGCAGGGATGCTGTGTGAATGCCCCTATGATTACAGTGGCTGATTATTCAAATGGATCGGAGGGATATACTTACAATTACTATGTCCGTCTTTCCTCTTCTTTCTCTGTTTTTTTTTTTGGGGGTGGGGGGTGTTGTACGTGTGCTTCTGAAACACTCTTAACATGTCATATTGATGTCAATTCCAGGAAGATGTAACCCCAGAGAAAGTAGTTGAGATAGTAGAAAAGCTGAGAAAGGGTGAGAAGCCACCGGTAAGGATATTGGCCATGATCTATTTCGTTATTGTCCATGTTTTAGAAAATTACACCTTGGATTATGAATCTGGTTTCTTTTTATTTATTTAGCACGGCACGCAAAATCCCCAGCGGATTAGAAGTGGACCTGCTGGAGGGAATACTACTTTATTAAGTGAGCCCAACCCTCCTCCCTGCCGTGACCTGGATTCCTGCTGAAGTGTGAAATTTTTTGTCTTCAATAATGTGAGGCTTGCACGTGTTCGAGCTTGCCTTAATTGAAACATTGTCAGATTGTTAGATGCTCACCCAATTTTTGTATTAACCTGCCTGAATGGCTTCCGTTTAAAAATTCTGTTCCATAAATGCCATAAATTTCTTGGCTTGTTTATTACATACCAGCGTTATCTATGCTTTTCTGTACTCTGTACAGTAACCATCATGAATGAAATTTGAGATTACGATGGCATATAATTATTTAGTTAAGAAGTGAATTACGTATGGACGCATTACCCATGTGGGCACGTAGATGGATTTATAAACCATGGTAGGGGAGAGCAATCGTGTTTAATAACATTCAATTCCTTGGTTAGGGGTGGCCATGGGTCTATATCAACCTTTGAGATTGATCAACCCGAACTAAACCGATAACAACCTTTGAGATTGATCAACCCGGAACTAAACCGATAAAAAAATTATCGATTTGGTTTGGTGTGGATTTTATTTGTTTAAACCCGATGTCTGTGGATCGGTTTTCAAGTTAGAGAGGCTGAAACCGAACATTGGAGAGACTCATGTTTTTACTTTTCACCTTTCAGTTTCCCTCTTCGATATTTGTTTTCACTCTCGAACTATCCTTAGCCAGCCACCGTGAGTTCCTTCATGTCTCCCGTACGTTTGTATGCAGTTTCGCAAATGATAAAACTTTTCAATTTCTTGAGAGCTCAAACTTTGATTTGGGTGCACTGAATCTTTTGTTGATAGGAAGATCTGATGGGAAGCTCAAACCTTGCTTTGGGTAGAAGCCTTTTCTCATTTAGTTTATCTTATTCCCTCCTGTGTGGATACCCATTTACTGTGATTGTTTCTGGTGTGGTTCTTGTGTTTACTGAACTGAAGATGGTGTTGATCACGAATGAAATAGCCTTCTAACTATCTGATCCGAACCAACTCAAAGCCCATCAAATTGGTTTGATTAGGATTCTTATTTTATTATTATTTTAAAGCCGAACCAATTCAAATCGATGAAATTTAATTGGTTTAGATTCGAAATCTCCCATAGCCGGAACCAATCCGACTCGTGGCCACTCCTATACTTATAGTGGCCGAAGCGTACTCCGGTCCTGGTAGGGTAGATTGAAAAGATGAGTTTGATTGTTTAAGGAATATCAACTTTGACAATCAGGGAAAGTCCTTGGCAGGACCAAGCATTAACATGGTAACATCAAATGTTCCTTTCTCGTACATGTATCATTTTTTGTTATTAGGTTTTAACAAAATCCTGAATAACTTACCGACAGACGTGGTATATTCTTTGGTTATTGGATTTCACGAAGGATGCAGACCCTATTCCATTGTAGTTATCATGTGATATGAATCGCATGAAGCAATCTTCAATTTTCTATTTCAGGAAAGAGATCAGGCAATGAATAATATATTGGAAAAGAGGTAAAGGTAAACTTTGATCTATCCCAAGTTCTATTCATGTTTTTGCTAAATGTTCAAATTTAAATCCATTTTTGTAAAAGAAAACTTTTAGCTGAAAATTCCCATTATTAAGGAATTTGTTTGTTAAACTCACCTCAAGTTTTTTTTTTTTTTTTCCATCAAGTTCTTAAACAATAATTTTTACGTGCAAGAGATATCTGAAGAGAGGAATGTGTGAAAAAAATGAATAATATGACTAAGAGATTGAGTACAAAAATAAGTGAGTGTATATTATTGTAAAAAAATTGTGTACGAACAGTGTTACTCTTTTAAAACAAGGGAAATATTTGTTTTACGTTATCTTTTATTTTTGGAAATACGAAAGTAAAAATATAATGTTCTTATTTTCTTTGTTTTTTATCCTTATTGTAAAAGGTGAATATCTTGTATTTTCATGAGAATGAAAATTATTTTGTGTAATAACTACCCATTCTCACTCTATTTTTCTGTTACTTTCACTTTTATTTTTTATTTTTAATTATATATATTAAAAATTATTGAAGATCAATTAAACATGACTATGGAAATAATATTTCTAAACATAATATTTCTAAAAATGTGATTTCTAGATATATTATATTTTGAAACAAACTCTCTATTGTATTTTTAATTTCTCAGTTTAGTATATGAACAATTTTTATCATTATAATTTTAGTTGAATAATTTTAGTCCATATATTTTAAAAATAAACAATTCTAGTTTTACTGTTATCTCATCTATTAATTTTTAATAGACATGTTAAAAATCCAAATAATTATTTTATTTTAAGTTAAACAATTTATATTAGGTAAATATTTTAACACCACGTGTTTGGGGACTTCGACGTAAGAAGTCTATCATCCTCCACAAGTATTAGGAGTCATAGTTGGAATAATATTTTTTTTGGTAAAATAAAAAAATATATTAACAACAACAAAGTTTGAATTTAAAATCTTGTGTAGAATACCAAAACTTTCCACCATTAATTGCAAGAAGAATATTTATTAGTGTTGAAATTAAAATTAAATAAAAATCAAATAATTAATGACATGGAAGATGTTTATGAAATAAAATTTTCAACTTAAAAACAAATTAGCTAACTGGATGTGGTATATCATTAGCATGTGTGAATAAAAATGTAACAAATAAAGGCTATTTACTATTAAAGAAAAGTATACATATTTTTGTTTGATATAAAAAATTGACGAGAAAGGTATAAATAAGTGATTGGGATTAGAAAAAGAAAAAAAAGAGAGTAGGGAATTAAATTGAAAAAGCAGGAAAGGAATTAATTAGGGATATAAAAGTGGCTAGTTTGCGGGTGGCAACGCAAGAAAACATTTGGTGATTTGGAGAGTCGATGATGACAAGGCAAAGCACGTGTATATATTCGCAGGTGGCCTGAAGCGTCCGTAGGCAAACTAGGTAGGTGTGTCTGTTCAATCCAGGTAAGGTCTTCTCCCCTTTCTGTGAAATTTGTATTCTGCTACTATTAATTAATTAATTAATTAATTTGTGTCTTCAATATGTTATACTCCAGTGCAGTGTTTGTGTTTTGAGTAATAGATGGTGTTTTGAAGGCCAAAATTATTGATGGGGAGTGCATCATCTATGCTAACTCAATACGACATCGAGGAAGTTCAAGAACACTGCAATCATTTATGTATGTGGGTCCTCCCTCCCTTTATTTGCATCCATTCTTTTCTGTTTAAGATCTGAAATTTGCGTTTCAAACCCAGTTTCCCAGCAGGAAATTGTGTCCTTATATCAAAGGTTTTGTCAACTTGACCGCAATGCCAAGGGATTTATTTCCGCAGATGAGTTCTTGTCTGTCCCTGAATTTGCCATGAATCCACTTTCTCAGGTATGCTGCTTTCTCTTGTGATCTATTTTCCCTTGGGCCTGCCTTACTTTGTGCGTGGATCACGTGCTTATTTGCAGAGGCTGCTCAAGATGGTCGACGGTTTGAATTTTAAAGACTTTGTGGCCTTCTTATCTGCATTTAGTGCCAAAGCTACTGCACAACAAAAAATAGAGCGTACGTTTAGTTTTATTTATTTAATGTTATTCCATCTTCTTTTTATCAATTCTACTTTAAATGAAGATGTATTTAGGGATTTATTTTGCTTTCTCACTGCTCACTCAAGGGAAGACCTAAGTCAATTTCTAACTTCCTGGGGAGTGAACACTTGCTGTGTGTGCCATATAGGTTACCCAAATTTTGCTTAACTTTGAATGCAACGTTTGGATTAAAAGCTAAAACTTCCACCCTATCAATTATTACCACCTACCAACCAAAATTATGTAAACATAACTCCCTGCCTGTAAGTTATTACTGCTGACCAACCATTTATGGTTATTATATTGAAACAATTTCACCACAAGAATTCTATATTCAGGACTGTTATATACGCATCTTTATAAGGATTTTTAAGGCTGGGTTAGAGGCAATCTAACAAAAATATCTATGGCTATCCTAAAGAAAAGAGAAGCGACTTTTAGGCTGGTTGGTGGGCTACAAATATGAACTGATGCTGAATTTTCTCAATTTTTTATGCAAAGATCAGACTTGTTAAGTTGTTATTGTTCCATTGATTCAGAATTATTCTTTAAGAGATTCGGGTCTTGCATTTGGATGAAATATGTCTCTGCATCACACAAATGAAAGGGCAGTCGAGTTTACAAGGCTCCCGCTTGATGGGGTTTGAGGAGGGTAGATGTCGTAGTCTCATTTCCTTATCCCCACAAGTGGAGAGGCTGTTTCTTGAATTTGAAACTGTTGCGTTGACACTCCCTCCTGTGTCTCACAGATAATTGAAGAAAAAAGGTTATTAGAAATTTGAGAAGAGATAGATTGAAGAAAAATACAAGTACCACTAACATATTGAGGCCATATATCATAGAGCTCAAAATAAAGCAATGGAGAACCATAAAAATACATTCTAATAGATTGATTGAAAAAAGATACAATAGAAGTATATAAATGGTCTATATATAGAGATTATTAGAACTAACAATTATCTCTAACAAACTAATAACTAACTAATTTTCCTAACAAACTAACTACTCTTAACACTCTTGCAAGGTGATAAGTGGTTACCATTGTCACCTTGAATTACAATTAACAAAGAAAGAAAATACATGTAGAAGATTTTTTTTGTATTTAACATATTCTATTATGACAAAAAAAAAGCCCAAAGAAAAGAATCATGGACAGAGCATTATCCAGCACAAAGGTCCACCCTTTCCAATTGCTTAGCCCAATGGTGGCAACAGTTTCTCATCAAATTGTTGCTTTGGAAAACACTGGAGTTAGGCCACTAAGCTGCTCCAACACCTTTGCAGTTTTGGTGAGACAATTGCCACTCTCACCAATGGAGATGTTGAGGACGAGCTTCTCGTTCTTGATTTCTCGCATGGAGGTTGATAGTTTCTTCTCCAAAGCCATTGGGAATGGAATCCAAAGAGAAGGAAGAGAGTAGCAGTGGCACAGAAGCAATGCAAGTAGGTTTTCATGACTATGCGTATGGAGGTGGCAGTTGATGGCAGAAAGAATGATGTAAATGATTGAGGTTATTTCCACCAGGATCATAGGTAATAATGCAAACGACATTGGAGAAAGATCGATATAGAGGAGAGTGGCTAAGACTCTCAGATTGCCAAAAATCATCATTGTTGACAGATTCAGATTGGGCTTCAGGAACGCTTTAATGGCCTTTTCTGAACAGAGTCGGTGAACTTGATCTGGTCCAAAATCGTTTCCTGAATCCATGGCAGTTTGTGTTTGATCCAGTTAATACTCCCAAAAACAAAGGTGTCTAGAATGTTTGCAGATTGCATATCTTTTACTTTCTCCTCTTCGACCATTTCTTGAAGCTTTATGAGATGACTTCCAATCATGATGAAATTTTCTTCAGCAACTTCAGCATCTTTGTATTCTTCAGCAGTGGAATCATTGCTCTCTCCATGAGAGAGCTTTGATACCATATCAGAAATTTGAGAAGAGATAGATTGAGGAAAAATACAAGTAACACAAGTATATTGAGGCCATACATTATAGCTCTCAAAATAGAGCAATGAAGAACCATAAAAATACATTCTAATAGATTGATTGATAGAAGATACAATAGAAAATGGTCTATATATAGAGCTTATTAGAACTAACAATTATCTCTAACAAGCTAATAACAACTAACTAATTTTCCTAACAAACTAACTACTCTTAACAGAGGTAGATGTTTACCAGGTAAGGGGTCACAAATACACAGAGAGAGGGGCAAAAGAATTCATTTATAAGTCATAACATGTATAATTGTCTATTTGTCACATGCATTCATATTAGTTAGAACATACTTCTTATGATATAATTAGTGTTTTTTGAGTAGGATCCAACCCTGGGCTAGAAGATTTCAGCACCTATGTAGTAGAGTCTTCACAATTTTTGTTAGTGTATTTCGGAGAGCTGTTAGCTGCAACTATGAAGTTAGTTAAACAGTTAAAAATTGCTTGTACAAATATGGAGTTCAAATGATAAGAATTGTTCAATGATTTTCATCATTGGAAGAGGGAATACTTTGGGGGGAGGGTAGTTGTTAAAAATTTTTCCTTAATAAAAATCTTCTACAATTGTCATTGTACTTATAGTTACTAGTTTTTTGCAGTTATTTTCAAAGTATATGATTCAGATCGAAATGGAAAGGTATCTTTCAAAGATATACTGGAAGTGCTAAAAGATTTGTCGGGTTCATTCATGTCTGATGACCAGAGAGAGGTATCACCAACAATCTGTATGCTTCCCTGTATTGCTTAATCGTGAAGTCTATATCATCTAGTTTCCTTGGATTGGTATATTCATAATGGTTACATGTATAACTTCTTCACTATATAATTTGGGTTGTTAGTTTTTAGTTCTTGGTCACACCACTTTTGCATATTCTATAAAAGGGGAAGCTAATGGCTATAATGGTAACCAATAAATTTCTCTCCTGTATGATCCAGTTTGTTTCTGCTTTTTGTATTACCTATAGGTTATAGTTAATTGCATTTCCATTTAACAAAACCTTTTTTTTTTCTCCGTACACCTTTTCAGTTGTGCTTGTATTATATTTAGACATAACTGGATTTTGGCTAATTTTGTTCTCTGTTCTTTGATTTGCAGGAAGTTCTCAGCCAAGTTCTAAGAGAAGCAGGATACACAAAAGACTCGTACTTGACATTGGATGACTTCATTAAGGTCAGTATATTTTGTTATATATTTCCTCTGGACAATTCTTAAATGGATATCACAAAAAGTATTGAAGAATTGCTAAATCATAGCCTTTTTCTTTTTTCATTTGGTCCTCAAACCTGTGGGCCACGGAATGAAATCTACTTCGTTGGTCACCGTGGGAGGGCTTATAGGAAATGGTTCTTACTACTGGATGGAGCAAAAAAGTAGAAAAAAGAATGGTGTCTTACACAGGGATATTTACTAGTGTGAAAGCAATTAAAAATCAACTTTCCTGGTGCTTTCTTGATCCGGAAATTTGACCTGATTGGGTGTTGTGGAAATGATGAGATGTTTGAATTTAAACAAGATTATTTGATATGTCAATTTTTTCAATCGTATTATCTTTTGATTACTTGCATATCAAAGTTGATAGTTTGTTTAACATTTGTGCTTTAAATGCATTTGAAAGAGTCAGCTTATTAGGTACCAAAAAAAAAAATCAGATGAAAAAGAAAAAGATTCATCAAAATAGTGTCACTAGAACTTCTGTATTAAAAGACTCTTTTTAGCCTCTTCTCTCTCTTTTATTTCTGTATATGTTTGATTTTAATTTTTATTTTAATTTGTCACAGGTTCTTGGCCAATCTGACCTAAAAATGGATGTTGAAGTCCCTGTTGATTGAACCTACCTGCAATTTTCCCTGTTCTCTTGAAAGATAAAAATTGTAAACTCTATTCATAGGATTCTTGTAATATATTTCATGTGGAAATGAAAATGCACAAATAGTGTTATCCCCGTTCTTTTTGGGATTCTTGTAATACTGTTGTCTTCCAGCCACTAGCTGTTTTGGAGCCAATTTGAGAAGCTCTTGAGCTTGATTCAGTTTTTCACATTCCTTGACATGTTTTATAACCTTTTGAGTCTCCTGGATTCAATTTTGAGGTAATTCTTTCTAGTTGTTTGCTGCATGTCTTTGCACCTTGCTATTTGGTTAGGTGTCACTCCATCTATCTTCTTGCTGTGTTATATTTTCAGCAGTAAGCAATTGTCTCTTCAGCACAAAAGCAGCTCGATGAAGATTGTTGCTGTGTTACAACATTACGATTTTTATCAAGACTTATTGTGATACTAGTCTGATTAGGTTGTTATCCAAACAAGACTACTTTTTACAGAGTATTTGGATACTCTATAAAAGTAAAATTCCTTTTCCAAATACAGGAATATATATATTAGGATTTGTTTACCCTAGAAAAAAGAGACAATATATAAGAAATATCAGTCATCTGCAGAAAAAAAAATGTTTCTTTTGTCCAAGGAAATCTCAGACAGTAGGCCCTTAAAATGTGCATGGAGGGGATTGACCTTGTGTATTTATAAATTATAATTTATGCTCTGCAGCCTAATCAATTCAGCTCACTTCATGTGATAAAGATCAATTTATTTTTCATTTTTCACCGGAAAACCAAGTGACATGCTATTTTTTGCCCTTCGCTGTCAATAGATAGTTTTTTGCACTTACAGTTAGTTATCAACTTATCATGGAACAATTTTCTTTCTTTTCGTTTCGTGCACACAACAATTTGAGATTATTTTTTGTTTTCAAAACCTGTCTTCTCAATTTTATAAAAAGCATGTGATCTCTTCACGGTTTGGAAACGTTTTAACGGAGTTACCCACCTACGCCCAATCTCCCGCCTCGCCGCCTACGAATTTGACGCCGGTCCTTACCATGTTTAACTGTAACGGGAGGGGTCACAGCTGTTACGCAGGAAAATATTTGCGACACTGATATTGAGCTTAAGTGGATGACGCCGTTAAAATGTTTCCAATATATAAAGAGATGATCACATGTTTTTTTTATTAATTGAGTTGACATTAGCGTGACAGAGGAAATAACACGATTTGGAGAAGGATGATTTCAATAATTCAATCCCTCATTTTTACTTTTTATTTATTTATTAAGTTTTTTTTTTTCTTTCGTCTCATCAATCAATAATTTATATAAATAAAAAATAACTCCTATTCTATACATTTTAGAATTGGGCTAAATTTAAATTTATATTAATAAAATAAAATTTAAAATTAAATCTCAAAATTAAAAAAAATATTAACTCAAATTTAAAAATTAATACAAAATAAAATTCCAAAATGAATATTCAGGCCAATATATATATAATTTAGATGTTACTGGTATTGATAGCTTAGATGAGAATAGAATCCATGGAATGCTATTGGTAATGGTAGCTGCAACATGTCAGGGTCTCCCTCTTTTCTTTTCTGCTGCTGTTTTTGTTGCTTACTACTAGGACGTGTGTCCTAGCATGCATTTCCCCTTACCAAAAGGACAATCGTTGTTGGACTTGTGCATCCACAAAATCACTCAGGTATTCTACTATTTTATATTATTTTGATCATCTGATGATTCTAATAACTGCATTCCAATTTCCGTTGACAGAAGATAGAGATACACAACTCATTTTCTGCACTACCACCGGACTTGAGTCAGCGAATTTTCAACAAATTGGTGTACTCGTGTAACTCTTATCTCAGGTTGGTTACAATTCTTTAATCACATGCATTTAATTTTGAGCTCTTAATCTTATCGTTTTTTTGTTTTAAAAGGATATTTACTTTGGAGAATATGAATACGGTGGTGGTCCTGCATCTGCTGTGGATGATGCTTGGATGGATGTCATCTCATCACAGGGCTCATCTTTACTTCATCTGGATCTTTCTGCCTCTCATGTCACCGATCATGGCCTCACCTATCTTACACATTGCAACAGTATCGTCTCTTTAAATCTCAGTCTCTGTCAACAAATTTCAGATCGTGGACTCGAGTATTACTCATTTTCTTCTTTGTGCTTCTCCATCTTCTTCCCCCACTTAGTCTCTTCCACCCCCTCCAAAAGTTAGTCTTTGAAAATTGTTATAAGATACTTTTCTCTCCTAGTCAAGATTTGTTGGTCTCATGTAAAGGTTATGCGTACATAGATTTGATGAATCTCTATTAAAATCAATTTTCAAAGTCAATCTTTATTCCATTTGCGGTCATCTGTATTCTGTAGAATTAACTACATGTTAATGTTCTTTGACTGATCCCCTTTCAATTTTAATTTGAATTCAGAGCATTAACTGTGTTTATGGCAAAACAGGCTTCAAGAACCTAAGATTGCTGGAAATATGCGGTGGAGGATTGACTGATGATGGTGTGAAAAATATCAAAGATCTTTCATCTCTGACGTGCTTAAATTTATCACAGAACTGCAACCTTACACACACTACCCTGGAGTTAATTTCTGGTATATTTGCTGACCTTTGTTGTTTGAGACACATAAGGGGCTATTTTGTTTGCTTTGTTTCCTTCTTACCAATTGGAAAACCCAAAAATAATCACATAAACAAATATAAAGCAAAACAGAAGTTATAGGGTTTTGGATTTTAGATTTAACTTGAACAAATATATTTTTATTTTTTCTGAGTTTTCTTGTGACAGTTTCAACTACATCAGTTACTTGGTACTCAAGGTTCTTCTATGTTGTAAGATATATAATGGATCATGCGGGAATAGTTCAGCTGAGAGGAATACCAATTACATGAATTCCAAGTCTTCATAATTTCCCATTATGGTCTTTAATTCTTTCTCATGAATCTATATGATTTAAAAATCCAACATGCACACACACCTTGATCGTGATTAACAAGTGTAATGATTGGTTGTTAATTTGAATTGTATGACCATAGCTGAAAAGTAAGCACTACACATTATGGTGTTGTTTGAGAATCATAACTGCAATAAATTTCCCCTACTTTTTCTTGGTACACAATGAAAAATACATGGTTTGCATTCATTGAGTTGGATGTGTGTGAAACAAATGAGGTGCTTACATGCTTATGCATGCAATTCCATGGCTGACTAGTTTGATTTCTTTGAATGTTTCAAATTCTGGTATCACTAATTCTGGACTGCAGCATTTGAAAACACTAAAGAACTTCTTGAGGTCTCTATCATTGGAGTCCTGTAAGGTGACAGTGAATGACATTAAGAAACTTCAATCAACAGATCTCCCAAATCTGGTTAGCTTTCGGCCCCAGTAATTGGGGAGGTATTTCAACATGTTCTACTCTATACTCTATATTATAAAGCACTGGTATATCTTGGACAAGTATGGAAAGACAACCTCAAATTGTATAGCTCAGATGATTGGTTAAGATTAAAATTAGTATAATCTTCATCATTCATATAATTGTATTATCAAAATTAGTTTTTCTGACCTTTTATGCTTTCATTAGATATGTGTTCCAGTGATAAAAATCTCTGCATGAGATTGTTATCCTTCAATAAAGTTTATTAATATAATTATTTTTATTCTAAGTTAAAGTTTTAAAAAATATCATAAAAACTGTGTCAAATTATTTTTTCACTAGAGAAAATCCATTCCCATATAACGTTTGTGTTAAATGAAAACTTAATCATTTATAATTATTATTATACTTACTTTAGTGCTACTTTGGTCCTTACATTTTGTTCTTGAACTATTCATTCAAGTCCTTATATATTTTTTTAACACAATAATTTTATTCCCTTAAATTATTAACTATATCCAATATTATCCTTAATTTATTATTTATAGGATTAAATAGTTAATATTTAATTGTTTTAAAAGCTAATTTTAATATTAGCATAATTTTTATATAAAACATGTTTAATACTAATCTCAATTTTGTGAGAGACATATAAACATATTTATTAATATAATACTTTAAATTAAAGTGAAAGCAATTTTATAGAACGATTCTATTTGCTCAAACTATATTAGAGACTACTATTTTAAGTATATATTAATCTCTTAGTGTATTCTCTTAAAAAAATGTCATTCTTAATTTTTTTTAAACTTCTATTTAAAAAATACTAATAACATTCTCTAACCCTCTATTATTAAATAAATTTTATTAAAAAAAGAATGAATATACAGTTGAGTCCTAGAGGGTAGGATATATGGTTCAACTCACTACTAACTCTAGTCCAATATGTTGGGCTCTTTTTTCAGAAAAAAAAATTTACTTGAGTTAGGTTGATCTACGATTTTTAATAAATAAATATAATTCACATCAATTTATTTATTTATGCTTTGAGTATTTTTAAATACACATTTGTTAATTATTATTATTATTATTAGTTTATTTTATAAAATTAAATTTTCTATTAAAAATTAATTATTATTGTTAATTGTTATTATTGTTAGTTTACTATTTTAAGTTCATTGTGTATATTCAAGTTAATATTATGAAATAAGATATTTTAATTTTTTTATTAATTTTAATGGGTCAACAATGTGGTCTATAACTTTCAACTCGTTTAAAGAAGGCAAGTCAATTCATCTCAGCTTATTTTTGGTAAGTTGCTAACGATGTAGCATTCTAGCTAGAGTTCATAAGCTATAAGTTAAGAATGAATAATTGAAAATTTATAAATTAACTTAATAAATTGAAAGTGTTTCATAACATTAATTGATAAATATAAAATAATAAAAATATATTTAGTTATTTAATTATATATATATATATATATATATATATATATATATATATATATATATATATATATATATATATATATTTTTGTTTTTAATAACTTATCATCTTAAAATATAGGACAATATTTTTGTTTATTTTGTATGAATGGTTGCAGGTGTGTGAGTGAGTGTATGAATAACAAAATAATTTTTAAATTAAAAAATAAAATGGATTTTAAATAAATTAGTAAGAATAAAAAATTAATAATTTATAAACTAGCTTATATTCATGTTTATTGATGTAACTTGTAAAAAATTAAACACATTAAATGAATTAAATTGTTATATATTTCAAAATAAGAGAAAATGCAATAAAATACTTGCATATATAATAAAAGAACGTAAATTGTTTAAGGAATTTTTTAATATTAAATTAAATAGATTAAATTGTATATTTCAAAAAAAAAAGAAAAAGATAATGTAATATTTTGAATCTAAAAGAAATTGTAATTTACTCATAAATGAAAATATAAAAGATAAGTATATTTTATAAATTTTAGATAAAAATGGATCATTAAATAAGATTTTTTCAAAAAAGAAAAGAAAAGAATAAACTCCTGAGATAAACTATAATTTACCCATAGAGATATCGCAAAGTTATGTATGTGATTTAAAATTATAAATATTATGTTATGTATTTATTTTCATTTCATTTGGCTTTTGGCATATAAATTATAAATAATATTTAGTTGTAGTCAATTATATAGATCCATCGACATTCATTTTTTGGTACAGGTATATCGAATTGTTTTAAAAAATAAAATAAAAAATAATAGTTAAGTGTGACGTGTGAAGCACAACGACCTCAATCACGAAGTTCGGCAGAGACTTAACCGTACAACTACTCTGCTCTGCTGTCAAGGTATCGAGACGGTAACATCCATAGTTTAAAATCACAGTAACTAATTTTTCATGTACGGCACAGTCCCAGAACATTTGAAGGTGCCACAGCCATTTATTTCTTCTTCAACTTCTCTATAGGTGCGTTGTGTTACAAACCAGTAACGGGAATTGCTAGGGTTTGTCTATGGTATGTTCTTCTGCATCTGTGTTGTGTTACAATTATAATCTTAAAACATTACTAAAATTAAATTTTATTAGAAGATCTTCAATAAAACATAATTAATCTTAAAAAATTACAAATGTTATAATATCCTTGCAGATTAATAAATTTATAAACTTTAAAGTTTTAAGTTATTATTATTAAAAGAAGGTTAAAAAACAATACATTATACTTAAGGATAAAAACAAAGTAGACCAAGTTTTGAAAAGCTTGAGTTTAACTTACATTATAATTATTAAACTCAACTTTTGTTTATCTTTTACATATATTTTTTAATATATGACCTAATATATTTAAAAGTTTAGCTTAGCCTAAAAATTTATTTATGGGATATCTTTTAAATAACGCTTATAAATAGGTCAATAGACCTATAGGCCTAAAAAGACAATAATAGATCACCAATTTAATGGATAGAAATTAAATTCACTTACAAAAAAGATGATGTTGTGTTATGGTGAAGGGTCCAAATTATCAATTTCTTGTCTATGCTATGCGATTTTATATCTTTATTATAGTTCACACTCAATTTCTTAAGTACCACACCTTTGTGAGGAAATGTACAAAAGTGTATAGAGGTACAAGACAACGGTATACTTTAATAGAATGTTTTAGTTGACTTAAGTTTCAATTGTAAAAAGCATAACAATATAATGCAATACAATTGATTTCAAATTAAAATTAATTTATTAAAAAATTTATTATTAATAATATATGAATTAAATATAAATATTTTATATAATATAATATAAATATATAATTATTTATAAGTTTAAAATCCAACCTTTTTACTAAAAAAGATTTTTAAAAAACTCAAGTATAACATTTTTACTAAAAGACTAGATCAAGTAAATCTTATGCAAGCCAAATTGTGTGATAGATTGGCTGACCTATTTTCATCACTAATTATATTAGTTAATTATAATAATAAAATATATATAAAAAATAAAATTTAAAAATAACTTAATTTTATATCTACCATCATAAATAAACATGAATCATACATATTTATATATATTATTGAATTAATTTCAGTTATATATATATATAAATATAAATGCGCATATAACTTTAAATAAACGCATAATAAGAATGTTTTTACTAGAAAATTACTTTAAACTAATAATAAAGAATAAAAATAATAATAATGAAATTTTAAAATAATTATAGGATTCATTTTGGATATCGAGCAACTATGGATATGGAGATTCATGCGTCGAGTAACAACCATGTAATAGATAAGCAATTTCGAGAAAATAAGAATAAAAAATAAATAAGAAAATAAAAATAAAAAGAAATGAAATAATAATAATAATAATATTATTATTATATGTATGAGTAGAATTGAATACTAACCTCACACATTAAATTTTGTGAGTTACACCTAGCATCATACTCAAAATATATTAATTATAGCTACTGATCCATTTCCCGATGTCATTCATGTACTAACCTGTGCCTGATGCTTAATTAACTAACTAATATATATATATATATATATTTAAAATGACGTTAAAAGTATAAGTTTAATTTTTATACACTAAAATTTTTTTTACACCGTTATTGAATTTAAATAAAATTCTGAAGGTATATAAAAATTACAGTAAGATGCATTAATAATATTTCTCAATAAAAATTTTTCACTTTGATATTTTAACCAAGTATTTAGAGCCCTTGTTAACATTTGTTTAACTTCCAAAGCCATAAAACTAGGAAGTTATGAAGATCCTAAAAATTTAGGAAAAAAAGATCTACAGCTTTGCATTTCATTATTGGTGTTACTAATAGGCGTGGAGGACCACAAATTACACCATTTAAAAAAATTATATATTTATATATAAATAAAATGTGAGCGATGAAGACAAGATTATCCTAGTAAGTTACATGTAGAATCCAAGGATTACAAAAGAGAAGTTAGGATAAACCAGTCTAAATAAATAGTCAGAAAAGGTTTAAACTGGAGAACTTGTACATCTGTAGCATTAGACTTGAAAGAAAATTTTCACATATTTTGGCAATTACAAGGTTTAGCTTTTGGTTTTGGGTTGGTCCATTGTTCTGGAAGGTGAGTGTGCACAAATAGTGTCCTGCAATCTGCATTAACATAAGTACATGCATGCATGCCTAGTTGTTGAAATGGCCAGCAAGCCAAGTATGTAAAAGAAACTTGCCTTTGGCTGACATGGATCATCATCTCTGAGCTTCATCTGAAGAAGCTCCAACTGAAGTAGCTGCCATATTGCTTGTTGACCCGTTCTCAATGGGTGGAGGCACACCCCATTTGCCTTCAGACTCAAGGGGTTCAAACACATGCACTCCACCATCTGACAGTCCTACTGCAAACTGATTTGCTTCTTGAGGATGTGCAGCGATAACAAGTGGTTGTACGTTAGAACTGCCACATAAAAACCAACTAGGTACTTAGTTTTCCACAATAAGTACTGCACAAAAGATTGTTAGTTGCTAATATAAAACAAGCAAATTCTATATTTAGAATAATCCAGAATAAACTTGTTAAATAATCAATGAATTATTTGCTATGCTAATTAGATTAGATTCGCTTTAGACTAACAACCTTTTTCCATTTTTTAGAGGAAACAACATAGAAAGTAAAGCATACTAGCCATTTTCCTTTAGAATCTGTTCAGTGTGGAAGTTTGAAGAACTTATATTTCCAAAGGATATTGATAACATAGAAATGTAAAATGTTCCCGAGTTCAACGACACAAGAAAGAATACTAATTGAAGGACAACTGCTTGGGATTTTCAATGACTTCAAACCCAATTGCTTCAAAAGAACATGAAAAACTATCGCAAATTCACAAATTTATACACAATTTCTACCAAATAATTTAATAATGTTTTGTACCTTTCGATAAATTAAAATTGAGAAAATTGAAAACCATTAATAGCTTGGAACAAGTATCATCCAAAGTGCAATAGAAGTCTGCCAAACAAAGCATTACCTGACACTTGCAGAAAGATAAGCAGAAGGATTGATTCGACAACGTAATCTAAGGTTTGAAGCACTAAATACACAGACTGTTGCATCTAAAAAGCTGGCATATATGAGCTGGCTATCACATGAGAAAGTTGCATGTGATATTGGTGCGGCTGAATCTCGTGGGAACCACTACAATTCAAGTTTCATACATAAGACAAAGGATAAAATTAATTATTTACAGTTAACATAAAACCAAATTTAATGAACTAACCTGCTTTAAACATTCTAGTTTTGTTGCTTCATAAATGGCAAGCTGAGTTTCATGTACAACCAAGAAGCGGATCTGATCCTGATGAAACTGCACACGGGTATCTGCCTGTACTGGTGGAGTCCTTCCAGCAGGAAGTTGCAAGAATCTAGACTTCTGCTTTTCCCATCCGTCAGTATTCCACACACAAAGCTGCACAGTAGACAGAGATAACTCAATATGATATATAGAAGGGAAAATGCATTGCCAACAGCATGCTCAAAGTGGGGCCATAATTGATGAAAACTAGTTATAGAAACTAAACTTAGACAATGCAATTTAATCGTAGAAAAGACAGATTCCAGAGAAAGATATACAGTGGACAATTATTACCTGAGCATCTGCCCCAGATGAAACTAGCACATTCAATACATGAGAAAAAGCAAGACCAGTTATTCTTTTAGTATGGCCTTTGAGTTTACTTTTAACCTGCAAAGAAGAAAAAAACACATAAACACCTTATTACTCAAATCAAAACTGAGCAGGAAATGTTTATGGGCAGCAATGATACCTCATCTACACGGACATTATATATCTGAATAGAAGAATCATCCATGCCTATAGCAATAATATTGTTATCCTGAGGATGGAAAGCAAGAAAAGTTGCTGCAGGTGGTGGAGGCATGAATGTCGTCATTGTCTGCACTTAGCCAATAAGATTGAAATTGGTTAGTTGCAAACCAAATACAGACTTGAATAATGACTAAGGATCATAGCTCACCTTAAAAGTCATCATATTGAACAGAGAAATCTTCCCTCCTGATGCTGACATTACATAAGAATCATTTTTTGATAGAGCAAAGCATGGAACGGCATCCTCAGTATTGCTATCAGTAATGTCATTAGTCATCAAGATGCCACTAGAAGGTTGCCACAACTGGGGTTGCACACTGGCAGTGACCTACAGGAATAAATATCATCAGAATACAATAAAATTCCTATTCCCAATTATATAACTAGAGAAGAGTGGTAGTCTGACGAGTAATTTTGCATATTCCCACACCTTGCCAGATGAATTACGCTCACATCGCTGCCATTTCCAGAGCAGATGAATGGCATTTGAAGCTAATGCCAGAATAGCATTACCTGAATTAGTATATATCAACCTTGATATCTGTCATAACAAAGATGCAGATAATCAGAACAATTTCAGTTTTAGAGAGGGAGGGGCAAGGGGTTACAAGCAGGAAATTCGAGGGTAGTCTTAATTTAGTATTCAATTATTCATCATTATAAAGAAATAAAGGACACATGACTTCAATAGGTTGGAGAAGGACCAATTGCAAGATCAAAGTCCATGCAGAGAGATCATTTGGAAGGTTTACTACAGAAAGAACCACAAGACCAAAGTAGGGCAGTAACTGTTAGGAGGGAATTTAGTAACTGCTGCGTAAAGCAGTTATTGTGAGAGGCTAATTTACATTTCTATCTAGCTATGTGCTGTATGTATTGGCAGTTAAATTTTCATTATTTTATGCCTAAACACACGTAAGAGGAAATGTAGGGTGGCACCATATATTACTATAATAAATTACAAATAAAACAGAAAATTAAGGGAAAACAGCATGCTAATTGAATATTTAACTGCTTTACTTACTTTTTTATGTATCAAGACCCAAACATTATACTATCTGATGGGGGCCCTAATGAGCCTCCCATGAGCATGAACAGTAAAAGAGTGGAAAATTCTGTTATACTAAACCCTAACAAACAGGACATGTGGCTGCAAGGGAGGGGAATGCTGGAATCACTGGCGTAGGAATGGAGGGTGGGAAGGTTAGGCAATCACAGGGATAGTGTGGGGAGGATTGTGCCACAGGGAAGAGAAGGTTTCTTACTCACCACACCACACACAGAGAGCTGTTGCTATTCCTACTCCTACTACCCACACACCTCTCATGCTACTGCTCCTACTACTACTACACAGACAGCTACTGCTACTGCTACTCCACACATCTCATACTACTGCTACTCATACTCCTATTCAGACACACAAGCACAGGCACACAGTTATTGCTACTGCTACTCCTACTACTACACACATTTCATGCAGCTGCTCCTCCTCCTCCTATTACACACACACATCTCATGCTACAGCTACTCCTGCTCCTACTACACACACATACCCAATGTGCTACCTGGCATTGACATGAAAATATTGTACACAGTAGTTTGCAGATAGAAGGGCTCCTAGTCCACAAAGTTACAGAAATCAAAGGTATATGAAAAAGGAAATATACACACTACATATACCCCGCTCCTTTGTCCAATTGAAACCAAGTTCATTGAAAAAGGCAAATTTTGATGAAATAAAAATGCTATGGAAAGGGTACCTGATACAAAAAAAAAAAAAAAAAAAAAAGAATACGGTTAGTAAGTAAATAACATACCTTGTTCACTCTAACATTCTCTGGAAGTTTCAAGGATCTACATTGAGATGGTTCATTGATTTCAGTGAGCTTCCATATCTTTGACTTATCATTGGGTTCTTCACTTATTCTAGGTTTAACATCACCCAAGTTTCGGGAATCCCCATTCTGATGAGTTGAAATTGACACATAGTATTAATAATAACGATAGTAATGATAATAAACACATTATAACAATCACAATGAGAGGCTTAATCCACTTTTCCATCAGGATAGGAGATGCATAATAAGCAACAAAATAAAAAAAGGCCACAAGTAACGTTAACGTAAATAACATCCTAATGATACAAAGACAAGATAAACAGACCATTCCAGTAATAGCTACCACAGACGATGCCCTGTCTGCATGTGCAGCACTAGATGCGGCGGCAGCTGAAATTGGATTTATTGTAGGCTGCCACAAATATAATATGTCAGACTAAGTTTTATTAATAAGAGGAAAGGAAAGTATAACATCTAAGTCTACCTTTGTCATGGCTTCTGACGTTCTTGATGTATCATATAAAGAATTCTCTAATGTTCGTAACAAACGAATACCATCTCCATTGGCTAAGATTTTAATTCCATTCTCATTTGCAGAAACAGCTAAAAGAGCTCCATCCTTGTTAAAACGAATACGTGGGCTTGCCTAGAATTAAGATAAGGTAACAATTAGCAACTGCTATTTCCAGAGATTGGCTATCCAATTTGTAATAAAATAATGAACTTACAGGGAGACCGCCATCAGCATCAACAGTTGTCAAAAGCTGAATATTGTCCATATCCCAGAATTTAATGGAGAAATCATCGCCTGCAGCCAAATATCGATTTTTGGTTGTATCAAATTGTACAACACCCAAAGATCGTTTCCGAAATCCTTGATAAGTCCTTTTCACAGCTCCTTCACTTTCATTCCACTCAACAATAGAGGATTCCCCATCCTTACTTGTCCCACATGAAAAGAGTCTATAAAATACATTCAAGCCAAAAAAATGTTTGAGCAGAAATAGATCAAAACAGATAGTATAATTCAACAATACAATAAGATCCAGAATACATGTAGCCATGGTTGAGTATATGGACCTTGTACCATCAGCACTATAGGCCATGGTTGTACACCAACGACCAGGAGCTTCATAATCAACACGAGATCCCAAATTATCATACAACCATGCTTTTATCTTTCCATCTAATGCCGTTGAAAAGATGAACTATAGCACAAAAAAGAATTTCAACAAGAAAACCAATTACAAACATAGTCAAAGGATCTTCTATGGGGCACTCTACCATTAGAGCTAAAGGAATCATACCAACAAACTCAACCAACATTTTGCCATAGGTATCAAAGTCAACTTGTACCTGAATGTTTTCTTTATAATGCGGGCAGACAGAATAAACTGGAGCCTCATGACCTTCGAAAGTATACTGCTTTGCACCCGTAGCAGCATCCCAAACCTTAAAGTTGCATAACTTAGTTAGCGACATATGTTATCTTCACTTCAGAATACCAAGCTTGTGCTTTGACAAACCTACCTTAATGGTCTTATCGTCACCACAGGTTATGACACATAGTTGCTTATTTGGGTGAGAAAATGCTAGATCATTTACTCCACCAACATGAGCATCAATCTAGAAAAGTTCATAAGTACACAATTACAAAAAAATGTATAGAAAAAAACTAAATTAAGCAGAAAGAACTCTTTATTTAACAAGTGTTTGCATGTGTGTATACCTCCAGATGCTGTCGAACATCATCCGCACCATGGTAAGAGTATATCTGAACAATGTGCCTTGAGTAAGCAACTCCTGTTTAGCAGAAAAATTCGTAAAAGAAGTTATCCATATAGTTGACTTCTGAAGTATAGATTACTTAGATCTATATATTAAACTAGAAAATTTTAAAACTCTTACCGAATAAAGCCCCATCAGGAGGACTCCAAATCACACGGTTGACAGAAACGCCTGGATCTTTGACAAGAGCAGCCTGAATTGATTGTGATTAGTTTTATTTTCAGTCAGTGCAAACTTACAAGTTTCAGGGTTTGGTACAAATATTTGTCACAAACATCAACAGATAAAGGTGAGAAAGGACAACCTGAAAGGGCATGGAACAGGCACTAAGTTCCCAAACTTTAAAGTTCCTCATGAGCAACCGGTCCCTAGAGCCTACTTCCCACAAAGCAATGTCCCCCACATTTGTACCAACTGACACATTGCATCAAGAAAAAAAATCAGTCAATTTCCAGTATGAATAGTAAATACGTGCAACTAAGAAACAGGTCAACAACACTAACAAAAAGCCTTAAAAGAGTAGCAGACCAAGAAGCAGTGTCTGTTGAACTGGATGAAAGTCCATGCTCATAGGAGATGAGCCTTGGTTCAGAGTTCGCATGACAGTCTTTGGCAAGTCATCAGGTGCATTAAAAGCCTGACCATGACCATGACCATGACCATGACCGGGGAATGTTGCTGACAAAACATTGACAGGCAGATTTACCTGCACAAAATAAAAAGATAGATTGATAGCAGAAGCGTGAGGTAATAGCTTGCATGGGTATGGGTTCTGAGACCATATGTGATGTTTCCAAAAATGACACCAGATTACCTCATCTGATATTCCCATTGGTCTTGTTCTCTTAGAAACATGATCCGGATCTCCAGATGGATAGTCAACAGAAGGATTAGTTGGAGGGGTTCTAGGGTGCTTCAAAGCAGCTAACAGAGGCAATGAAACATCAGAGGTCAAAGATTATACAAACCAAACATAGCATATGAAACCTAAGTACCATTAGTCATGAAGAGTTGGAGAATGACAGAAAGCAAAAGAATGTAGTACCAGGGATTGATGGTGCACCAAGACCTATAGCTCCTCCAGAAACTGCAGGATGTGCTACAGTTGTTGGATTTGACATCCAACCAGCCAGGGGTGTTGGCACAGGTGCTGGAGTAGGTTGAAAAGGCTATACATATGAATCACAGCAGAGAGTCCAGCACCATAATAAGAACCAAAAGATAACAACATATTATACAATTCCAATGAAACCAAATCAGTTTAGTAGCCCACCCCATGTGCACCAAGAGGAGGAAATCCTCCAGCCTTCGGTAATGATCCTAGTAGTGGATTATTAGCAGGTGATGGAGCCCGTGCACCATTTGGTTGTCCACATGAATGATCCACAAAAAGAGTTTTTATATCTGGATTTGGCCGTGGATTCTTACAAAGTTGATGCTGCCAATTCAAGCTGGAATTTAATTTCGAACAGGAAAATGAAGATGAAAAAGAAAAAATCAGTTATCCCATAATATAAGATTATCTACTCCATTGTTTAAAGAGTATTAACAATGCAAAAGCATATGCAGTAGCCCCTCTACATGCAGAAGCTCCTCTACATATGAATGATCTAATGAACAGAAGCCTTGAAGCAGGAACAATGCAGCCAAGTATTGGAGGAGTAGATAATCAAAACATTCTATGAAGAAAAATTACAACCAGTGGAAATTGGTGGCACGCATCCTATCATTGGTGAAAAATTAAATAGGAGTTCAATGGTCAGAATCTTGGATAACAATAACATGAAGCATCATACAGCAAATAAAAGTATAACACAGAAATGTAAATATGGGAGATGAGCTCCTTCAATTGTAAGTTAAGATACCAAAAGCAATCTCCCAGCCATATGTACCAGTAAGTTATTACATTCTGTGCAAAAATTACTGCTGTATATTTATTGGCAATATCTTAGACTTCAAATGAATTACCTTTGATTGATGAGAGTCCGTAACCTTGAGTTTTTAAGGTTGGGAAATTGCAATTTGTCACGAAATAAGGGATTGGCCTCAATCAACTTTTTGAGCTCAACCAACATGATTGCCCTTGCAGACTTTGTATCACCGTACTTAGACAATTGTTCGTTTTCCCTATAATACCAGAAATCATTTTCTGTTTCTTACTGAAGTTTTACACCAAGCTAAGAAGTACATCCGTACCTAAAATTCTCCAATGTCAAAAGCTGTGTGATTTCCTTAAACAGTTCTTCATTAAATGTGGCAAAGACTTTCAAGTCCTTCACTAATATTTCTACTGCCTTGGACCGATCATGCCTACCAAAATGTTAATTAAAACAGATGAAGTTCAATACTTATAAAAGAATGCTAAGTGCCAACAGAATATACATGTACACTTATTGTGAGCTTACTTATCTAATGCCTCCAGGTACTTCTGCTTCCTTATCTCGAAAAATATCTTCATAGAATACCTATTATCATCTACTTTTGTGAAGCCAGAAAGGTACTTCTCAACCTCATCCCAATTACCATTGTGCACTTCATCCTCAAAATATTTCATGTTAAAGAAAAACCCAGACTCCTGCTCAAGCCTATGATATTTAAAAAAAAAAAAATAGTCAATTAATGTGATAATAACTAATCAATACTAGAGAGGACCAATAATAATAATAACAACAATAACAAACTCAAATGGAACAAGCCCCACTTGTGAACAGTCTCTTTGAACTTTTCCTCATCAAGAAACTGCAAGATCAAGAACACCAACTCCCTACTGAGAGACGACATCGTAACCGCCACGTCTTCGATTAGACAAGTACCAAAATGAGCAAGTATAAACTAGATCTGCGGGGAAAAAATATTATTTTAAAAAAATGACAAGTTAGAGAAATTGCACGTCGACCAGTTACGAGAAACCCACAAAAAAAATGCAGAAAAGAAGAATCCACACCGAGAGTGAATCATTTGACTAGCCCCAGCAAAGCATTTAGGGAAGAAAAGCTCCCATGTGTGAAAAATCAAGTAAAATAAGCGGTGAAAGAAGGTTTTAGGGGCAAAAATGAAAGGGAGAAACAAATTGAGTGCATCCCATAAGATCAAAGGGAAACAAAGAAAGCAGCTTTAAATCCCATAAGGGAATCCAAGATGCAAGAGCAAAAACTATAAAGTGTTTATAAAAGGAAACAAACAAGGAAAAGTCGAAATTAAAATACACATAAAAGCTACAGACTTTAAAGCAACAGATTCGGAAACTTGAAAGAGAGAGAGAGAGAGGGTTTCGAGAAGCTCTCACCTTCAAAGCTCACACATGGGAAGAAAAGTCCCCGAATATAGAGGCCACCACCACACCACAACAAAGAAAGAGAGACCCAAACACCAAACCTCTCTCTCTCTCTCTCCTATTCCACTTTCTCTCTCCTGCAAGAAATGTCTTAATATGCTCACTCACTCTCTATCTCTAAATATATATAGGACACATGAACTTGCTCAAATAGGTGTTTTTTATATAGGAGGGACAGGGAAGGGAGATGATAAGTACACTTGCTTATCCATACAGATTATCACAATCGAGGATACGCTATAAAAGACTCACAAAAGCTTATATATCAAGTGCAGTTTAATGTGGGCCCCACTAAGCCGGCTTCGTTTTGTCTAAATAATCGGCTCGGAATCTCGAGCTGACAGCTGTCGTTCGGCTCGGAGTAAAACTAGAAGATGGGTAGTGTTTTTCAACTGACACACCTAGGGATGTTCTCATATCTTAACCATTGGTTCAGATTTTCACTGGATAGATAAGTTACTTGGATAATCGTACGGTTGAGAAGCGAGAAAGTATTGTTGGAAGAAGGAGAGGATAACTGCCAAGAAAGCCATTTTTACTGGGATCCCCGGTAACGACAAAGTTTCTCGGATGGGTCCCCAAAGTGTTTGGCCTCAATGTTTGGGGAATATTACGGTGTATGCCATCGGGGAATGGCACTTATTGTATCACGTGATACAGTGATACAGTTCATGATTGCGATAAGATATGTGGATATTACGAGATGAGAGGGAGTAAAGAATCGCGATATGAGAATTAATAAAGTAAGTGAAGTGAATTAAATGTGTGGTCAGAGCGTGTGTAGGTTATTGTCTCTGTCAGATGTGTACGTTCGCCCCTTTCCCCAAACCATCCATAAAATGCGCTAATTCAATTACATTCATTGTAGTTATCGTTTCCTTTTTTTATTTATAAACAAATAAGAATTAAATTAACTGTTTTGTTGTTATTAGCTCAAAATAGAAAAAAATTATTAAAAATTATTTATCCCATTAAAAACTTATAAAAAAATTTAATAGACATGCATACTAAAGGTTTTTACACTATTTATTTTAATTAATTAAAGGTATTATTTTTAAGATAATTACTATACAAATTAATATATTTATCTTATAATTAATCATTTATTATTTAGTAATTGTTTATATTATTAATATATTATTTATTTGTATAAAAATATATAAATATTTTAACAAAACTAAAAGTTAATTTTGTATAATATTAATATAAAAATATTTAATAAATTTATCTTATAAATATTTTAATATAAAAAATATTATTAATATAACTTTTAAAATAACTATTATTAAATTTTATAAATTTATTCTTCATGATAGTTTTTAATTAGATAAGATTATAATTATAAAGTGAAATCATATATTATTTACATAGAAAAATATTACTTTAAAATATTTAAAAAACCATAATCATGTTTTAAAATTAATATTACCGATACTCATAAATAACTATTATAACGTGTAAATTTTAGATGAATTTTATTTATAATAAAAGTGACTTAAATTTTTAGAATATCATATTAGGAAAGATTTTATTTAATAGCTATCCCTTTAGTAAACAAGAAGATGTCATCTAACTAATCTCTCGATCAAATTGACTTTTTTAAAAATAAGGTGATATTTTCAATTGTCATTAAATATTAAAGTAAGTGATCAAACTCAAATTTTAATTAAAACACATGAGTATCGAACCACGTATTTTATCAAAATTATATTTTATTTATTTATTATCTTTTCCAATGATTAAATTCACCATTACATTTATGAAGATTCTTTGTCAAATAAATGGATAATAACTTCTTATCATTCATTAATAACTTTTTAACAAAAGAAAAAGTAACGAAGTTATACTAAAAACATTTACAACAACTTAGAGCTACCAAAATTTAACAGGTGGATGTGCTCCTACGCATGCATAGCAAAAAATCATCCTATTAAAATGTTTGCAAATCGTTTATTTCGGATAAAATATGATTAAAGGAGACCAGTCATTATTGCTTGAGAAAATACAATTTCTCCCACATCATCTCCATGTTCGTGTATAATTAGATAGACTATATTTTATTCGATTATGACGAAAATAACATTTATACTATCGAACTAACAGATAAATATATGATGCCAACAAGAGCACTACACAAGACCAGAGTTTAGTTTTTTATATTGATCAATGTAAAATATGACTTATAATAAAATGTTTATTTTATCAAAATCATACTAAGTATAATTCTTATGATAGTTATGCTAAAAGTCAATTCATTAATATAATGTTTTATAAGAGAATTAAAGAAATAAAATCTAAAAACATTGGCATATGTTTATGACAGCAAACTCATCCACTATTTTATATATTATTTCCGTACAAAAATACTATTATTAAATCATATAACTAAATTATGTTTTAAATTTAATAGAAAATAAGATTATTTCTCTATAGTTGCATCTATTTAACTTGTCATATTTTCAACTCGCCTAGTACCCAGTCAAAGAACAAACTTAATTAGCTGGCAAGAGATCGAAATTTTTTTACTGTGTTTATATTGCACATCATATATATATATATAAATAGATTACTTAGATTCCGATGGAATATTAGTTCGGAATAACAAATTCAAAAAACATTTATAAAATATATCTACAAATATTTATCAATAACATTTTTACATCAACTAGATATTCAAACTCACATACGTATAGTATATAAATATAAATGAGTTTCTTACCAATTAAAGCAGGCATATCATGGGCATGTTATGTTGAAGCAGCCAAACACGGACATATGACACGTAGTTAAAATAGTTAAGGGTAAATGTAGATTTATTCCTCTTAAGACTTTAAAATGACATTTTTTCACTTTTCAATTGTTAGTGATTGTGTATAAGAATTATTTTAAAATGATAATTTAGTTTATTAATTATTTAAGAGGCAAAAAATTTAAAATGAATATATTTTAAATACGCTATAAGATTTCAGATTTGTAACGAGCGTATCCATTGAAGTTAATTAACCTAACCTCAAACCAACACTCTTTCATTGGCAAAAGAACAAAAACGCAATAGAAACAAACAAGTGGTCTGCATTCATATGATAACGCAATAAGTTGATGCTAAGCAATGATAACAATTTATTCTTATTAGCTACTACATTAATATTTTTCTATGTTCCTGAATATGCTAAAACTAATGGCATTACCGAGAAACAAAACAAATAGCTTTATCATTTACTTCAATTAAATCTTATAAGATGGCCATGCCAGCAAAAAAGTACGTGGACGCTGAGGATCACAGAAATGTATAGGATGGCCCCTCTAAATCGTCCATAACAAGAATGCTTCAAATAATTATGACAGAAGCGAGTAACTCATTGATGCCAAACAAATTGAAATGCCTTCCCCCACCATACTCTCCCTCCTTACCAAATAAAGCAACACAATTAGTGCTTTTACGTTTTATATTTATTGTTATCATACTATATTATACATAAAAAAATGAGACACATGGAAATGGGACGCGTCCAATGGAAAGAAACCCAAGAAGATGGAAATTAAAAAGGCCTAGAAGAAAAGCTCAAAGATTCGCATGGAATTTCAAGGGTGGTAAGGCGCAACATTTCTCACAGATTGACACAATATTAATTAATTAATTGTACATCATGCTGAGAGAAAGAAAGAAAGATATATACACTAATTACAATAAACATATTTTTTGGGCACAAAACATTAAACATAAGATAGAAAGAATCATAAATTAATTTGAAATTGATGGTCACTGATAAATAAAATATTAGTTTGAACGGTTATTAAATTTAGTTTGTTAGTGCATCACGTACGAAATTATGAAGCATCAATTTTATCAACAATATGTTGCTTCTAGTGACACTACAATCGGATCCGTTAAATATGTATGAGATCAGAAATTTAAATAACTGACTAATAAACTTTGTTAGAAAGTGACAGTATACCTATAAATATGACAGATTTTAAAATATTTATTTACAATAATATGAGGGAAAAAAATGAAGCATGAATATTTGAGATGAGAGGGAGGCCCACCAAGCAAGCACTGAGGAATGACATTGACAAGGTACAAAATAAAGCGGGTCGTGCAACATGGGTAGGGTGGGGCCCGCACATTCTTTCTCGGTCTGTAGCGCTGAAGGGAAGAAGAAGAAGAAGTAGGTTGGTTCCTTTAGGTTTGGGTAAGATAGGGGTACCTCTCCCTCTTATGCTTCTTGTTTGGTGGAGTGCACTGAATGGGACTCGCTCTTGGAGCGCGTGTCGTACACCTTCTTGGTTTTCAGTTCTTTTTAATGGAATTGGTTAACAAAAAAACACCGACCTCTCATTCTTTACACTTTTAATTAATCTCTCTAGTAAGTAAACGTTGGATGCATACGCCAAAATAGTTATTAGTCGTACAATTATAATCTTTAATAACCTTTTTTAATTTCCATTTTTTTACTTTATACATTTGAGAATACTGTTATACGTTGTGGTTCAAATGTTCAATGATTTTTTTTTCCAGTACATGAATGATTTTATTGATAGGAAGTAAGAAAATTATTATATTCGAAATTGCAGTTAATCATTACAATTATGTCAACTTCATGAGAATAACAAAAGATTTTTTTAATGTAAATGCATCCATATCACCAAATGATACCCTCTTCATTTTCTTTTATGCGTGAGTTATTGGGTTTGACCATGTTTCAGACTAATCCAGTAATAGCAAATTGTGCATTCATTTTGTGGTCTTGTTAGATGTATAGTAGTCCTCTAATGAGAATTTTTAAATGAAATGTTGGAGGGTTGGTGTGTCTTGAGAGTTCTTCAGGAAAGAGTAATGGAAGAGGTTACCGGTAAGAATTTTCACGCTCAAGTCTTTTTAAGAAAGAGTTAAGACATTATTATGGATGGAGAGGTAGATGGCATATCTTATCCAAGTTAGTACGAAATATTTAGTCTCTTGGGTCTTATAAGTGAATTATTTCGTTATTTTGGAGAAAATAATATTATTTTTAGATATAAAAAATATTTTTAAAAATAAAATATTAAAAAAAAAATTTATTAATAATAATTGAGCTTGTAAGTGGACTAGCCTAAACATTTTATTTACTGATAAATATAAATATGATTTATTTCTTTTATTTTTATTAAAGTATCTTTTAATTAGTTATCAATAAAATTATTGAATATTTTGTACATAATTACTCAAAAAAAATTATAAATATAATATTTATTATACTAATAGATAATCGATAGATTAACTTATCTATAAATATTTATAGGAAAAAAATAAAAAAATAAAATTTATCCATAAATTAAACTAAATTTAATTTTTACATAAATTAACTTGTAAAAGTTCTTTTATATTATTTTTTCTAAAAAATAAAATTTAACTTATACATAAATTAAAATAAATTATGAATAATTTTTTTCCCTATAAATATTAATAAAAAAATTTATCCAAACAATTTGAGTCTCTTATATGTACCCAAGAGTTTCAATATTAAGTCGTATATATAAAAAAAAATAGCGAAAAGAAGTAACCTACCATGTTTGTCAACAAATCTCAAAAAAAAATATTGAAATAATATATTAATAGGATATAATAATTAATAAAATTTTAAATTTATATAATATTAATAACTTTCAAATAAAAAAACTAAATCATTAATCATTTTCGAACGGAAATAATATATTTTCATATTTTTCATTTATTTAATAAAAACATTATTATTTTAAATATTATATATACTCACTTCTATTCAATGATATATGTACACAATACTAAAATAAATAAAAATATAATATAAGAAGGTATAAGTATAATATTATAAGTTACTCTAGAAAGGTCCATTTAAGCTGGCCGTTTCCATTTTGCCTGTACAGCACATGGCCCACAGGAGTTGTTCCACACAAATTAACATTGGGGCCCACCATATCTGTCCACAGCCTCAGCATATTGACTTTCAGCATCATTTCTATCTTGTTTCAATACAATGTGAAACTTGGATAAATTAGATGAGATTGATTAAGAAAATAAAATAAAAACATTATTTAAAAAACAGAAAGTTAAATACTTAAATAATATATTAAAAATGTTTATTATAAAAAATATCAATAATATATTCAATAGATATTTAGTAAATATTTAAGTCAGTTTATTAATAATTAGAAAACTATATTTAAAAATTTAAATATACATATATATGACCATTTAATTAGTGCTTGTTTATTATTTAAATAAACTCTTGGAGAAACATAGACCGATAAGTAACTTACGTTTTCTTTTGAGTCCCGCGAACACTACATAGGTTCATGTCAGTAAATAAAATAAACACGTTAGTTCAATATTACAAAGCCTATTTATCTGATCATAGTTGCAAGTTTTTTATGGTCTAGAGAACCTTCCTCCCATGCCCAAGACTTGTGTAAAGTACAAAGTATGAGACTATAAGACAATTTGTTTAATAATAAAATACTATAAATAAAGAAAATGTTAAATATATAATTTAATATCTACATTTATCTAAATTATCAATTTGATTAAAAAGTTATTAAATTAATCTTTGTAAACATAAACTTTATTGATTTGATTTCTATTATCACACGGAGATAGTTAACTTTTTTTATTTTTAATTTGATACCTACACGTGTAATATATTTTTAGTTAATTTTTCAATATAAATAATTTTTTATATTAAAAAATAATATATTATAGGAAGTAATTTTAAAACGTGCTAAACATACAGAGACAAAAAAAGTACATGAATAATATGACCAAAATGATAACATACATATGTAGAAATTAATTTAATAACTTTTTATAAATAATAACCAACTTGAGAATATGCCACTGAGTTTAAGAATTAAATTAAATGTTTAACCTAAAGAAAATTCACCTTAGAGTAAGTCTAACTAGTCAGAATTAAAAAAATTTAAAGAAAAAAAAATCTTAGATTTCCAGAATCACCTCAAATATTCCTTACCAAGCTAGTGTTGAACAACTTTAAAATCGGACATTTTTGCTTTAGTTTATGGACGATATGTTTATATCATTAATTTGTATTCATATAAAACACAATATTGAAGAAACTTTTTTCAACATATCCATAACAACTTTATTAATATTAATTTTATTTTCTTAACAAAATTTAACTTAATTATACTCTTATTATTGTCAAAATTCGATTTTGATTTACCTTTTTTTTATGTGAATTTGCTTTCACATTATTTTAGTTAGACAATTTTGTTTCATAAGAAAATACCAATGCAATGGTGCAAGAGAGTACCAGGTCGGTACTACTGGAGACAGATCCATAAATTATTAAAGAGGTTGATTTTTTTTTCTTGTTTCATAATTATTTAAATATTTAATAAATAATGTTTTTTACAAAAAAACATTTACTAGTTTTACTCATAAAACTTAAATGGATTTTTATTTCAAACGATTAAAAGGAGATGCATGTCTTATTTTGTTTTAAAATGTTGCTAAAAAATCTAGGTATTATAACTCGTACTAATTTTTTATTTCAAATTTTTAAAAATTCTTTCATCTCACAGGCACACGACACACGACAATCAAGAAGATTCCAAACAATAATATTACAATTAGAAGAATAAAAAAACAAATTCATCTGATACAGTAATACTTGAAAGTCATCGGATCTTATAATCAATTATATAATATATATAAATCTTTTTTTAAGTATCACGTTATTATTTTTATTAAATATTAAATTAGATGGATGAGAACTGTATAATTAAAACAATAAAAAAAACATATTTGCTCAAGAAAAATAAGAAAATCAAAATCGATTTTTGATCCTAACAAGAAGAAAAAAAAATTAAACATTTAGTATTTCATTCCATTTTTATAATTTAAATACTACAACAATTTGCCATAATTAATGAATCATTTGAAATTTGCTCAAGTATGCAGTACTAGGCACAAATACGAGATTAATGAATTATAAAAGTAATACCACAGTAATATATTTGTAAGTTGCAAGACTTTTTTTTCTAAAGATTATAATTTATCATATAATAAATGATTAATTTTATAATTGATATATTAAAAATTATATTAATAATAATTTATAATTAGACAAGAGTGTAAAACTAGTACATAACTATTAAAAAAAGTTTAATATATTTTTTAAAATAAAATTTACAAGTTCAGAATATTATAGAAATATATATTTTATTTAACAAAATTCACAGAAATTATAATAAGAAGATATATTAGTATTGTTTCTGAAATTGTATTATATCTCTGAAATGAGTGAATGACGCCACTTCTTTTGTCTTGGTTAAACGTAGCTTACAAATTTCGATGTAACGACGTACAGCCATGACGTACTCTGTGGTCTGCACCGACAATCAAAAAAACGTATTCGTAATGCGCGTCACCACTGCATCCTATCCAGACACTCTGGCGTTGACGAGAATCCTACTCTCCTTCATTCATTACTTTCTTGAAAATAAATGTATATTTATTAATAATAATCTCGTTCCAATAAAATAAAAATAATATGAACCATAAAATTTGTTATCTAAATATATAATATAATTATATACTCAAATTTTAAATTTAAGATTATTATTGAAATTAAAATAAATTTATATAAATTGATTTACATGTTTAATAAACATATTTTTAAATAATAATATTTATTAAAAATATAATTAAAATATAAGTTTTAATATTTTATATAAAATTAAAAATATCAATCAATATAATATTTTTAAATACTAAAACGTTAATCAATTGAAATGAAGAGAAAAGTAGTTTGTGTTACACAAGTAGCCATAAAAGTTGTTGCATAAAGCAACACGGGGGATCCATGATCGTTTTTCCTTGATGAATATGTTACTAGTAAAGAAACTACCCGTGTGTAGTAATGCAATTTTATGAATTATTAGGCATTTTCTGTGTTTTAATACTGATAAAAAGATGTGTATATATATAGTTTAAATTATATCAATTTTAAAAATAAATGTTTAATTTAATATAATGGAAAATTCATTTTTTAAAATTTTTTAACTTTTTAAATTGATTTTTGACCTTGAATTGATTTTTTTTAAGATAAAATATTTTTAATTATTTAAAATATTTCAAAATATGATTTTAATTCCTATAAAAAATTTCTCACCAAAAAAATTTCTATAAAAATTTAATATATTTATCAAAAGTAATATATTATTAGTCATTTTTTAAGACTAAAAATATTTGTTTATGTTAAAATTTAATGATTAAAAATATATTAGATTTTAACAAAAATTAAAATCAAATTATTCTCTCTTTTATAGTGACTCTGCAAAGAAAGGGAAGGAATCTGCTAAAACCCGCGCGTGCTAAATGCAGCCACATCCATTTGACCATATCAATGGATTCACAGCTCTAGCGTATTCATAATATTTTTTAAGTAGTGTTATTTTTCTGTATTTTCATAATATTTATATTTTATTATGATGTTTTTTCCATAAAAATATTTTTAAATATTATTATTTTTATAATACTGACAGATATAGAAATTAAATCTTTTTTTATTATATCTTATTTTATTATTTTTTTATCTTATCTTACGAGAAAAATATTACGTGCGAAGTGAAAATAACTTTATCTATTTCTTACATGCACACACCAGTAGGAGTAACCAGGGAGAGGGAAGTAATTAACGACGCGTTGCTTTCATAATAGTCGTTTATACATATGTATGCGCGTATTTAGTTAGTGCATATCTTATAATTTACTTAAAAATACCTTAAAACTATAATATTTTAAATAAACAACAAATATTTAATTAAAAGTAAAACTTTTTAAAGAACTTTAAGAAATATTTTTCTTCATAAATAATCTTAATCAATTATTTAGAATTCAAGTGACAATGATATTAATGTACTTATTTTAAGGTTTTTTCACATATATCGAATATAAGAGGTAATTATGTTTACCAAGTATAAGTACTTTTTCAATGAGAATTGATTGTTTCACTGAATCCATCCTCATCAGCGACAAGCATTATCATTATTATTTAATAATATATTATCAAATTATTATAAATTTTATTTTAAAAAGTCTTTTTTTTAAGCACGAGTTTACATATTAAAATAAATATTAAGTTCTTAACTTTGATTTACAATCTTTAAAACATTTCAAAAATATATAATTGATAAAATCCTTCAAAATGAGTCAATTCATGTTTGTGTCACCATCCTTTAACTCGAGAAAAGTCCTGATAAAAAAGTAGCAGCAAATGGATCTCATTAGATCTTCTATCTATCAATCCTTTTCTATATACCCAAAAAAAACCATTACAGAATGAAGTCACGATAAATAGCTATAAAAAAAATTACGATAAATGTTTTTGACGAATAAGGGGAATCTATAATTTATTTTATTTTTATCGTAACTCATGAGTACCTTTTTTTTGTGTGTAAAACTCACAAGTACATTCATTCCAACGTATAAAAAAAACTATTAAGTACTTTATCCCTTTTGTAAGGTTTCTCTTTTAGCAATTGCTTTTTACAGTATGTTTAAATTATATTTTACATATTCCTAATTATAATATGGAGTGTGTAAATTAAATTTTATTTACAACTAATGTTTAATAAAATTACGAGTGGGTTATGTCTAAAGATAACATTTTTAATAATTTACGTAGATGTAATGAAAAATATTTTCTCATTATTATATTAAATCATGATTTATAGAAATATATTATAAGCGTTCGCAAATATAGAGAATTATTTTGGTAAGCTTAGCTTATGTGTAAACACACAAAATTGGTTTTTAGTAAATAGTACTATTAAACCCTTTGTTTAAAATATAAACACAGTAATTTGATTTTATAATTTATATTCCAATTTAATTAAATCTATTTAAGTATTTTAAAATTATTGTTAGTTCTTAGTTTTTTATCATAAAAACATGATTTGTTCACCCTGGAGATTTTGATGAATGAAAAAAATATTTACGGGTTACATACGTTAATATTGTATTGATAGCCACTTGGTACTATTGTTTTCTAGTTTTTGATGTTGTCAGTGTTGTACCTTCTCACGCAGTGGGGTCAGCAAAGTGGAAGTACTGCTCCTTGTCTCCCTCTATTTTATATTTTTATTCTACCTTTTTTTTTTCCATGTGACTCTATCCAGCGAATCTTGTTCTCAAACTTGACGCGTGAGTTCCAACCAAAAAATAAAAATTAACTTGACGCGTGAGTAAGTGTTTCTGCGCGTGTCTTTCCCCCGTATACCATGGAGAGTACTAGCCTACTACGTTTACGTGAGAAATAATATTCAAAGAGAATATTTCAATCAGGTAATTAGAAAACGATTAAAATAAAGATCATTTTAAATAATTTTAATTATTCACACATATATATAATTGTAAGACTAAGATTTGTTTTTCTTATTCATTTTAAATTATTTTAAATTATTTTAATTATTATATATAATTTCTCACACATACTATAAAAGAGATGAACAATCAAATTATTTTAATAATAACTTAATTTTTTTTATTAGTCTAGCTATTAGAATTAAATTACTCATTATAACTGTTAAATTAATATATATATATATATATATATATATATATATATATATATATATATATATATATATATATATATATATATATATAATGTAAATAATTTATTTAAAATTAATTTTAGCATGACTTGTTTCTTACCTCTCTCTCCTATGGAAGTCTTTGTCTCCCATCTTGTTGGATATTTCTCATGTCTGCTTCATAATTGATTACTTGTACAGAAATTCATTAAGTGGACACTCCTGATTTTGATCAATATCCACGTATACTTGTAAATAAATAAATTTAAAAAATAAAAAATAATTGTACTAATCAACTATTCTTTCAAAATACATAAGTCAATTAACCCAAGCATTGAGACATAAAATAATTGTACTAGTAAAATATATATTTAAAATACTTTAAATTTATCGGTACACTAATAAAAATACTAACTTTTAAGTTATTTACAATATATATGCGAGGTGTATTGTAATTTTATACTAGTGGTACTTGGCATATTATAGTATTCACTCTCATCCTAGTAACAAACATAAATATTTTTATATACCATCCTATAGTATAGTTTTTTAAACGATCACATGAGTTTAAAGTAAAATCATACGTGTAAAAATCATTATATTACATTATATTATATTTGAATTGTCAATATTAAAAGATAAATATATATTATTTATTTAAATAGTTATTATGTACAATTGATTTTTAATCTTGATCATTCATATATTATTATATGACTTATTTATAATTTTCATTTAATAAACAAGATTTTTTACTTGATATAATATAAAGAGTGTATTAAGTGAAAATTGTGATTTTAGACCAATAATCAAAATTAAAAGACAAATGCACATAATTATTTTCAAGTAATCATGTTCCTACTATTGTGAGAAACGTGAAAATAAATATATGTTATTATACAATATTTGGAGGATTAAGATTAAAAGATAAATATAAGTAACTTTTTAAGTAGTAATCAGTAATATGGATCATTAACTTTTAATTTTGATAATCTAAGTATAGTTGTGTAATATAGATTTGTAGTCCTTAATTATCACTATAAACAAACATTTTTATTTGATATGTTCTTTATATATAGAGTTAAATATAGTGGTTTGTGATTGAATGACTATTTAAAATTAGTTTATATTTAATTGTATAGTTTTTTTTTTCTCATAACTTATATAAAAATGTAAATGTATTTATGAAATAATATTTTTAAAACAAAGATTTATATAAATTAAAGTGATATAGAACTTATGTTATCATAAATTTATTTAAATATGTACCAATATTCATAATAATGTTGATATATTTTTTAAATATTTATGTACATATATACTATTTTTTTAGAATGTACGTAAATAGTAATATATACTTATATGAAATTTAAAAACAATTAAGAAATATATTAAAAATTATAATAATATAAAAATTGTCAATCGTAAACTCAACGTCCGTGAAGGACATGAGTTGTTATACTAGTATACATGTAAAGGAAAAAAAATATTAGAAATATTTAATTAAAAGAATAAAAAATAATAATATTGCTCTCTAAATTGTGTGTTGTAATTTATATATAAGAATTAAATATTTAAATTGGCGCTGAATATCCGATAGTAGAGTTGATCCTATATACGTTATATTGAAAATGAGAAATGAGAAACGAGAACAGTGATATGATATGCTACTAATGTTGTGTGTAATGCATTGGTGGTATTTGGTAGGATGATATTATTGACATCGTTTGAGAATTAAGCCTTCGGACTCGTCACATTTGAGTTATTAATTATTATATTTACATTTTCACACTCAATAGTAATTTGATTTGTTTATTCACGTACTTTAATTTTACAATCTTAATATATAAATGAAGCAATGTGACTCGCCAACTATTTGCAAAGCATTTTCCATTTTGGTATTCTTACTGCGAATGATAAAACAACAAATGGATGGTGCTGAAATTGGGCTGGACCACTACCACCTTCTTCTTATCTCCTCCATAAAAATCACAATTAATCATTCTCATTTTTAACCTATATTCATAAAGCTTATTTTACAAGAAATATGTTTTTTTTTTTATAATAAAATGAAAAACACTAAATTTTGTGAATTAATCCTATAAGAAGGGTTAAAATTGAATTCAAACATACAAGTCACATGTGTGAGTTTGAATCAGCGTTTGTAAATTAATTTTACAAAATCGATTTTGGTTAAAATTAATTTTGAACTTTTGTGATTTATACTCAAATGTTTTTGTTTTAAAAACAAGTTAGTAGTAAAACTTAGTATAAAATTCTTGATCCAATGTAAAACTAAACTAATTCTAACCATTACACATAAAACTAAGCTGATTTTATTTCAAACGACAGAAATAAGGAAATATAATAAAATTTTCTATTACCGAAAAAATCTATTTCAAACAATAAAAATTTCTATAATTCATATGATATGAAGTATTTCAAAAAGAAAGAAAGTATAGAAATAATTTCTTACAAAATTTGTTGAGCAGCATAATAATCGTCCACGTAACAAAATTCATCAAGAATTACTATGGACTACAACTTTTCTTATTTGTCCCCCTTTTTCACTAGCACGGAAAGAACTTGTCTATAAAATATTATTGTTGATCAAATCTCATATATAATAATCCATACTATCCTTTCAAGTTTTAAAAGACTCTCTAACCTAATAGGCATAACAACAATCGAATAAGACAAACAATGATCTCACAATTACATGGACCTCATAAGCACAAAAGGAGCGAAGTTATTAAATATTATAATTGAAACCTGTTAATATATATATATATATATATATATATATATATATATATATATATATATATATATATATATATATTATATATATATATAAACTATAAAGTTCAGAGGGCACAACTCACACCTTCCCCTATAGATTTGTCCCTAACTGGACTCACGTTATGTCAAACTAAAATCCAAACCCGACCAAATACTTTCAAGCTATTTCAAGTTGAAGTCTGAACTCGAATTGAAGTTTGTTGTCGAGATATAAGTTGAAGATTTGAAGGCAAAAGTTGAAATCGAATAAATTAGGATATAGAAGTTAGATTCGACTCAAAGGGAAGTTAACAACATTTATGTTTGGCATGCAAGTTGAGATACATGGTAATTTTTGATAAAGTATTTGTTCACATGAATGTATAACATTATTTGACTGTTAGGGTTAAAACTTTGAATAAAAACTTTATGTTCTAATTTTAATTTTAGTTGTTGAAACAAAGACTCTACCATACCACATGTATCATGTATTATACATTAATAACAACCAGTTTGAATTGATATTTTTAAAATTTTTATTTTTTAAATATAATCTAAAATATTTTTAAGATAAATAATAACATGTATTTAATAAGGATTATAGTATACAAATGAATACATTGTTTTATCAATTATTAATATTTTATCTTATAAAACATATAATTTAGTCATTTATAATTTTTTTTAATTATTTATATCTCAATTTCTTATAATTGAATATTATATTATTTTTTATTTTTATTTTATTTTAGATATAAACTTGTTGTATTTTAATAAAACATAAAGTTAAGTATTATGATAGATTTGATTTGGATTTTTATGTGTAATTTGAATATTAATTAAGAACACTTAAATGATGCCTTATTTTATTTTTTAGTGTTATAAAATTCTGTTATTATATTTATTTACTATTATTTTTTATTAAATCTTAAATTAATGTGGTGATTTGTTCGATTTTAAAAAGATCTGCACGTGTTTTTTCCTCTGAAAATTATTTAAATATAAAAAATTGACATTCGGAGGGGATATTGTATATAATTTCTTTATTTTATGCTCATATTGAAAAAATATATCCCAAAGTTAAAGATAAAACAATTTCTTGTTTTAAATCAGTATTAGGAAAGCATTCAGTTTGTTTTTTCTTTCTTTCTCCTCTTCCGTCATGTTTGATTGGTTTGAATTGTCATGCGCAATAGTTAATATCTTTCTTTGATCTCACGTTATAAGCTTTTGCCTTGCTAATTAATTTTGGTCCAATGCTCTTTTAAGAGAACTTTCATACTAAAATTTAAAACAAGTCCGGGGGAGTTGTGTCGACTATAACAATTTTGGATAATACGCCACAAGAAATAAAAGTGCTTTACATTTCATACAACTATTTACTTTTATTTATTTTAGCTTCACAAACATACTGCGGCTAATTTACTGGTAAGCAAGCAAATGGAAGTTAGTTACATTTTATTGAGTTAGAAATTACTTAAAATTTTCCAATGAAACCAAAATAGTCTGGATTAGGACTAATCTTTTCAAGTATTAAGATTCATTTAAATATTTAGATTTTATAATATTAGAAGGACTCATTTCTTAAAGTTTGTCTTATTTACTTGATATTGATATATTTTTTTTAAGATTTAATATAATTTTAAAAAAATTGAATTAATTTAAAAGTTAATTTTAAAAAATATTTTATAGCAAGATCTTTTTAAGTACATAAAAAACCATTTAAAAATAAGATAATAAATCTAAATTAATGTATAGGTCAGTAAACTTAAATAATCAACAATTATATATAATCTTAAAATATTATTGAAAAAAATTAATTATTATTATTATTAAGTTTATATAATATTTATATTTTAATGTACTTTAAAGAAAATGTGTGAAAAAAAAAATATTTCTACCGAAAAAATTTATTCTTGTAAAAACAGTTGATCCAGACACAAATGTACTTTATCTTTTATTCTTCGTAAGTATTCATTTTTAAAAGCAATGTTATTAGTTGATTCATGCACAAACACACTTGAGCGTTTGAATATTGAATTCAACTCATGAATTATCTTTTAGGTTGAGATGGAACCTTTCCACATTGGTCTATGTCGACGTCATTCTAAGCCGTGTTACTGTTTCTGTGCTTACCAAACAGGACCAATTGCGTTGCATGAAATGAATGAAAGAAAAATATCTGCATTACCTCATTTAGAATTTAATTGTGTATCACTTTTGCTTTAAAACGTCCCTACTTCATTCGATAATTTGAAGATAAGAACAAACTGACCCATTTTCTTCTTCGGATTAGAAAAAACGTATTACAAAGTATGTTGATAATATTTTTTCAAAGATAAAATTGACTGGTTATAGTCGATTATATATATTTTTTTATATTTAATTCCTTAATACTTTTATAATTTGTTACACAGTTCTTCTCCCACAAGGAGTGCCTAAAAACAATTCCAAATGCTCAATGAGACAAAAATAAATAAAAATAAAACAAAATTGCAATAACTACATTTTAACCGTTAATATTTTATCTCAGGTTATCTAAACTTTATCTGTGCCGCTAATTTAAATTTAAATACTTTATATATGTAACGATAACAATTCAAGTGGTCTCACTTTTACCTAGGCACATGTTAAGTGGGGCTTGAGAGTTGACTTTCCTATTTTCCTCCTTGAACCTTGTATTTCTAATAAAAGTAAGAACTATTATTTGATTTTTGCACTCAATATAAAAACTCTAAAGTTGGCCGACAAGTTAGAGTAGTGGGATTTGATTTGTTAGTAACGTGCCGTTAGAGCGCGATCAATAAGCGTGTCCATAATTTAATTAAATATAATAAATATGTTTTGTTTGTTTTTTTAAGAAAGAATAATTATATTTCTAAACAATATTTTTCAAACAAACATTAAGGAAACGTAAACGTAATTAAATGTCTGTTTTAAAAAATAATTATATAATAATCTATATCGTGAAACTTCATGAAATATATATATATATATATATAGTCTTAATGTGAAACATTTTAAAATAAAAAATACAAGAAAGTTAAAAATCACTTTAACAAATTTAAATATGTTCTGTACGAACTCTTAAAAAAAAAATGTAGGAATAAACTATACTCTTGAAAAGATTTATGATCAATGTTTGAATATAAGTCAAGTTGCTTTTAACTAGAAAGCAAATTTAACCCATAACTTTTTAGTTGGTTCAATTTATTCAACTTAGACTTGTCATAAAAACCTTCTCCTAATCTACTATCTGGTAAAAACTAAAACAGCCCCATCAATGTCCCTTGTCAATCCGGCCTTCCTAACTATAATTCCCTTCTGGCTGTATACTAATATACTCTATACAAACAGCTAAGGGTCCTTTAACTAATAAAACTGATAAAAGTTACGACAAACAATGAACTTGTGACTTGTGAGATCCACTTTTCACCTCTATTTTCAACAATCAATGTATCAACACATTAATCCTAAACAGAAAATAAAACTGATGTTAACTAATAAAACTGATTCATAATGCGACATATATGCTTCCCTAGGACGTACGCATGAGGCGATTTCGATGTTGGCTAATCTCTGACTAACTTTTTTCAAATTGGTCAGAGTATTGGTTATCCACTAAACTACTATTTTGTGAATTTATCTTTTGCTACCTCATATTATGAAATTCCATCCTCATGGAAGTCCCGTTTACAGCATCGGGTATTCAATCAGTTACAATCATGGATGGGAAAAAACCCACATCAGAATATAAAATTAAAGCGCATGCATTGCAAAACTTCAATTATTGCTAAATTCATATAAAAATTCTGAGTATCAGGTTGCAGAAACTAAATACACATGCATATAGCCTTTGTACTCTTGGCTCCGAATAGTCTTTTCTCCCTCTTCAAGCTACAAGAAAAAAATGCATCCCAATTGAGCATCACCAAAACACAGAACAATAAAACACTACTAATAATCAGTCTGTGATCCACCCCTCCAATACTCAAATAGTTAATCCTATATAAAAAATGACCCGATCAAGCATTAATCCTAAATTACTTGCAACAGACCAAAAATTTACCATAGCATGCGATTGAGATCTAAACTTGTGGACACTGTCAATACTCAAAAGGCATGAATGCAAAATACCAAAAATATTGATACTTCAACATATTAATTTGTAAATATAAAAATGGCACACAATGAAGAGTATACAGGTAATTTGGAGTATTACTTATGAAACTAACCTCTAACATACAAAGCAGTAAGTCCTTTACGGACAGGGGACATTCCCCTATAGTTGTTTAACACTTCCATGATGCTCACTATTCTACCATAAAGCCTGAGGACCTACTGTCCCATGTTAGGGGGCGGTGGAGGAAGACGGACACCCTGGTTCTGCATTGGTTGGGCAGGAAAACCTTGTGGAGGTGGCATTGATGGAGGTCTAGCACCCATGTTAAAACCTGTTGTCCCACTGGCAACAGGGGGTGGGGGTGGGACAGATGGCATTCCACCAGAAGGAGCAGGTCTAGGACCATTAGCTGCCATAGGAGGAGGTGGCATTGACCCCGGCATTGGAGGTGGAGGAGCTCGAGGAGGATTTGCCATAGGTGCACCAGGAGGTAGCCCTTGTGGAGGAGGTGGAGGTGGTGGTAGTGGAGCTTGGGGTGGTGGGGGCAAAGGCCTTGGTGGAACACCAGATGCTGCTGTGCCATTGGCTGTAGAGGCAGGCTGTGGTTTGTTCGTCTCTGGTGGCTTGGTTTTAAAATACAATTGCAACTGCAGACAAGTATCAATTCAAGTCATCAGTGGCAGATGGTGGAAATTAAAAATCAATAATGCACAGCACATAAACAGAAATAATTAAGGAAAGAAAGCAAGAAAGAAGACATAATTGCCAACCTTGTTCTGCTGTTTAGTGAATGAATAATTAGTTTGCATTGATAGTTACAAGAAACAATTAAAATGCAACAATTTGGATTTTCTTGACCAACCATGTGTTTGGATGTCTAAGGACCACGTGTATGTGTGCATCAGCTTAATGTAAGGTCAAAAGCAGGTTTTAATCAAAATAATTATCATTTCTTCACAAGAAACATTTATCAAATATGCTGCAAGACCATCCAGATGTAGTATCGCACCATTTCTTGTATCAAATGGATCAATTTTTCATGGTCTGGGATCAGTGCGTAGATTTTCATTGGCTTGTATCAGTCTACAACTAATCATTGTGTATGGGTTTTATTGTTCCTTTCTTGTAAAATTAAAAGCTAGCCTATCACTAATTCTTAGTTCCACAATCATGTTTCTGTTTCGAAATAAGTTTTTTCTTTTTGTTTTTGCATGGATGGAAACATTAACTAATTCCGAATCACACACACAAAACACGTAAACAATTGGATCGATCGAGTTTTCCATCACAAACAGAAAAGAAGAGTGAAAATACTAACCGTAAACATCTTGGAGTCTGGATCCCAGTGCGAGAAAAACTTAGGAGTGGACTTATCAATCTCTGTGCTAGGCACCTGAAAATGTAGACTAATGAGAACAGAGTGCGAATTTCCACAACACAGAAAAAAGAAAACCAAAAATAAAAGTGCAAAGAAAGAAGAAAACAATATACAGAGAAGAGTAAGAAAATACCTTGAAAGCAACAATTTCATAGGGTTCAGCTGCAAACAATAGATACTGATATCTTTTATCAAAGGGTTGCACCCTCTGTAACCATTAAAACACGAAATATTAGAACTGGAGCATATTGAAAACAAGTAGAGAAAAAGGCAAATCAATAAAATCAGAGTCCACCTGTTCGTATGAGGACATAAAGCGGTGTCTGGGCTTGGTGAGGTCTTCAATCTCAGGATATTCAATCTACATGAATACAAAATTAAAAAAATGATATAATGTTAAAAAGAAGTGCTAAATTGGAATAAACAAAAAATGAACCTGGAATAGGAGAGATCTCTGCTTGGTCTCAGGATCATACTGCTTAGTGACACGGTAGCCAGGGCGACCAATCTTAACTGCAAGCAAATAAAATGTTAGTTTTAATTACTGAATTAAAAAAAAAAAAAAAAAGAATGAAATTGAGTGAGGGAGGGAATTGAAGGATGCCTGTTTTGCGAAGGGTGACTTTGCGCTTGTGGGGTTGGGGCTGGGCAGGGGCGTCCTTGGCCTCGCGAGCAGCACGTTTAGCCAAGTTGGTTTGGTGGCGCTTGCCCTGAGTGTGGGCCAAGTAGTTGCCCTCGTTGTTGTGGAGAGTGAGACACAGTTTGCATTCGTAGCTCCCAAGGTGGTTGCGCATGAAGTAAGGGTCCTTCGCAAGGTCTATCGTCTCCAGAGCCAGTCGCCGGAGACGCTCTCGCCGGTCGATGGCTTCGTTCTGCGCCGTCGCCGCCCCTCCGCTCCCTGGCTTCGATCCCCATTCTCGATCCATTACCGAATTCCCGAACCAGGTTGCATATTGGTGAATGAGATTATATTCTTACCTCCCTGTTGGGCTCTTGGGCTGCACTGGACTAGCCCACTATCATTTCCCTACTTTCTTCGTCTTTTTTACCCATTAGGTATCATTTTTTATAATTACTGAAATCCACAGATTTTGAAATATTATTCAAATTAAGATAAGTTGTAGATGAGATATACCATGTCTGAATAAAAATCGTGAGTTTTATTTTTTAATTAAAGTCTTAATTCAGTATACAACTTATTTATTTAATAAATTGGTAATATGATATACGACTTTTTTTTATTTTAAATATTAAAGTCGTAAAACGTTATACAAGTTTTATTTTTATTTATTTTAAATATTCTTTAATATTATTTACAAGTTTTTTTATTTAACTATAAATTATAATTTTAATTATATATTTTTATATACAAACTAATATATTCTTATTACTTAATTTTATAGATTATTTTAATATTTAACTATATTATTATATACTTTTGAATAAATAATGTTATTATAAATATATATACAATTGAATATAATAATGTTATATATTTATTATATTATAGATTAATATTTAAACATAATAGTTACTGTTATAAACAATATTTATAATATATAATAATTTATGTATAAATAACAACTATATTATTTATAAAGTTGATTAAAATAAGTTTATAAAATTAGCAGTGGGGTGATGTTTCACAAGAAGTCTTCTTCTCTCTCGTGGTAGTTGCACTTCATGTGCTCCTCTTTGACATTGCTACATTTCATGTATCTAAGTATGTTTTTGAAAATTATATTATGCAATGTATATCTAACATATATGTCAAAAACTCACATTTAAAGACAATAATAATAAAAACTTAGTGTAAGACACTATGTTAATTATTAATTTGATCAAAAACATTCTGTGACACGTGAAGTTTAACATTATCAAAATAGTTTTAGGACAAATGATGCATGATGAGCAACATTATTATATTTGTTGTTGTTTTTTTAATACTCAAACTTTAGTCTTTTTATATTAGTTGTTTTTTTTTAATACTCAAACTTTAGTTTTTTTACAGGAGAATTGTGTTAACTTTAAAGACTGAAATTTAGGTATTTTAAAATGAAAGAGAATTTGATTTGTTCCGAGAATGGTGTATAAAATACATATTTAATAAAAAAAAATATGAAGGTTTAATTAAAAGAATGGAAAAATAAGTAACATTAATTTTTAATATATGTATGGTAGTTTATAACATAGAAATATATTTATTTAATTGAATTTGGTAAAGTTGACAAATTTAGATTAAAATTCAAGATCTCAAAATAATTGAGTCAAAAAATACTTGTAAAATGGTGACTCGAAATATAAGCCACTATTTTCTTTCATAAATTATTTTTTTTTATTTTAAAAACTCTATTAAAATTAATGTTGGTCAATTGGTTCCAAAAAAAAAAAAAAAAAAAAAAAACACAAGTTCCTTCCATTTTGGAATAAACCAGATCACCCGCTTTTGCAGCTTGATCTGTAGGACCGGTTTGGCAGGTGTAATGTTTAAGAGCTAGTCCTGTAGTGTGTAACGGTTCATGCAGAGTGAATAGCATTAGCAGAAATATTGAAAATAACAGGCGACAACGACCAATGTGATAGCTCAAAGCTGGTTTGTATGAAAAGGAATATGTCGTTTCCTGTTATTGTTTGTTCTCTACCGTCGATACCAATCCCAGGGCTGTGTTGTTGCAGAGGGATTTACAATTGCCTCCCACTCTGATATTTGATGCCATCCTTGGATTTACTAATAGTGCCATCCGTTAGATCTAGAGCTAGCATTACATTTTGGACTTGGACAAAGCTCTGAATCTATCAAGTTCAAAAATACACGTCTACGTCTATCTTCCTTGTGATAAAATTCAAAATGTAAATTGAGATTAATTAAATTAAAAATAAATAAATATTATAAATAATATATATAATTTTATACTATTATTTAATTATAAATATAATATGTTTGTTTGATAATAAAATAATGTTTGACACCACTTTCTTTTTTTTTTTTTTTTCCTCTTAGGGAGAGGTTGGGTTAAATACTTATTCATAAAATTTATTAAAATAAATAATAGTTTATTTTTATAAGTTTAATGACGATGCATTGACTGCATAAATTGTTTTATAATGTGAATTAATTACGTATCATTATATATGATAAGTTTATTGATTTTTATGGTAGTTATTTTAAAAATTATAAAAAAGAGAATTTATGATTGAATAATAGTATAGTATTATTTTAAAAGTTATACAAAAAATTTTTTATGATTCAATATTAATATAAAACTGTTTTATACCATCAATATTTAGTACATATTTTATTTTTTATTAAAAAAATTCCTTTGAATAGCTTGTGAAAAGTTTTTTGTTGACTTATTTTTAAAGTATAGTATTTGAATCTCATGTATGACATACTTTTTTTTGTGCTTTTTAAAAGTTTAGATACACATCCCTCGACAATCTTTCAGCTATATCAAATTATTCTTTTTTTTTTAATATACATTGACTTCTCAAGTTGATCAATATACATAAAAAGTTATTAAATGAATCTATAACGAATCTGTGTTGAAAGTTACCTTTCTTATTTTTACTTTGATTTCTTGTAACATGTTATTAATTTCATCTTGTATTACATTCTTAATTTAGTACATGTACTTACAAGACATTATTAAATCAATCATTATAGGTATAATTACTATCCATTTAATCCTCATTATGGAGTTACATGTGGACTTGCTCTCTAATAATCTTAAATGATCCTTTATGTAAAATTTCACTTTCATCATGTGATTTTTCTTACTCTTTTTCTAAAACTAAACAAAAGACCAAATCAAATTAAAAAAAATTATTTTAAATGATTTTTAAACTAAACATAATTATTATTTGAATTTGGATATGTTACACTATTTCTTCTAACCAATTTTGCAACTCGAGCCATATTTGAGCCATAAACAAAATATATAGAGCTCAAACCAATCAAGATAATCAACCTATCAGGTTTAATAAATATTATTTCAAAATTTACCTTAAATAAAATACTTAATTTATTCAGGTTAAGAAATATGTTATATAGCACAATATTCTCAATTACAAAAAAAAATAATTTAATTTCAATGGTGTAACAATAGTGACTAAATAAAGATTTGAGAGAAAAAAATTATTGAAGGTCAATGGTGAGGGTGAAACTCCTCCCGATAGGTTAATAGTTAACAATCCACATAGAAATGTTCAAAATTAATTTCAAATGTATCATGAGGGAGGATAAAGACTAGACTGATAATGATTGTACTTATAAGAAATGATTTAATAATGTTTTAAGTAAATATACCAAATTAAAAATATGCTATGGTATAAAAAAAATAAAAACATGCTACATGTATAAGAATTAAATTAAAAGTACGATACATGCATAATAATCAAATTAAGATGGTACTACACATATAAAAATTAAATTAAGAGTGTGTATGAGAATCAATTGTCAATGTAAATATGTTAGACAACATTACGACAACATAAATTAAATCGGTAATGTTTGCACAAAGGAATGCTAGTTAAATAACTTGCTATATATATGGACTAAATTGAAAATTTGCAACATATATCAAAACCAAATTATATATTAAATCGTCCACTAATGCATGTGTATTTTTAATATTTTTATTGTCATTAAAATAATTTATGCAAAATAAACTAATTTTATACAATATTTTTACACAAAAAATTATAAATGAAATTATTTTTTTTTTTACGAAAACAACTTTTGGTTTAAAAGAAGTTTCTTAATTACTATAGTTTTAACTTAAAAGCAACTTTTTAAGTAGGAAAAGAGTTGAGTCAAACGTACTCTAATGGTATTTTTAATTACTTATTAAGATTTGTATATCATATCTAATATGTGCATGTAAAAAGGAATTAGTTGAGAAAAAAAATAGATTGACTAATTCTAATAGTAAGTTTCAAAGAAGTGAAAGAGAAGAAAAAATAGGAAAAGATGGAAAAGAAATTAAAAATATGGTTTACTTCCCATGTTTAGTTTCTTAATAACATGGAGGAAAACTAAAATTTATGTGCAATCTATACATTTTGTTTTCTCTCCATTTTGAAAAGAAGAGGAGAGAGAAAACTTTAGTACATAAAAAAATAAAAATATTATTACTTTATATATATTTTTATTTTATTAAAAATATTTATATAATTTTGTATGCATATTTTTCTTTGCTTTTAATTTTTATACAATTAAACAGAATAAAAATATTTTAATTTTTAATACTAAAAACCTGTAAAATCATTTTACTATATTTTTGTTATTTTTTCTCTAAATCAAACAAGATAAAGAGTCTCTTATTTGAAAATAATTAGAAAATTTATAATTTTATAATTAATAAAATTTTCGTATACAAGTGTACTCTTCAGTCACAAATATAAACATTTTTTTAAGTGTTAGTTTTAAATATAATAAATTTCATTATATTTAATAATTAAAAAAGTATTTATTTATTAGAATTTATGTTTTTAATAATAATTTGTTACTCTTCATAAGAAATTCGAATGAAAAAGAATTATTAAATAAAATTACAATAATAGTTGAGTATAGAAGGCAAAGTTATGAGAAGTCAAACTAAAACAAGGCTTGTGAATTGATACAGTGGGGGTAGATGAATTTTATAAGGAAGAAATAAGTTAGAAATATGAAAAGTGGAGATAGCAGGGAAGGAAGCTTGCGTATATTTTTGTTGGTGTGTTATTCGGCAGAAGGTGGTGAGGTGTGTTATTCGGGAGAATTAGAGATCTAGCAAAACCAATACCCGTTTCATCTGTAAGTTATTGTTTTTGTTTTCCTTTTGCAAGATCTACATATTCTCCCCAACTACTATTGCTTTTTGATCTGCCAAATCATGTCTCACAGAAAGGACACCAATGACTATTCTTCATTACCCATTAGCTCATATCTAGAATTGCAGCCTCAAACTGATTCCTCAAAATCCTTAGGAATCCCTTCTTTTGACGAAGCCGAGGTCTATTTGGGATCCAAGGTCGACAACGACGATGACGATTTGGAAATCGATGTCGACAATTATCCCCTTGTTGTTATGGGCCCTAATCACGTTTCTGGTTCTGGGGTACCCGGCGCCGTCTTCAATTTAACCACCACCATTATTGGGGCAGGGATTATGGCCCTCCCTGCTACCATGAAAGTTCTAGGAGTCGTTTTGGGGATTATAATGATTATTATTATGGGAGTTTTGTCTGAAATTAGTGTCGAATTGTTGGTGAGATTTTCTGTTTTGTGCAAGGCATCTTCCTATGGTGAGGTTGTGCAACATGCTATGGGAAGGCCTGCCAGGATTTTGTCTGAAATCTGTATTATTGTCAATAATGCTGGCGTTTTGGTGGTTTACTTGATAATCATGGGGGATGTTATGTCTGGTTCCGTTCACCATTTAGGGGTTTTTGATCAGTTAATGGGAAATGGGGTGTGGAATCAAAGGAAGCTTGTGGTTTTGGTTATCATGGTGGTTTTTCTTGCACCACTTTGTTCACTTGACAAGATTGATTCATTGAGCTTGACCTCGGCTGCTTCAGTGGCTCTTGCTGTCATGTTTGTTGTTGTTGCTTTTACGGTTGCTTTCATTAAGCTTGTAGAAGGACGGATTGATGCTCCCAGAATGGTTCCTGATCTTAGCTCTAAAACCGCCATCTTGGATTTGCTTGTTGTGATTCCCATCATGACCAATGCATATGTCTGCCATTTCAATGTGCAGCCAATTTACAACGAGCTTGAACAGCGCTCTCCTCAGAAGATGAACCGAATTGGAAGGATCACCACAGTTTTGTGCATCCTAGTTTATGCTTCCACAGCCGTGTCTGGTTACCTACTCTTTGGGAAAGACACAGAGTCTGATGTGCTCACTAATTTTGATAAGGATCTTGGAATTCGGTTTAGCTTGGCCTTAAACTATATTGTTCGCGTTGGCTACATTCTTCATTTGATACTTGTTTTCCCTGTTATTCATTTCTCACTGCGCCAAACAGTGGATGCGTTAGTGTTTGAGGCATCACCTCCCTTGTTAGAAAGTAGGAAGAGATCTCTGGGGTTGACTGCGGTTCTGTTGATTCTCATATATATTGGGTCTACCATGATTCCAAACATATGGACAGCTTTTAAGTTCACTGGGGCAACCACAGCTGTTTCATTGGGTTTTATATTTCCTTCTATTATTGCATTGAGATTAAGTCATCAGGGGGATTTAAGCCGTGGTGAATGGATTTTATCATGGTTAATGTTGGTATTGGCTTTGACTGTCAGCATAGTAGGAGTCGTTGGCAATGTCTATAGCCTTGAGAGTAAGTCTTAGACACACGATTTGGTTTCTTTTTCCATAGGAATTATGTGGTGTTTTTTAGTACACAGCATTTGTTTATTGGCTCTGCTGCAATGTGATTCAAACAGCAGAAGGTAGTGGGTGACAGGATTGTTCTGGAATATGAGATAAGTATTCTTGCCCCGACTATGATATATAGGATATGAGATGCACATAAACATTCATAAGTCCTTGAATTTTGAGGAATGATGATTGATGACCAATTGATTCAGTATGAGAGGAATTTGTGGCTGATTAGTTTGCCACAGACATAGCTATGTATACAGTTCTGTTCTTTATGCCAGTATTATCTTTTTTGTTCATTTCATTCATTTTACGCCAAGGATGGCGTTGTAACATTTTGTAACAGATTCCTACAATTGCTTAACTGGCAAATTTCCACGATTTATTTTCATTTTGCAGCATAAAATCTATGTTTTGGTTGTTTTCCATCTACCAAATTTTTCTTTGAACAATGTGTTCTGAAGATTCGAGTAATTCTTTCATATTACTTGTTACTTGAAAATTTGAACTTAATTTTAATCGCTATTCGATGGTTCTTCTGTGAACAAAGCTCCAGGCCAAAGCACATGTTGGCTTGTTGTAAAATATGTGTTTTTGTGAGTGGAGTTTATTTTGACCAGGGAAGTAATGCAGGAGGACCCTGCACAACACCAAAAATGAAAGGACACGGGAGACAAACACTACAAAACCACATTGCATAAGAATCATGCACAATTGTTACATTTGCTAATAACGATATGTAGATTTCACATTGAAAGTAGAATGCGAACAATTTACTTAACATCAGCACAAATTTGAGCCTGTGTGAAGGTGCTTGGCATAAAAAGGTGACTTTTTATGCGGTTTTTCTGGTGAATCTTATATGCAGCTTTATTTGTTTGTCCTTTATTATGTGTTTAATTATGTCATACAGGTCTTACTAGTTGTTTTTCCTTTAGCTTTAAAGCAATGCTAAATTATTCAAATCTATCTTTGCTGCAATACCATCATTCGCTGATTTGGCTTATCCCAGGAGTCAGGGACCAAACCATCATTGTAACATAGATAAGCATTCCCACCTCATCATGCGCTGGGTAGCAACCCACATATTAAGAAAACCGAAAACGTTACAAATTTTTTTTGGCTTGGTCGGTCAAATAATATTATTTATTAGACTCTCAAGTTAACACACATATTATTTCGTGGTAATAATAACACAGGTTGATCATCTCTTGTGAAATAACAGAACCCTGCACATCTGATCCATCGAAGGTAGCTTCAGCCTAATAAACTGGAAATCCCAGTGGCTGATGAATGGGAAAAAAAGGAAAGTATGGGTGCAACTTAATTACTTATTACTAGAAACTCTTAACATTCAAGGCGAGATGTTCCATTTCCTATATTCCATGCCTCTATTTTTCGGCTTAAATCCTATCTTAAACTCTTAGTATTTATTTTATTGTAAAAATAATTTTCTTTCATGATTAACAATATTAATTGTCAAAATTTTTAAATGGAGTTGTAATTGGAAAAAAATGAAATAGATTAAATGTTATAATTCATTGAATTAATCATAACTCTGAATCACCAAGTTGGCAGGACTCAATTTATAGTAAGGATAATTGAAACCAATGCATTGAGCACAACTTTTTATACTTGTTCAAAGTCAAAGTTAATATTATAATCAAATTTGATTACAAATTGAATTCTAATACTTCTTTACGTATTAAGGTCTAAATGATGAATTAAAATTTTGACTCCACCGGATATCATTTGATTGAAATTAGTTAAACGTCGCTGGTCCGATAAAAGAAATGCATAGCCGATATTTTGATTCTTAAGTCCACATATATATTATCTTTTATAATCAAACCGTAAAAAAAATATATTAAAAAAAATTGAGTTCCACCTCAAATAAAAAATACATAAATAGTTGAAACAAATTTCACGATCAAATTAATCTATATTAAGCTGTAGTTTATTTTTATAATCAGATAAAATATTTTTTTACCTAAAAATAATCAAAGTCAAATCATGAACATCATAAACAATTAGTTTAATATAATTCAATATTTTTATAGACAAAAGTAATAAAATATTGAGAACAACTTGTGATTAGTATTCAAATATCTATAACACATTAAAAGTAATGAGATATTGATTATTGAGAACAACTTGTGATTGGTACTCGAATACCGATAACACATCTAGTTTCCCCTTTTAAATGCAGTAACGTGGCGTATCTTTATCCCATTAATGTTTATGAAAGTAAGCACCGTTAAAGATGAGTTCTCACACATCTGACATAACGTAAGTCACATGGTCCAGATTTTAGAGTCATATCAATATCATGCTCATCAAGTGCCTTGTCATAAATGATAGACATATATAATCTGTATCTCTACGAGTACGCATTTTTTAACTGTTTTCGTACATTTTAACTTGATCGAGTTTCTTTCACTGTAATTGTATTTATATTATAAACTATAAACTTGTATAATTTTTTATAGTAAAATGTGAATTAAAATAAGTTATATGATGAAGAAAATATAAAATATTATAAACATAGTAATTCTTCCTTTAATGTGTTATTAATACACTACGTATTATATTCGCACAAAAAAAAACTATTATCATATAGAAAACTTTCATTTCTTTGAAAATTTAATAAAAAAAACAATTTAAAAATAATTATATATATTCAATTGGCTGGTCCTTTGAACCAAACACATAAAGCTGTCTAATCCGGTTTTTTCATTAGCGGCAAGTGCCACGTAAGTAACACAGAGTGTTGTGAGATCCAAACCTCGATTAATTTATATTGTTATACTTTAATTCATGCACCATCTTCACTCTTGTTTGTTTGCATCAAAACATCCAAATTCAACTTCGAAAAAGTAACGAAAAAGTAAACCTACTTACTTCGTAGAGCTATAGTGATTGTCACTGTCACATAGAAGGGGTGATTCTGAATTATTTCATTTATTTCTATTTATTTTTCGTTTAAAATGAGTTTAATTTATATATATATTATTAATATAACTTTTTTTAAACTGTCTATTTAATTAAAAATTGTCTCATATATAATTTTTTTATAATTATTTTATATATGAATTTTAAAATAAATATTACTAAAATCAATATTACAAAAATCAATATTTTTAATTATAATATGATAATTTAAAATAACTTTACATTTGAGTATGTTTCAATTAAAATTATAGACTTTTAAAATTTAATTATAGTATAAATGTTGTTTACATTGTGATTCAATAATGAATTATTATATAATTGAAAACTTGATTTTTATATAATTATTTTAAAATTATATCTAAAATGATTTTTAATTGATTGATAATCCAATTTTTTCATATTAACATTATGTTAAAATTAAATTCATTCTTTTATCTATCGACAGTTGATACACTACTACTTCTCTCGTTTTTAATAATAATAATAATAATCAATGTTATCTTAGAATTTTAAAATGATCGATAAATAGAAATGTTTATTTCCAAAAACGACAAATAAAAAAATATAATAATCAAAATGATAAAGGGTGTTTGGGAGTATGATCATTCCGCCTTGGATTTAGCCATATACTATGCCAAAGGTATATATCATATTCACATGGGAATAGTGTTGTGACCTTTTATTTGTGCTCGTGAACCTGCATGGATCCAAATTGTAATTGATGGGAACATGTTCGTAAAAGAAAAATAACACAAACATTGGGAGACAATGGGTAGTGTCTCCGTGTGACTCATTTATTAGGCGTTGGACAACCAAGCTCTTCCGATTAAAAATAAAGAAACATTTATTATATAAAAAATAAAACGTATTTAATATGATTTTATTCGGACATAGTAAAATAATCAACCAATAAATTTTTCTTAGAAAACTCAACTTTAATGTATTGGTAATATTAAATGTTATAGTTTTTAATGAAAAACACTTCTAAATTTTTAACCATTATGATGTTAACAAAATCAGTTTTTTTAAGTCATTTAAAGTATTTAAATGAAATATATGTAGTGTTTCATATCAGTGTCCATAAACACATGAAAAAAGCTCCTTTAGATAAATTCTTATCATGAGCCAGCACAGCACAAGTTATGGATTACTTTCTGTTTTAAATTTTAGCTGCACTTTTGTTTTTGGGAAAAGAATCATTAAATTTTGGAAGTTAATGGAATACTAATATGCTTTTGAAATTAAAAAAAAAAAAAAGAGAAAGAAATTCACGCGGCGGCCGACACTGATATTTTGAAAGTAATATAATTTGGGCGGCCAAAACATTGACATTAATTTTGCGATGTGAATCCTTCTGAAAACAAAGAAATTATACATCTAACTTGGATTGCATGCTAATATCTTCCAAGAAATTCAAATTAAGACTTTCTATTTATGGGGAAAAAAGGAAGGAGAGCAAAGAATGCTCTGCCCTAAATATAAGGAAACAAAATAAGTTATTTCTTGATATGAAGTTATTTTCAGCTAGTATACTTTCTAAGGAGCAAAACTTTATAAATGCCTTCTAAGGAGCAAAATTTGATAAATGCCTTAGTGCATGAGAATGTATCCTAAAATAAAAATTATTTATTAATATAAATAGTGAGATACTTGTATTTCTTAATCAAAATATGAGATTCAATTTTCAAATTTAAACATAAAACTTTAGTTTTAAAAGAATTGATACAGTCAAATATGATTAAACTTTTTTATTAAAAAAAAAACAAGTTTCTTATCTTTATAAAAAAACAAGTTCGTGTCATGGATGGTGTAAACGACTCATTCACATATCGCGAGTATCCAAACTATACAAATCACACGTATATTGTGCTCAGCTAAATAGAAATTAGTCAAAATACACATAGATTAGAAGTTAATTCTATTGGGATGGCACACAAAATCAAAGTCAATACAAGTCATTTTGGACAATGATAAGTATTTTCCCTACTATTTTACTTTCTATATATTTTTAGTGTTTCAAGAATGATTACGGAAGTAATAAATTCATACTCTTGTATTATTTGTCTTTTACAATTATGTATATTTTTTTAAGAAAATTATTAATTATATAAATCATTACTCGATAAAATACTTTTTAAGAATTATTTTATTAAAAGAATTAGAATATCTGTACCAAAAAAGAATTAGAATATACTGATGAATTATTTAATATGTTATGAGATACCAATAAAGGAAAAATTATCATTAAAAATTAATATTTTCTTAATTTTTTAACAATAAATATTTTTTGGAGTATAATAACTTGGGGTAAGTTTCAGAAGCAACGGAGGGAAATCAATATATTTTTTTAAATCTTCACTGTTGAAAAATCACGACAAAGTTTAATCAATTTTGTCTATTTTTTTTTCTATTTACAGTTTTTCAATCAAAATGTTACTTAAAAAAAACACAAATTCTTCACCAAATCGATTGAGATAAATCATATTTATTACACAACCTTTGGTAGCAAAAGAATAATAGAATGCCTTGGTTTTAGAGTGAGTTAAACCAAGGTCCAAATCTACAAAATAGAAAACTCTTACTCCCTACTTTGCTATCAACAACATACTCCAAACGAGGTCAACGACGTCGTCCTAGCCTTGATTGTCGGCATAACATGTCCACATGAACATGAAATTCTTTGGTCTCATTCCTCAAAGTCTGAGATTAGTGATGACACTTCCGTCTCATTTTGGAGGGAGCAGTGAACATGGCTTACATGCCCCACATGGCCACATACTATTACCATCTCAAGATTCAACACAATACGTTTTATTTCTACAAAAAGCATAGCCACCCTTTTTTCTAAACTCCTAACTCACTCCTCACATTTATCCTTATTTTTTAAGTTAAATATATAATTAAATTTTTATATATTACAAAATTTTAATTTAACTTTTATACGTACTAATTAAAATTTAAAACTACTATTAGAATTTAAAAGTAGATTTTTTTAAAACAAAATTTTCTTTATACATACTAATAAAAATTTAAATTTCTAATCATATACTCAAACTCAGCGTGATTCACACGGAGTACTTGGTGATTGAAATCCATCTCTTGTATTGTATATATAAACATGAAAGAATTGTCATTGAAGTCATTCATAATAATACGCAACCGCAGCAGACATGGATTGGTTCTCATGGCTTTCAAAAAGTGGCCTTGACCCATCCCTAGTGTACGAGTATGGCCTTACCTTAGCTCACAACGAGCTCGAAGAAGAAGACATGCTTTACTTCAACCATGAGTTTCTCCAAAGCATGGGCATCTCCATAGCAAAGCACAGACTTGAGATTCTCAAGCTTGCTAGAAAAGATAAGGGAAAGAGCCCACGCGCGGTGGCAAGGCTCGTGGTGGCAATCAAGAGAACAAAGAGGAGCTTAGCTAACTATGTAAGGGCGTTGATTCATAAAGAAGAGTCATCAGCACTTGTTGTGGTGCCACCATCAAGGCCTAGTGGTTTGGGGACAAGATGGAAGAGTGCTATGATGAAGAGGAACAAAAAGTTTATGGTGACCAAGCAAGAGACACTCTTTCTCACAAATGGAAGTCCCACAGTAATTCCTGGTTTTTCTAGTCCTGTGGTGTACCATTTCCAAAAGGAGGAGAAGATTGATGGAGATGATGATGATGGCTATTGGTCTGCTGCTGTTGAAGAGATCAAGTGGGATACCATGTTCCAGGATCTAAAGCCAAACTGAAACTTTTCCCTTGTCTTTGGGGGTTGACTTGAGTTGATTCTATCCCTGGTTTTCAATTAATTAGAGAGAGATTTGAGTGTTTTTCTTCTTACATACACAGATAGGTAAGTTAGCACCCTGTCTGTTCTATAGTGTTGAGCTTGTCTCTTTTGCTTGTACTATTATATGTTCATGTCCTTTAGATTTGATAGGGGGAAATTGCATCAGATTAGAGTCTTCATGGGCAGAGAAATATTGAGGTAGAGGTTTAGGTTTATAGCAAGAGTATATAATTTAAATTTTCAAGCATAAACTGTTGGCTTTAGTTTGCTTGGCTTGATTTTAGGCACTGTGTTATGTATGTATAATGCTGGTGCCAATAGTATTAACAGAGTATATTTGATTCTATCTTGGTTTTCAAATCTCTGAATTCTTGGGGCCTTTCTCCTAATCATCTAATGATTATTTTGCTGCATTTAGCTAGAAGAAGACCTTAGGGAAACACCATTCTCTTCAGAACCCTGAAACTATGTAGAAGAAGGGGAGAGAGAAGAGATGGATCACGTGACGTGACCATGCGATGTCAATGACTGCAGAATCCAAGTTGGTGGCACTTAACAAAGAGACGAACTCCTTTTGTTTGCAATGCTGGGGATTGACCAGGAGAGACCTCATTTTTGTTCGAGTTTATTATCAATCTAGCATCTCTTGACCAGGATTCACTAGATACAAGAGTATCATCAAAAAATTTAGAAACTAAAATAACCAAGGAAATGAGATAAGGAAGACAGCAACTGAGATTGAAGCTTAACATTTCAGCTTTCACAAATTTTTAAGCTATCCAGAGAGGAAAGCGCCTTTACTGCTGCCAGTATATAAAAATAACTACATCAATGGTTAATTTTTCCTACTTCCACAATATGGGCTAATATATTACTTACAAGATTTTTTTTAATTAATAAAAATTTATGTGAGTTGAATCTCAAAAGCTCACCAGAAACACAGTAGATCTCTAGATTCAAGTATTCAACAAGTTCTAACAAAAATACTTAAAAATTATTTACTATCACAAAATATTCATATCAACTACTAACTTGATATATATGATTTTATTACCTATCCTATAATAGTCTTACTTAACTTCACCCAAATTAATCGCAAGATGCCCAATGCGATTTTCACACACTAGTGATTTTTAAAAAAACAATAGCATTTGAAAATCAGGAAAAATAAGTAGCGAAATCATAACATGGAAGTTTATTTTTCATCCAGTGAGAGCTTGGAATCGCATGGAGTTGGCGGGTTACACAAGGTAGGAAGAAGGACGATATCGTTAACTTCCTTCATTTATTTACTTTTCATTTTGTTTGGTAATTTCCTATTTTATTTGTCTTTGAGGAAGATATCTTCAACTAACCCCTAAACCGGGGCGGCGGTTTCTAACAGCTTCAATAGACTTCTATGTCTATGTGCAATTTGACAGCTTCGTTTAGTTGAAGCATTGACCACTTCAAAGTTCAAACTGAGCTTCATCTACCTATGAATATGCGATCAAAATTTTGAGGTTGATGAAATTATGCTGCATGCCATGAAAAAATTTAATGCATTCTAATTTGCAGACAAGAACCTGAGGGAAAGAAGACACTTGTAAGGAACAAAAACATGGGGAATAATGTAAACCATTACCAGTCATTTCCAACCACAATGTAGCAGCATGGAATAAAATACACAAACCACATTTTAAATATTGAGAAATTCATTAATCTACAGCCAAAGACTCTTGAGATCACATAGTGAGAATCACAAAAGAACAGTTCCCCAGAATTACTTCAAATAGCAATGAAAGCCATAAATATGCTTCGTGTAGTTGCTATATGCTTGTTGAAGAAAAACTCCATGAAATTGATACATCATGTACCTAGCAGATAACTTTTGTTCTCTCTTAGTGGTTTGAAGTCTGTGATAGACGAAATGAACCCCCAGCATACAGCATTTGATATACTGGACGTGTTCTAAGTGTCAAAATTATACTCAAGATGGTACCAAGTCCACAGGCACCAGCCAAAACCAGAAAAGTGAGCCTGAAGCAATCTGCACCATAGCAGATGGAGTTTCCTTGCTTTGCAGCTTCTCTATCATACACACTGCCCGCAAGGAAAACAGAGAAAATAAAAGCACCAATTGGATTGCCTAGCACCATGAAGCTACTAATAACACCAAAGTGCTTCAAACCAAAAAGCTCCGAGACAGTTGGAGACATTATAGAATCTTGAACCCCAAAGCATATCCCAAGCAAAGCCGTTGCAGCATAAAGAGTGCCATCAAGAGCAGAAGCATAAAGAATAAATGCTATGATCATAATTATTTGTGTACATGTCATCCAAAATGTTCGAGGTAATGCTATTGACCTGTCATGATAATAACCTCATCAATATATGCCCAAATCCCTAAACCAAGTATAAGACACACAACTACCACAAGACAATTCAAATTCTGCTAAGCTAATATCATAACACAATAAATTCAAGATTCAGTTCATAAAGAAACTACTGTGTGGTAAGTCCATACACAATTAGAAATTTATTTCTAATACATCTTGAACCTGGAGTCTGCAGGATTAAAATCTGCAAATGGTCTGATCACGAGTAACCCGATAGGCTTAATAATAATCACTAAGACAGGATCTGATATCATTTTAAAATTTGAATGAGGTTTCCTCCCAATTATATGCTCTATTTTGGTCGTATTCAAAGTGATCCCCAACATAAAGCTCAATGCAAAGTGTTTTTAAAGAATAGTGACATTTTGTTTAGTTCTTGACTATTTAAGAAAAAGAGAAGAGAGTACCTGACAAAGTGTTCAGAAACAGCACCAGCACCAAGGCGACCCATAAAATTGCAAAAGCTGAAGACTGAGAGCAACATGGTTGTATCTTGTACACCCAAGGCAACTCCAATTTGAGCCAAGTTGTTGAGAACTGTTACACCGGAGCCAACCCCAAGAAAATAAACAAACCAAAGAAGCCAGAAGTCAGCCTTGATGAAAGCTTCGCGGAAGTTGAAATCATCTCCCCTCTTAGGTCTCCTTTTCTTCCTGATTGCCCCCTCCCCTTCTGCAATGAGTGTCTCAACATCATCAGCAACATCCTCACTACTTTCCTGAAAACTTCCAAGTTGGGCAGCGGAAGAAGATGGAGTCAACAATGGACTCGTCTGCGTGCCTACATTGTCGGATGCCAATTGATCTGAAGAGCCAACATTTTTCTTGGAATTAGCAGGAAATAGTGTCATCTTGAGAGGAATGGCAAGGGGAGTCATGAGAAGTATAACCATTATGGCAACTAAGATGTAGGAAACAGCATCATTTATAGAGACCACGCTAGTTAGAATTGAAGTGGTGATAACAAGATAGACGGCAAGTAAAACAGTTGCAACTTGGGCAAAAATAAAATGCACATGGATGGAAGAATCTTCTCCAGAAGGAGGAGCACAAGGGCGAATGAAGCACATGGTAAGTAAACCTACAGCAGGAAGTCCAATAGCGAGGAACAAGAGTAATTGAGAAGCGGATCCATTGAGCAAGGTGGTGAATATTAAGGTGTATACTGCGGCACTGATACCCCCATAAGCTTTAAGAATGCCAGAGACGGTGCCTCTACTGAGAGGAAAGTTTCTCATGTTGGTAACGAGGACGGCAACGCCAAACCAGGCACCGCCGTTAGTGGCAAGAGCGAGAGCGAGCCATACAAGGACATAGGGGAAAGGGGAGACAGTTTTGGTAAGAGCGAGCCAAATAAGGCCATAACCGAAGAAAGAAAGGAGAGAACCGATGAGAAGGAAAGCCCAAGGAGGGAGCTTGTTGCAGGCAATGCCTGGAAGCACAGCAACATTCTCACCAACATCATTGGCCACTCCCAGAATAGTGATCTGTTGCTGATTCAAACCTAACGCAGATTTCAGGGCAGATGAATAGAGAGGGAAGTTGTAAGCATTGCCAGATGCTATTTGAACCCAAACTGCAGCTGCCAGACCCACCCATGGAGGTCTGCTACCAGCTTTCAGAGCCAGCTTCCGCATCTTTGCCCTAAAAGTCAACTCACCACACCAATGCAATTCGATGTTCCTTCAACCCCAAATACTCATGGCTCTTCTGCCTTTTGACATTTATGTCCCTGCCTTCACCTAAAACTATTTCTTATTTATTTGTCATTGTCACCAAACCGTCCAAACCTAACTGCCCATCCCAAATCGATCAGATTTCCATCAATTCAAAGTTGCAATGCAATCACATCCTCTTGGTCTCCTTTTCACTCATTTTATCAACTTTTTAATATTTAATATTAAACTATGATACTGATTATTCGAATTGTATTCTAACTATAATTAAATTAAAATCAAATCTTCTTGGAAGCACCATTTAATGCAAATAATAATAAATTTTCTTGTATTTATTGCAAGTTGTTCGAGTTTTTTTTTTTAAAGTATGAAATTGATTACTTCAGTATTATAGTACTTAGTATTAATATTGACTCCAGATATTTTTAGGAACATCTTATATTCTTGAACTGATAACCATCTTTTGACTAATTTAGTATCTTTCCTCTCTCGGGACTAACAAAAAGTAGTACAAAAATAAAAATATTCACGTATTGTCTATTGACTATGTCTTTCAGCTTGATCTCAAGCTTTTCTTGGACGAATCTTGCGAAAAGACAAGGATTAATCATTTCTTGATGTCCCATTAGTATTTATTGTCTCATTTGATTAACTTAACACTTAAAAGTTATTCATTTTAATTTTTAAACGAACAAAAAAATTTACATTTTAGTCATTATTGTTAAGTATAATTTATCGTTGTTAATAATATTTTATTTTTTATTTTTATATTTACATTGTTTTATATTTTAATTTTTATATCTAAAAATTACTCATTTTTAGTTTCTACACAAACAAAAATTATTTACATTTTATTTTACTCATACACTATTTTTATTTTTAATAAAATATTTAATATTTCAAAAAAATAATAAGAGTTCTAAATTAATAAAAAGTAATAATATAATCATGAAGAAATACATCTTACAAAATAAAAATATTATAACATTTATATCAATATGTTTATTATTTCATTTTGCATTTATCATCTATTTAAACAACTAATTTTGTCAAATATTTTTAGTTTAATAAATTAACAACGTTAAGATTTTTAACTAATTCATTAACTAATATAACATATATTTAAATATTATTAATTAATATTTTAATTATTGGTTGACCATTATGATTATGAAATTTGAACATTCAAAATTCTTCTTTGTTTATGTAAGTCTACGCAACGAGTTTAATTAAGTATTTATTCAATGTATTTTTATCATATAAAAAATTATATGTATTCTTATCATATAAAATAAAAAATTGAAAATGACACCTTATTATTTACAATTTACTTAAAATGTATACATGACATATAATTTGGTTTTGATTCCTCATATATAATATAAGATCTATTTTATTTTATATAAATCAAAACAAACAACTAAATATTAACTTTTTAGAAACATAAAAATTACTGTAATAAATTTATCTCTCTTATTAAAATATTTTCAATATTTAAAGTTAGAAATCAAATCTTTGTTAATACGTTTAAGAGTTTGTTTGGTAGTGTACATACTCATAAACCAGAATTTTGTATATTGTCATTGGTTTTTGGGTGGAAATCCTATTGTTTTAAGGACAAATGTACTGTATTGTGTTCTTTTTAAATGTTGGAAAAAATAAGTTTTGTTTGAGTACAAGGAATGTTAAATTGTAGGGAAATTGATAAACCAGAATTTTGTATATTAATGCCCCAAGTTTTTAGGTGAAAATCTTATTGTTTTGAGTGGAAATACTATTGATGCACTTAAGAGTAGGCCTACTATTGTAGTAATATTAAATATATGAGTCTAGATAGTGTATCCAAGGGCTAATGTGTATGATTATTGATTTCTAAAAATTATTACGTAGTTTAGACAAATAATTATGATTTTAGAGAGAGGTTGTGCAACAAAAATAGTAGTAAAAACAAATAAAACTGATAAAGATAAATATAGTAGATGAAAAAATTTGAATTTATTTATTGAATTAAGGGTCATCATATTATCTATATTTCCCCCTTCAATTACAGTTTTATGCAATTTTTTTAAATTTAATTCCTCGTATTACTAATTTTACTTCTCAATTCTATTATGTGACATTTGTCTAGTACTCATAATATTCTTCGTCCTGGTCTATAGTTGGTCATATAGAAACACATACTCAAGCGAACATTAGGAACATAGAAACTAATTAATAACTAACCAAGAAAAAATTTGGTCATGCAATCTTCCTAGATCCAATTGTTTTATAAGTCGATCAACTAATTATGGTATTGTCGTCACTAATTAATCAATTTATACATGCAAAAAGGATGGTCATTTCCTTACAAGAATATTAAAATAATAAAACAATGAAGAAAAGAAAAATAGAAAATTACATTTAAAAGAAAACTTAAGAGTTCCAAGCACAAATTATACCATAACCTTAAAAAAAGGTTTAGTTATCCATACACATGATAAAAGTGAAATAAAGAAAAGAAAAACTCGTAATAGTCAGGGATTCCTCTCCTCTGCTTTGTACTATGCCTCGAGCCTTACTAAATGTCCCGTAGTGTCCTTAGAGAGCTTTGAAATTGAGGAGAAACACCAGAGGAGTGATGAAGTATTAGAGACTGAGTTGTGAAGTGTTGGGATCATTCGATGATTTCTTCTACTATTCGTCTGCTCTCTTTTATATTCTGCGAAGTGAGTTTCCTTAGTGGACTTGCTTTTTTTGGATTGAAAATTCCAATTTTTGTTATATTTTCTCTTGTTTTGCTCGTGAGCCTAAATTGCATTAAACTCAAACAAAAATGGTAAATTATGCGTGATAAATGTTAGAACAATAGGATTTTTACCCAAAAACTCATGACATTCATATACAACATTTGAATTTATTGGAGATAGTGAAGAAATAGGAAATATGGAGAATAAATGAGAGAAAAATAAATGTGCGAATATGAAAATAAGAAGATGCATGATGAATATAATTTTTTCTCGTATAGGAAGTAAAACAAGTAATTTCTAAATGTAGGAAATAAAATGGGTAATTTTCAAATATGTGGACTAAAATGTAAATATTATACATGTATAGGGGTTGAAACCTAAAAATAGTGCAAGTATAAGGACTAAAATGTAAGTTGTTGTGACATTGTGAAATTGTATTTAACGATAGGGATTAAAATGAATATTTTCTTGCACTAAAATGAGTTGTTTGTAATTGTAAGTACTAAAACATAAAAATTGTCCAAGTATAGGGACCAAATAAGTAATTAAATTATAGTTTAATTACTTATTTGGTCTTTATTCTTTATTACATTTTAGTCTCTACATCTAAAAAGTATTAATTTTAGTTTCTACTCATACATTTTTTAATTCGTTTTAGTCCTAACATCCAAAATCGACTAACATTATTTGCGATGAAAGTCACATAGCTTATCTTTGCCCATGTGGTATATTGGCTGTCAATTAGGTGTTTTGATGTGGCCTCTCCTTCTATTTGGTGAAACCCTTGAGTGGAGCTGGTGGTGGTTCATGTTTGCTAAAGGTGGTTCATGTTTGCTGAAGGTGCTTCTAATAAATACTAGCAAGAGTTGTTTTTCTTCAATAAGCAATAAAAAGAGGTCAGCTATGTGACTTGTTATGCATGTGGAGGTAGGGTGAGTTTGTATATGTCAAGGATTCAAATAAATTTTGGGTGCAGATTTCTAAGGTGTCAAAACTATAAGGTATTGCAATTTTGATATAAGGTATTATATTTCAAGTGAATTTTAATATTGGTTACTGATTTTTATTTGGGTTGTTGATACAAAAGGCACGATGTTGTGGGTATTTTCGATAAATGGATGAGACAACATCTGAACGTGTGGAGTAGCTTATTGAAGAAGAATGACAATTTATTACGGCTTTTTGAAGAAAAAAGTTGTAGTTTACAAGATGTTGTTACGTTGTTCATAGAGCTTGTTTTAGTTTACGACGTTTACTGTTCTTATTGTTTCCCTATTTATTACTAAGTTTGCTAATGAGAAGAAGATAGTTTCCTTTAGTTTTTAGGACTTTGAAGAAAATGATTGAGGTTTACAAGATGTTACTCTTTGTTTCCTTTGGTATTTCATTTGTGGGTAAGTCTAATTTAGAGATGTAACTACCAACTTGTAATTAATAAAGGACATTTTTATTTATCAATGTTGTTTATCTTTAGTTTACTTAAATTATGTCATGTATTCTATTATGACGATGAACAGTAAATTTGATATAATAGATTAAACTTAAGTCTTTGATAAAATAGTAAACTAATATCATTCATTAGATTAATAAAAAGAGCATATAATATCAAATACATACAACAACATATAAATAAACTAACATAGTAGTTCATAAACACAATGTTTGTCAGGGGCAACAAGCCACCTAAAGCAAATAAAGTTATATTCCTAAAAAAAAACTAGTTTCCTTTTCGAAAAAAAATAAAGGACTAAAACACAAGTAATTTTCCTCTTGAATTGCATTCTTGGTGCATATGGCTACAAAATTGTGCAATTATTGTGGCGTGATAGTTGAGTTTCTCCTCCATTTGAGACTACCTTGATTTGAATTTTTTTTTTTGCCTTAAGTTGAGTTTTGTAGCAAATAGTGCTTGAGATTGAAATTGTTGTGTTATGTGCCTAGGATGGGCGACTGCTTTTTGCATTATTGGTGCCTGAGATGATTGAGTAATTTGTGTAGGTTATAGCTGAGACCATGGTGCAATAGTAAGGGGTTGAGCAATAGGTGATGTGGTGGATTTTTTCTTCCTTTGGCTGATGTGATTACCTTCTTCTTGGCTAACGTGAGAGCTTTAACTTTCTTTTTTTTTTTTTTTTTTTTGCAAAAGGATCTAATTTAGGTTGTGTTCTTTATTATATCATCTTATTTATTGTTTAATTAAATAGTTAATTTGACAAGGTTTTTGATATAAATTAGAAACTTATTTGTGATAGAGATTATGATAATGAAAAATAAGTTTTTTTAAATTTTTAATCTAAATTGTCTTGATCATGGAATTATTGTGAATTCAAATAGATTGTGTACTGGTCGGCCATCCGGCCAAGGCTCATTACGCAGGCACCCTGATCCAGTAAAATTCCTAAGGAAGAAGGGATCCCGAACTAGCCATGCAAGTACATAGGTGGGTCGGTCCAATGGACCAGTCCACCCTAGGAGACATGCAGCCCAAGGATGAGGTCATTAAAGCGGTCACAAGTTAGTTAGGAGATAGGCACTAGCAAGTAACCCACTTGGATGTATCCCACAATGTATAAATACTAGGCTGGTGCAAGTTTTAGGGGTTGATCTGAGAACTAACTAACTATATTCAACTACCTATACTTACAAACGAGAACGAATTGATATACATGTAATGATTTTTATTGGACAATGACTCTCATTTATATATATATATATATATATTATGCATTCGTGGATGTGATTATTGAACTTATCTAGTTACAAATTTATAATGACTAACATTATCTTAAACCATCAATAGAAAATTATCTAGAAGAAATGTAATAGCTTGTTTTGGCTTTAAATTATTATAATGTTTAATAAATTATTATTATATTTTAATCTCATACATCTAATATTTTAAAACACTAGTTGAAAGAATATTAAATATAATTAAATACTTGTAGAATTACTTATTAATCAATGAGTAATTCGCTAACTCTCTAGTGTGAATTTGAAGTTTATGATAAAATTAAAAGCTTGGCTCAATTGAATTAATGAGTAAATAAATTTCTTAAATCATTAATTGATTAAATATTATATGTTGACTAATTAGAATTTGATAATAATATCATACTTTATATTTAACCCAATATCATAAATAACGGAAGAAAATATTACATTATTTTTCTATTAGTTCTTAAAAGTAAAATACATTATTTCGTATTATCATAACGCAAAAAATATTGCTAGACTTCTACCTTAATTAGTAAATTAATTTTTATTAATTTAATATCAAATTATTATTGAACTTATAAGATTGTAGATAAACTAGTATTCTAATCTTTGGATAAAAAAAGATTTTATTTGATAATTCAATTAAAAATTTAATTTAATCAAATAAATATGTTTAGTAGAATATTATTATATTTTTTTGCTAGCACAAAAAATATAAATAAAATAAATATAAAATAAAGTAAATTGATTTTGATGCATGGGTAAGCGACTCACATTAGACTTAGTCACGTTTGTTTTTAAATGTCCCTAAGAGATAATTGGTGCAATGGAGACGAGATAATTCAATTGTTTTCAAATGCTTCTGAAAATAGGATAAAATGGAAAGGGTTGGAGACAAATAAATACATGATCAAATCAATTTTATAAGGAAGTGCTTTAAATGGGAAATGGTTCCCATTTGAAGGGAATGACACTCTTTTTTTTTTCTTCTTTTTTTTTATACTCTCCTCTCTCTTTTATCTGCACCCACCACCAAAGTATAAAAAAATAGTTGTTCTATTTTACATTGTTCTGCTTTTCAAAAGTTGAAACAGAGAATGGTGCAGGTATGAATTTATTTCATGTTCAGTTTCTCAAAGTTGAAGCAGAGAATTGTATAAGTATGGATACGGCGTAGAATTTTCACACAAAAATAAAATTGATGCTTCAAAAGTGATATTTGGTACATAAATTTAAGTTTATTTTTTTATTATATTATTGTAGTATATTTTAAATACAGATTCTGTATGTATTTTGAACACAGCCTTTTTGAAGTACAAGATAAGTCTTAGTGGTTTGAAGTGGGTGATAGACGAAACGAATCCCCAGCATACAACATTTGATATACTGGTCGAATTCGAAGTGTCAAAATTATACTCAAGATGGTACCAAGTCCACAAACAGCAGCCAAAACCAGAAAAGTGAGCCTGAAGCAATCTGAACCATAGCAGGTGGAGCTTCCTTGTTTTGCAGCTTCTGCATCATACACACTGCCCGCAAGGAAAACAGAGAAAAAAAGGGCACCAATTGGATTGCCTAGCATCATAAAGCTACTAATAACACCAAAGTTCCTCAAACCAAAAAGCTCAGAGACAGTTGGAATCATTGTAGAATATTGAACCCCATAGCATGTCCCAAGCATAGCCGTTGCAGCATAAAGAGTGCCATCAAGAGCAGAAGCATAAAGAATAAATGCTACGATCATTATTATTTGTGTACATATCATCCAAAATGTTCGAGGTAGTGCTATCAACCTGTCATGATAATAACCTCATCAATATATGTCCAAGAAAAATAGACACACAACTACCACAAGACAATTCAAATTCAACTAAGAAGATAACATCATAACGTAAGAAATTCACGATTCATTTCATGAAGAAACTACTGCGTTGTAAGATCTTATACATTTCTATTAGTATTGACAAACAACTTGATGAAATCAGAAGTTCTTCTCTAACGTCTTTTTCTATTGATGAAATAAAAAGCATCAAGTCAGTGTGTGTAATCAAGACACAAGCTATAATTCAACTGAGTTATTTGGATCACTGGACGAATACCTCATATTTATAACACTTATGAATTCGTTTTTATATTCGTCATTTTACCTTCTGTTTGTGTATGTAAAAATTACTCATGCTTTCAAAATTTTGTTTACTGTTTTGTTAATTTTGGAAGAAATTATCTTGTGTAACGCCCTACACTAGGCTTATATACCTGTAATGGCAATTAGTTAATATATGTTTTGTTATTAATTGACTACATGAATTTGAAGACCCTAAATGCTAAATGCTTATATAACTCATTAGTGAATTATTCCTTAAGATTGAAAGAAAAATAACTTTAATAAGCTAATAATGAATAAGGTATTCAAGTCAGGTCATTAAATAAAGAACTAAAAGTATCAATAAAAGGAATTATAGGATATTATGTATCCATGTAAGAAAGAAAACAAATTAAAGTGAATGCATAATATTATATTAGGGTAATTTGTATTGTTTTATAAAGATACCAGTGTATAAATTGAAAATTAAATTTTAATTAGCTATGAATTAGATACGAATTCAATTAAGAAAAATAAGAAATTAGCTGAAAAATACGTACGAAATCGTTTTAGAATTGAACTTAGCTAAAAATAACTACAAAATTATTATAAATATATAATAACTTTAGTTATACTTTACCTATGAGATCGCTTGAAAAATATAAGACATATTACACGCAATAATTTATATTAATATTATTTTATGGGTCTATTTCTCTTTACTGAATTATTATTATTTTTTTCTATCTTTTATTATTATACAATTTGTTATATGAATAACATTTCAAAAAAAATAGTATATAGATAAAAAAAATACATTACTACAAATTAACTACCAGGTAGTTATAAATTTTTTAACATAGCTAAAAATTAGTTAAGATATTTTCTGTGTCTATTTTTGGTTCGTAACCATGCTGCCGACTAACCTTGTAGTAATTTTGAAACTAATTTATAATTATGATCTTCTTTATTTTTGTTGTAAAAAATTTTGTAATTTCTTGCGTATAAATAATTGTATGAATTTTTGGATGTGTGTCATAAAGGTGAATGGAAATAGTGATATATTTGACAATGTAATTTAAAAAGAGAATACCTGACAAAGTGTTCAGAAACAGCACCAGCAGCAAGGCGACCCATAAAATTGCAGAAGGCAAAGAGAGAGAGCAATATGGTTGTATCTTGTAGACCCAAGGCAAGTCCAATTTGAGCCAAATTGTTGAGAACTGTTACTCCTGACCCAACCCCAAGAAAATATGCAAACCATAGAAGCCAGAAGTCAGCCTTTATGAATGCTTCTCGGAACTTGAAATCATCTCCCCTCTTTGGTCTCCTTCTCTTCCTTATTGCTCCCTCCCCTTCTGCTATCAGTATCTCCACATCCGAACTACTTCCAAACGAGTTAGATGGTTTCAGTAATGGACTTGTTTTCGTTGAAACATCATCACCTGATGCTAAATGTTCTGAAGAACCAAGCTGTGGAACATTGGTCTTGGTATTAGCAGGAAATAGTGTCATTTTGAGAGGAATTGCAAGGGGAGTCATGAGAAGTATGATCATTATGGCAACTAAGATGTAGGTTTCAGAGTTGCTTATAGAGACCATGTCAGTCACAATTGTGGTGACAAGGAGATAGGAGGCAAGTAAAACACTTGAAACTTGGACAAAAATAAAATGCATGTGCGCTGAAGAGTCTTCCCCAGAAGGAGTACAAGGGCGAATGAAGCACATAATAAGTAAACATAGAGCGGGAACTGCAAGTGCTAGGAACAATAGTAATTGAGAAGCATATCCTTGGAGCAAAATGGTATATATTAAGGTGTAGACTGCAGCACTAATCCCCGCATAAGCTTTAAGAATGCCAGAGATGGTGCCTCTACTGAGAGGAAAGTTTCTCATGTTGGTGACAAGAACAGTTGTGCTAAACCATGCACTGCTATTAGCGGCAACACAAAGAGCGAGGCATAAGATGGCATAGGGGAATGGGGACACAGTTTGGGTAATGGCAAGCCAGATAAGGCCATAACCACAGAAACAAAGGAGAGAACCAATGAGAAGCAAAGCCCATGGAGGGAGCTTGTTGCAGACAATGCCCGGTAGCACACCCATGTTCTCCCCAACATCATTGGCCACTCCGAGAATAGTAACCTCTTGCTGGTTCAGACCTAACACTGATTTCAGGGCAGAGGAATAGAGAGGGAAGTTGTATGTGTTGCCAGATGCTATTTGAATCCAAACTGCACCTGCAAGACCAACCCATGGAGGTCTGCTACCAGCTTTCACAACCAGCTTTGCCATTTTTGCACTTTGGAGCTTGCAACACCAAATTCCCTCTTCTGCCTTATGCCCTCCACAATAATTCTCCTTACCAGATGGTCCAAACCTAACTGCCCAACCAAGCAGCTTTCCATCACTTCAAAGTTTTAATCAAATCTCATCTCTTCACCCTCTCTTATTTACTCTAATATTATAAATTATAATTTGCTAGAGTTTCCACCCACTCACACTTTACATTTTATAATTCTCCATCTCTTTCAATTTGTTTTTTATTTATATTTTTAAATTAAATTTCAATAATTTTCTAAAAAAAATTATTTATAGTTAAAAATAAATTTATATTATAATTTAAATTCTTTATTATATATCTAAAATAAAATTTATATATTTAAGTATATTTATTCATTATAACTTTTTAATTATAATATAATGTATATATTTAAATGAACTTTTTTTCCTCCCTTTATTCTCTTTGATACATTCTTGTTTAGTATCATGTCATATATGCTTATTTTATAAAAACCTAAAATTATTAAAGTTGTCCTATTTTAACATATTGGGGTTTAGTGAACTCACAGAATATAACTTTTTCTCTTTTAGTTGAAGTGTCTACGTATCCACGAGTGACTGGAGTAAATTGTTTTATTTTTAATTTTACAGACTAAAATAACATCTCATTACAATTTTAATGACAAATAACATAGCATTACAACAAGACGTATTTCACTTTTATTTTTAGCCCGCACTATTTGACTGCCCACCTTCCATCCACAAGTCATATAAGAGTATGTAACGTAACACTTAATGTTACATGTAATAATTCCGTTTAAAGAAAACAAATGCTACTTAACAGTTAAACTAACATGAATGTTGGACTATAGTTTTATAGACTTTTTTTTTTAAAATTTTGGTTATTCTAAAAAATTAAAATGACAACACATAATATTTTTTGGAACCAATAAGATAATTTACTCTATTTATTTTTTCTAATTATATCCTCCCATCACATTACTTTTTTTTCTTCTCTTATTCTGAATGAATTGTTATTAAAAAATTATGTAAAAGTATCGTGATTCTATTTAAAATTATAGATATAAAAATACTAAATCTAAAAGAAAGTCCTTCACACACACGTACATACACCAAAGGTTTTGGATTCGATGAAAACATGGATGATAATAATGAAAAAATAAATTATAAGCTAATATAAAATAGTTTTAATTTACCAAGTTATTTAATCATAAATTAATATATAATATAAGTTTATTAATTTATAATTAAAATTATATTAGTCCAAACACGTAACCATTAAACTGAATGCATAAAAAAATTGCAGTCACGTGATAAAAGTTTAAGAAAGAACTTCTTACTAGTTTTCAGAAATAAAAAGTGGGAGCCCCTGGTTTTCCTGTTGAAAGTCCAACAGTTGAAATATCAGTTCTATACATGTATTTGAATAAAGTTCAACGGTTAATAAATGAATTCTATTAAAATCAATTTGCCTTGATTATAAAAAAAAAAAAAAAAGGAAACAAAGGCAAAGAATGAGAATGCACAGTAAGAAGAATTAGAATCTTAACAAAACTTGAGTGTACAGGTATATATGTTTCAGATGAGAATAGATTCCTAATCCTTCGAAGAAAAGTTTACAAGTAGTATTATCAGCAAGCAAATGTGCTAAGAAAGATTAAGAAGAATGAATTATATTGATTGGTCTTGGGGTTGGGCTTTGGACATGAGGGAAAGGCGAGTGGGCCTGGGCTGAAAGGCTTGACGGCGACGCAAGTGGTGAGAGGAGGGTCTTATGAGAGTGGTCAACGCTCTCCTCACAACCTCGCCCTCCACTCCTCCTATCCTCATCGCCGACCTCACTACGTTCACCTTCCTACTGCTCCTCGACGCCGCCACCTGCTTGTGATACGCGCAGCGGAACGACCCTGGGTGCGTCGTCGGGGAACACATGCATGTCCTCTTCTCGCTCGACGACACCGCCTCCTTTTTCCTCTCATTCTTCGACGTCACCGTCAGCGACCGCCGTCCCGGAGACTCCGCCCTCTTCTCCGCCGACAAGAATCTCACCGACGGCGACGGACGCTGGCCCTGCACTCTAACGTTCCAAGTCCGCGGAGAGAAATTCACCGCCGACGTCGACGCGAACGCTGAGGAATACGAACGCGACGACGTTTCGCTTCTTGAAGAAGGAGAAGCCGTTGCCATTGTTGAAGCAGTGTAGTGTGTGTGTGTGAGAGAGAGAGAGGGTTCTAGAGTGAAAAAGAGAAGAAGGTAGTTTTGTTTCCAAGTTTGTTAGAGACGGTTCATTAGGGAATTGGTTACGCAAACTGACACAACGTCGAGTAAGATTTATATAGGAAGAGAACCAAGGGTAAAACAGTAATTATGACACAGTATAAATATATATATCAACAATTTATAAATGCGAAATATATACTGTTTATTGATATTTAATTTTTATTTAAAAAATTAATTGGACATTTTTTTTCAATAACTATTTTTTATCTATAAAATTTTAATTTAATTTTTAGAAGAAATTCGAGAACAATTTCATTTGTATTAATGTATGCGTATATGTGTTATATAATAATAATAATAGTAAATAATTATAATTTATGTTAACAATGTGGTTGTGGCTCTGCTAAGCTAAAGCATTGTTGACATGACATTGAAATGTAGAATTTAATAATAAAGAAAAACAGTTGGAGAACGTTATAATAATGTTATAATCAGGAAAGATTACAATTATTTAAAATTTTATTGCTTTTTCTTTTATTTTGGAAATACCATAGAAACCGGTCAAGTGAATTTTTACCACGGCCTGAAACAAAATATCCACCATCAGTTTTATTTCACATTATCAATATTCAATAGTGGGAAAGTGTACAGGAGAGAAAAGAAAGAAAGAAAATTTGTCCGATATTGAACAAACTTGTATGTGAAAGTAATTTAGTTTAGGATAATAGAGTATATTATAAGCATCATCTTTTTTTTATTCAATATTATAAGCACTATCTAATTATAGATTTAGAATTATGTTTTTTTTTTTAAAAAAGACAATCAAAAGTGTGTATTCTAAAATATTTTTTTATAAAGTAACAATATTTTCCTTTTTACATACCATAAGTATTTTTTTTGTGAAATGCAATTTTTTCTCAAGAAATTTTTTTCACTAAATATTTAAAAAATACTTAGAATTTGTATTCCAACCTATTAATTGAAGTAAAATAACTCCGTAACGGTTAATTGAAGTAAAAGTTTATGTAACAAAAACAATGTGCAATTGAATAAATAAACAAATAATAAAATATATAATTTGATAAATGAAGAAACGGGAAGCAGTGATTTGATTTATTTATTACGGTGGTGTGACAAAGTGACAGCAAAGCGGTATTTATTTTACAAACATTGGGCGGTCGAGTGGCCCATCGTTTGTTTTTTTGTTGAGATTTGAGAATGTTGTGGGCTGCTTAGATAAAAACAAGCAGTAAAACAAAATTAAAGATAAATAAATAAACAAGCTGTAAATTGAAGAATAAAAAATCTTCATTTTCAATTATTTTGACAATTTACTAAAATATATTATTTTTTATTATATTATTCAATCATATATTAATATAACATAAAAAATATTATTTTATATAATTATATTTAAAATGATTTGTAATTAAGTAATAATAATAAATAAAATGAGTTTTTATTTATATTTTAAAATTTATTTTTATGCATTAAATAATAGTATAAAAATATTTTATATTATCAATGAGTTTAAATTGTATTTCTTAGATTATATTGTTTTGTGAGTTTGTTGTACTGTTTCACAGTTATACTGTTACGTGGATTTGACGTGCCGGCCTATAATTTCTTGCGGTGTGGTCAATGCGACGGTACTATTTCCGAGTATTTCTTTCTTTCTTAATGATAAGTGAATATTTAACATTTCTTATTATATTATATCATCTATTCTATTATTTTTTACTAGTTTTTTTTTTTCCTTTAGGGATTATATGGAGCTGAGATGTTCACAATTATTTTTATTCTTTCTTTGTTACAATAATTTCTCCAGTCAAATTATTTTGAATCATATTATTAAATTTAATTAGAATTTATTGACGTTATAACAAAATTATGTTATCATTTATAAATGATTTGTTAACTTACACCCAGTAAGTTTTTTAAAAAGTTAGCAAATTATACCTTAAATAATATAATTTATTTTTTAATAAATTAACAAGTTATATATTAAGTGTATTTTAAAATAATTATAATTATAACTTATTAATTTATTTATTTTAAAAAATAAGTGGATATAAATTAACAAATAGTGGTGGGTGAGTGTTTGAATTCTAACATTTTCGCTTTGTGAATTTGTTTCTCTTTTTGTTTGTTGCTAACCTATCAAATTGAAATTTAGAAGACTAAAATTATGTCATGAAAAATTAAAAATACAATTAAGTCTTTTTTTTTTCTTAAAATATTGTTGTGTTTAAATATAGATTCATTAATATTATAATTGAATTTATAGGTATATTAATACATTCCTCTTGAACACGTTATATATATATAATCTTTTATTTTTAGAAGTTATTTAAAAAATTGACAAAAAAATAATTATTTTTTCGAAATAAGTTAAATCAAAAGAAATGCATAAGATTGATATAATAGTGAAAGATTTCTATAATATCCATAAAATCTTAAATTTTAATCTTGTTATTTCGAATTTCTTATCTATAAAAAAGAAATGCAATTTTCACATTTAGTCTCTATTTTATAAAATATTTTCCCCACAAAATATTTTTATTACTTAATAGTTTTCTATGTAGCCTTTCATTATTTTTCAATTATTTCCATTTAATCCTTTTAAATATCATAAGTGTGAGTTTTTAAGGAAAAGATAAAAGAGAGCAATTTTTATTTTTAGTAATTAGTAATTGTTCTCTAATTTAATAATTTTTAAATTGAAAGAAATAAAATAATCAAATATTATAAACTTCATGTCCAATCTTTTCTTTATTTTATAAAAATTATGTAACTTTCTTAGTTTAAAAATAAATAACTTTCCTTCTCTTCCAAAACAAAAGTTAATCCCCAAATACAGTTCGTTTTTCATTTAGAGAGACGAAATGAAAACTTCATAATATTTAAAAAGACAAAATAAAAAACAAAAATTAAATTATCTACTTGACACACAAAATTGAGTATAAATTTGAAATTGGATTTTGAAATCTTAATTTTGATGTTTGGAAAACCTTTTGAAATTGAAATCACAATTTCATCGTCTACTTCTATGAAATTATAGTTGTCGTTACATACGCCTTTTATGATTAATTTTTTTCTTACTCAAACTTACCCATGACTAATCCTTAAGAATATCAAAATAAAATTAAAATTTATCTTAGAATTATATAAGTTTTACTCTGTTAGAACTAAAATTAGAATTATAATTCTAATTTATGCGCCAAACAAACCCTTAACAAAATTCTAACAAAGAGACTTCCATAAAGAAAAATATTTTGAGAAATTCGTTCGATAAAAATTTAAAAATAGGAGATCAAATAAAAAAATCGTAAAAAACCAAGTGATTCAATCTTTATCAACACTTGTCGTAAAAATTTCAAAGTCTTGAAAGCACTTGCAAGAAAAAAGTCATAAAAATATTAAAGTATTTATAAACGTGGTGATTAAACTTGTAACATCATTTTATGACTTACGTGATTCAATCTTTGTTACACCTCATAAAAGAATTTAACATGGGCAGAAATTACAGGCCTAACTGTTGAGCTAACTATGAGTTATGAACAAAGCCTTGGTGAAGGCAATCTGATTTAAGTCACACAAATCTACTACATTGAGCATAGCACATAATGCAATTTGATATGTAAATAAACAACACTCAATACACAACTAGGCATTAAATAATTTCACTAAGACGGAACGAATTTGATATGATGCACTTCCACGATAGCTTTCATCTGCACCCAAAAACTCCCCATCAAATGTTTGGCAAGTTTTAGAGGAAAAATAAAGATGTTTGTTTGTTTGCATGGATCATCATGTGGTCAAGCAATTCTCCCAAGTCCCATACTTAGAGCTGAAACTCCCACCACCGCTCTGTTGTGCATGCTCAGAAATAACTCTGCGAGCACAAACATCCCAAGTCCTTGCTATCTCCCCAAGAGACATAGGTTGTGATAAACTTCGTAAGGATATGCTAAACCTTGACTTTGCTTTCACAGAAAGATCTTCATTCTCCTTACTGAAACAAATATCCCATACCACTTTATTAGAAACGTGAAGAATTCTAAGCAAATCTAATATAAACTACAGAGAAAAGGAAAAGTGAGATGCATTCTCGTTAGCACAACTGAGTTATGTATCTTCCAGGCAAAAGCTCTCACATTTTTTCGTGTTAGATTTAAAATCACATATTCACATCTGCTATTCAAAGAGAGAAATTATAACTTTCAGCAGTAGAGGATTAATTTGAGGCATAAATAAAAGATACGTTTTCTATAATCTCACATATTCATTAGGATACATAAAACATGACTAACAGGTAAAATGGCCATGGTCTTTTTGCTATACATTTCTGAGAAGATAATTTAGTAGGGGTAGCATCTGTTGAGGAAAATATGGTAAAAACTCGCTTAAGGTGGTTCAGCATATGAGAAGTAGACTAATAAGATACCCGAACAGTTAGAGGTGAAGGCAAGAAAGACCAAGAAAAAACTCCGGGTAAAACCATAACAAAGGACTTTAGACTTGAATGACTTGTGAAGACTTGATTTGTGATATAACAAAATGAACTGGATTGACCTATCTCCCCGACTCTACCTAGTGGAAAAAAGACTTTAGTCGTTATAATAACTGTAATTTACAAGGTGCATAGGTTATTTTGATCTTTACAAATGTTTTCTATGCTTTATGATTCAGAATTTTAATCAATACACGCACAAGAAATAATAAGAGGCACCCTTCAGCATTATCTTCTTTACTCAGTCTGATACAATAAAGCAAACACACGTTTCGTCAATGAAAAAAAAGAAGTAATAATCACCATAAGAAGTTTTCTAAGATGTGAGGATTATTACATTTCTCCTTTTTGTTGACAAAAGCAAGCATAGAACATATTTGTCAGGATAATTAATGGTTTGGTGAGAATACACACTTTGTTTAAAAGAAAATAAGACGCATAAGAGATGCCAAAATGCCCATTCTCTCACCTGGATTCAACTGGAAACTTGTCTAGGAGTATGGGGGAACAATTAGGATAATTTGTAGGAACAAGCAAGCGCAGGGGTTGAATTGGTGACTGCATGGCAGTAAATCACAAATAAGGCCAAAGTTCTGTAACAAAAAGCATTAATAAATACTTAATACACATATGGTTTAAGAGTTTTAACACCCACCATCTGTGCTGAAGCATATTGGGATTTTAAGCTCGGACTGAGAGCCACAGCATTGAAAGAGCATTTGACAATGGTCCCTTCTGTCCCTTCAGCAGCAGCAGCAGCTGCCGTTGGATCAACTTCTTCATTACTTATGTCTACTACTGTGTCAATAAGTCGCTGGTTAACCTCCCTAATTTCTTCCAGAAGGGAATGATTAGCCTGCCATATAAGTCACATTAAATTGATCAAATTAATATCAATAAAGAAAATGTAATTCAGTAATTCCTATCTCAATTTTGACTAGATCCAGCAAAAATGTCCCGAAACACCATAATCAAAGGTATACACTACGTTTTCTCCTTTGAATCTTTGATACACGTAAAAAAATACTGGTAGTTGCAAATAACATGCTTTCATGAAATAAAAGTGTACGTCAATTCAAATATCCCACCATATGTTTATTTCTTTCCCCTTGCTCTACCTGGATCCTTGTTTGTTGTGTTAATTGTGTTTTTTTCAGGCATCAAAATCTCTAATTTAGTTGGTTGATGATATCATTAGTATGAAACCTACAGTGCATTTTGATATATAGCCTCTACATATATTTCACCATCTAAATGAGAACATGAAATTACACCTTTCTACCCACTTCTATATTGAACTAGCAGCATTGTTTTTTGAGTCTGAATCCTTGTAGCCAGAGAAGATTAAAAAGTAATTCCATAATGTGTTGGTGCATATGTCATCCATGTGTTGATGCCCATTAATAAATTGCAGTGGCAAGCCCAAAAACCAAGACATTGACAGTAAAAGATATCTATTATAAATAAAATGTAACAATTAAAAAAATTTACCACCTCAATCCTTGGCCTCTTGAATCTAGATGTTGCAGTTGAATCCATATCAGAAGCCTCAGAAGCAGTTAACTGCTTGATACTGTCATTCATGCTACCAGCAGAAGATGCAAAATTCAAGGGCGTTGCATTGGTGCACCGCTTCATCCTCCTAGTTCCATTGGCACCATCTTGGGTGATAAAATTTCTAGCCTGAAGACGACAATTAGTCATAGCAACCAAATCTTCCCCAACAGCAGCTCTGGATCCATTACCTGGAGCTGATCCTGCTATCCTATCATTCATGCTGACAACTGAAGCAATATCACTGACAGCAGAACTTAATGCTTTTGATGACATTGATTTCACCTGAAATCATGATTGAACATAAATTTGTCAGGCACACAATTATGGAAACCTTTATATAGTTTATTTGTCAAATTTATAAAAAACTTAAAGGCCACAGCCACTGATCAGGTCAGCTTAAGATCAACTAGACTAACCGCTTTAATTAGACGCTCAATAGGCTGCTCAGTAACAGTTGACTTTCCAGAAGTGGGTGCTAAAGCATTACCATGAGCACCATCAGGACCAGTGAACTCTGCAAGTAAAGGAGAGGCTGACATTCCAGGTGTTCCAATGGCAAGGGATTGAGCAGGTGCTGCTGCACCCCCTGTTTGTTGATATCCAATATTTGCAGCATTTGAGATTGATGAAACACCAGAAATGGGCTTTTCAGAATCCCCTGGCATAGGAGATGGAGCCAAGGGAGATGAAGGAGTGGGTGCTCCAAAAGGTGAGTTAGCAGATTGAAGAGGGGTGGCAACTTTTGTGTGAGATGGAAGGTGGTTTTGTTGGTCAACCTGAGGAGATGAATGTTGTGGAATCTGAGGAGATGTGGCCTGAAGGAGTTGTGGAGAAGAAACAGGAAAAGGACTCCCTTTCATCTGTTGATGGGGATAGGCTGAGCGTTGATGTTGCAGAAAGACCCCTGGCTTAACAGCAGTTCCTTGCCTCATCTTTATGTCATTTGCATCATTCATTTGGTGAAGTTGTTGTATTTGATGTGTTGGCAATTGGGCAGGCAGCTGTTGCTTTGCTGTCTGGTGTAACTGTTGTTGTTGTTGCTGTTGCTGCTGCTGTAACATCTGCTTCCTCTGCATCATTTGTCGCTGCTGATATTGTTGTTTTAACTGTTGATTCTGTAACATCTGTTGTTCCTGCTGTTGTTTTAGTTGCTGGTGTTGAAGCATACTAGAACCTGGCTGAAGGGGATTAAGATTTGATTGGATTACATTTACCCCAGCCTGTGAAGATAAAGAGTTAACATTAGTTTGTTGAGGAGCACTAACAGGGTTTTGTTGAAGTGAGCTCACTGAAACCTGTTGCAGGGAGTTCACAGCATTTCCTGGTCCTGAATCTAAATTGGTACTTGGTTGCATTGAATTCATCTTACTCTGCTGTGCTGTAGATACACCAGACAGAGAATTATGCTGCATACTTGCCATATTATTTTGCTGCATTGTTGCTACAGAGCCTTGCATATTTGTTGTTTGCAACTGAGAGTTCATTTGATTTTCATGAGACTGCCCTTGAGTAACTTGGGGTTGTGATTGTGACATGGAATGCATATGAGGTGGGGGAAACTGTCCAGGCATGGTTTTTCTAGGTCTATTTGTATTTATGAAATTTATAATCTGCTTCTCATATGAACCCAGTTTCTCCTTGTAACTAGGCAAGACGTTGCTCTTGGAAACCTGAAGGAATGTTATAATACGTTCCAGCATCATTTTAAATACCTTCAGCTTTTCAAGCTGATCCTGCTTTGGTTGTTGTGGAAGAGAATCATGCTGATAAAGAAAAGAATATGCAAGGTTAAGCACAGTAAAAATAATTTATGAGAAAAATAATAATAATAAAAGGCTCCCTTTAAGGAAGGGTGATAACTTGATAGTGCTTAGCACACACTGCAATCTCCAGAGTTTGACAGAATAATAATAATGGAAAAGGCTTCTTTATTCATACCAGTAATTAAAAATTTGCTTGACTATAAACATACCTGCTGAAGTTTAGAAGCAATTTTTTGGTACATCTCATTCAACTCTGGCAAGTAACTTTCTTTCATGGATTTGATCTGCCAGTTAAAATCAACAGAATCAAATAACCAATGCATTAGAAACCTTGTAATCTCTTGTGCAAGATCTGTACCACTGTTGCATTAAGAAAGGATAAGAATTTTTTCCCCATTTTGTAATACATCATAAATTGCATGTTTCACTTTCATGCTTAAAATCGAAAAAAGATGTTAATCATGCATGCAAGAACCTGACACCATGACTTTGAATATTGAATTGAAAACTTTAAAATCTCACCTAAGAGAAATACCATTCATGTTAACATACAATCATATTAACAATTACAATGAGTCTTTCTCAATGCAAGCAACTAATAGAGGATAAAAAGATAGAAATAAAAGAAATTAACTGCAGACAGAAAACCAAAAAATAAAAATCCTTTTTGGGTAAAGCACCAGTAGTTTCTACTGCTGCAGTACACATTTTTTCAAACATTAGGTGAAGGTTGAGTATCATCCACATAAACATTGAACAGTATGGATTTAAGAAGAGTTCATTCTTCCTCCACAACTGATGAAGAGTTCCATGTACTTGCTGAAAATTCCTCACAGTAAAAGCCAGCAATCTTCATTATTTTATTATAGGGTTCATTTGACAAATATTTGTTGTTCAACCCAATTTACTGAAGGAATAAAGATGATAAGAAAATAACATATTACCTTTTGATACACTTCTTCTTGCCAATCACCCCCACTTGACTGTCCAGTCTGTGCTGTTGAATCCAGAGAAGCTACAAAAGATGTTTCATACACACATGAGTATAAAAGGCCAAAAAATACGGATATTTGTTGTATTTGACAGAAAAAAAAAATGAGGTAATTGCAATTTTACATACTTGATGAAGTATCTTGAAGGGATCTTTGTGATTGATACAACTGCTTTTGTTGATCAAGAACACTTGGTTGATGAAGTAAGGGACCTGAGTTCTGAAGTCTTTGCTGCATATCTCGTTGCAAGGGATTTGGCTGCTGTTGCAAACCCAACTGTTGTTGCAATTGTGCAGGCTGAGATTGAATCTGTGGCATTAATTGCTGTTGTGGAGCCTGAGACTGTGACTGCTGCGCTTGAGATGATAACAAATTTGATGCATTTTGCTGCGATTGTTGTTGAATTGGAACCTGCGATTGTTGTAGCACGTGTGCAGAATGCTGGCTTGTTTGCATGCTTGAGTTGCCAGATTGAGGACCGAGGACCTGCTGTGGCTGTAACCCAGGGACATTATTACCCAACTGTTGATGTATATTTGATAGGTTGTTTTGCTGATTTATTAACTGTTGCTGTTGTAGGTTTGAAAGATTATTCTGCTGTGCAAGTAACCTCTGTTGTTGCTGCAAATCACCAACATTATTTTGTGTCCCAAGTATTTGGGTATGTTGCATGTTTGTTGCATTTGCCTGTGCCCCCATAATCTGTTGCTGCTGCTGCTGTTGTGGAGGTAATATTGACTGTTGATTCATGGGTGCTTGTTGCTGTTGAATGATCGAAGTCTGTTGTGGTTGCTGTTGCCTGATAACTTGGGAGTGTTGCTGAAGCACAGACTGTGTTGATTGTTGAACATTATTAGACTGTTGATTGTGCTGAATACTAGGTAGAGAAGATGTTTGCATCATGGAAGACTGCTGCATAACAGATGACGTTTGGATGACAGATGGCTGAGAAGATTGCAACTGATTTGATTGTAGAAGATTCTGCTGCTGCTGTTGTTGTTGTTGTTGCTGCTGTTGTTGTTGTTGCTGCTGTTGGTGGAGCTTCTGCCTCAAAAACTGCTGTTGAATTTGTTGTTGTTGTTGGTACAAAAACTGCTGCGAATTTTGTGATTGCTGCTGCTGTTGTTGGGGAACAACCTGCTGCCTTCCTTGAATTTGTCTCTGTGAAACAGCAAACATATTTTGCATGTTGGAATTCTGACCAATGGTGCTCCCCACTGAATTCTGTCCAGGTATATTCTGCATGTTGGGATTATTCTGGCCAACATTTTGAATTGGAGGCTGGCCTAGACTCGAAGATTGAGATGCAATATTATTTTGAATGTTCTGAGATAGAAGCTGTTGGCGTCCCTGGGGATTGGGCATAGGAATAGGATGTTGCTGCCCTGGATTGTGAACTGGAGGTGGAATAACAAGTCCTATTAAATAATGATTGGCTAAGTCAGAGATCCCCCCCAAAAAATTACGATATAACATCAGGATCCAAATGAATTGTTAACACAAGAATGTTATCAATGTAAAAATTAAAAAAGGAAGAAAGATTCAAGACAAACGACAAGGATCATATGGAAGACCAGCAGAGCAAAAACATAAAATGTTAATGATATTTCACATCAATATGACACAATACAATCCCAACAACTTAAGCTGAAAGACTTGAAACAACTCGGAGAATTAGATTCTATCAGAATGAGAATACTACCATTATATGCCAGGGTTATTAAATGCTAACCTGGATCAGGAGGTTTATTACTAGAACCACCTTGATTTGGAGGTATGTTGCCCTGGGACTTAGTCTCCATTGTAAGCATCTTCAAAGATATTTTCCGTAGATAATCAGACTGAAATTAAGGAATACCACATTAAATCATCAAATTTTCATATTGTATGAGTTTGCATACATAACCATGAATTGATAAATCTGAAAGTACCTGACTTGTTGCAGCAGTAAAAATCTTCTCTTCAAACCTTTGAGCAATCTTCCGAAGTTCATGCAATCCATCTTGACCAGAAACAGGAAGATGTCTTTTTAATGTGTCCATTCTATAAAAAATGAAAAACAGCAATACAAATTATTGAAAATTTATGGTCATTAGACAATCCTCAAATGACACAAGATTGCTAACATGTAAGAAAACCTCATTGAGATCATCAAGACAATCAGAAAAATTTATAGAATGGGTGTCAGAAATGGATTGCAGGCTGCACTGATTGTTTTGGTAACTTCTTAGCTAGTCTCCTCTCAAGAAATAAAACATAAGAAAGAGAAATCCAACTATTCGTATTATAGTTTTCCACTAAACATCCCTCTGCCACAAATTCCATGGAGAGAAAATAAGTATAACATCATAGGGGAGCAAAATACACAATTCTAAATCAGTATGCAGAAATGACACATTCCTCTTCAAAAACAATGGCAGTAACCATGGTAGTAGAATCAAGATTCAAATTGTGAACTATAAGATTCATGATCAATAATAAAACATAGCATATACAACTCACAGGCATAAAAGCACAAATTCATGATTAATAACTAAAAACATAACTCTAGCAGCATTTTAATATGAAGAAACATCAAAAGCGAAAACATATAAGCTTCAAAACAAAAAGATCCAAATCATAACAGCCAGAAGACCATAAAAACAGTGGCTGCTGCTACAAAGAAGAGGAGCAAAGGCAGCAAAATAAAATACAAAAGAAAAGGAAAAAAGAGTGAAAATGTGAAAAGTGACAGTGGGCCACCCTGGGTCAGATTGGAGGGAAAAAAACCAGCCTGTTCCCTCTCGTTTAATCTAATTTTTCAATAAAAAAAAAAAAAAACATTTTTAGGGCATGCGTCCCAATTGTGCCAGAAACGCACAATTCCTATGCAGGATGCAATTCAAGAAATTCATGTGAAATTTAAGCAATCCATCCACAATTCAAGCACAAAAGCAATTTGACGCACAATTTGTATCACCGAGGCCTTGAATCGTATCCTATGGTATCGCATGTATCATATCGCAAATCATATGATAGCAATAAGAATGGCAGTATCCTCCAACCAAACACACCAAATGCTTGCAAAGATAGCACATGGAAAAAAAAAAAAACTTGCTCCTACTCCTTTGGAAACTCTGAAATGAATAAGCAATTTGTATCACCGAGGCCTTGAATTGTATCCTATGGTATCGCATGTATCATATCACAAATCATACGATAGCAAAAACAATGGCAGTATCCTCCAACCGAACACACCAAATGCTTGCAAAGATAGCACATGGAAAAAAAAACTTGCTCCTACTCCTTTGGAAACTCTGAAATGAATAAGCAAGTGCCCTGTGTTGGTTACTTGGTTTTTAACACACAATTATGATAATGTTCCACTCACCCATCTAATAGGTATGTGCAACGGTCACATGCTAAAGCTCATGCATACACTTCTTTTTTTTTTTGTCACCATGTTATAGGTGTAAACTGCAAAGTATCTATCAGCTTTGCCAATAACTAATCTCCACTGGAAAACTTGGCTGACCGCTTTTAATGGAATCTCCCCTCCCAACTACGTTTTTTGCATTCACAAGGCTTGAAATCGATACCTTGCTTAAGGGATTTGAACCCAGTACCACTCGGACCATCGTATGTTGGTTCATGCATGCACTTTGAATATGATATTGAAAAAATCAATGTTCAGCCGTGATTCAAATTAACATTTGTTCGGAGGAAAATTTAACAGATTTAATTATTGTTTTTCACCTATCAAATATAAATTTGAGCACAGGTTTCATAATTTATTTGCGTCAGACAATCACAGTGTATGATGCTGTGTATTTGTTCATGTTCTTCAACATATATGCATTTTTCATTTCTTGGAGAAAAGAAGAACAGAATCCTCATGGAAATGTTGCCAATCTATGGAATCAGTGATTTATATCTGATGTGAAACAATAGTCAAAAATTACAAATGATATTACTGATAAATATTAAAACTGAATCTTACATTTTGTTGACAATTCTTTGGCGTGACTCATGCTGCAGTCCACCTCTCCAATCACTAGTATCCATATTGGCTTCAGGACCTTGGTTAGGTCTCCAATTATTGGTATCCATCAATCAAATTTTAATAAACTGAAACAGCAAAAAACAGAATATTCTTGTCAAATCAGATTCTGAAAGGATCGTATAAAGGATGAGTATAAATGTATGAAACATTAAGGAGATAATCAATGGAAATCGTTGATTTCCACAGAGCCAAATTGCCCATCCATAAATTGTAGTCACAGCAACAGCTAAACAGACCAAATAAATTTTTCCTCAACAGACAAAGGTTTATTATATGACTTAGAATGCCAATTTACGTTTTCTTAAACCCAGGATGCATAGAAAAATAATATTTATTCTCTGAGGAAGAACAAAATGGCAGGGAAAACTAAGAGTAATTAATTAATTATTATACAAAATTCCAATATTACATTGCTATTATCTAGAGTTAGGCCTTCTCTTAATCCAAATTTGGGTTCAACTCGGACGGTGTCCCGTTCAAAGATCTCGAATATTATTACATCCAAACTAGGCCTTTCAATTAAAAGGTTATCAATCACGGTAAATCCAATACTAACCTTTTTTTCTGAACAAGATCAACGATGAATTTCATTCATCCAATAAATAAGCATACAACTACAAGAGAAGGAGCAAGAGAGGACCTGACGGTGACAGACGGCGGTGCCGATTATTCCGGCGGAGGCGTGAGCAGTGGTTTCCGGTTGCGTGTCTGACTCGTGAGTTTGTAACTTATGGGTTAAGGCCCAAAGACAAGACCCTTTTGTAGAGGTTTCAGGTTTCAACCTTCAAGTGTCAATTTATTCAATTTAATAAATTATAACCCTTTTTTAATGGGCTTGACCCTTACACAAATCAACTTTATTTATTCATTAAATTAAATTAGTTAGCTTGTAATGATAAATTAAATTACATTAAAATAGCTATCGTTTAGACTATTTTTCTTTTGTCAGACAAATCAAATGTACCTTCTTTTTTTAATAAGGTTTTACTTGCAAAATCAATTAATTTACTTTAATAAATCGATCAACTTTTTAACTATATTAGTTTACTACCCATGCACTACATAAAAAATATTTTCAGTCCTCAACGAATAAATGCTTCTTCTATTAAAAATTTTAAAACTAATATCTACAATTTTTTTTCTTAAATTTAATTTTTAAATAAAGATGAGGAAAGAGTGTTAAATTATAATAATTCTAAATATTCATGCTTACTAGATTAACAAATATTAAGTATTTTTATATTTTTCAATACATCAAATATATTTATTTTTGTATTTAATAATCTCTTTATAAAGTATTACGAAAATTAGTAATATCGCTGTTAAATTAAGAATTATATCTATAACAATAGATAGAAGATACTCTAATTTGATTTTTACCTTTTTAGTCAAATTTACTCCCTTATATGATATAAGGTAATTGATTTTGAAATTAAGTAATTGTTATTATTAGTTTTAATTATGTTAATTATCTTTTCTTTCTAAGTGATTAGAGTTAATCTTTTAAAACATTTTTTTTAATTCTAATAAAAATTAGTGTAGCACAATAGAAATACAAATATGTATGGATGATAATTCGTGTTTTTACTAATATCTATTAAATGAATAATAACTATAAAACTATTGAATTTTGTTCTATTTCATGAATGTGTTGTCTTTAATTATAATCATTCACCAATCAAAAAAGATCTCGTAGAATAATTATTCTCCCACAACGTAACAAACAAAATTTCAAATTTTTATTCAAATAGATGTTAATATTTAGTTAATGTCTCAAACAAAATTGTTTCTAAAAGATTATACATGTAAAAAAAAAATCATTCAAGTTAATGCTAGCACTCATGTAACAAAAATCTAAAGTGTGGTAGTGTGTTGAAGATCTTTTATATGTAAAATTATTATTCTTTTCAAGGTTAAGTGTTTTTTTTTAGTTTATATTCATGACACTAATTATAGTAACAATTCCATAATTGTGTAATCATTAATTATATTTTAATTATAAAACATTCTCCTAATTAATTATTAAATAAAATTATTTCATTAAATATGTATATCAATTAACATGGGTTATTTCAAACTTAATTAGTAATATTTCCATCAAATCATTAATAAGAACATTTTGCAGTTCATAATTGTTATACTTAACTGGCACGAAATTATTTTTATAAAAAATACATGTGAAATCACATATTAAATAATTTTTTTTTCAGAATAAATTAAACTCGTTGAACCTTTTATAATAAATTATCAAAATTTAAATTTATTACAAGATAATTGGTTTCTCTTTCTTCTCTCAGAAGATAATTAGTTTCTTAAATTAGGTGTGACATGTTTTAAATTATATTTCATTACATTAATTTTTTTATAACTTTATATGATCACTTGTTCATCTACTTCATTAATAAGAAAAATAGATTATGTTGAAAAGTTATTCATCATCTGATTATTGGGATGTAGTTTACGTTATTGATTCTCAATTAGTTTTAAGTTAAAACTTATAATTCATCTTAATTAATAGATATCTTGATCATGGTTTATTATGAGAAATACATGTGAAAGGAAAGAAAGTTTTCCATCAACTACCTCAATCTATGAATGTAACTTATGTAGTTATTGGAAAATGTCAATTATTACGAATTTGTTTTAAAAGAAAAGAAACATTTTTGATGATTAATAGAACTAAAAATGAATGTGTTTGATCGGTTTAATATGATCTTGAAGTCAGTCACAGACACTGGGCATCAAATCCAGCATTGCCTGAAGCGAGAAGGAGGCATTTATAGATGAAGGAGAAGAAGAGAACTTTAATTTAATGTCGTTTGAATGTGTTGTAGAGCTTCTCGACTCGCGTCAAAGGCACAATAGCTTCCATTGAAAGAGTCATCAACATGCAATATATAACTCGTTACAACTAACAAGAAACAACAATAAAATAAAAAGGTAAAGAGGAGAAGAAAAGAAAGGATGAAGAAAAAAAACAAAAAAGAGAGAAAGATCAATGCTCACGTCACTGTGCTCTGACGCGACGTCTCATTCTCGTGAATCCTCGATGATTACCGCTACGGGGCTCCACCTCCCAATAGCAACACTTTACAAGGATGGTAAATTAGAAAAAAGAGAAAAGAGGAAAGAAAAAACTCAACCATTGATTTTAAAGTCAATAAATCTAATGGTCCAAATTTACTTTCCCTGATGGGTCGGTCGGCCCAGGCGTGAAAAGAGGGTCGAGACCAGCCAGCCTAAATTTTGTCGAGATCCATAATTTTATTGGCACAGTTTGGTCCATTATTTTTTTATATAAATTTATATGTATTTTATAAAAAAGATCAGGCAAAATAAGTCTGATAATCAAATTTATTTAATTCTAATTTTAGAAATCCAAGATGAATGAAACTTAATCCCAACGTTTTTATTATTTTCCTTAGACTAGTCATCCTTTTTGTGTTATTGATTTTAAATGAAAATTTCCGGAATCAAATATTTGTTATTTTATTTTATTTGTAATAATTATTTCACTCAAAAAATTAAATCAAAATCTTTATATAATTTTTATTAAAAATGTCTTTAAAATTTTGAATTAATCTTTATTTTTTTGTTTCGTTACATTTGTTATGATCACATCAATTATATGTTTCTCTCTACTTTAAAATTATCTTCGAAAATAATTAATACTTGAAATTTATATAAATTTGTTTTCATGCCTGATTAATTTTTTTAACATGATTAACTAATATAAAATTATCTTATTTGTGACTTTTAAAAGTTAAGCTCAAACAATATTTTGGTCCCAAAAAATACATAATTTTTTTCTTTTAGTCTATAATTTTTTCACTTTAATTTATGTATTATTATATTTTTATTTTGTTTTAATCCATGTCATTAGTTACATGTAGTTAAACGGTGACATGATTCCTAAAATGTCACATGAGCATGTCGTATGGAAATCCTCGTTATCAATAATAAGTAACATTGTCATGTCATAGACCACAACAACAAAAAATATTGCAAGAATGATTTCTAATATATATTTATCATAGGAACCATTTTGAAAAGAAAAACATTGATCATTTTAAAAAGTAGGGGGAAGTACCTTAGAATTTAGTGGTATGTTGAGTATACAAAGATCTACAAGGACTTTAGGAGGTATATTTAGTAAGGATTGGTAGTAAGAAAAACTTTCAATCTCCTTCAATAATAAAATTTAAAAAATAAGTCTATTGATTAAATTAAGACATTTTTAGAAATTAAATAGAAGTAAATATACAAGTTAGCCTGTCCATTTAAGCCCACAACTTAAATGAGTAAGACTAATCTAACTTGCACATTAAATGGTCCAAGTTTTATTCTGAAGGCTAACAAGGCAATCCCCATGTGCAGATAAAAAATTAAATAAAAGATTTAATAATTTTAATATTTAACTTGATTTTGTAGAAGAAAAAATCATATTTCTTTAAATCAAAATTAAAAAAAGAAGATGTACATAATAAACTAACATAATAATCATAGACAAACTAAATAATTATTTTAATGAAACATTTTATTCTTTTATTAAATTTCACAATAGGGTTGTTATGAAATATATTACTAATATGATATTGTTTCGACCCTTGACCTAGTTAACTTGCTAATTAAAATGGCTAATTCTATACTACATAAGAAGTCAAAGTCAAACTAGTAAAATTGACTAATTCCATGCTATGTAAAAAATCAAAGTCAAAATTGCAAGTTTGATTTTGCTAATCTATATGATAAAAAATAAACTAACTTGATTAACATGTTCCATTTTAAGTGACAATCTTACTAATTTGACTAGTTAATTTGATGCCACATATATTTTTTTATTTTAAAATTTTTGTTACAAGTTTTAGATGAGAGTTAGTCCTATTTTTAAAAAAAATAAATAAATAACACAATGTAATAATAAATTATTTAAAACTTATATTTCATCAAGTGATTCTATATACATTGCAACTATTCAAGGCATATTGAGTTTGAAACTTGACCACTTAATTATATTATTTTACTATTTATTTATTTTAAATGAGATTATCTATGCGACAGTAAACCCAAATTATTTATATATATATATATATGACATCAAACTAGCAAATATGACTTTAACTATCATATGAAACATACTATATGAAACTAGTTAGTTTAACTAACGTGTTAATTCAATCAATGGTTAAATTAATTTCATATAAGTAATATATTCCAAAACAATTATATTTTAATATTTAGTATTTAAAAGTATTTCAGTTTAAAAAATAGCCCCAGGTATCTCTCCACCGTGTGTTAGCCTTTAGATTATTACCCTATACAATAACCTCATAAGGAATACCACTTTACCACACAAAGTATGTCTCCACTGTGTGTTATTAGCCTTCAGATTATTATGCTATGCAAGAACCTCATATGCAACACCACTTTACCACAAGAAGACTACATAAACTTGAACAACTTATCACGTTAACCTAATGTTTTGCATTTTTCGTTTGTGCAGCGCAAGAACCCCAAAAACATTAAAGCATTTGTGCACATATACATTTTCATTTTCTTTCTTCAAAATCAATTAAAAAAACTTCCCTTATACTCTAATTGTTATTATCGTGCTTAATTTTGTTCCTTGCGGTCCTTTGATATTCGTGTGTCATTCAAAATCAAAGGAAAAACTCCATTAAACAACGATTGTAATTAGAAGAAAATTTTTATCTTTCATAATAATTCTAAATTCTGACTAAAGCAAAATTGTTTTCGTGTTGACTGTAGAAAAAAAAAAGAGCGTAATATCCTATTCATGGCTGAAAATGTATCAGTGGACCACCATTCATATGTATTATTATGAAAACCTACAATTAAAAAATCAAAACACAGACCACAGAAGTATTGACAAGAGACGGTATCAAAAAGACAAAAACAAGAAACTCATTACAATACTATCCGTTATTTCTGTAGCATTCAGTTTTGATTTAAATGAGGTCTCAAACTGGATTGGAGTTTGGATTAGGTCTCAAACTGCTCATTTGTCTTCTAATTCAGATTAAGGAATTCTGAGCCAGAAAAGCAATTGCACATTCAAAACAAATGCCATTACATCAATCATGCAAAGAAAAATATTAATACCACAACAATCATAAGCACAATCCTTGATCCATTGTTTATGTTGAGAGAGAGAGAGAACAAAAGCAATGCTGATAAACGTGTTTCAACTACACCAGACTCCATATTTATATAATAAATTTAAAAAGTCACTTGTACACAATACTGACAGGTAGATTCCGAACCTCCCGCTTGCACACATCACATGTTCTGTTGCCTTTAATGCTAAACCATTTAACTGCACACTCTTGGTGGACCAATGCAAGTTCACCTTTGCAGCTGCACTCCTTTTTAAGGGTATCAGCACCTCTCAATTCAAGCAAACAAATTCGGCAGTCAGCTTCTTCTTCCACTAGAATAACAAAGCAAGTCAAAGCAGAAGGGGTAGTTTAGCACTTTAGACAATAAAGGGAAATCTATATGCCTCAGTCAATAATAGCCAAATTACAGTCATTAGTTAAATACACCACACGCCTGCTGTTAAATACATAGTTATATTTCACATAATTAAATACCAAATAATATTCACATGTAAAGACCAGTGGCTGACAAATCGAGCATTTCACACTAGTTAAATACACAACACACTTGCTGTCAAAAGAGAATAACTCCCTTACGGTGGAAGCTAAAGAATGGTATTTTATATTTCTAATATATCCATAACACGATTGACGAGTTATATGGATGATAGAACTCAATGAAATCTCCTTTACAATGGAAAAATACTGCTCCATAAGCTAAAAACACATACTGAACAGAGGAAATGCAAAATATGGAGCAATGACCTTTATATTAAATATTTTGTTGTTTAACCCATTCCTTGAATTTCATAAATATAGAAGGAAACAAGCTATAATATTAAAACAAAATCATCAATCTCTCTTTTAACCCCTCCCTCACAATTAAGTTCAAAATATGCACACAACAACGCATATGATATGCTCTCCTTTCAAAACTGAGCTATTCCAAGACAATAGCCTCATGTTCAACTGTTGAATCCCTGTATCATTTGACGTAACATTATCAACTTTCAAGCTAAAACACAATTCAATACCTCTTCATTCAAGCACAACTCAATAGTCTTAACCATAACCTCTCCCACATGGCTTGTTATTTGGCAAAAATTAAAAGAACTTCTTGTACAACTTCCAATCATTATCAATGAATTGGGCTGTCAAATACATATAGTTTGTTTGATGTGAAGTCAGTAATGACACAATTTCTTCGACTTTGTTGCGAAAGAAACTTCTTCAGGTTTTCCTCCCATAGCATTATAACATTATACACTACGGTAGCATGTAATGGAATATTAAATCTCAGTTGTAAAGCATTTGAATAGCTCCTAAAAGCATTATGCTCTGCAAATAGAAAATGAAGTTTGTCCTCCACAAACATCCTAAAAGCATCTGCCAACTGAAGGAAAGTTGGCATTCCGATTCATAGTCGTCGAAGATAAAATTGTTTAATGTCGTTTCCTTATTTGTTCGGATTATCCTTGCATCTGAATGCATGAAAACGTATTGCACTTGTCCTGTTTTCATGCTGGATTATGGCTTTACAATACTTGCATCTGGCTTTTTTATTTGAACAGACTTGGGAAGAATAAAATGATTTCAAGCATTTGACTAATTTCTAAGTCCATCATGGCAAGGTCTCATATTTGCAGAGCCAGTTGTTGGAGTAGAAACCACATGTTTAGTTGTGTTTGAGACTGAAAAGTTGTCTTGATCTCCCATTGATGACATTTATATGTAAAGGAAGACATCAATTTTCAACTCCAATATTTTTTAAATCTTCATCTCCTTTTCAACAAGGTATGACCTTATTCCACTCAAGAAGAAACTTTTTTTTTTTAATATTTGGTTAATAGTTAATTCTTAAGTCTCATATCTTATACTCAATGAAATTTCGGCAACATTTCTTGATGAGGTGACATCCACCTAGATCAAGTATGCACCCATAGAACAATATGAAATGTAGTGAAGTGAAACCTCATCAAGTATAAAATACAAGAGTTAAGAATTAATCATTATTCACATGAAAAACTTCCTTCCCAAACTGTCCAACTAGGACAATTCAAGATTCAAATACAATGAGTAATATTTTGAAAAGGTACACACTCATTAATATTGAATCTCAAACAGGAAACTAAGGCTTTTCTTAAATGTAAACTTAAATACAAAAAGAAAACTTTAACCCCTTGTGAGAATATGTCAAAGGTCTCTAATGTTGGTGACCTTTTTGGCAACATATAATTATATAAAGTTGAAAGACATTTGCTTGTTTTGGATGACGTGTGGGATGATGTGTGGGATGATGAGCAAGAGAATTGGATGAGGTTGAAATCCTGTATTGGCTTGTAGGGAAAATGGTACTTCCATTTTGATTTTTATCTTTGGGAATTGTTTGAAGTTTGAACACCAAGCTAATATTGTGGAACTTGCAGATATTGGAATTATAGTATTGTCTAGTTCACCAAAAATTTCCGAACAGTTTGAAACGCTTAAAATCTCTATAAAAGGAATCTAAAGATATCTTAACATGACTCACGTAAAATACCTGTATGAGGAGTCCTATGATGGAGTAGTAGTTTTAATGGCTCTAGAATTTGTTATTCAAGGAGTTGTCATACCTAATAGGATTATCAAGGGAGAGTGAGGAAAACTTGTTCCCACACCTTTCCACACTTCAAATGACTGGTCATTCTACATGTCTTATGCCTATCATGTGGTGCCCTTATTGCAGTTACTTTTGCAGTGTCGATTGAAGACAACAAAGAATGGCAATGGGGTTTTGACACTAGCACTGCTGTCGTGAATATGGCTTTAAGCCCTTCTAATCCACAATCAGGTAGAATGGAATCAGAAAAAGAAACTATAAAAGCAAACACAACAACTAAAACCCCAACAAGGCACCTCAAATTCCTTAATAAAGCAATTACAAACAAACCAAGGTATTCATCTCTAGAATGGGCATCACTTATTATCATGATCCTACACCAATTTATGACCACATTATCATCCCCCACACTCGAAAAGCGACCAAACCAGAAATAGGCATCACAAATGTCCAAAGGATTGCATTTGGATTAGTACTCTCTATAGTTGACATGGCAGGGGCTGCTCTTGTTGAAATAAAAAGGAAAAGGGTGGCCACTCACTCAAGCCTACTTGATGATCCAACCAAATCACTACCTACCTATCACATTCTTATGGAGTGCTTTTCAGTACTTATTCCTTGGTTCTGCTGATCTATTCTCACCTTGGCTAGGTTGTTGGAATTTTTCTTCTCAGAAGCACCAAAAAGGATGAGATCCTTGGCCACATCTCTTTCTTGGGCCTCTTTGGCAGTGGAGTACTGCCTATGTTCAGTATTGTATCTATAGCAAGCATTGTCACTGGAAACAGAACCCACAGGCCATGGCTATCTGGTGCCAACCTTAACCACTAACACCTAGAGAGGTTCTATTGGTGCATGTGTGTGCTTAGTGGGTTGAACTTCCCACATTGCCTGTATTGAGCTATCAAGACAATTATAGAGGAACAGGAACTACAAATGAATGGAGGAAAGGGGAATTTTCATATGATCTTAATGAGCATTTTGAGTTCAAGAGTTCAATCATCAAAATTTTGCCAAGCCAGTCTGTGGCTGGAGTTGTGTTCAACAGGGTGCACAACTATCAAACTATCAAATGCCTTATCAACCTGCCAAACCAATTAATCAGCAACAAAATTGCAATTAGGCAACTAAAGAGAACAGAGCAAAAGGGTTTATTGCTAAGGCCACCTTGATTTGGAGGCATATCGTTGGCCGTGGTGCCCTTGTATCTAGCCTCCAACACAAGCATCTTTATAGATATTTTCCTTAGATATGCAGCCTGAAATTAGGGAATAGCACATTAAATCATCAATCTATCACATTGTATGCATTTGTATACATAACCATAAATTGATAAATCTGATGCTCTTAATTAGAGATGTACCTGGCTTGTTGTAGTATTAAAACACTTATCTTCAAACCATTGGGCAATCTTCCAAAGTTGATGCATTCCCTCTTGACCAGAAACAGGAAGATGTCTTTTTAACATGTCCATTCTATAAAAATGAAAAACAGCAGTTTAATAACTAAATAGTACAAGCCATTGAAATTTTATGGTCATTAGACAATCCTCGAGTGATACTGCAATAGAAGATTGTTAACATGAAAGAAGAGCTCATTGGAATCATCAAGACATGTTAAAAAAAAATATTGATATTAGAATGGACATCAGAAATGGATTGCAGGCTGCTCAGATTGTCTTGGTAACTTCTTAGATAGTCTCCTCTCTAGATATAAAAATAAGAAAAAGAAATCCTAATAATAGTCTAATAGTTTTCCTCTAAACATCCATCTGCACAAATCCCATGCAGAGAAAATAACGTCATAGGGGAGAAAAATAGACAATCCTAAATCAGTATGCAGAAAAAAACACTTTCCTCTTCAAAAATAATGGCAGTAACCTCCAACCAAACACACCAAATGCTTGCATAGATAGCACATGGCAAAAAAAAACCTTGTTCCAACTCCTCCTTTGAGACCTCTAAAATGAATATGCAAGGGCCCCATATTTTAAGGACACACACACATACCAAAAGTTTGTTCCAACATATTGCACAATACCACACCAAATGATTCAAAAACTTAAAATTGTATATGTTGTCAGTGTTTAAAACACAAGTATGATAATTGTCTCACTCACCCATCTAAGTATGTGCAGCATTGACATGCTAAAGCTCATGCATACACTTCGAATATGAAATTGAAAAAATCAATATTCAGCAGAGATTCAAATAAACATTTGTTTGGAGGAAAAATGAAAAGAATTCACTGTTGTTTTTAACTTATCAAATAGAAAATTGAGTACAAGTTTCATAATTTCTATGCATCAGACAAGTGCACAGTATGATGCTGCATGTTTGTTAAAGTTCTTCCACATATTTATTTTTCTTTTCCTGGAGAAAAGACCAGAAGCCTTGTGGAAATGTTGCCAATCTATGCAATATGAGATTTATATTTTATTGTTCTTATGATGTGAAACAATAGTAAAAATATTACAAATGACATCAGTGATTCAATATTTAAAACTGAATCTTACATTTTGCTGACAATTCTTTGCCGTGTTTCATGCTGCATTCCACTTCTCCAATCACTACTATCCATATTGGCTTCAGTACTTTGATTAGGTCTCCGATTATTGGTATCCATCAAATTTAAATTAACTGAAACACCAAAATCGGAATATTGTCAAATCAAATTCTGAAAGGAATGTATAAAGGATGAATATATTTGAATGCAATATGGATTATGAAATGTTAAGAAGATAATCAATAGAAATATTGACTTCCACATAGCCAAACTGCACATCCATAAAATCATGAATTATCTTTAGATTGTAATAAGATAAATGCAAAAAACCACAAAGGCAAAGTGATGCAAGGGAAAGGAGAAATAGAGTTTTCGTCACGACGGACTGATGGACAAGGGCACAAGAAGGATAATACAGTTAATATAGGCTTGTGGTGGTTTATTGTGAGCAATATTACCATTAGCATATCTTTAATTTACAAAAATTGTGCATCATAAAAGAAAGGAAAAGAAAATCAAGCATGGTTTCCTAGAAACTATAGAAGATTCCACAGACGGAAATTAAATCAATAAGCACTGTTTCAATTTAAAACATATTTTCATGAATAAATTGTGAAATCAACATGCTCTAAAATGTAATAAATACTTGTTGAAGACATGATCAAAGTAATCGAGAATTGCCTATGTGTCACACAACTCCTTAAAGTCGAGAAGCCAAGCCTTCCTTCGTCTGATCGCACGCTCCACAATCTCGGTTCTCAATGGCGCAAACCGTAGAAAGAACAATTGAATGTCACGAAGGCAAAAGGATTTAGCCACACACTATTTATTATCCCTAGGCACCTCCCGTCATGGGCCCAATGGTTAAGCCTACCTACACTGTCTCCCACGTAGATCAGTATCCGGTGTCCAAAACCCATTGTCAATCGATCACAATATAGGGCTTAATATCATTAATGGATCATAATATTAGCCCTTTTGATAAACCAAAAAGTCACAATGGGTTGCGGCCCACAAGAATTTATAGAAAAAATTCTAACATAAAATTGATTGAGGATTTTGGAAAGAAATGACTGGAGAAGATGCCATAAATTGTAGTCACAGCAACAGCTAAACAAACCAAATATTTTTTCATCAACAGACAAAGGTTTATATGACTTAAAATGCTAATTTGCATAGCTAATGCCTGGTATGCATACACAAATAATAATTCTCTAATGAAGAACAAAATGGTAGGGGAAATTAAGTTGTCTAATAATTAATTTTTATAGCAAAGAACAAAATCCCAATATCACATGAAGTATCCCCTCATTTGTCTTCCCATCTAGAGTTAAGTCTCCTCTTAATTCGTTCTTCTCCAAATTTGGCTTCAACGGATGGTATCCCATTCTAATTTCCTTCAAAGATCTAGAATCTTATTACAACTTGATGATTCATAACACAATTCTTTTTTTCTAAGCCTTTCAATTAAAACATTACCAAGCACGGTGAATCCAATACTAAGCTTTTTTCCAAAAAAGATCAACTAGGAAATTCATTCATCCAATATATAACCATACAGCGAGGAGAGAGAGTGAACCTGATCCTGATGGTGGCGTGAACAATGGTTCTGGTTGAGCTTGTAGATAATTTAAGGTCTGGAAACCAGACTGATCTGCAAAGACTTAAACAAGTCTGGATATTAAATAAAATGATAGTGGAATCTTTTATGGCCTTAACAAGGGGTGAACACGGGTTGGGTTGGGAGGAAAATAACACTTGAATTATTTGGAATACCTCCGGTTGATTCAATTCAAGTTCTTTTAATTTTTCAATTTTAACCTGAACCAACCTAACTTGGTTGAATCCAAGTTAGGTCTTGGGTTACCTGATAGAAATGGAAAGAAAAAGTGGGAATCTAGGCTAAGAAACAAAAGACAGAAAAATGCAATCAGAATGCATTCTGACAAGGCCCACACACAAATTCACCATCCCCGAACAAGATACAAACACTACAAGAAAACTTGCCTTTAGACCGATTTTAGTGACTGATTTGCATCCTCAAAAATAATTATAGTTTTTGGCCTAGTGATAAGCTCTTAATCCAATTATAAGCATTGGTTTAGAAAGTTGAATCCAATTAATATAACTTAGTTTTATAAAGAAGAAAAATAAAGTACAACTGCCTCACACAGCATTCCCACATCAAACTGTTTTCTCCCGCTGACACTTAATAGTGGCACTATGATTAAACCATATACACTTGGCCAACATGTTAAAATCTGCACAGCATTATGAAAACAAGGTCCACAAAACAAGAACAAAAACTGGAAGGAGAAGACATGGACTGAGTTTGAGGTTAAGAGTTATCATTGTGTCATGAAATAGAGGCAGCAACTGCTGTCAGGATGATCCTATATCATTGTTGGTGTGATGATTTTATGGCAATAATATATTGATCTGCTAATAGAATTGAATATATTTGCAAACTGGACATGGAAAGAAGAAAAAATGGTGTTTTAGGATTCAAATAGTAATTATTTCAAAACTGATGGATATAAGATATTGATGAGCAATGTTATCTACATGTAAAGATTTCTCACATACTCTTGTACACAGACTATAAGCCACTGAATCTATATGGTTGTAGAAGACCTATTCATCAGCAAATTCTCCTTCCAACAGCTTTGTCCCCAGCTCTTTCCTTGGCTTAGGTGAAAGACCTTTTGCTAACATCTCTTCATCGTACTTCCTAGCCATATCTATCAATCCCTTGTCCACAAGAGCATCTATTAATGCATTGTATGCAGCCGCATCAGGACTACACCCGAGTTGTTCCATTCGATTCCACACTATAAAAACAGGGCGAAGAAACCCCCACCTCCCAAACTTGTTGAGGAGCATGACATAGGTGTCCATAGAGGGCCTAACCCCACTCTCAATCATGTCATCAAACATAGCAAGTATCTGTTTAGGCTTTTCCATGGAGGCAAAAAAGCAATGGTAAGAAATGGCAGTGGGGTGGCAACCACTGTGACGCATGGTACGAAGCAACGCAAGTGCCTCCTTGTGTCTATAGCTATCACACAAAAGCTTAATCATGGTGTTGTAAGTGACAGCAGTGGGGTTAATACCTGACTCCTTCATTTCACGGAAAACCCTAATCGAGAAATCAACCCCTTGGGAGAGACCAATGGCTCGAATGACAATGTTATATAGCACCACATCTAATTTGAAACCTTTTCTCTTAACCTCCTTGAACAGTTTCACAGCCTTCCAAGGCTTTCCCCCTTTGCATAAAATATCCATATAAATTGAATAAGAATGCAAGTCCTTGTGAACCCCTTTTTTATCCATCTCCTCCCAGAACTCGTTGCACTTGCTCCACCACCCTAATTTGTACCAGCCGCGGAGAACCATGTTGTGGATCTTGGTGTCCCCGATTCCGTGAACGCTGACACTGTTTTTGCCGAAGAGCAAATCCTGAGCCTCGAGGACGTGCTTGTACTCGCAGAGGGCGTCGATGAGGTTGGAGAAGGAGGTGTGGTCCTTCAGGTCGAACTCGGCGAGGCGTTGGAAGGTGTCGACGGCGTCGTTGACGGCGTGGGCGGAGACGTAGCGCTTGAACATGACGCGGAAGGTGTGGTGGTTGGGGGGAGAGGAAGGGCGGGCGTGCATGCGGCGAATCAGGTCCCAGCACAGGTTGAACTCAAAGAACTTGCCGAGGATGTCGATAATGAGGTTGAAGGTGTCGGTGGAGTGCCGGAACTGGGAATGCGACTCCTCCGCCCAGTTAAAGAACTCCAGTGCTCGCTTCCAGTCGTTGTTGAAGGAGAGGAGCGTCTCGCGAACGGTGGCGTCATCGGGAACGGGTCTTTCTGTAATTGTACTTGCGCTTGTGCTTGTGCTTGTGGAGAAATAGCATCGGAGGAGGAGACCACGTGAACGTGAAATCAAAATCAACCCACGCATTCTGCTCACTGCACACATTTCAAATGCCTAACTATTTATCATTTTCATTGCTGCAAATCACAAAACTGCCCCTCAAATTCATACATCTCAACCTGCCCTACATTAAAATTGCACCTTCTTTAAACACCAAGCATGGACCAAATTTAATCATGCCATTAAAAATAAATTAACTATGCTAGCCTTATCATTCCAAGCTTTCATGTTTAAATCTTAATAACAGAGTGCCAAGCAAACAAAATAAATACACCATCAAAGGACAATTTTACCTTTATCCATCACTCTCCGTCAAAGTTCAAAGGGGAAGAAGTGGTAATGTACTGTACATGTATTTCTTAATTAAATTAAATTTTGCAATTCTCGGTTTAATCATAAAATTATAATTGAAAGTACCATTTTATTTTTAAAAAAATCGACTCCATAGGAGAAGATTATATCTTTTTAATTTACTTACTAAAAAATATTATATTTATTTTTTCCATTTCAAATGAGGTGGGAATCTCCTGAATTGAGGTGAGAATCTCATACCCATGCTATAATGTTTATAGTCATTTTTATAGTCATTTTTATCATTCTGATCAGTGACAATTAAGTTCTCACCAATTAAAATTCGTACAAAAACAAATATATTCAATTAAATTTTAATAAACAATTAGGTATCTCTAAAATTCTTAACTTTCTTTATTGATAAAATTTAGAGAATTATTTTTTAATAAATTATTAAATCAAAGACAACCATTAGATTATAAAAAATTCCCAAATATTCTTATCATGAAATTCATAGAACAATAAATTATTAAATAAAAAACAATTAGATTATACAAAAATTCCCAAATATTCTTATGAAATTCATAGAATCCACGTATAAAAATTAATACTCAAGTGTGACAAATGATAAATGGAATTAGTATTTTCAATTCAACGATATCTCCTAAATTTTTTTTTTTTGATGAATTGAGTTTTATAACTGGGAGTGTAACCTTTCTTCTTTTTTTATAACATTTTTCTATAACTGACAGCGAAATATATATTCACTCGGACAAAAAAGTTGTCCCACATTTTATTTTAAAAATATTTTTTTATTATACTAAAATATATCCAAAATCCTTTATGTATACTATAACTATAATAATAATAATATATATAAATATGTTAGCTAAATTTTATTATAATATTAAATCTTATTAGAAATAATATTGTATTAATTATTTTTACAGGCTAAGAAAGATAAAAAAAAAATAAGTTAATTGTACACTAAACTTGAAAATTACCATCTTAATTTTTAAAAATATATTTATTACTAATTCTGGGAAATTTAATTATTGCTAATTCTGGGACGTTACATTGTTTCTCTTGCAGATTTTCAGTGTAGGGGTTTGGCATATTGCTCCTGTGCAATTTTTTATTTTATTCTTTTGAGACTGCTTGTGTATTATATGGTTGCTGCTGACTCGGGTGATAAATCCTTTAATCCCCACAATTCTAACATATCGACTCTAATTATTTTTTCCTTTTCTTTTGGTACAAAATAATTGTCGTTTCTATCTGCTTGCACACCTCAGTTAGCATTGCACGTGACATGATGCTTTGAACACATTCAATAAGATTTGATCACCAAAACATGATGCTTTTAATTGTTGTTTTCAACTACACACCTATTTTTTCTTTAGATTAAATTTAAGCTAATTATAAGCGTGCTCATACATGAGCATATAGCTAACGACGTCGTAATATACCAATTAACACTATTTGTAGTTTAGTTTTTATTATGTTTTCTAAATTTCTCCTTATGTAGAACTTGAAAAAGTCAATTTTTTATAAACTATTTTTCATTTATTCTCATTTCAACTTCTTTATATTTTTTTTATCACAAAATAAGAACCATTCATTTATTTTTATCTTAAAATACTTCTCTTCAGTTAATTTCTAGGCGATCCAGAATTTCTAAAAACAATGAAACTAAATTTAAAAACACATTCTATCATACTCTGATGTTGCAATTAGTGACTCAAAATATTATCATGGTTTGTATAAAAAATAGTATTTTATTCCTATACCACAAAGATCATATTTAATATCTAAATTTTATTGTTATACTTAGTTGTTCTAATAAATTTCAAAGGATAAAATAATAGATAATTTCTAACAACGGTACTAAAATAATAGATAATTTTAAATATATTTTATTAATAAATATACAAATAAAATTAAAATTTTGATGAATCATTGTCCCAATCACACACGAAACATTTTCACTAACATGATAAATACAAAATAACAATGAATTTTTAACATTATTTTTTTTCTCGAATAACACTCACTTATCCGCATAACAAAAAATTATCTTATACTTTTGACATATAATATGATTTTATTAAGTTAAAATACTAAAAAAAATTATCAAATTTAATTTTTTTATAAAAATTTCAGCATGTTAAACCAAACATTTTATATTATTTGTTTTTCATATAGTTTTCATAAGGGAAAACAATCGAACTATTTCCAATCAAGCATCTTCACAAAGAAATAGGTTTCTTAAGCAAGCATATGTCTAATTTCAGTAAATAATTGTAAAGGGATATGGTTGCAAATCTTGAATGGTGATTGCATTAAAAAAGAGTACTTTGTATTCCAAAATATAATACCCATTGAACAATTTTTTTTAAGTATGTTGAATAGTATTGTTATCCACTACAAAACATTAAAAAAAATAAACCTTTTAGAAATGTCATATATTATCTAGCTAGAAAATAAAGTCAATTTTATAAATAAAGAAAAATATATAGGAAAATTTAAAATCCATAGTTTCAAAATTGAAAGATTCAATGTATCTCTTTTTTTTAAAAAAAAAAATCAATGGTTTCTTATAAAAGACCGAAAAAAAAAAACTTCAGTTTTCAAACTGTAATCTCGCCATCAATTAAAAAAATAAAATTATTAAAAAAAACTCATATTAAAGTAATAATGGGTGAAAAAGAATGATTTTAGGGAGCAAAATGTATAAGAAAAATTTTATTATTTTTTCCATGGTAAATTGAAGGAAATGTAAAATTTGTATTCATAATTATAACTTAAAAATAGATAAAGACAATTTATTTACAAGAAAATAGAGATTATAATTCTTAAAATGAGGATAAAGAATATAATAGACAAGAAAAAAAGAAAATAAAAAAATATAAATTATAAAAAACTTTGAAAGTAATAGTAATTAAAGAAAGTAAAGATAAATATTGAAAGATAAAAATTGATATTTTTTTTTACCTCGAACACTAACATTGAAATAAATATTGATATATTTTTGTATCTTGCAGCCGCATAGATACAAATGACACACAGGCCCATGATAAAGATTAAAATTTTTGTTTTCATGAGATTTAACAAGATAAGAGATTTTGATTGAAGGAGGGGAGAATAGTGTAGTATATTATTAGGTAAGGAGAGTAATATACTTGATGTACACTACAATTTAAAAAAAAATGGTATTACATGTGAAACTCTATTTCTTGCATAGTGTTTATTATTAAAATTGAGGATGACCTACTGTCTGACCCGCATTCCTCTAGTTTTAAAACCTGGGGCGGGTAATTGAGAGTAGTTACTACCTTATTTGGGAAACGAGCAGGGGTTCTTCTTTCCAACATTTTGACATAAAACAAAAAGGGGCATTAAGAGAAGAAGATAGAGAAGAGTGAGTGGTTGCGTTGATTGAGTGAGGCGAAGATGGCGGCTTCTCTGCAACTCTTCCAATGCAAACTGGCCAGACCCTTTCACTCATTCTCGATGCGTAGGTCAGCTCCTCCGAGGTGTTCCGCCGCGCCCCCTCCTCCCAAATCGCAGCAGCGCTCCTACACTATCACTCTCCTCCCCGGCGATGGCATCGGTCCCGAAGTCATCTCCGTCGCCAAAGACGTTCTTCTCCTCGCCGGTTCTCTCGAAGGTATGTCTCTGTCTCTGTCTCTCCCTCTCTCTCTCCTCTCTCTTTATTTTAATCGCATCATTTTCAATTTCAATCAGGGATAAAATACGAGTTCCGAGAGATGCTTCTTGGTGGAGCTGCATTGGATGCCACGGGAGTCCCATTACCCGACGAGACCCTTTCCGTTGCTAAACAATCTGATGCCGTTCTGTTTGGTGCCATTGGAGGGTGGCTACTTTACTTTACCTCTTATTACTTACTTTTTATTATTATACTTGCCTCATTTTTATTTATTTATTTAAATTTACTTAAAGTTATAAATGGGATAAAAACGAGCAACATCTCAAGCCAGAGACTGGCTTGCTTCAGCTACGACAAGGGCTTCAAGTATTTGTAAATCTCAGACCGGCTATTGTCTTCCCTCAGGTAACAAACTATTTCTCCATACTTCATTTTCTCATTCCTACGGTTAAGGCAAAGCTATTTCTTCTGTAGTTGGTGGATGCTTCTACTTTGAAGAGAGAGGTTGCTGAAGGGGTCGATCTCATGGTTGTAAGGGAACTCACTGGAGGTCTCTGCTCTTCTCATTCTCCTTTCCTTGTAGTGTATTTTATTTTTAAAATAATCACAAGTCTCAATGTTCCTATAGTATTTAAAATTTGAAATGTTAGTTCTTCGTTCGTTTTTGCTTTAACTACGGATATGTTCAGCTACTTAACTCGACTAAGTCTTGCTCTGTTGTCATTCAGGTATCTATTTTGGAAAACCCAGGGGCTTTGGCACCAATGAAAATGGTGAAGAGATTGGCTTTAATACTGAGATTTATTCTGCACACGAGGTATCTTACTATTATGAAATGGTTCTATAGATAAATAATGCATGCCCAACAAGTGAGCCACAGAAATATATGAATTACAACAGATTAGTGAAGGTTGATGACCTTGGTTGAATATTTCTGTGAAAGAGAATTGGTGTGCAGGATTTTCAGTGGAGTTTCTTCTTGTACAATCATTGCAGATGATTTGATTGGATGATGTCCAGTTATGAAAATTGAAAAATATCTCTAGTTTGACTAAAATTTGTAGTAGCAGGCGCTGGGGTTTCCTTTAGATCTTTAGTTAAAACAGGTAACTTTGTGTTAGGAGTTAGGTTGATGGGAGGGGAAGTTAGTTAAGACAGTTAGGATATTGATTAGTTAGTTAAGGGGTGTGATAAATAAATTGAGGAATGTAGGGGAAGGGGATTCATTCAGTCTTGTATCATTTGAGAGACATCCTTTGTGAAGACTGAAGAGGAAACCTTTGGTGAAAGGAGACATCCTCTGTGAAGGAGATCTTTCTCCTTTGTTCTGTCTATTCATTCAATTCAATAAAATATTTTCCTTTTACCCATTTCTAGTCTAGTTTCATAACACATTGTCTAGAAGGAAGGATAAGGAAGCATACTATATGCAGATGCAGATTTCACTTTTTTTTTCTTTCCTCCGAAAGGACTTTTAGTTTTCCTCTTGAGCTGTTTCTTTGCTGTCTCTATAACTAATTTCTGTATTATCTCTGGATCTATGATTGTCTGATCAATAATAATTTGTATACCAGATTGATCGCATAGCTCGTTTTGCATTTAAGATTGCTCAGAAGCGTCATGGGAAACTTTGCTCTGTTGACAAATCCAATGTACTAGAGGTACTTAATGCTGGACTAAGCCATGAAACCTATTCAGGAATACTGTGAAGTTTTTGCCATTGTATGATGTGTGTACAGAAAAAAAAAAAAAGTTCATGTCAGATGCCTTCCAAATGAATATGGCCTTGTTTGATATAATGAAAAAATTAGGGTTAATCTACGTCTATATTTTCTAACTTTAGAATTGAGCTGCATGTCTCAAATTGCTTAAACTTGAAATGGGAAGATTCAATCATGCTGCAAGGAAAGTACCTCTCTGTTGTTTTGTCTTGTTTTGTTTAAGATTCTGTTTAGATTAGGTTTTCCAAAGACCTTCTGACATAACTTCAGTATAAAACGTGGCTACACTCTTTCTGTTAATATTTTTATATTTCACCAAAAAATGCAAATTTCTATTGACCTATATTTGTAAATAGTTTATAAGCATGTAAACATAATAGCTGTTACACTATAGTTTGTTTGTCTTTTTTGTAACTTGATAGTCACTTGGTTCTAGATCCAATGACTTCTTTTATAAAGTGTAATAACAGATTTAAAATAATATAATTTTAATGCCTTGCTTGTCTAAAATCATGTATGATGATTCCATTGATAACTAACCTATGAACGGAATATATCTTAGATCCATTTTTCTAGTGATTCTTGGTGATTTAATATTATTAATTAGACACTGCCGTCAATTCAATAAAAAAGTAATATTTGACAAAAATCTCTGTGTATATGTCATGCTTATACCTCAGGAATATTGTTATTGATTAGGTTGAAAATGCTGTCATAGGTTTTAGTTGGTCCTGAAGTACCTGCACAAGGAAACCAAGAATTAAATTAATCAATGGAAATTGTATGGTGGCCTTTGCAGATGTAACTAACCTTATGTTTGGAATTTCCACATTTACTAAATAATTAAAGTGTGTATGTTTTGGTTACTTTGGGAGATGAACAAGAAGATATTAGTAACAGATTTAGGTCCACTTCCTGCATACTAAATATATTTGAATTCTCCAGGCATCGGTGTTGTGGAGGAAGAGAGTTACGGCATTAGCACAAGAATATCCTGATGTTGAACTCTCACACATGTATGTTGATAATGCTTCAATGCAACTAATTCGCAATCCAAAACAGGTTTGCTTATGGAATAAATTAGCGTAATCAGTCTTTCATTTTATTTATGGCTATCCAAATTATTCACAGAAGAAAAATTGTTTGATGGTGAAAATGCAAGTGTTGCAATATCTACTCTGAATTTTGCAGTTTGACACCATTGTGACAAACAACATTTTTGGCGATATATTATCAGATGAGGCGTCAATGATCACCGGAAGTATTGGGATGCTTCCTTCTGCTAGTCTTGGGGATTCGGTATGAAAAGAATATCTATAATCAATTATGATATAGATCATGAGCATGTTTCTCAAGTTTATCTTGCAATGCTTTGTGCTATGTTAAGAGGCAAGTCACATTATCGATTTCATTGAGTATTGGATTTTTATTGGATCAGGGACCCGGACTTTTTGAACCCATACATGGTTCTGCACCTGATATTGCTGGACAGGTTGGTTTCTTGTACTTCCGTTTTTCATTTGCTTCGACCAACATGCTTAACAGCAGCATTACTATTTTTATATACAGGACAAGGCAAATCCATTTGCTACTGTACTTAGTGCTGCCATGCTTTTGAGATATGGCCTAGAAGAAGAAAAGGCTGCTGAAAGAGTAGAAAATGCAGTGCTGGACACTCTGAACAGGGGATTTCGAACTGCTGACATATATTCAGCTGGAACGGTAAGCATCTCTTTCATTAACTTAACATTATGTTGAAAAGACTTGAGTTCTTTTTTTATCACACTTCAGATTGTTTTCTCTTTGATTAATTACCATGGGAGGCTAAAGAAGAAAAGTTCAGAAACTATTCTACGACTTTGTCCCCTTGTGATTCCCGAGTCCTGTCCATAGTGAATAATGGGCGTATTGAAAATCTATTGGCATTATTTTGCTGAATAAACCTGATGATTGGATTGTATGTTAATGCAGAAGCTGGTAGGATGCAAACAGCTAGGTGAAGAGATACTGAAGTCAGTAGAATCTAACGTTCCTGCAGTGTGATTTAAGACCAACTCCGCATAAATTTTGTGGATCTGACTTGTCTTGGAGGTCACCCTGACTACCAAAGCTGAAGAAAGTATCCCTGATCTGGAGAGTTCTGGCTTCCTTCTGCATTATGTATTTTAGTTAACTTCCGAAAGTGGCAAGGTTGTTATTTTGTACCCGGAATTTTCTAGTTTCCCTTGCATGTGAAGCCGCTTGTAATAGTAGAATAATTATTAATGATTGATAGAGATTGTCTTATTAAAAATAAAAAAAGATTTTTTTCCAAGCCATTCTGTAAATTGAAAAACTTATACCCATAACATGGATGGAGCACGCACTCAGCACAGGCACAGATACACCAAAATTTGTATCGTCTCGTATGATTTGTGTGGTGTCTAGGTTGACTTTGAGTAAGAGTAACTGCAGGTAATAAATGTGTATTATAGGAGGTATGAAATGAGTCAGGCTGCTTGGCACGGGACCCAAGACTCCTCCTGGTAGGGCATTATTAGCTTATTATTGGATAAAATGTTACTAGTTCACTAGAAACCGAGGTGAGTTTCCCTATTTGTGGTTGCATTGAAGTAATCTTGCACCGGAGTGGTGTTGTGGCTACTTTTTAGTAAACGTTTCGGCTAGTGGTTTTGATTGACCATTGTTTTTGGGCTGGAGTAGTTTGTTTGAAGGATCAGACCTCACGCTTGTCTGAAACAATTTTGTTCCGACAAGAGAAAATCCTCCTAATTTGTTTGAAGATCTCCTATGCCTAGCCCATTTAAGTATGTGTTCTGACTCCCACTTTGGATGTTCCAGTGGTTTATCCCTAAGCTGATGAGCGGTTACTTGCCTCGGTTACTTGTTAAAATTCTATTAGCTTCTGTAAAAATACCAAAACATCTTTTACATGATCCCTCTTTTAAAAATATAAAAATTACATTGTGTTCTTTTTTTGTGTTAAAATATATTTTTCTTCCTACACAAGTATATTCATTTTACTATATAATATATATATAAAAAGAATTTATCACAATTTCATTCTTTAATTGTTATTTAAAAAATATTATGAAATATGTTAAATTTAATTATATATTTAAAAATATTTATTTAATTATTATTATTTTTACAAAACATATTTAAAATAATTAAATTAAATATATATTTAAAATATAAATTTTTTATTTTATTACTTTTATAAAAACTACTTTATAACATATATTTTAATACAAAAATTTAAATATATATTAATGTAATAAATATATATTAATGTAATAAATAAATAAATAAATATATATATATATATATATATATATATATATAATCACCGCTAGATCAAAAGAAAATAGAGATGATGATTTTTTAGGATAAGTGGATCCTTGACGTATATATATAATTTATTTCATAAATTTTACTTTTAATTATTATTTTAATAAAAGAATAGTTATTTTAAATTAAATTGAACATTTTAAAAAATATTGAGTAAAAAAATAATAATTTGATAAATTAAAAATATATTTTAAATTTATATAATAAATATTTTTATTGATATTAAGTTAAATATGTTAAATTTTTATTTTAAAATAAAAAATAAATGAGAATGTAATATTTGTATATTTTAAAAAATAATTTATTTCATATTTAAAAATAAAATAAAAATGTAATTTTTATATTTTTCAATAAAAAAATAATTTATTTAAATAATATTAAAATAAATAGAATAAATTATATATTTGATGGTAAAAAAAAAACATAATAAGTGTATTTATAATAAGTATATTTATAATAAGTATATTTATTAGAGTAGTGAAGAATAATTTAGTAAAAGTTAGATAGATGAATTGGCGAGGGATGATGGTTTAGGAAATAGGATGAAGGAAGGTGAATGAGTCCATCTCGCTATAGAAGAGTAGAGCGAAGCGATGTGGAGTTCAACTTCAAGCACAGCAATTGCAGTACCCTCCTCCGACGAGGAGCCTAGCCTATTCTCCTCCTCCTCTTCCTCCTCTTCCTTCTCCACCTCTTTGTTCAATTTCTCTTCTGGAAACCCTAGAATCGAGGAGACTCGTGGCCTCATGCATCTCTTCCCCGACGACACTCCTACTTCTCTTCCCGTATCCTATATCCTCTTTCCTCATTTTCTTCTTCTCCTTTTCCTATCTATCCTATGGATTTATCAACCAATGGATTTCCCTTTTCCTTTTAGGTTGGACGGAAGCCTCTCGTCTGTGTTGTCGGCGTGCCAAATCACATGACCTATGCCGATTTCTGCCAGTTCTGTGGTTCATTCATTCAGCACATGCTAGAGATGCGCATTGTCAGGTATGTTTTTGTATGTTTGTATCTATATATGTATGTATGCTTTCTATTCCTCACATTCATACTCATGTTATGTTATGTGTTCTAGGATGGATGGGATGGAGGATCAGTACAGTGTTTTAATTCGCTTTGACGATCAAGACTCCACCGACAGCTTCTACAAGCACTACAATGGCCGTCGTTTCTCATCTCTCGAGGTTCCTTTCTCTCTTACTTCTTTTAGTTTTAATAATAATAATAATAATAATAATTTATTTTCAATTTTTCAATGATAGGTTGAGGTTTGCCGTGTTCTTTTCACATTAGACGTGCAGTACACTGGCTCCATTGAACATGCGCAACCCTCCAATGCCAGTTCAACTGAACAGCCTACGTGTCCTGTTTGCCTTGGTACATTCATTTACATGTTTCCCTTCCATTTACATATTTATCAGCAATACATGGACTAAGTGTACAAGGTATTTATAAATTGCAGAGCGATTAGATCAAGACACTAGTGGAATTCTTACAACTATATGTAACCATTCTTTCCATTGTTCCTGTATTTCTAAATGGGCAGATTCTTCTTGTCCTGTAAGTGCTTCCTTTGTCAACAGCAATCACTTCACTCTCACTCTTTCACCTTCTTTGGGGATTGGGCTGTCTGAAAGAGTGAATTAATTCTATGCTTTCTAATTTATAGTTCACTTCACCTGGGATTCTTTAACTGTTCTTTTTTGGATAGTATTTATTACTAGTACCCCACTTTTTATTTCAGGTATGCCGATATTGCCAGCAGCAAGCTGAAAAATCTATATGTTTTGTTTGTCAAACCACTGAGAACCTTTGGATATGTGTTATATGTGGCTATGTTGGCTGCGGAAGGTCAGACTCACATGAGATTTTTGTCCATCAACCCTTGATTTGTCACATTTTATTCTTTCTTTTTTTATATGTATTTCATTGGATTGCAACCATATGGATCTTCTCAAATTCCTAAGAAAATCTTGATTCAGATACAAGGGAGGACATGCTATAATACACTGGAAAGAGACACAGCATTGCTATTCCCTAGAAGTGGAAACCAAACGCGTGTGGGATTATGTGGGAGACAACTATGTTCATAGACTTATTCAGTCCAAAACTGATGGGAAGTTGGTTGAGCTGAATGCCCACTGTGCACATGCAGACAATGGATGCAGAAGTTGCAGCGGTGAAGATAATGCCATGAGTGAGGCTATACTTAATAGTAAAGTCGAAGCTGTAATGCTGTCTTACTAGTTTAATGATTTGCTCAATTCTTAGATTTATGTATCTTCACTGAGTTTTTATTTTTTGTACATTATATAAATAATTTTTCTTTTACAGATTGTCAATGAGTACAATGAACTGCTTGCTACTCAACTTGAAAACCAAAAATTAGTAAGAGTATTCCATCTGTCATTTTCAGTGAATCTGCCAACATTGCCTCCTGTCTAGTATAAACACATTAAAATTTTTAAAATTGTATTGATTAATCTTTTTCTGTATTAAATTAATTGTAGTATTTTGAATCCTTATTACAAGAAGTAAAAGAAGAATCTGAAAGAAAAATTTCGAAAGCTGTTCAGAAGGCTATTAGTCTTAAACAGCAGAAGATTCAGTCAAAGATTGACAGATGTAAGAAAGAGAAGAAATTTCTGGATGATGTAAGTTGTAATCCACTCTTGGGAATTCTCTTTTGCAGAATTCGTAGTAATATGCCATATAAGTTATAAGTTATAACCATGCCATAGGCTTCTCTGTTGTCTCATTAATATATCACTAAGGCAGGAAATTTGTTGCGAATATTTATTTAGTCTGTATCTGCAGCTTAATGAGAATCTTGTGAAAAATGAGGAGGTTTGGAAAGCAAAGATACTTGAGATTGAAGAGAGGTATGCTTTTATCCTTTCTTTATTTCTTATTGATGATGTGTTTTTCTCAAAATAGAATATTGTATGAAGATGTCTTGTGTCCAATAAAAACCAAAGGTCTGCAATTGCTGTACTTGGCATTTTAAGGGATATTCCTTTTCTCGATTTTGTAATTGCTATGGATTTCCATTTCTTGAACTCATCTAATTACAAACTGATGTATGATGTCCTTTTTTCCAGGGAGAAAAAAGCTATGAGACTGATGGATAATAGAGCAGGGGACCTGGAAGAGCAGGTGAAGGATACTGTTTTCCTTATTTCTCTTTTTGTTAGGGAGTTATAACTTTTGATTCAAAACTGATGGAGCGGATGATTGATACATTCTTGAACTGTGCAGCTTAGAGATCTCATGGTTTGTCTGGAGGGTGGTAAGACGGTAGAACAGCTGCCCGTTTCAGATGAAGGGAGTGTCCTTGACAAATCAAAAGAATCCTCGTCAACTACTACTGGCTCTGAGCTGGTACGCATAACACAAGAATGATTTTTTCCTTTTATGGACTGACCTGTTCCGTGTGTATATTCACAAATTATACACAGTTCAACTGCATGTATCTGTTTAGATTTGTAAATAAAAAGATTTCCGAGAATGATATCTGAATAAATGCGAGTATCAGGCAAATCCTATTTTAAGGAATACATGTTGGACTTGGACCAAAAACTAAAATAAACTATTCTCTTAGGATACATCTTATACTTATCCCCCCAAGATACATCTTATGCAAGTCAATATATTTTGAACAAATATCTGTAGTCAATTATAGCATGAAATAAAAAGCTCTAATTAAAAAGTCCAGCTTAAAAATAAATGAAAAATAAATTATATTTATTTCAATTAGCTGTGAAAAAGGTCAAATTATGTATGCCAGGTAATGATCGAAGTTGATTGAGAAGAGACATAGCATTAATCCTGTTAATATTATTTCAATAAAATTTAAATTTATTATTTTAAATATATTGTTAAATTTGTTCTGTTTTTTATATACAAGATCAGAGGTAATTTAATCCCATTAGAATATAATTTTTTTTTCATGCCAAATAAGAATGTTAGTTAACTTTATTTAGTTTTTTCAATTATATTTAAAAAATAAATCTTTTTTCCTAAATTACCATTCAAGCTAACTTTTGGAAGTTTTCAATTTGATGAGAACTTGTTCCAAATAAAAATACTCTTTATTTTAAAGTTCACTTGGTTGATTCACGGAGATCAAATGGGCATTGAAAAAATGAATTAAATAAAAAATATTTTGATAAAATTAATTAACATTTGTATGTATTTTTATATTATCATTCATAATTTTATATTAATATATATTAATAATTTAAAATAATTTTATAATGTTATCTAATCACATTAGGATTGTTTTATACTGAATGTATAACCTATTATCTCATATTAGAATATTTAGTTTTAGAAATTATTATTAAAAGATGTCGATTTTAGGAGCTATAATTAAATAAGAATAATTTTAAAAATTATTATTACTTTAATTGAGTCATTATCTTATCTTAGTATCATATACTAAATATTAAATATTTGAATATTTCTTATTTTTTAAATATATTTCTTAATTTTAATTTTAAATTAAGTTTGATTTAATAACTAACCCTAAAAAAAATTGGCCATCTCAAACCAATTTTTTTTTACCTTACCTGTCTACTTGATTATTTTTAATTTCTTTATTTTACTCTATTTTTTATCTTTATTTTTAAATTACATTTTAATATTTATCAATAGTTAAAAAATACATATTATAATATAAATTATTTATCGTAAATCTAAAATATAATTTATGTTTAAATATATTTATTTATGGTAAATTTTAATTGTAATATTTATATATTAAAAAAATATTTATTATAAATCTTAATTATATAAAAATAAATATTTATCATTTGGTGCACAAGTTAAAAGACTAGTATTCTAAAAAAAAAATTGGATAGTTCTTACCAACTTTTTTTGTTTTCTTTTTAAAAAAGAAAATGGAGATAAATATATTTAGAGAAAATTTATTAATAAATTAGGAGCTTAAATCTTACAAAAGAAAAGAAAAAGTAAATTTCAAAAAAAAATTGAAATATCATTTTAAAAAAATGAATTTATCTTTTCGTGAATTAATGATTCTGGTCAATTACTATGGGCCAAAAAAAATCGGAATTTTTAGCTTGAAAAGAAATTCTAAACCAAAAAATTTAGATAATTTTTATTTTATTTAAACTTTAATTTTAAAGTAATTTTAATTAAAATGCTATTGCTAAATATATATTTTAATGTAATTTTTAATAAAATTATTTATTAATTTATTATCTTATAATTTTAAGACAATTGTTAGCATTAGTCTAACCAAATTTATTTAAAAGCTTAGTGTAATCAATAACATGTGTGATTTTGTCAAAAGAAAATAAAAAATAGCATGCATGTTTTGTTTTGTTTCTTCCCTTACTACATGTATGGTTTGTTTGAAAGAAAAAAAGTGAACGAGAATGAAATAAATAGCAAACTGTATTCTTTCCATCCTTTGCTTTCATGTCAAAAGGGTATGAAAGAAGTAAAAGTAGGTCGGACTCAGGGATTTTTTAATCCCTCTACTTTGGACCAAAAAAAGGAAAAACTGGCTGAGTGAAATAAAATTATTCATCTATTTATTTATTTGTAAAAAACATTTATATCACTATATATATTTTTCTTTCATTTTCTTTCGTATTAAATAATCTAAAAAATTATTGTATTTTCTATTTTATTCCTTCTTAAACCAAATATACCATAATGTGCTGATCACAAGTGATTCCTTTTTTCTTATGTCATCTAGCAAAAGCATTCAATTTTCTCACTATAATATAGTTTAGTTACAAAATGATTACTAGTAATTGCCCCCTATTGAGAGAGCAAATATCTTTTCTTCCCCCACCACAAACATATAAGGAATAGAAGTATACATCCTCCAAATGTACCACAAGTTGTAGCCCAAAATTGATGAGTTTTACCATCGAAGAGTTTGATGTGAATATTCATGCCAAACAGTCCTACAACCACAATACCGGCGTTGACTATCATGTTTATGGTGTTGAATATTATTGCTACCTGCAGAAGCTCATTTTGCTTATCATCCAACATTATGTTGATATAGTCCTCCGTGTCGTCCACGTACTCACTCAACTTAACAAGTCACAAACACATAATACATCAGTCACTATTTTACAGAAGAAATTTAATTCTTAAACGCGATCACTTAATATATAGTAAATATTTCTCTTTTCTGAAAACACACAAGAAAGAAACTTTGTTTTTACTATTCAAAAGGCTATATACTTTGTTCAAGAGATACTAACACTAGACAATCTTTGCAAGATTCCATTTGTCTGCGCAAAATATGCCTCAAGAAGCATCTCCAATTCCTCAACATCAAGTTTAGGACCGAGGTATCTGTCAAACCTTTCCGAATTTGATTCATCACTAGAGACAAAAGCAACCATTGTGAGCGTCTTTCCTGTAACTACTAATTCAACTTCAGACTTATTTGTCAAAATATTCCTATTAAACTTTTCCATAAGCATGAGAAAAATAGAAAGAAATATAAAATAAATTTCTTAATAAAATTAAATTAATTTATACATAAGTTAATTTATAGAAATTTTTTCATATTAATTCATAAAAAATGAAAAAAATTTCTATAATTTTTTTTTTCTTGTAAGTATTTATGAAAAAATTATATCAAAAAGTCGTGAATAATGAAATATTAATGGCTTTCACCTTTGATCGTTATCTTCAATTTCAACATTATACCCTTCTTTTAATGAAGACTGATCCATTGAACGAGCATTAAGCTTTTTGGTCAAGTACATTTCAGCCATGTCATTATCATCGTCCAACAAATGTTCCAGTTCATCTGCTACCTGTAAAATCCAACACTAGAATAAGTCCTTTTCTATTTTATTTTTGTGAGAACAACATAGATTTATTAAACAATTAATCAAAAAATCCCTAGGCATATACTCCATCTTGCTGCAAAAATATGATCATACAGTAAATCCAAACTAAAAAACCCACAAATCTAATCATCTTGCTTCTTTTGGGATTTCACATCTTGATGTTCACATCATAGACTTTATGTTCCCACCTGAAATATCCTTGACAACAATACAGAAGCAACCAAATGTTTTCCTAGCATTTCTTCTAAATTAAACTTGCACAGACCGGCCTACTCTCCATTAATTTGCACAGTAAAGAATTTATGTGGCTAAATTGAATTAAGAACAAAACAAGCCAATGAAATCAGAACACTTGCTCACAAAGAGCGTTTACAAAATGCAATTCAAAACAATCCCCGTTAGCAGAAAGTTGCACTGTAATCCAAGTACAGTGAAACACAAAATTGCACGGATTCTTTAAAAGATTGAATAACTTGAAGACTTGCTTAGAGTTAGTACATGTTTGCATCCATGAAAGAAGAATGAAATGGTATGATTAGTTGCTAATACTCAAATCCAATTTGCACAAGCAAGTGTGCTAGATTAATAAATACAAAATATTATAAAAGATAAGAGTTTCAAATAACAGGGTGCACAAGTTGCTAGAAAATGAATGGAAGACTACAGAGAAATAGAGGAAATTAACATAATTCTTAGTGGTTACAGAAGACCTTTAAACAAGAATAAATTAATCAATATTAATTTTCCAATTATTCTTGTGTAAAGTTTAAAAATGTTGATGCACGGTGACAAGCGTGAATATTACATACCTTGTGCACCCGACCGGAAAGTGCAACCAGACGGCTCTTGATCTGTCTTACACGCTCAAGATTGAGTGTGCTAACTTGAGAGGTCAATTCATCTAAAGCTGGGTAAGCCTCTTCCTCCAATGTTGAAGTCTAATATATATATACACAGAGAGAGAGACACAATGAAGACATATATAGAATTTAGTAGCGTATTGAGAAAGAAGATCTATCTGAGTTAGAGTAAATAGAGAGCGACCTCAGATTCAAGGCACCTGCAAGCAGATTCAATACAGGCCTCAAGTGCTCTGAACTCAAAAGGTAACTGCTTAGGAGCGGGTGATCCTGTTACAATATTAGGGCTATTCACTCTTACATGAAAGCCACCAGAGTCCTCAGATACTCTCCCAGGTGAATCCTTTCGGGAATCTTCACCACCGTCCATCTCAGTGCTCATCTGTGCAATCAAGTTTACACCAAAATCTTTCACTGCCACCGTAAACATATAACTATATTACCATGCATGATCACGTGCGTATATAATATTTTTACGTGGAAATCATCGTCAAACCCTAAACATTAAAACTAACAATTTTATCCATTAAAGAAACATGTGACTATCTTATGGGTGTGAATAGAATAGATCTGAAAGAAAGAAAGAAAGATCTTGTGAGTTCTTTTAGAAATAGAAAAAGTAATTAATGGAGGGCAGGAGAGGAGAGGAGAGGAGAGGTTATTACTTGGAAGGGAGTTTGATTAAGAAGACGGAAGTGAAGATCTTGAAGGAAGCGAAGAAAGAAAGGGTTGGTGGAGTTGATGATGAGGATCTCTGCGGCAGTAATGATGGCTTTCACGTGTTCCAAGTTCACAACAATGGCTCTTTCGCGTCCTAAGATGGAAGAAGGGTGAGACAGCATGGGATCGAGGACCCTAAGGTCACGCGCCGGCAACCCAGTTCGCCGCATTATGGATTGCTTTCCGACATCCTCCAGCCGTCCCTCCCCATTCTCCGACATCACCATCCAACTCTTCACTCCTGTCATTCCCACCACCTTTCGCCTCATCATTTTCACCTCTACTTTCTCTTCCTCCACCATGCGTCCTCTCCTTCCGATCCCAATACCAAAATTATTCTTAATTCAGATTTCTCCACCCAAATTCTAATTTATCTTTTTATATAGGCAAAAATAAATTATGTCATACATCATTACTTGTTAGTTAGTTGACACAGCTACTTTCTATTCTATCTATTTAAATATATTAAATTATTTCTTATATCTTTTGTCTTTTGAACTTTATGATATAGGATTATATTAAATAAATATTAATTGTATAATGTAACTGTCAAAATTTTGACATCATCTTACAAATTATTTTTACTATTTAATCAAATTTTGAGTTTAAATTTTATATATTATTTATTTTTATATTATCAACCTAATAAAAAATTATTTTTCTATTATAATTGATAGCCTGTAAATGACATAGATTTTACATGCTCTAAGTAACTCCAAAATTTGTAAAATTATCATAGTTAAACTCTAAATGACACCTTAGGTTGACGCAACCTGTAAATAACACGAAATGTGTATTTGGACGGGCGTTTAAAAAATTATATTTGGATCCACCTTGTATAATTGATTTTGAGTAAATGTGAGTTTAAAGTAACGTGATTTTTGTTTAAATAACAAATATTAAAAAAAGTGATTTCACATGATGTTTGGAAACTTTGAATGAAAATTGATTTTGGGTGTGCAATTACTGAAATAAATTTTTAATATCAATATATGATTCTATGTAAATGTCTTTTCTTTTATACACTTATCATTTTGATATTGATATAAACATTAATAAATTAAAAATAAATAGGTTTGAAATGATTTTTTACTTCATTATAATTTATTAATAAATTTAAAGACAAAATTTATCTTGTACAAAGAAAAAAAGATAATATTTATCATATTTCAAGAAAAAAAAATTGCCTCTGCATCCTTGAGTCTCACAGTTTCCTCCAATTCTTCTATTGCATGCATTAAGCATAACACTCAGTTGAACCATGAAATTAGGACTTGGAGTTGCGAAAGAGAAAAACCAAACAGTATTCTTTGCGACTCTTTACTAAATGGAAGGGCAAAGTTGACATGTTAAAATTTTTCCTAAACTAAAAGAGCTTTAATCGATTTATTGAGACGCAGAAGCAAAGTTTAGCTGCTTCAATTATAAATTGATCTTGTCAATAAATCGCGTTACTTACTTTCACCCAAACAATTTTTTTTACAGTCAAATCACGTTTGACTCACTCAAACTACCGTTATGTGTCAACCCTACGTGGTTAAGAACACACTCGAAAGCCGAGTAAGAAAAAAGGACATAAAACAATTTTTCATAGACCATTATTTGTCCCAAATCACGTATCCACCTCATATCATTTTGGTTTAATTAACTAAATTGCTTTTGTTATATATGTTAAAATCTTTAGTAGGTAGGTCACAATTTTATTTTCCTAAACATAAAATATATATATATATATATTATTTCTTACAAAGAGTTGCAATATTCTTTATTATAACTAACCAAAAGAGAGATATTGACGTGCTTGTTTTGTCCGTATTTTATTAAACTTTATAAAATAAGTAAATATTATTAGTTAATTTATTCAGTTACCATTTCTAAAATTAAAATTATATACATTTTGACTGAAATATACTCACTTTTTTTACTGTATATAAATAATAAATAATTTTGTTATTATAAAATTTAGAAAAAGTTTTCGAATATAATAATAATTTTTAGACACAAATAAATAATATATCATAGAGAAAGAAAGGGAAGAAGCGGTTGAGACATGTGGCAATGCTTGTAACAAAAAGTTAAATAGAAATTAAAAGAGTGCATTTAAAGGATAAAATAGAAAAAATGTATACATAAAAATTTGTTATCTTCTTTATTATTGTTATGATAATCGATATTTTTATTGACTCAAAAGACGAAAACAACACAAGCTATTGAAGAGAGAGGGTTTTATAACTTGTCATTATCAAGTCCTTAAACCAAAATCACTGGACTTGTTGATACGCTAGCTCGCATCATTGCTGCACATCACATGGCCACTTGTCTTAGTTCTTTCACTAAATCCTTCACAACCAAGTTGTATTTGTCATCCATCTGCAATATGTATAGTACGTGGTATCAAAATACACAAGTTTGAACAATAAACTTATCTAGTTGTAGGGTCATAATGCTAATCTTTTGTTTAAAAAAATGTAATGTCATCACTGCACTTCTATTGTGATTTTCAATTGAGTTTAGTATAAAATTTTTATATCGTTAACTAATTAATTTTTTTTAAGATACAACAGTCTTGTTAGTAATATCCTAATTAAATTGGATTGTTGGTTCTTAATTTATTTTGTTTGGTAAATTGATATATGTTGTTATTTAATTTACCTGAGCAATAATGGTGATGTCAAGGGTATTCCCAAATGGCAAGACATTGCTAGTGGATATGTAGAGATGAAGACGTTCAAGCTGAGACATTAATTTAAGCAGAATTCCCTTTTGTTTGGCACAGTGAATTTTGATCAACACTTCCTTCCCCAACACTCTCGCTTCAACTTCAGGAAGTGCTTCATTGGATCCATTACCATGGCATTCATCAATGCAGAGATGAGATCTTGTTATGGTAATCGTTGATTCTGCACCGTTTTTCTGGATATCTTCTTCTAGCTCTTCTACACGTTCTTGCAGTTGTTTCACGTAATTGATAGCCTCTCTTAGTACATGGGCCTTGTCCATCTACACACATTACATACCTATTTTATTATTTATTATTAACTCGTCAACCACAAATATAACATTTTTTTATAGCATGTCATTATCCACCAATACTTTTATATCACTTTCAAAACTTCTACTTAAGGTCAACTAAAATTGAAAATATACACACTTATGTATATTACTTTGTGAAAAGTATCACTTTATTTTCTCTGTTTTTATTTTTTGTTTTCACTTTTAATTATAAAACTCTCAGTTTATTTTAGTTTGTTTCCTTTTTTAAAATAAACAGTGGAAGCAACCTCTTTTTTTTTCTTCTGTGTTTCATGTACAAATCTTTAAAAATGGAAAACAGATTAAAATCAAGGTGATAATTTTGTAATAAAAAATAAATAATAAAAACAGAAGTAAACAAGTCCTACGAGTACTTCTATAAATAATTTTTTAATTTATTTTGATCGGCGTTATAAATTAAAGACGTTTTGTAAGTTTAGTTTTCTTTTTTCGTAAAATGATTTTGACATATGAAATGTGAATTAAGAAATGCCAAAATTATAATTTCTAATTAAATTGTGAGTTATTCAATTAGATATATTCTTAATTAAAGTTTTTGTTTTATTTTATTTTCAATAAATAATATATGCACCAATCACATAAATATTTGTTACACTATTATTTAATTATAAATGGATTAATTTTTAGAAGAATTGTCTTAAAAATTATATTAAACATTATTTTTAATTAGTTAATAGTAAAATTCTGCACCATTTTTTCTTAATAACTATAATTATAATTGATCCACGCATTCCACGTGCTACTCTTCTCTACTGTCTACCACGTCAACAATGTTGTGGCATGTCTTCATGAACTGGTTTGTGAAATTTTTCACAGCACTATTCTTGGCTTTTCCTCCAATAATCCTTAGTTCATTACTTATTTTATTTCTTTGAAAAACTGTTTAAGAGTATTGTCATGTTACTTTTTAAATTATCATCGAAATGATGAGGCTGTAAGTAGGATAAAAGATTAAATAATTTTACTACAAAAAAATATATATATATATATATATATATATATATATATATATCTTTTAACAACACTTAAAAAATATTATATAAATATAAAAAATATTATCTATTAATATTAATAATATTTTAACAAATGTTATATTTGAGTCATATTACAAAATGTTATTAATAATTTTTATTTAATAAATATTATTAATATATATATATATATATATATATATATATATATATATGTATAATATTATTAAAAAATATTAATAATATTTTTACAATAAAAATAAATATTACTAAAAGAGAGAAATATAACATTGTTAGTGGATAAGAATTTTGAAAAGATAGCCAGATCTCCACCCTCTCAGTTATTTCTTAGTCCATCATGAGCCTTGAGGTTCTTTTCCTGCCAATGACTTGTTTTTGTCTTAAGCTTAATATAAAACTTTGATACATGGAGATCTCAATAATATATGTAATATTATTTTCTTTATCTCTCTTTTTAACCTATCCTATTACTTATTATATCTACCATTTTACTCTCTGATTTAAAACTTTATAAATCCTTATTATATGCCTCCAACCTCATTTCACGAATTGGACTTTCCAACCATTAATAAGGCTAACTGTATTCCTCGATAAACTAATTTAATGATTAAGGCTTGGTGATGTGTAATATACTTGGTTAGAGAGTTTCTGGTTGCGCTTTGTTTTACACACTCTGCAATTATTCTTCGCATCATCAGTTACATCAAAAGTACTGTGGTCTCCCCTATTTTATTGACTTTCTTGTTTTACGAGCTTATTCAAATGTAGGCTGCAATGGACAACAAACCAACTTTGTTCCTCAGCTCTATGAACTAATTAAGGTTTGATTTATCCACTATATGAAACCTACTTAATTAATGATCTTTTTTCTATGAACAAATTAAAGAAATTTAATTTATTCACGATTACCAGAAACACTCCACCTAATATATACATAATTTTACAACCATAACAATACATCGATCCTGATAATTGAAAATTCACTTATAAACATTATATCTTAAAAAAATCATGACAGAACATGTTGTATATCCAAATTTGTTTTCTACCCTTATTAGTACTCTAACTTAATGATTTGATACTTTATGGCAAGTAAATTGGGGGTCTCATTTACCTCACAATACAATTGGTCAGTAGATTTATGGCTACTCCTCGTTCCGCACATTATGCATCTGTTTTTTTTGCATCGTTGCGTTACTTCAAAGGTGTACCTTTCTGTCGTCTCCTCTTTTCTATCAACTTTCTAGTTTTGGAAGTTTATTCAAATGTGAATTGAGATATACTTTTTGAAAGGCAAATAAATTAAACAAATTATTTTTGGCTATTAATCCTCTATGGGAATTATTTTATATTTTGGTGTATACATAGTAGTAAAACAAATTCTTAATTACTACTCATTCTAACAATGAAGCCAAACTTGATTTATTGGCTTCATAAAGACTAGAGTTTTACTTAGAAGATCTCCACTGATATCCATATTATGAGTTATGACAATAGAGTTATATATGTAGGATGCCCACAATTATATTTTTCATACTAAATTGATTGTCGTTTCTTTCGTCAATACACATTCTTTGCGGGGTCCTCCTTAATTCTCCATTAACATTCTTGATTTCTCGGCTAACTTATATTCACCAAAGCTCATTACTTCACGTTTCCATACCCTACCCTGGTTACAAAACTCTAATTGGTTACTGTTACCTTTACTAAAGTTTAAGATGCGACATTAACCTAGAATATATACTTTCCGCTCCCAAGTGATTGTGATTTCTCCTATTATTATCATTTTATCATCTCACTTACACTTTTTCTTTTTTGTTATTTCTCAACACATTATGAATCAATTAATTACTTTCTCTTTCTTCCTTTATATTTTACCTCTATCTGACATTTCTTTTTACTTATACACTAAAATATATGTTGTACGTTTAACATTTTCCAATCATATCATATACGATGCATGATGGATGATGGATGATGCATGATGCATGAAGAGAATAACATCGATCCATGCTGTGTGTGTGAGTAAAAGTAAAAGTAAAAGTAAATAATTAAATTTGATGAATAACTAACAAAGCATGGGACATAGAAGATTCGAGTAAAAGAGAAAGTGACCTTCTTCAAGCCAGGGATAGTGGCTGCAAGTGCAATGAACTTCCTGGTGAGCTCTTGTCTCCTATTTCTCTCTGACATGATGTGATCCAGCGACTCAGAAGCACTTCGAGTCTTCTTGGTTCCATGGTTGGCCCTAGATGAGGAAAAAGGCAAAGTATGTTTGGGCAATTGGGATTGAGAGCAAGAATGAGTAGGTAACAATGCAGCGGATTTGTCGAAAGACAGTATATAAGTGGTTGGAGACGAGGTTGTCTTGTCTTGAGAAATGATGGAGGAGTTGTTATCACTCTTCATCATTAAGTTTCCAGCACCACTTGTCTCACCAAATAATGAAAGGTCTGGAGCAGTGCCATCTTGTGCCTGCTGCAGAATATCTCTGAGGAACTCTTCATCGAAGGGGTTCGTGTGGCTCAAACATTCATTCACCTCGTCCTCCATTTCCTAGGGATATGGATATTTGAGGAACAATATATGTCATCATATCTAAACAACAATTAATTAATAGTATGCATGATAGTAATTTTATTTGTTATTACCAAATCGGAAGACCAATTCCCCCACGGCTTCTCCTCCATTATTTGGATAAGGATCAATCAAGCTCAACTGTATCAACACAACAGAGTAGCTAGGGAGTGGGGACCTATTTGTGTGCCCTTTCTGTCCCAACAACAACATGCTACCTTCTCTTATCATTTATAAGATCCAACCGCATGGCCCAATAATTCACTCATTACTCCTTTTACGGCTTCAAAATTCACAAAATTATTTTAATTCATGCATCCATATTTTAAATACTTATGTATATCCTATCATAACTAGTTACTTTATCATCAAACTCTGTTATTATAATTAAATGTCTTAAGCATTTATTATCTGAATATTAATTATAGTTAACATTGAATTTTAAATAAGCACACTTTTAATGTCTTATTCTCTATATTAATAATTTTGCTGCAATGTATATAATTGTAAAGACCGATTATTAAAAGCATATATATTAAAAAAAATGAAAAGAGGGATATAGTTACTCTATGTACTAGAAACTTCTTTTTTGTCTGTGTTTAATGTCAACTTTTGAGGCATGATATTGACTTTGTTGATGTAACTTACAATAAATATTTCCTTAAAAAATTTAACCTATATTCGAAGATGCCTTTATAGTTCGAAAGGTTACTAGAAAGAAAAAAAATAAAATTAACTCTTTGGCTAAATATACCCTCAACGTCTCTCAAAATTAAGAACAAGAAGGACATGTATTTCTATTTTTCTAGTTTTTGTTAAAAATATCTTCTGACAGAAATTAGAGATTAATTTCTTTTAAATGTATCAATTATTGAAGTGTGTTGTGATACTATTTAAAAAAAAGCCATTGCTATGTTCTTCGTTTTTTAGGTATAGCAGGTAAATGAAAGAAAGAAAAAAAAAGAAGAAAAATGCATCCAGTGATGTAATAAAAGGATGTGATATTATGTGACCAGAAGAATATTATTACTTATGCAACCTAATTATTTTAAATGTTGAAATTCAAATGATTGAGTACCCAGGCAGCGCCTGATAATTTTTATTGATGTTCTTAAGTCATAATAAGTCTTCTCATAAAATAAAATAAAAGTCACAATAAATCTATACTAGCATCTTGTGTTGAATAAAGTGAGTGGTGATTTTCAGACAAGTTTGTGGAGTGGGGGCCATTTAAAGAGCCACGGGGAGCTTCGTCTTGTTTATTGAAGCGACACTCTGATTGTGAGGTTACTGAACTTGGATGCCTTTCATACCTTCATGAGTGTGTTTGGCTACCCAAATAAATATAATTAACTTATACTTTTTTTTATATTTGACGTGAAAATTGCATATATGCGTATTTATAAACGGTAACCAGCCACATACTAAGGCATTAATTAATTTCAATTTCTCAACCGCAGACAAAAGATCGATGTAGAGTAAACCTCTTAATCTCATCATCATAAGATCCTTGAAAGCAAACTTGCTTTGACAGCTCTTTGTTATTGATATATATACATTATAACGCATATGATTGCATAAATTACAGTAAGAAATATTCAAATCATTTTCATTTTAATATTAAAAATTATTCTTAGATGAAATTACTCAATATAAACAAATCTTTTAGCATAATTGTGGAGACATTTTAATATCTCTGTAACTAATTTTAAATATCCTATTTTAGGACTTAAAAAATGAAATAAAATTTTAAATAGTTAAAATGTTTGGTTTAGATAAGAAAATTGTTTTTTTTTTGTTTTTCTTTTATTTAATTGTTTATAAAATAGAATATATATATACATAATTACATAAATATCTCTAGCAAATAAGAGAAATATAAAAAAATAAAGATAATTTTATCTTTATTCAACAACAAGAAAAAAGTTGTCTTCTCTTTCCATTAGTCGATATCTAAAATGAATGGTTTTTTAGTGTCATTTTCCCCTTAAGGTTTTCCTATATTCTTTTTTATCATTAACAAACAACCCAATAAAATTTGTTTAGTAGTCATCAAGTTAGTCCATAAAATAATATATATATATAAATAAAAGGATACTCTCAAGTAAAAAATCTACAAGCTCCTATAAAACAATCTTCAAAAGAACACGTGGATGTAAATAAAAAAAAAAAATGAAATAACAGTGAGACGTTTAGTTTAATTTCAGGCTTACTTTCTTCCTTTTAACGTTCCTTTAAAACATGCTGAGGTCACTAATTTGATAATAGAAATTTAAAAGACTTAAATATGTGTTTGAATATTACTTAAAATAATATTCAATTTGGTTCTCTAAATTTCAATTTATTTTAATCAAATTCTTTAAATTGTCTTCTATTTACAATCAAATTCCTCTATCCTACTTCTATCTAATATTTAAGTCATTCATTTGTTGATAATGAAAATATATTCTTTTTGTTATTTGTTATTATCACAAAATAATAATTTACCAACAAACATCATGCACATGATAATTAAATCAATACGGTTAGAGTACCTTTTAAAGTTATTATAATTCCAATATTGTGATTGTTTTAGTTGTACATTTATTTACTCACTACATGCCAAGTATAATTTGTCACACTAATGAATTCTATTAAGTATTAAATAGCATCGAGATGGAGGAACTTGATTGTAATAGAAAAAAATAAAACAAAAATTAATTAGTATAATTAAAATTTGAGAAATTAAAATCATGTAATCATAATATCTAAAAGATTAAAAATATAATTAAGTTAATTTGAAGTTAATTATAAAAAACATAGAAAATCACAATGCTCAAAGTAGTAAAGAGAAGAAAAAAAAACTCCTAAAAATTTATTTCCATTAAAATAAATTATGTATATCATTTAAGAATCTATTAAACAAGTGAGGTAATTTATTTTAAATAAAATAAAATAAAAAAATGTGATGGCAATATGGCAGAGTGCTTTCCATCATAGCTAAACGGACCTGAAAAATAAATTGACCCAAAGATCCAAATGTTTGCAAATGAATGAATGATTACAGTTAAGAAAATTGGAGAAAGGACGCGTGGTTCCTTCCCTCATCACATGTTTCACGTTCTGTTTAAATTTTCTTTACCGTATATGGAATTTTAAAATAGCTTTACCTAATAGGTATCATAAAACTGTTGATGATAAATTGACTTTCTCTTGCTTCTTGGGTGAAAAATATTTTTTTTATGGGACACACCATTTTATTTTTTTTCTTTCTCTTTTATATACAAATCAAAATATAGAAGCAAGTTTTCTAGGCAACCAAACAAAGGATTAATTAGCCAAAGCAAATGCACCAAGATCATCATGATTCACCAACGTACTTGTCAGCTTATCAAATTTCAAGTGATTGATCAAAGGGTACTTTTTACAAACTATTCATCAAAATGAGATTGTTTTGAAATAAAGTTCAGACATGGGGTTGTTTTGAGCTATTGATGGTTACCTTCTAACATTTTTTTTTAACACGGTTAGAAATTGTCGTGTATGTGACACTTTTGTCACAATACTGGTATATTGTTACCTTTTATTTTTAGCAGTTTTTTTTTACAGTAGCTGTGGCCATTTTGACAATTTAAAAGCCATAAAAAAATATAAAGTATCAGTATACTAACATTGAAGCAAAACAGCCATGAAATCACAACTTGGGACAGTTTGAAAAAATACCGATGACAGCTGGTATGTCAAAATAATTTCGTGTAAATGATTTGTTTTAAAAGAAGCTTATTTTGATAAATAATTTAATAAAAACACCTTATCAATCACTGCCCAATTTCAAATAAAAACAAATTGAAAGAGCATCTACAAATGATCTTTCTTGTTTCTTTACGTAAAAATGGTGTTATATTTGAAAAATAAAAACTGCATTGCTCAACATGATCATTTTAATTTTTATTTTATTAAAATTTTATTTTAAATTTACAATTTCACAATAAGCGATAATTTTTCAAATTAATAATTAAAATGAAGTTTTAAAAATAACCAACTCATAAATACACATTCAAAAGAGAGAATTTTCAATTCAGAGCATCATAATTAATTATCATTTTGATAATATAAAATTAAATATGTTTAAATTCATATATAGTCACTTTTAATAAACCTAAATTTTAAAATAAACTGCACTTTTCTTGTCTTGAAAAGAGGTGCCATTTTCTTTTCCTAAAACTTCTCTCATCAAAATAAAATTGTCCACATGAATAAGAGTGTTAAGTCGACCATTTAAATTAACACGTTGATTTGTTATTTTATTTATATATATAATTAGAATATGAATATAGTAATTCAAATAATTTATTAAATTGATTGCTGTTTAAATTCCAAGTTAATCTATTTTAATGTTAATTAAATATAACTTTTTTTAGAATGTTAATTATACAAATAAGTTTTTGGAAAACTATTCCTTATTATAATTAATAATAATAGTTTTTACGTATGAATCGTAATTAGTTAGGCAGATTAGGAGCAATTTTTTTTTAATCTAATTTTATTTACACGATTCATATATTTTATATAATATTTTAACACAGTAATCAAATATCTTAAAAATTACTGTTTAGATTGAATTAGTTTAAGATATTATAATTTGATCAATAAAAAAAGTTTTTGATATTATTATTCAAACGTTTTGATAATTGGAATTATGACTAAAGATTATAATCTCAACAAAAAAAAAGTTTTATAAAATATAAAATTTTGGAGTTTGTAGTTAAAAACTAACAGTATTTTTCATTTAATTTTCTTTATTTTCATCTTAAAATATTTTTTTAACATATTTAAACATAAAATTTATTTGAACTAATAATCAATTGTATCTATAATAAATTATTGAAATAACTTCTAAGAATCATTCAATCCAAAAACACAATAAAAAAAAATGAATTAGTTTGATAGTTAAAACTGTGGATACGTTTTTAGGTGTGTGGTTGCTGGCTCCATAATAATATCCAAAAGAGCAAGACTAAACGATGCTTTACTCTTTGCGTCAGCTGTTTCCCACATGCACATGGCAGCACAGTACTCATGAGTCATGAGTCTTGATCAGTTATAATTGAGAATAAAGATGAATAAGTACATGTTTGGAAATTTGTACCAAGATAAAATCTTGTCAATTTAAACGTGGAATTCCCAGTTACTTCTCAATTAAGTAAAAATTCACATCCTGAACGCCATTGCAATCTGTAACAAAAAGTCACATTATTGTAACACAAATAGTAAAGAATCCAGAATTAACATTTTTCTTATAAATTTGGGTTTGATTTCTTATGAATTACTAAAATGTTGTTTAGTTTAAAGGCAACAATAAGAGAGATTTTAAAAAACAAATGAGATAATTATTTTTTTATTTATTTCACAAGGAGATGAAATGAATTTTATAAATAAATTTATTTTATATTTTATAATTTTGAATTTTAAAACATAATTATTTTATCTTTATATTTGAAATGTTTTAAATTTCTACTTTTCACGTTTAAAACATTCTAATATTAGAAGAGAGAGAAAATTAGATAAAGAAAATTTTGTTTCTCATCCATTTTTTTCTATTGTCTCCTAAAAATTACACTAAAAAAAAATCCTGCTCTGCTCTCTCTCTTCTTCTAACTAAATAGGCTCACATAGAAACTTTCTTAGTAAATAAATCTGAAATTGCGTAAGAATGGAATAAAATTGTTTGTAATTTAAATTTGTAAAATAATCCTACCAGAGAACATGTCGTCATCCATGCTCTATATATCTATATTAGTGTGTGTTTTTTTTTACAGTTTTTTTTTTGTACAAATCTATATTAGTGTTTGTTAGCATTCTACCAATTTTGTTAATCTATAGAAATGAGAAATAATAAAATTTAAATCAAATTTAGAATCTCACATCAAATAAGTTAAAATAAAAAAAAATGTAAAAAATTAAATATGATTTTGAAAGAATTTGTCCATATAGAATTATAATGATACGTCCTTCCACAGGAGTGGATGGAGGACTCTCTGTTTTGTCCGAAAGGGTACACAATGGATCAATCTTTGTTTCCCTTACGTGTCATTTCAGATCACTTGTACAACATGCATGATAAACGAGTACTAAATCATTTAAATTTTATATTTCCATTCTGGACAGATGCAAGCAATCAAGCACTCTCTTATCATTATTGACAATACATTTACTGACTTTTTTTTAAGATTTAAATATATTTTTTTCATAAATGTGAGATTTTTTAATTTTTAAAATTATTTTTTTAGTTTTATATTTTTGGAAATAATTAATTTTAGTCTTTTACTATACATAATAAAAAATATATAAATAATTATTTATTATGAATTTAGTTAAAAATTAAAAAATATTAAACAAAAAATTTTGAAGTTAAAAACATTCTTAAACTTTTAGATAGATATATATATATATAATAATTTGTAATCCTTTTTATATAAAGAAAAGAATTAAAATTAACCATTTTTAAAATATAAAAATAAAAAAAAAACTTTAAATTTAGAGATAAAAACAAAATAACTTTAAAAAATAAAAAATATATTTAAGTATTCTTTTATTTTACCTAACATGTTAATAAAAAAAAATCTATCCTAGTATCTAATAGCGGTGTTGTTTAAATTTAATTAATAAAATCTCGAACGTAATTGTATTAAATATTTTAAAATATATATATTAATTGTAATGGTTCTATTCAAATAGAACATAATTATATTTTGTAAAAAAACATACACATGACCTGTTTTGTAAAAAAAAACATATACAGACCTGTTTTGGTTGCATGTTTGACGAAGATAAACGCAAATTTGTGGAGATGAATATTTTTTTTTTTTTGTCAAATTGATTATTTAGACATGAAAATACATTGCAAATTTACAACTAGGCACGCATATAATTCATAAAAGAAAAAAAAATCACGTCTAGTCTTTTTTTCTTAAAGTAGTTTAATTTATTTTCAAACATAATATTTGACTCTAACATATTATAAAGTCAAATATAACTTCTAAAAAATATAATTTGAACTGAAATTTATTTGAACTAAAACCTAAGTTAAAAAATTATTTTATAATTTTTTTAAAATAAATCTACATACTTATTTTTTAAATCAAGTTAATAGATTTAAGACTTTATCTAATCAACTAGCTTAAACAATAAAATAAATATATAATTTTAAAATATATGGTAAAATTTCCATATAAATAATAACAATAATAATATATGTATTGTTTAAATAATCAGCTCATTTAAATTGCAACAACCCGTTAGCGTCACAAGGATTAAATACTATAACAAGCATAAATTAATTTTAATAAAAATTTTGTATTTAATTTATTTATAAAAAAAGAAGAGAGTTTTTAGCTACATCAAATGCAGGTCACCCTTATGTATAAAAATACTAAAAACATGAACAAAAGTTCAGTTACACATGTGGTTTATAAACGTCAGTGCCACTAAGCACTTTCCTTAATTTGTCAAACATACAGAAAAGGACAGTCAAGTTAAAACACTCACATATCCGAGCTGGTCAACAACTACTACTACAATTACTCAAAACACATAGTCACTATGGTAGGGGTTTGAAGGAAGAAGTCTCATGAGCACTTGAACTATCGACATAATATGCGCGCACCATCTTCTTGAAAATCTCAGCATCTACTCCTACGAATGCGTAGTTCAAGATCTTCGCATAAATACACATACACACATACATAAAGGTAAGTTACTACAAGATTATCCTTATATCTAAGCATCAAAGTAATAAAAACAACAGTTATCGTGTACATAGTTAAAACAAGTCATAGTCTAGATATACATATACATAGCAGCGAGCCTCGACTATCAATAAATACAATCTATCAATTTAACAACATATTTTCATCTATCCATCCATATATACATATATACACAACTACTACGCTCATACAAGAATAGTCATCATCTCAACTTCATTTTAATTCAACAACCAATCATCATTGTGCAACAATGATGTTAGTCAAGTAATGTTATGTTAACACAACTTCATGAATACTTTCATCAATTGAGCGATTATCCTTGACCCAATTCCTTAACATAACTTTCGTCACTGGAGTTTCCTTGGACTCGTGCTACTCGTTGTTGGAGAAGGTAAGACATGATCTGGTGCAAAGTTATGAACAAGTGAAATTAGTCGAGACAAACATACATGAGTACAACTTTACTATGATGTAAGGTTTGTAGAGGTCTTGACTTGTTGTGGAGTTCGCTTATTCATTTTATCCTATGGGCCCCCAAGACATTCACTTTGCTTTTCGACATTAGATGAGGATCTCATTTTTGAGTACCTAGAAATCCATCCAACTTATGTGCTTGCTCACAACACAACCACTATTACCAAATTTATGCACAATGTATGCATGTCAAGTAATTATCAACAACAACTTCAACTCATGCAAGGAATATCAATACTTAGTTCCCTTTGTAGTTCTACCTATCATGCTCGACCTCAAAGTGCTAAGCATCATTAACACAACATGATAGAGGTTTAATTATAATTTTTAATTACTTAGTCACTTTTAATAACACAACATAAAAATCTCGATATTACGTAAATTAAACAATTTTTTAAATGGCCTAAATTCTAAGTCTCTAATTAAATAATTTTCAAAATATTTTAACCTAACATATTTGTTTTTACCTTATCTCAATCAACTGTAAATTGATAAATTGACTCATATAATTTTAAAAATTCCAAAATATTAATAAATTTAGATATCATAAATTTTTTATCAATTCCAACTTTAATAATCTCTCATCTTAAAAAATAATTTAATAAAATTAATTAAAAAAAACAGATTAACCGCACGTTTGATTTCACATTTATAGGAGAAAAAAAATATATTTTTTAATTTCTATAAGCTACCAAATTCGTGCATTTCATATTACATTCCAAAACACACTAAAGTTGATTTGAATACATTTTGACTGCAAGTTAAATGAACTAACTCGTTTAAAGTTTTACGATTCCAACCCATCAATGAGCCAGATTAGGACCCAATTGATTCATAAATCCAAACTCACATTGACACTAATATACCTCGAAAAAATTAAGAAGTCCATTGCTCAAATTCTTTACGAAGGAGTTTATGAGACAAAGGATCATATAAGGCTAAATACCTTTAAATTGTTGAGAAGACACCATCAATGGTAGTCTTCAACCATGTAGTAACTAGTGCTGAATGTCCTTTAATTTCTTTGTCACATACTTTTTTTGGGTCTCATATTGTCTTATGATGTTAGGTTGGTTGTGGGCTTGGCCCATCAACAGGTCCTTTGTTAAGTAGCCGTGAAGCATGAACTGTTTCTTTTGCCCTACTGATATGAAGTGTTGAAGATGAAAATAAAAATTGGCGAACAAGGTAGAACATATGTCATATGTCACATGTCTCTCTGATTGCTGAACAGTTTTTACAAAATCCTCATGTAAACTTAATTCCCACCACTTATTTTTTCTATTTCTTTCTCTTCCTGCTTCCCATAACTAGTGAATGCTTCACATTTGGGAGGCCTGTACACATTTATTTGAGAACAAAACATTATTGTTAATTTTTTTATGACTAATAATTGGATTTAAAGTGTGTTGAGTTGTATGCGAGATTTTGTTATTTATGTTTAAGGTACTTTAATCAATGTCTTAAAAATTATATTTAATATATTTTTTATAAACGAGAATTTAACCCCTTTAAAATAAATAAAAATAAAATAAATAATTTTATTCGTTAATAAAAATTAACCATCGATATTCTAACATATTTATAATTATTTATTAGATGCTTAATCTTTTCATCAACTAAGATTATTTATTAAATTTAATTAGTCATTTTGGAAGAAGGGTCACATCTTAGAAATAATATTAGATGAATGAAATTTTCATATATTTAAAATTTTAAAAATATATTTAATTTATAAAATTATCATTTAATATCTTTTATTATAAATATTTAATTAATAACATATTTAATATCAAAATCAACTATTAATAAATAAAGTGAAAATATAAAATATTTTTATTAATATTTTGAAAACTGAATTTAACAACACGGTCGGATAAAAAAATTAATAAATTAGTCAAGTGTATGGTTCGAATAAATCATATAATCAATTAAAAAAAAGTTAGCAAAAAATACTTTCACAATAAAAAAAATTTCAATATAACGTTAGTTTGATTTTTTTTCTTAAAAGAATGAAAAAATTAATTTGAAGTATTTGTCATTTTATTTTTCATGTAAAAATGTTATTGTTAACCAATATTATTGTGTATAATTGAAATTTAAATTTAAGTATCGTTATATATTTAAGTTCAATTTGAGTATACTTTGAACGTTTAAAATCTATAAAATAATTTTTTAGTGTTATAAAATAATAATATTAATTTCTTTAATATTATTTTATATATTATTTAATAATTATTATTATTTTATTTTTAATTATATCACAATTAAACTATTAAATTTTGAATTAATATTTTGTTTGGTTTAATAACTCATTTAGTTTTAAAAATATTAGTTTTTACAAAGTCATTTAATTATAAATTATTATAATAACTTTTTTGAATTTTATAATAACTATCTTAAGAATTATCAATATAATAATTTTAATTAATTAACATTATAATTTTTGTATTGATAATACACATTCATTAAACTCTAACAGATATTTGATTCTAAAAGAACATTTGCAATATATAATAGAAATTTACGCCTGCAATAGGTCTGGTTTAACGGTTAGTGAAATTTAAAATAAGAGTTGAAAATGACTTTTAAATTTTAAATAAAAGAGTTGAAAATAAGTGGCAAAAAAATGTACCCTAATTGTTAAATAAAGAATGCGAGTAAAAAGAGAAGAATACTTCCCTTTGTACTTATCACACTAATTCATTTATACAATTGTAACGATTTAGCTGACGCCAGTATTTTTATTCCATCATTAGATTATATAATTTTTCATATCATGGTCGGCTTTCTTATATTTACAAAATAAAATTAGTAATCGACATAATGAAAAAAAATAAAATAAAAAATATAATAAAAAAATATTAGTGAAATTCTCTCACGATTTATTGGTGAATTTTATTAAAATTTATCATTTTTAATAAATTTTATTTGACAATATAAAATTGAAAAAAAGAAAATGTGTGATAAATCTCGTTAGTATTATTTTATTAAAATAAATTATTAAAACAAATAAATAAATAAAATAAAATATTTTTTAAAGCCTCGTTAAAGTTTCATCGTATATTATTATTTAACTATATTTATACTGGGTCGCGTTCAGCATGTCAGCAGAAGTACCTTGATGAATCATTGAACTGTAGCATGTAAAAATTCAGATTCCTATCAATCAAATGACTGTACAGTAACTAATATTTTTTTATTACGAAAAGTTAAGGCAAGATGTGTCCAAAAACTTACCAATTTAGGATAAGTTTGAAGGAATAACGAACGATTGCCAAAATATTTATCCATTATTTATAAACAAAATTTTTACATTCACAATAATTTTTATGTTAAACTAAGACTTAAATTTACGCTTTTTTGACATATAAGTGTGTATAGTAAGTATAATATTTCTATTAAGTTTATAAATAAAAATTTTGTTAATTAATAATTTATGAAATAAATATTTTTTTATTTTAAAATATGTGTTAGCCTGAAATTTTCTATACTTGACGTAAAAAAAAGCATTAATATCATTGAGTTGAAAGGTAACAGTGTCGTATAAAATAGGCAATAGAAAGTAGTGATAATATAGGGCGATGGAGCAATGGTATGTCATATCGGAAGCGTAGAGTCACAATCAGACAGACTGATCACATCACATGACATCAGTCCTATAATTTGGGATCCTTACACTATGCTTATGCTTCCTCTTTAACCTTTCTGTCCTTTCTACTTTCTACCCGTGCTCTGTCATACTCTTTTTTTTTTTTTTTTTTTTGCCTTTTCTCTTATTCTTTTCTTTTTAATGACATGTTTATCAAAAAAATCTTATCTGACTATAATTTATTTATTAATAATATTGGGACATTCGTAAATTGTAATTTGTAAATATCTTATTAATATTTTTAATTAATCATATTTTTTATCTTCATATCTCGAGCTACAAACAAACAAACGAAGGTCTAAAAATTATTTTCCAACAAATTTTATCATTTTTTAACAAACTCAAGTCAAGGATTAATAAATTAGCTTTATAGTCTAAGGAAGAGGGAGATGTTTATAAATGATTGACCGCAAGTCTAAGAATATTATTAGTATCATTGTATTTGAGTGTTTGGTTGGTGTTTGTAGATTATCAAAATCTTATTCTTAAAAAATGTTTTGAAAAATTGAGAGAAAAATGTATTTATGAATTATCTTTTACATCCACTTTCAAGTAATGGGATATTTTTTTTATTTATAGAACAAGTTTTTTAATTGAAATTAAGGAACAAGTCATGAATTTGTGTTTATCGTATTCGTCAATGCTATAACCTCAAGTTTTTGTCAAATATTATTAAAGTTACTGTATTTAAGATATTCTTCACTTGTATTCATACAAATCTTCATAGTTTTATCTTTAAAAAATTTATTTGTGTTAAAAAATGAGAATGTTTATATACTATCATCACTTTTGATTCCTAAATAATGTGAAATTTCCATGAGATATTAAAACAATGATATAAATAACAAACAATTATATTAATATAAAAAAATTATCATATGGTTAAATGTTATGTTAGTGTGACATTTATTTTATTTTAATTATTAAAAGATATAATAATAAAAATGAAATTTTATACATATTTTGATTTTTATAAAATTATAATTAATTTATTAAAATTTATAGACTATTTTTATGATAACAACATTAAGTGATTAAAATAATTAACAAGATAATTTCATTAAAAGATTTAAATCATGTAATTAATTCAAAATTAAATATTAAAAACTAACATTACCTAAGTTTAAGTGTGTCGCGACCAACTCGCAATCTCAAGATGGAGGATAGAAGTCGCCACTAGCGGTTTTAGGAAGAAAACGCTAGGAAACCACTAGGAAACCACATAGTTGAAGGTGTTTAGATAAGGCTTGAGTCTGGACCAGAGAAATGGAGTTTAGGAGTCGGTTACATCTCTATGCCTATCACATGATACATGATAGTTATCCTACCTAAATGCATGATATTGGTGATGCTCTCAATTATGATGAATTTTATGGATGGGCAGAAATCAAATTTTGGGAATATGAATGAGTGATAGTGTATAGGGGGAGTAGACTTGACAAGAGGGTATTTCCCTTATGCCTACATATCTCTAATGGAGAAGTCAAAATCCACTTAGTTCTGTGGGTACATGGTTAGCTTAGGTCAGGTCTAGCCAAGACTGATTCGACTTAGGTGTGACGTCGATAGTGTTTCGATTAACTAATGTGTGACAGTCATCTGATTGTGTTTGGGTAGATATCGATCTAGGAGAAACCAAGATGGTCCATCTTCTAGAGATTCCTGGGGGAAGCAAAGCTAGGAAGCCGACTTTCCTCTAAGGAATGGGCAAGACTGTGATGAATGCTCCTAACAACATGCTAAGTTACGGGGTTCAAGATTACTTACCTGATATCCAATAGAACTCCGAAGCTGGTCCTGTTGAGTTGGTGGACGCTTTAAGTAATTTCGCTGGGCTATCTCTTCTCCCGACTTACACTCATTCTCACAAGCTTCTTAGTCTCCTTCCTCTCCTTTTTTCTTCATTCTATCTCGAGCCCTTTTATAAGCGTCTTCCCCCTCCCACGTCTCCATCCTATATATTTTTAGCCGATCTTCCTTCATTAATGCGGTGGCGATTTTCCCACGCTTATTTAATGCAATGGCGCTTCTTCGGCTCTGCAGAGCACTTTTCATTAATTGTGGTGGCGATGGGTCAGGATGTGGCTTCTGGCGTGACCGTCCGAGAGCAAACCCTTGTCGCTCCTTTGCTAACGCAAATGGGGTTTTGCCGTGAACTTTTCCCCACGTTTTCACTATTTGTTGCATGGCGTTTTGCTTCACGTAGAGGCTCTGTATCTGCTCCCTTTCCTTCCTTAAATCCTCCTTTGTCTTTTTCTTTTTTCAGAGGAACATTCATCTTGTGCCTACTTTATTCCCTTTTGTCCCTCCTATTCTTGGCTTTCATGTTTCCTCTAACCAGTTGACTTCCTACCTGGCTGACTACCTTGCCAACTATGAGTCAACCGTGGAATCTCTTATTTCAATACATTTTGGCTTGTTCCGCTCTCGGACAAAAATCGGATCCCATAAAGTGATATGCAATAACAAAGATAATACATGATTTAATCGTGATGGATTAAATTTAATTTATATTGTAATTTTACTGGCTTGTCATCAAACCCACAAGAAAGGGATGTAAATTCACTGATTTTTTTTTATTGTTTCTCTAATATAGGCTTCTGACATTTTTCATTCTTATGGAACTGATTTAAATTTTTTAAAATTTATTATCCATAAATTTCAATGATAATTTTACAATTTATTTTTAAAAAACTAAAAACAAGTAAATAGTGATTAGTTATTTTTAATTTTAATATTTTATAATAATATTAATATATTAAATTTTTAGTTAATTTTAAATTATTAATTTATTTTTAATTATGATTATATTCTTATTTTATAATTTTTTAAATAAAAAAACGTCTTACATGTGTTTATATAATAATGTATTGAAACACTTTAAATTGTATAAATACTTTATTAACTTGTTAAAAATTTTAAATACTTATAACACAAGTTATTATATAATAAAATTTGTTTAATTTTTTTCATTAAGTTATATTTCAAATGAGTCATATGTCCAAAATCCAACGTTTTGATTATATTTGGTCATTTTTTCTAAAAGAAAATTACTATACAAAAATGTTTTACTAATTAATAAGCTAACATCACAAACACTGATTTTCTTCCTAAACTATTTTTTTACTTTTTTACCAACTAAAATTTGTATATCCAAGTCAGGAACTTTTTATTTATATATCTACATTTATTTTATTAGACTATTTAAATTAGACAACACTTAACTAAATATATATCTTATGTATTTTTTAATTATTTACAGTCGAATTAAACTTCAAAAATGTCTTATGTATTTAGGTTAAGAGTTAAGAAGAAATTATTTGCATATAAATTTTATAAAAAAAAAGAGTAAGGGATAAGTTATGTATTCATTATGTACCTTTCAATTTTTTAATAATTTGTAATACATTTTATAAGGGTAAAATTTACTTGAAAATATATCAACAATCACTCTTGTCAATTTACCCAACTGACGATTAATTTAAATGAAGTTATACGTATAGTAACATCTCAATATTATGTCATTCTCAATTCAATAAAAAAAATTATAGCAGGTCCGTTATCTAGAATTATATTCAGTTGGATATAATTTAATAGTAATATATATATATATATATATATATAAATATAATAGTTAATAAATTACATTCTTCTTTAAATATATGAATATTATACTGCATTTTTCTCTTTTGTATATTAAAATATACTATTTAGTTTATATAACTTAATATTATTAAATCAAATTACATTTTTTTTTTGAGACGAAGGTATTACATTTCTCGTACGTAAGTAGTATACTTTTCTCTCATCTTATGATATAATATAGACTTTTTTTTTTCTTTCAAACGTGGAAATATTATATTATATTATTTTTTTATGTTAAATATATAATTTAATTTATTTAATCTAATATTATTGAAAAATATTTATTATAAGATTTTTAAATATATATTAAAATATTTTTAATTTAAGATGTTATTATTCACTCGATATTTTATAAAATATATAATTAAGTTTAAAATATTTTAATTTTTTATTAAAAATAAAATTTATGAGATAAATTATATATTTACATATACACACATAGACTGAATTCTTCTATTTAACAATATATTTTATAAACTAATTTTTAAAAAAACAATAAAATGATAAAATTATATGTTAATATATATATTATATAAATATTAAATTTTTAATAATTAAATTTTATTTAATAATTTATTTTTAACATAAATAAATTAATTGAAATTATTGTATGTTTAATATACATATATTAAAGTTAAATTTATTAAATTCAATAAATTTATTATATTTAATCAATATAATATCTAATCAAGTTCTTGAAATAACTATATATTAAATTTAATAATTATACTATTCAATACTATATAAGAAAATATCAATTTATTTAAATAATTTTAAAATATAATATTAATAACATCAAATAAAAACTATTTTAGTAATTGAGTTTAGTTTTATTTTACTTATATATGAATTATTTAAAAAATTATTATTTTAAAATACATATTGTGAAAATAATAATAAAATTAAATATATAAATAAATTTAGCATAATTCACAATAAAAATTTAAAATAATAATTAAAGAAAAGTTAAGAGATAAATTGTTATACTTGTATATAACAAAATATGCACAATTGAATAAAATATTTAAAATAAATTTTATAAATAGTTTTTATAAATTAAAATAAAATTTTAAAATATATATTATATAGTAAAGTGAATATATTTGTATTTGTTAAAAGAATAAAAAATATATTTTGACAGAGAGAGAACAAATTCAATATTTGTTTTTTATCAAACTAATTCTCATTCAATCAATAAGGCTCATTTAAAAAAAAATGATATATCCAATTGCGACTTCATACTTAAGTCAGGAATCAAATCATAAACATTAATTAAGGAATACAAGTTAAGAGATAAATTATTATATATGTATATAACAAAATATGCACAATTGAATAAAATATTTAAAATAAATTTTATAAATAAAAATAAATTTTTAAAATATTTATTATATAGTAAAGTGAATATATTTATATTTTTCAAGAGAATAAAAAAATATATTTTAACACAATGAGAGAGCGAATTCAATGTTTATATTTTTTATCAAACTAATCCTCATTTAACTAATAAGGCTCATTTAAAAATAAAGTGATATATCTATTTGCTACTCCACACCTAAAGTTAGGAATCAAATCCTAGACATTAATTAAGGAATACAAATACTGAAATACTTGTCCTAACAAATTTGATTAACAAAATCAAAGTTTATTTTGAATTTTTTAATACTTTTTTATCATTACATCAACATGTGTTATACATTTTTAAGTAGTTATAATCAACAAAAAATTTATGTGACGCCACTCAACATCTTAAAAATTTCACCAAATATATAAATTTAACATGGACAATTAAAATGATAAAAAACACGGTGAAGTATTTTTTTTTAAATATCTTTGTACTAAGAAATATTCCTTCTACGCGTATATTTCAGACAATGATTCAAGAAAATTTCTTTGAACATAGTTTTTTTTTATATTTATATAGTTAATAAAATATATGATTCAGAAAAAAATATTTTGACTAGCTATGTAAACGTAGTTATACTAAGAACTATTCCCTCTGCACACATATTTCAGATATTTCATAAGACAATTTATTTCAATATAGTTAATAAAATATATGATTCAGGGAAAAAATATTTTGAGAACAATTGTAAAATTTAAAATATTATACATCATAACAAATTGGTTAAATTAATCTATATTTCTTTATAGTTTAATTAGATTTTTAAGTATATTCTTACAAAAAAATGTTTTTAACAAATCCTTATAATTTTAAAATAAAAATAAATTTTTATTTATTAACCAGGTTAACTTTCTATTAAAATTTGGTAATACTGCAAAGTATTAATTAGCTAGTTTGAAGGATGAAGTGTTAAAAAACACGTTGACCAAACAGGGTTAAGGCCACACATTCCGTTGGCATTTTCATCAATTGGGCCAAAAGCCTCTTGTGCCCTTGCGGGGGGCGTCATGTGAGGCCATAATGGACATTTCATTTGACATTTCTTGTTTCTCTGTGAACATGTACGGATAACTAGGCACAGCTTCGAGGCATCATGATTCTTATGTCTTGCTCTTTCTTTGTGAGATTTTTATTTATTACAAAATCTTATTTAGGGTAGGTCTAGTCTACGTTAACAACTCACTAAATTTTGTTTATTAAAAATATTTATTTAGTATATGTTAGGCCGATGTTATCTATCTTGCTAATTTTTTTTATTATAGAACTATTTAATTAGTGTTAAGTGAAATTTGAATATTATACTAATGTAGGATTGGATTTCTATGTCAAATTTATTTATATAGATCTATAGATGATTGGTGTAAATAAAAATATGCTGACATTTTTATATATAATTTAAATATTTGTATTGGTGTTTTTTAATCTACGTAAAAAAAATATCTTTTGACATTGATTATTGAACAATCGATGCAAAAAATAAAGTTTATAATTATTCTTCTAATTGATATAGAAAAGATATTTTTTATATAAATGAGAATGTTAACCGATGTAAAAGGAGATTTATAACCTCAAAACACATTATTCTCTTTTCATATTTTGCTTTCCTTGTTGATGTTCTTGGTTGTAACCTTCTCGCCACCATCTCAAAAGCATTAGAAACCTTTACTGCCACGTTCGTCTCTTTCTTGTCGTCGTTGTTGTATAAAGTTCGTTTTCTGGTCTTTTCTTTTTGGCATGGTCGCTATTTCCAATATTTGTTCCCTCTTTTTTCTTTAGTTTTTTCCCTTCTCATGGCCACCACTGTTAATATTTATTTTTTAATTTTATTTCATGAATTTTAAGTTATGAACTATTGGCTGTTTTTTTTTTTTTTTTTTAATTTATATATGACTTTGATGATGACTCTCTCTTTTGTGTAATTATTTGCATGCGTTTTTGTGTCTCTCTTTCTCCTTAAGGGCTTAAACCAGTAATAGTCTTCTTAGCTAGGTAAGTGATGATTTGCACGAATATTTATATAGAATACAATTGAAATTTGTGTGAAACATAATTTTGTTGAATAAATTGACATATAAATACTCATATAGAGCATAACAGAACTTATTTTATGATGGTATTTTCTTTTTATAAATTACTATAACTTTCCATGAATAACTATATTGAATTTTATATAATTATTTTTTTAATAAATTATTATAACTTTACATGAATAAATATATAAAATATAGTTCGACTTTATAAAATAATATTGTTCAATAAATTGATATGATATTGTATGAATGATGATGTAAAATATAATTAATCAAATTATTAAATTATAATTAAATAGACTCATTTTTAAATATATTATAAAATTTAAAATAATTAAAATATATGTTTTTTACATAAACATTAATTTTTTTTTTAAATATCATAACTTTGAATCAAACTTGGTTTAACTTGATTTTTTTTATATTAATAATATCAATTAAATAATATCTTAGTACTTATGTTTAATTTAATTTAATTTATATAAAAATATATTATTTTTAATTTAATTATTTTAAAATATGTTATGTGAAAATAATTATTTTAACATATATAATTAAATTTAACATAATTTATAATAATTTTAAAATAACAACTAGAGAAATAAATCGAGATAAGTTATTATAATAAAATATGTCGAATTGAATAAAATATTAGAAATTATTTTTATGAACTAGCTTTTTATAATAAAAAATTAAAATTTAAATATATATTATACTAAAATAAATAAATTTTTATTTGTGAAGACAAAGAAAAATAACAGTGTAATATCTATATCTTTAAATAAATAGTAGTATAAAAATATTTTAATAATATTTGTTAAGAAAAATTAAAAAAATTTAATAATTTTTTTTCGAATTTATCAAGATCAAGAGAACATAATATAATTATTAACCTAAGAAAAAAAATCCGTATATAGGAAGAAGAGGATATAATTTCCTCTAAAAGATAACATGTGATGAAAAGAAAGATAAAAAAAATATTGATGAAATATTTAAAGTAGTGGTGACATTATGAGTTGTCTGTCACGTATTTATTTCTTGAAATTAGGTCTGGGTGGCACAAAAGATTATTCTGTGGAGATTATCCGATCAAGGACTAAGGAATGAATGACCTTTGAAAGACAGATTCCTTATTCTTTCTCAGTGTGCTATGGACGATTGGCTCTCTGATCTGGTAATTAGACATTTATATTTTGAATTGTAAGTATATAACGTGCTTCCTTATTTTGGTGTTTTGCTTTTTGATTGCGATATAGGATATGGACGGCGATAACTGCTTCTTCAACCAATATCAAAGGAATGGTAAAGGAAGTGAGACACAAACAGGGAACATTAACATGGAAGCAACGATTCGCCAAGGAACAAAGAGGGCCAAAACCTCTTCGGATACACGGAATCACATTATGTCGGAGAGAAAAAGGAGACAGCAAATGGCTGAGAGATTCATTGCGCTTTCGGCTGTTATACCTGGCTTGAACAAGGTCAGTGCTTCTTCTTCTTCTTCCCCTTAACTCTCTACTCGCTCTTATTAATTCAATTTAACTATTTTTATTTTTTATGACCAATGTCAAACTTAGAAAATAATATACAAACATTCACACCACACTCTTTTCATTAATGTACTCTTTATTATTATTTTAAATCTCTTTAAAACTCACAAAATCGTGTAAATTATACTTTATATTTAGTATGTCTCATATATGATGTCATGGATTATAATTAAATTTATTTTTTTGAGGAAATAATTAGATTTAGTTGACAATAAAGAGTGCATTGGATATATTTACTGGTATTTTTAAGTACAAAGTAACTAGCTATTGTTATTAAAATCATTTTAATAATCGTTGTCAAATTCAGTTACTCAGTTAAAAGTTGTGATCATCAAGATAAAATATCGATTTTAATTAAACAACAATATCAAGTAGGAATAAATGGTTAACGTGGGTTTAAATACTTTAAGGCTGGCAAAAAAAAAAGTTTTGGAAAAGAATATCTTAATGACATTGCAGTACCAATCATAAAAGTTTTATTCTATTAAATGATATTAGTTACATGTATCATACGGTCGAATATTTTAATGACATTAGTTAATCTAATTAAAGTGTTTAATGCATTTATTATTTAAAAATAAATTTTAATAAAATTTTTATTTTTTATATAATGAATATTTTTTTATGATGACTTACTATAAAGGTAACCTTCATTAGAGTTGAAAAAAATAGATTTGGTATAATGAACATCTAAAACAACTCACTAATTAGGTTGACTGAATTTTTAAAAAAATGACTTGAATAAGATCAAAAATTTTTTATTTGTCTATTTATCTCGACAGACCTATTCAGGCTAGTCTATAGATTGTTGGATTCACTCTCGATAAATATATTTTTAAAAATACCTACTAAACAATAATAAGCAATAAGCCAATAATTAAGTAAGTATTAAGTAACCTAGTAGCACTTACATTATGATATTCCTCCAAATAAATCTAATTCAAAACGACAAAATTGCAAAATCTAATAGATATTTTTATACAAAAAATTGATATTCAAATAATAATTAAAAACTTCAATTTCATTCATGTGATTTAATTTTTTTTAAAAATATCAATTTTATTTTTTATTTTTATGGATCCAAATGTTTTTTTAAAATTTGTTTATTTTTAATCAAGACTAATTTGGTTTGGTGGCCCGATATAAAGCCATAATGGGCCTCAAAAATAGAAGTATGGAGAAAATATAAGTCAGGTCTAGCTGTCCTGATTTTCATGTTTTGACCTATAGGTTAGGTTGGACCGCTTGTTTTACTAACTCTAATATTCTTGTCACATGTGTTGAGTTGGATCTTTGGGACTTCATAAAAGTTTCATCCCATTAACAACTCGAGTTTAGCCTCATTCACGTATTTGGTTCGAGATTGGAGGATTTTATCTTTTATGAGATTTTTGGCCTATGATTGAGCTTTATTGATGAATATTATGGTCGAGCTATATTGCCAAACTCTATGGCTAATCTTTATTGTCGAGCTCAATGATCAAACTTTAATGTTCAACTTTATGATCGAACTCGAACTTAGATGACATGTACTCTACAATAGTCGAGAATGAAGGCACAAAATTACTATCCCTTGAAACGACGCACCTCCCATGATACAATGAGCTACAATTGCAATATGAGGAACCAATTGCATGATAATAGGAAATTAACTATGCAGTAATAAGAGATCATACATAAGTCTGGCTCGTGTATAAATTCTCTCTTGGAACTTTGATGGATATAACACACTTTCGAATGCTCTAATCATAGGCTATCTTCACGTTGTCTTCTAAAGATAAATTATGACTAGAACATTATGGCACCCACCATGGTACTAGATGAAACGTTTTCCTAATGTCCTTATGTTACTTTGTGAGACAAGCATTTATTTCAAAGATGATTATGACTTACAACAACTCAAGTTCGAAGGATTAGACGACTGATAACCCAACCTTGCAACAATTGTGGGTGATGACGAATGAGTTAAGGCAAGAGAATGCAAACATGAGGAAGAGAGTGACAGAAGCAGAAAGAAGGAATGTTGAGGCTCAAGAAGCCTTAAGATGCCAAAGTGTGGAGATGACAACGAGGACACAATAGGTGGAGCCAAAAAGTTTAGGAGCACAAGAAGCGGTGCCGAGTTGAGAGCGCGTGTCACGAATTTGATAAGGGTGAAGATGTTGTCGAGGCGTCGAGGGATTTTCACCAGTTCTCGAAGGTAATTAATGTTTAGCCCATAACACCACTCTTCCTAGTTCCCAAGATAAAGGCTTTCAATGACTCCAAACATCCATATTGACATCTGACCAACTTTCGAACTTAGATGTTGATTAGTGGGAAGAATGTTTTTTGTTGCAAGATGTTTGCAAGCACTTTATCATAGACCACTTTGATGTGGTTTGTTGGCCTCTCATTTTGATCTATAACCAACTTCCATAACTTCTCAAGGAAATTCATGGAACACTTCATGGACAACTAGAGTTGGCTGACTACATTGGTTGATCTCTTGACATTAGCAAACAACTCAATAAGAGTGTGAGATATTGAAGGTGTACCTAACCTATTTCAACAATGCCATGATACAAGTTGTGGAATTCGAATAAGATGTTTGTAGCAACTTTCATGAAAGAATTACATGCAAGAAAATTTAGTGAGTCTTTAGTACACAAGGTAGTGACCAACATGGACGAAAGTCAATCGTGAACATTATCTCACATAGAAGTTGAAAGAGTTACAATGATGAAGTGGGACCAAGAAAGAAAACAAACTTATAACATTGGAAACAAATTATGGTTCAATTGGAAGATGAGACTAACCACCAATTAGAGGAAAGAAATAGATCGAGAATCTTCAAACCTTTATCCCCCTAAACACTAGTAGGAGTTAGACCTTCAAAGATGTCAAATGAAACTACTGCGTTTTCCTTTTAACCAATCTGCTGAAAAGAGGAAGTGACAAGGAGAAGTAGTGTGAATTTCTCCGATCTCTAAAGCATGACATAGAGAGTTGATTCACGGTATTGAGACAAATCAAGGTGTTGATCAAAGATAATTATCTAAGAAAATAGGTCAACAAATGGTAGATTCATGATGCTTATTATGGATGACCAACGTTGAGGAATAGAATATAGTAAAGTTCTAATTATAGGTTGGTTTTTATCTAAGTTAATGTAGCTTTATATTTTTCCTAATCAAATTTTGTATTGCATTAAGATTTTGATGTAAGCTTCTATATTTATGAAGAATATAATTTGGTTGAAGGTTGAACTTAACGATGATGTTAGGCAAGCAAAAAAGACCTAGGTATGGTCCTCATTGTAATAGGAGGTCGGCTAATTAAGGCCTAGGTAATCAACCAAGCACTATAAGACTTAGGTGTGATCCTCACTCCAACAGGAGGTCGGGCAAATAAGACTCAGGTAATTAATTAGACACTTTAAAGCTGGAGTGTGGTTCTCATTTTTAAGAAATATTTCGTCATAACTTTTTTGCTCTGTTTACCATTCAAATGTAAGGCCGAGGGAATTGTTGACTATTTTGAGCTTTTAGGCTAATCTCAGGTCCATCACAACCCGAGCTTGGGCTCAAACTCAAGTACTTAATTCTTAGGCTGATATCAGGTCCAACATGGGCCAAGCTCAAACTCTAGGTCAAGTACTTTATACAAAGGTTGATCTCTTAAAGATTTTAAATCATATTCATTGAAGGTCAAGAACGACCTCCTTGGAACATTTGTATCCAAGTGAAGGATTTAAATCACATATTTGCTGAATGCAAAGATTAACCTTCTAAAAGATTTAAAATTGTATTTTAGCCAAATGCGAGTGTATATATATTTAATTGAGTATGGTATACAATTATGAAATACACGTATAAACAACAATAATCAAGTTGATCTTCATTTTAGTAACAACTTGAATTTAGACTTATTTGTCTTTGGACTCAAGACTTGTAGGGTTGTGTACTCTCCAAGGTCTTCAAGTCGACCTTCATCTTAGTAACAACTTGAATTTAGCATCATTCACCTATTTAGCTCAAGGCTAAAGGGTTGTGTACCCTCTGAAATTTATGGTCGAGCTTTATTGTGGAGCTCATGATTGACTCCTTTGAGTTGAGTGTTATGGTGTGTAGTCTACAACAGTTGAGAATAAAGGCACAAAATCACAATTCACCTCCCATAGTATAGGAGTCACTCTCGTCGTATGAGGAAACAATCCCATAATAATAAGTAATCAATTTTGTGATAATAAGATATCACCCATAAGCATATATACATGATCCTATTGAAACCCTAATGGAGAGAAAACACTTTTGAATATTCTAATCATAAGTCATTTTGAGGTTATTATCGAGATGACTAATGATTGAAATAGATAGAAATATATGTAAAAAGACTCAAAATCAATGCAATGTTGTGATTTAATTTTGACATTTTTTAAAAGAAATTTTTAAAAGCCGGTTTGTTAAAATTTAATAGAATTGATATTGATAAAGTTAATTTCAAATCATGAAACATATAATTGAAATGTTTTTAACTCAATCTGTCATTTTCTTTTTATTGGAACCTGTATCACGGTGGGAGAAATTTATTTTGAGAGCAAAACAAACAAGCCCTTACTTAATAAACTAATTAGCATATAGATTGTATTGAATTAGGTTAGGTCAATAGATTCATATTTTTTATAACTTTTGAAACATTTTATGGTAGAGTACAGTAACGATGTAGAACACGAATCTGTGGAGCATGGCAACGATGTATATGGAGCTGCAAATAGTGGTATTAGTGTTGGTAAAGTGGGTTGATTACCCTTATACTATCACTAACCTGCCAAATTAGAACATAATAGGTTTAGGTCAATTGTAAAAATGAATTGAAAAGGTCAAGCCATTCGATTTTTATTATAGGTTGGTGACTGTCAATATATGTAATTTAACTTTATAAAAAATAAGTGTTGACTCAATGAGTAACACTTGTTTGATGGCACGCAATGTCTTGAGAACGATGAAGATTCACCTAGATTTTGAACTTTGGAGGAGAAATTGGAGCCAGAGAACGAGAAAGATAAATTCATAGATTGTCCTACAATCTTTTTTCTTCTTAAGAATAATTTTTTGGTTAGGTGTCACTAGTTTAACACCCAACTCATTGCTCCTCAATTGGTTTAGGCTTTATTTGGTTCCATACGTGACAGTGTGGTGCAGCTCGTTGGCAACCTAGCATCTAATCTATATTTGGTTTAGGTCAATATAAATTTATTTATGAATATACCACCAAATATATAGATTAGCTGATAGAGATTCTTCAGTTAGAAGAAAAATAAAAAAAAGCTGATTGAGATTCTAACTCTTTAAAAGTTCAAGTCCTTATGTATTTAGGGTGAAACCACTACTTGCGACCAAAACGTAGCTTATATATTTTAATTTTGATATTAATCGATCAAATAGATTTTCATTTCATATGTGTTTTCTGAGAGCATTATTATTTAGAAAATTATGCAGAATAAATTTTATTTAACTTGAAATAGCCTTACATTTGAAAAACTTATGCAGATCTATTGATGCCTATTGCATGTTTACATTGATTTGTTTGTATAGATAGACAAGGCCTCTGTACTTGGGGAAGCTATTAATCACGTGAAACAGCTCCAAGGACGCATAGCAGTGCTGGAGCAAGAGAGTAAGAAGAAAAGTACCAAGTTGATGATCTTTTCTGAGAAATCTCAATCTCATCCTTGTTCCCCATCATGTGAAAACTCCAATTATTTCTTAGAATCTAATCACGTGCTCCCTCAAGTTGAAGCAATAGGCTTAGAGCTAGAGAAGAAACTACTTATTAGAATCCTTAGTGTGAAACGAAAGGGCATCTTGCTCAAACTACTGGCCTCACTTGAAAACACACATCTTTCTATTATCAGTAGCAGCTTACTGCCATTTGGAAAAAATACTCTCAGCATTACCATTATTGCTCAGGTTAAAGTAAAATAATTATTTTATATATGTCATCATCCATTTGAAGTCCTATTGTATGTGTAAATATTTGTTTGAACATTAACATGTTGCTGGAAATATACATTGCATTGCAGATGGGTGAGGAATACAACATGACAGTGGAAGAATTGGTGAAAAGCCTGACTCAGGATCTTCGCAAGTTATATTAACTGTGATCCATGGTAGTGTATCAAACAAGTCACAATTTAACTATAATTAAGATGTTAGGAGGATGAGCATGGATCTAAGAAACATCCCAAACTAGATTCATATCTGGGTAGGCATGAAATTCGGCCTAGTATTTAGTTTATTTTCGTGTCACCTCATGATCACTAGAACACTGTGTTGATTTGCCTTGATAAAAAAATGTGTGTTGTTGTTGAAGGCTTCGTTGATTTCAGCTACAGGTTATGCTTAGGAATTTAATCGATCGTAGGAATTTATTAGAATGAAATGATTGAGGATTCTTTTATTTTTTGTCTGCTGAATTGCCTATTGCCTGAATTGTGTCTGTTTATTGATTATTGATGCCAGTCTCAGTAACCAGCAAGAAAGAGCAAGACTTGTCAATGCTATACATTGAACTCTATATCTTGTTTTTTTTTTTTTCTTCAGGATTGCTAGCATCATTCAATACCATTATTTTCTTTCTTTCTTTTTCTTCTATTTTTTATATTTTATTATTTTATTTATATTGTTTCATAACACAATTATATTTTTTAAATGTTCTTAAAATAATTGTGTGATTTTGTATTTCTACATCAAATCGATTTAAAAGGAAGTAGATGATCTCTAAATTTAATTATTTATTTAGAAATGTCTAAGTGAATTGAATTTCGAGAGTAAAAAAATTACAACAATAGAGTACATCTCATAATTTAAGAAGTGTTTGGAGAAATATTTACAAATTATTCACTGATTGAATTTTTAAATTAATAACTAGATTTAAACTAAAATCCTTTCAGAATATCAGTGACATATGTACTAAGTGAATTAATTTTTGTCTGTTGTCTCATTTTCTTGTTTAATAAATTTCAGGCTTAATAATGTTTGGTTTAAATTTATTTTTGGATTTCGGAAATATATCATAATTTTTTGTTTTAGTTTTTGTAAAATTATTTTTTATAAAATGATCTTTATAATTTTTTATTTTAATTCTTGTTATTATTTTAAATTCTTGTAATATATTTATTTTTTAGTCCTTATAACATGTGTATAATTTACTTTTAATTTTTATCATTTGTTTTCAAAATAAATTATTTTAAAATAATCAAAATATTATAAAAATTGAAATAAAAATAAATGTATTGCAATTTTTTTTCAAAATTACAACAATCATTTTAAAAAATAATCTATAATGTTATTCCCTAGGTCAACAAGTTCACTGTTTGTTTGTATAAAGTGGGACCAGTGTCTCAGAAGTTTTCAAAATTTTAAGAAGTCTTATATAGGTTGTACTGCCAACGTGTGTATGAATTGAGAATTTAGTTTAAAAGTTGCTTTTTCATTTTTTGTCCATATAACTATTTTTGAAATAATTTTTGTAAGTTTAAAACTATTAATTTTTAACTTTTGTTGTCAAATTTTGTTAAAAATATATTAAGTTGCTGATATGATTACATATTATGCTAGAAAGATGATGACATTATTATGTATCATATTGGCATATTGTAACGCCAACCGAAAAAAATTGTCATGTCAACATGATTTAAAAATAATTTTTTTTTAGATATTAATAATGATTTTTCTTAAAAAGATGAAAATTTTGTAAATTTAATTTAAAATTATTATAAAATAAAATATTAAATAACAAAAACAAAATTATTATTTATAAATATAAAATATATCTTAATTAATTTAAAACTAATATAATTTCTCATTGTATAAATACTTTAAGTTTGTCATTCACCACATACATAATTCATCTCATAGAAAAAAAAATATACATTTATTTATGATTTTTTTTTCACTCAACACTCAACACTCACATTTTTTTTACACTATCCCTTATTACAAGCTATGTGAAATCAGACAAACTAAGTATAGGAATTGTTGTAAGCAACATTATTATGCATGTTAGATTAAACTTATATAAAAAAAGTTAATGATAGATAATTATGTCAGATTAAACTCTATATTTTTAACTAAAATTATTCTCGATCCTAATAAAATCTGAAATGACCTAATTTATTTTCATATCTAATAATACAATTCACATAAGTACAACACATAAACTTATATCTTTCTATTTTAGATAACATTTTCTCTTTTCACTTATACTCACAAATTCTATTATCTTTGCATATTTAATGCTCAATTAATTGATAACTTAGGTAATGAAAAGTTATAATAAAAATCTTAGTTAGTATTAAAGTATTTGAACTAACAAAAATTATAATAAAGTAATATTAATTTTAGATCAATTAAGATATATCTATTTTAAATAATTATTTTTTCTTAACATTTTTATTTTATATTAATTTTAAATTAAATTTATACATGATATTTAAAACTTAAATATTTATTTATGCTTTATGTAATTTATTTTTATAAAAAAATTATTTTTTTACTCATTATTGACGTGACACTTTTTACGTTATCTTTTACTTACATAGTATGCGATGACTTCAATAATTTTTATAACGTAGATTGTCTATGAGATTAAGAATAAATAGTTTGAAATTTATAAAAATTATTTATTTTTTTTACAAGAATAAAAAATAAAATAGCTAACTTACATAGAAAAAAAACTTAATTAAGCGAAAAGTAAAATAGAAAATAATGTTGTTTGGTCACGACACAACAAAAGTGGAACAATGTGGTGACCAAACTTCACCTTATTGAAAAAGTTGTTCTGTAACTGGTTCACATGTTGGGCTCAGTGTGCGGGCGCAGTTTAATGGGAGACACCTCGTTGGGTAAAGTAAAGCTTTATTTTCTGCTTTTAATAACCAATCCGAACGTCTTGCGTCAAGAATAACTCTCATTTCGCAGCGAGACAATAGACATCACCTATTCCTCTCTCTTCTTCCCCTTAGATTTCATTCCATTCCTTATTACAAATCTACATATATTCCATCAATTCAAATTTATTTTGCTACTTCTTGTTCCTTAAATTTTCCATTAGACAAACAAAGGTTATAAAGCATTCCAATTCTCTAACGTTGTCGCCGAAATATTAGATTGCAGTTTTATTATTTTGAATCGTTTGATAAATAAAATATGTTAAATTTTAATACATGTAATATTTTTTTAGATTAATTCTTCCGGACACGACAGGGGTCATCATGCACAATCCAAATAATTACAATAATTTAATGGTCCAAAATATAAATGTCACCATAACGTTTTCACCTATATGTTCAAATATGCTTTGGATCGTGCACAATGACCCTAATTGCACCTAGTATGGATGATTTAGAAAACAATACACATGTTCAAATCAAAAGCACAATACACTGTAACGAGTTTTGATTTTTTAACATTTCTTTCTCTTGTATTTATTTTATATTTTCCTCTTTACTTTTTATCATATTATTTATTATATTTGTTATTTTCTCTGTCCCATTTTTAAATCATACAATATTTAGATTTGTGTATGGTATAAAATGTTATTTGCCTAATTACTGCACAAATTTAATACAAAATAGTTGTATATTTTGTTTGTAAATGTACAATATTAAGAAATGATCGCTCAAGTATATATATATGAATTTTTATATTCAAAATATAATTTTTAAGATATTTATTATAAAAGGAAACAAATTTATTATGTCATATAATTAAATTCTATTTTTTTTAAATACAGTCTTGAATACAAGTTTTATGCGTAAAGAAAATTCTTATTTAGAGAATTAATATACTATATAGCAAATATTTTTATCTCAAACAACACTACTCTTGAATAACAACTAATAAATTCACACTCAATCGACACCATAAACATCACTTGATATAATGAGAAATTACCTGCTAAATAAATGAATCTGGGTCCAAGTATTAACCTCTGAACACTGATAAAGATGAATACCAATTTAATGCTCTGATACCCACCCCCATCCCATTATATAATTTAATATAAGAATTTTATAATATTTATATTGCGTACATACTTTTTAAATGCATTTCAACCATAAAGACATTTTAGACCATTTGGATAATAGATTTATTAAGATAATAAATTTAAAATAATTGTTAAAAAATTAAAAAAATTCTCGCAAACCAATTAAATGAAAAATTGCACACACTAAAATTTTTAATTTTTAATAAAGACATATCTTTTTCTCATATACAAAACTCGAATCTAAACCTTGTTGAAGAGATTTTAGTTTCATCACAACTCAGATTAACGATAAGTTGCTATTACATAAATATTTATAAGATGTTTTCTTATTTTAATTTTTTTTAATTTAAGAATTAAATTATGATTATAAATAAATTAAAAATAAAAAACTAAATAATTAAAAAATAAAAATATATATTTATATGTCACAAAATATTTTAGAAAATCATTGATCACCGTTTATCAATTTTTAGTTTTTGAAAGACAAAATTTTAAGAATCATAAATTAAAAAAAAAAATCTTATATATCACTTGCACTCACCTAATTCTCTACCAGTTGTTATCTTCTTTGTCAATTTCAGTTTTGCTAATGGGGTCTGGGCTAGTTAGTAGGACAGAGGAGGTTAATTTAATCTAATTATGATGTCTAGAAATATTAATTGAATTATTTAACAATTTAATAATTATTTAAATATTAAAAATAATATACTGGTGCTTCAAAGTTCCTGTTATGTTAACAATTAATGGTTCGAAGTTAATGCCATGAACCAACTGTCTTGAAGGAAAAAAAAAAAGGGACCAAAAGTACTTAAAATTTTTACAAAGGATTAAAAACAAAACTTGTTATATTTTAAGTGTCCATAACACATTTAAGTCTGTATTAAAAACAAAACTTGTTATATTTTAAGTGGACATAACACATTTAAGCAGTATAAATATAAGTAAAATATTAAAATGATTTTAATTAAAATCAATCTATTTTAAACTATAAAAACATATATTATAACTTAAAAATTACAGGTATTAGACTTTTAAATTAAAAATTAGGTTAGTTAACAAAATATAGTTCTAATTGTGATTTGTAAGGTCTCATGATATTTGATGTTAATGGAAGAAATTTGAGAACTAATTAAAAAAATAATCAAACTTATTTTTATTTAATACCTCAAATTTATTATATAAGAATACACAAGTATATAAGATATAAAGAAACAAACAAATATGACTTTAAAACTTAACAACATTAATACTTAAGATTAAGTTGAAAATAATAGTTTTATAAGTTCTCCCATTTACTTTGGATATTCTTTCTTTTACTTCACTTCAGCACTATTTTCCTTCTCTCCCCTAAATTTCCTAAGCATTCCTAGCCTACCAAACAGAGTTTTAAAGTCCAAAAGGACAAACTACAAAAGTGTAACCGTTCAATGAATGATTTCTTAAAAGTCCAAAACGACATACTACAAAAGTGCAATCGTTCACGGACTATACATTAATGAAGGACTGCAGTTATAATTTCAAGAACAATAACATTATTTTAATAATTCTGAAAATAAATTTATTTATTAGTTTAATTATATATTTATTCTTTATATTTATCCAAGCTTACATTTTAACTTGATGTGAATATTAACGGCTAGGAGTAGAGGATACTTAGGAAGGAATTATGATTAAGAAAAACATTGCACTTCAAGTTTTCATGAAATAGAGTAGGATGAGGAGATTACAAGAGGAAATATACAAGTAGTTTAGCTTCTTTCAAGGTTAGGGAGGACTCAATAAAAATCCAATTTTATATATTGTGTTTGACTGTTAAATTGATTTTATAGAATACCTTTTAGGATGTGTTATACCATTTATTTTTTTGTGAAATATTTATATTTCTTTGTCATAGCTTGCATTTGAGTCCAAAAATTTAATTAGAAAATATTCTTTATAAATCGAGAAATTCGTAATTATTTGTGAGGCTTTGTGATTGAATTTGGCCTAGTATGACTTAGTTGTATTTTGGGTTGACTTGGGTCTTCTCTTAACTTAATTTAATGCTAATTAGAGATCAGTGAAAGTTTAGATAAACTTGAAATGTAAATACGCTAATCACTTTTTAACTTTGAATATAATTGTGTATTGCACTTTGTAAGAGACTTTTTTTATTTTTTATTTTAATAAAAATCTTAATTCTCATCAAGTTTTGAAAATTCTTGTGTCGAACCTCTATTTCTCTAATCTAATTCCCAGGGATTAGTGTTGATTTCACTTTTAATCCCAATCCATTTTTTAATTTCTTCTGCTTTTAATTTTTAGTTCATTTAATATAAAGTGCTCCTCAAACTTTCCTTATTTAGGATTATTGATTTGTGGATTCTCGTGTATGTCATAACTTCTATGTTTGATTTGTGGATTCTTGAGTATATTATAACTTCTATCGCTATAAAAAAAATCGCATGTTATGATCAAAAGGTTAACATTTACTATGACCAACTCTAAATAAAATCATCCTCTAACATTTTGTTTTTTTTTTTATAATATTAAATTACATAATGTAAGCTATACATTAGTAATGTACATGTAAATCAATAAATTTTTTAAAAACATTTTTATAATTAGTTAATTTGAACAAGAAAATAAAAAAATTAGTCTCAAACATAGCATTGACTAGGCTAAATAATAATTAAAAAAATATCATCACTGCTTGCAAATAATTTGAAAAAAAAAACTAATGTTGATTAGCTCACTCTAAATAATAATTTTTAAAAATATATATTTTTATAATTAATATATACTAAATCGACACTGATTTTTAATTTGTGCTAAAAAAATTAATTAGCATCAACTTGTTAGTTTTTAATTTAAGCGAAAAAAACAAAAAAAAATCAATGTTAGTCATACATTCAGCTAGGCCCAAATTTTATTATTTATATATTTATTTATTTTAATATCACCAAAGTCGACTCTAATTTTTAAATTTAGCATCGGTCATAATGTTGGTTTGACTCATATTAATTTATATTTTTAAAATAAAAATATTTTTTTTATAATTAGTGTTAACCAAGTCTACTTTAAGTTTTTAATTTAACTTTAATTATAATGCCAGCTTAGTCTAGGCTAATTTTTTAATTTTAGTGCAAAAATAAAAACTTTGCCAATCTCTTTTTCTTAAAAAAAATTTTCTTCTCTTGATCTTTTGTCTTTAATTCAATCTCTCATATCACTTTCTTTTTATTGTTTTATATTTTTAGTTTTTTCTAAGAGAAGAGATTCTTTATTCTAAATATTCATTCTCATCATCTTTTGTTTTCTTGTTATATAACTGATAAATATGTATATCTCCCTTCTTTTTCTAATGTTTTTCGTTCTTATTTATATTTGTTGGAGATCTAGGTAAGGATAATTGTGGAAATAGAGATGAAGATTGTAGTTTCTTCTTCTTTAACCCCCACCCAGATGAACAAAGAAAAAGAGCACAATGGCAACAATAGAGAGCGGTAATAGAGATAAAAAAAAAAAAAAAGAAGTAACGGAGAAAGAAATAGGAAATAAACTATCAAATTGTTGTGATAATTTTGTTGTGAATCAACAACAATAATTTTTTACTTTGTTCTCTGTTTTAGTGTCTATCTTTATTGGTTTGATGCAAATAACATTGATCCTGTTAACCTCTTTTTTAATTGACAATGCTTTCAATTAAGCGTTGACATTTTTTTAATTCTTTCAATTAAACGTTGAAGGTTATTTCTATTTCTAGCCAGGGAGACCCTTGTTTTCTTTTTCCTTGTTTTTCGCCTTTTTGTTTGTTTGTTTGATTGATTCTACAAAGTGAAAATCACCGCTATTTGTCGAGTGACAAAACTTGGTTATTTGTCATTCAATCATAGCACACTCTACCAGCTCATTCTTCTCACCACTCATTTTCAACATTTTCAATCTGCTTCCACTTTTTGGACTTGTCCTCCTTCCTTTATTTTCTCTTCATATCCTCTCCACGCATCTCAACCTTATCCTCGTGTTAGTCATTCTTTTCTGTTTCATATTTAAGCAACTGTAATAACTTCCAGAATGAAATATTAAAGTGGTATGTACATTCAATTAAGAGTGATTTTTTTGGATTTCATCTTTTTAATCTTATTATTTTATGTTAATATTTTGATCTTCATTGTGATAACAATTTAATTTGCACGAAACTATGTATAGCTGGTTCAAATGTCGTTGAGAAAGCTGAAAAGAAAGGCAATGACTCCAATCACTTCCAAGATTAAGAAAACCACTATAACATCTCATTTGTGCGTTACATCTTCATTACTTGTATAACCTTTCAGTTTGTGAGATTTTTCTTTCTTTTTTATCTTTTTGTGTTTGTGTGGAGTAAGTGATTTTACTATACTTGGAGTAGGTCTTACAAGTCCAGATTCAGAACAATGAATGACGAGAATACCAAGCACTTGAAGAGAGGGACTCTATTACCAGAAATCTCCTTCAATAGTGGTGTTGCAGAAGCATCTATATTTTTAAATTTTTAGCAATTTTAGTGTCATATTCGATTTTGTAACCGTTTAAAAAAAAAAAAAACTTGAGCTGATGAAGTTACTTTCTTCTTCTGATTGAGTGAATAATGCGTCTCAAGAAATATCACATCACATTTAGCCGTCTTTCCTCCACAAGGGCCTTCATGCCCCCAGTAACATGTTATCTTCCTCCAAATTGCCACACCAGTCAGTTATTAGTGAAAGAATTCTTAAACCATTATAAGTGTTAATCTTGAAATGAAAATGATAATCTTTGAAGATGACAGTGTGGTGAGTCACAGCATACATACCAACTCCTAAAAATAGATGATGAGATTGACAAATGACTCTCACTTATAAATGATAGAGTCCTCATTTCACACATGTATTATTACTCTATTAAAATTTTACACTTTTGCGTTAGAATCTTTCTAGATATAATTATCCATTTTACCATGTCCCTGTCCTCCTCGGCATAATTAAACTTATAATTGTCCTATTGACAGAATGTAGATCGGGGTCAAATTGGGCCATAGTAAAGCATTATACTTGATCAAACTTCGTTATTACTTGTAAATTTTTCACTAGTTGTAAGAGTGTTGCTAAATATGATATGTGTGGAAGTGATGGATGACTTTTTGTGTCAAATTCAACAAGAAGTAAATGCCAACATATCCTTATTTAACTACATTCCAGGTAAAAGTTGGTACAGCTAAAGCTAACTCAATTTTTGGAAGCAATCATTCTTTTATTCCGGCAAATCCCCAACTCCATCCCGACTTGCGTCCTATTTAATGTGAAGAAGAGGAAATGGTTTATTACTTTTGTATTTCGAGGGGGTTCTTCTCAACCTAGAGTTTTTTTTTTTTTTTTTAAATTTAAATTATCATATAATTTTATATATCAATATGTATTTAATGTATTATGTATATTTTAAAATTTTATTATATTATTGTTAAAAAGTATGTCGGTTCATGTACAAGAACCCCTTTTGATGTGAAGTTAGTACTATTCCCTATGCAGGAGGTCCTATGAGTTTGCCCTCTACATGGAAGTTTAGATCTCTTCATTACCTATAAAAATTTAATTTCTTTTTATTTTTATGTGACATATGACACTAAAATATTTTAAAAGTTGAGATTAATTTTTATTTAAAACATAAATGAAAACCATTCTTTTACGGGTATTTTATACAACATAGAGCAATATTACAAGCGTGATACAAATAATGAGTAATACTGTCGGCCGCTATATAATCTTTGCAAGTGAAGGGAAACGATAGAACAAAATAAGGTTTTTTAGTTTTTTTTTTTCAAAAATAATTGAATCTCAACTTTAAAATATTTTAATGGCACGTGTCTTACTCTGATAAAAAGAAATGGAAATATTCATTCACGAGAGAAATGGAGAGGATTCGTATAAGGTCCCATATTTTATTTCATTCGGTACATTATCAAATCAATCATAGTGATCCAAAGGCTGAAATAAAAGCAGCATGATAAACGAGTATGACTCTTGTCTGTTCTCTCCCTACTCCCTCACCGTCCACTATCTACCTCACAACAACGTTTAAATTATTTTATTTATGTTTTACAATTTTTATTTAATTAAAGTTTGTCAAGGAACAGTAATATCTAAACAAAAATTGTAAATTCATATTTAAGATAAATAAATAAAAATGTATTATTTATTAATTTATACTAAATTAAAATGATTAACTAACAATAATGGATTGATTTTGATGGGCATGAGGCGAATTCAACTCTAATTACAGGTGGAACCCAAATGATGAGCTCTAATATATTTAAAAATAATTACATATCAAATGCAATTATTAAATGAACAAAAAAAAAAAAATCAAGTGATGTTAGTATTTATATTATTATATTGGTGAAAAGTAATAGGTATGTGATAATTGTTGTTATTTAATGGGCTTCCCTGGGCTCTTGTAACTGGTGCGGAAGAGCGAATATCATCTTGTATCGTAAGGGGAATTTGTATTTCCTAATGGAGCAATCATGGGAGAATTGGGCTCTTGAAATGGTAATGATAGTAGGTATCATAGTCATAAAAATGTTGGATGATATATATATATATTTATGAATGATTGTTATATATATAGGAAATGGAGGATGATGACAGGGATCTGCTAGAGGGGTGCGACTGCCACACCGAAGAGGAGGAGTTCCTTAGGGAGATCCTGAATCAACCGGCTTTTTCTTCCGAAAGTGAAAGTCAACCTTTCGTCCAGAGCAACTCAACGGCCACGGATGAGATGGTAATCGTAGGGTCCAAATCCAATAGACCTGCGAAAAGTGGTAACCTATCTGATTCATCTCCGAGGACATACATTTTGTCTTTCGACAACTCTACCATGATACCGGCCACACCGGAACCTTTCTCCGCTTTCCAACGGGGAGGGACACGCTCTTCTAAATCTACTTCCACTATGTCCTCCAAAAAACGGACCCTAGACAATCAGAATCCCAAGGCCAGTCAAGGAGTAAAGAGAGGTAGAACAGGTTCCCAGACTGTGGATCACATCATGGCCGAAAGAAAGAGGAGACAGGAACTCACTGAGAGGTTCATAGCACTTTCAGCCACTATTCCTGGATTGAAGAAGGTAATTAACTTATTACTAATTACTCACTTTTATTTTTCTCCCAATTCCTTCCATGCACATTTCTAACTTTTCCTTTACCTATTTTTAGTATGTCTTTGTTCTCAAGATAATCTATTTACCAAATATTCTAATATGTACTATTTCAATAAAATTAGTATTTTTAATATATCTTCAACTTGATATTCAATACAAAATTATTATTAATTTTTTAACTGACCTTGTTAAGACACTAACTAGTTTGTAAAATCACTCTGTACTGATTCAGCTCTCCTCTTTCGCCTCGGTACTGGAATAGTGGAATCCTATGTAGAGATTATATTCTTATTGCTTTATTTTCTTTATTTTTTTCTTTGTCGATTAACTTTTGTCTCGAGAGATAGTATGATTAGTTTGGTACTAGATATATTATCCATCCACAATAATAATATAAAATTTGTCTGTTACTCCACGTGTTGAATCTGGATTGATTTTGACAGTACACTACCTTTTTTTTTTTTGGTCCTGTTACAGTTCTGTATCATCTTCTATTCTCTTTCTTTCTTTCTCTTTAGCATTTTACATTTCTCTTTTCACTCTCTAGTTTGTTGAAAAATTTAAAACTCAATCTTGATCTTCACAACATCCATGAGCTGGGCTGCAGTGAGGACGGGATTTTCACATTTCCGAGACAAAATACAGATGAATTATTTTTACAAAATAATGTACGATAAATCCAAAAAGTATAATAGTGTGTAATAATAACATCACGTTGTGACACATGCTAGATACCCGTACACTGGACACAGAGCAAGCAGTGAGGGTACCATATAGATGAACAAAGGTGAAAAGGCTTTTTTTAGTTTGTGTATAGAAACAGTAAATAAAGATATATATTTGAGTGCCTTCTAGGAGTACCTAGAAATGTGATCCGATGTAACTCTACTCTTTAAATTTAATGAAATGCTGAAATAGTTTTTAAGACAATAATTTATTTTATTTAAAATTTAAAATCTAATTATTTATTTTCATTTTATCTCTTAATAGTTAATACATATTTACTTAAAATGATGTGAGTAACAAATTATTATTTTAAATTTTTTTTATTTGAAATACTAATGTGGTAATGTCTCTTACTTTAGCGACGAAAGTAATTACTTTTATAATTTTCATGAAAATGGTTGTTTATTACTTGTCTTGAATCGGGTAATTCTAATGAATCTAAGTTTCAAAAATTGGATAAAAATACATTGAATAATATGATGTAATAAATAAAATAAAATATCAAATAAATGTTTATGATATTAGATTATTCATATATTATCACTCTCAAAAATAAGACTTTATGTGTTTCAAGAATAGATTTAAATTATATTTTAGAATGATATATATGATGCAATGCCATGATGGTCTTAACAGCAACGAAAATGATTTGTAATAATTAATTTATAGACGGACAAGAGTTCTATACTTCACGAAGCAATAAATTATGTGAAACAACTTCAAGAACGTGTGAGGGAGCTAGAACAGAGAAACAAGAGATGCAAAGAATCAGTGATAATCCTGAAGAAGAGTGATCTGTGTGCAAATGAAGATAGTATATGGACTGAAACAAATTCTGATGATTGGTGTATACATAGACCCAACGAAATGCTCCCTAATGTTGAAGCAAGAGTGATGGATAATGAGGTACTCATTGAGATCCACTGTGAGAAGGAAGATGGGGTTGACCTCAAAATATTGGACCAGATTGAAAATCTTCATCTCTCTGTCACCGCCAGCAGCGTATTGCCCTTTGGGAATTCAACTCTTGGCATTACTATTATTGCTCAGGTATGCATGCTTCCTCTACATTAACATTCTACAATACTTCTAAATATGAATTTGTTCACAAGCAGGACATTTTTATAGAACATACCCCATCCTGAACGTTCCATAAACAAATAATATGAACCAAGATGTGAATTTTATTTTTTTAATCTATATATTATCTTTCAAAATAGATAAATAAATAAGAAGGGGGGGATAACGACTAACATAAAAACGATTGGATAATTTATTATAATCTTAATCGCTTATAAATATATTAATTATTGGAATGAAAATTATATATATAATTGATTATTGAAGTGAATGTTTTTACAACTAATTCAAACGCATAATTATTTTTTCCATCTAGATAGATTGTATTAAATTGTATATATTTTGAATTTGAATTAACAATAACTTTTGTCTTGCAGATGGGTGACACGTACAGAATGACGGTGAATGATCTAGTTAAAAACCTAAGGCAAGCGCTGTTGAATCACATGAACATCAATGCCGATCCGTACTAGTGTATCAAACAAGTTGTCGTCTATATATGGACTCGTTTGTTTTATAGGTGGTCCAATCGTGTGTAAACTTTGAAATTTCAATGTTTTGACAAGTTTGTGTTGGGCTTATGTTTTCTTTTTTTTCATCGTTATGCTTTTATGAGTTGGTTGCTCTTTATAGCTCTGTGTGTGGCTTGTCTGGAGTAACAATCTCTCACAGTGCAATCTTCAGTTAGAAATTTATAATTTCTTTTAATTATGTGGGCTTTATATTTTAAATACAATTATATAGCTATTTATTTAAAGTGATTATAATATTAAGCCGATCCATTAAGAATCAAAAGATTTCCCGATAAGACTGAGCACGCTTAATGAAATGGATACTGGGTTCGTAGGGGATAATGGGAACCCTATACGTAGGCTTAACACATCGTCGGAAAGGCATATTGGCCCCAAGATACCAAAACCAAAAACACATTTTTCGTTTCTCCCATCCGAAAAGCAGGTTTAAAAGCATCCGTGTTTAATTAAGGCGGTTTGGTTGAGGAAGACCATAAACCAACGGTTCTCAATCAACAGTTCTCAATCAGATAGATGACATTGAAGATTTCACTGATGGATCCAGGTGTGATTTTTGCGCTCTGCAGATTTGGGTACACGTTCCGCAGATTTTTTAAGCGAGGGTGCAAATTTTCCGCTCCAGTGACGTCCATGATTTGGAGCAGAAGTTTCCCACGATTTGGGTGCACACTCTGCAGTGGCACATTCAACTATAGAGACGTGCAACGTTGGTGGTTTTGGAAACGGATCATGGGCTGTTCTGGTTTTATGGGTTTATTTATTTATCTATTTTATTTATAAATATTAAACCTATATACAGTAGTATTGATGAATTTTGGACCCTTCCCATCCATTTTGGTAGTCTAGTAATTTTTAAAAATTAAATTAATTGTAGCAATAAATTGTCAACGTAATCCCTGTTGTGAAAATTGATTTAATTTAAATTACATAAACGTATGAAATTATTTATGCGAACTGTGATCGGCCCAACGGAAGACGCAGTTTGGCCAAATAATAACATACCTGTGATAATAAATATGTGACAATTATAAAGTTTTATTTTCATGTGAATAATAATCGGTCCAACGAAAGACTATTATTTGACAGAACTAATTGTCAATATTTGATTATTGCGTTGAGAGTACCACTTGCAGTTAATTCTATCAATCCAACGATTGGGGATTAATGGGGCGCTAGGTATCTTGTTTGGGTCTTTAAATTCATCATAAAGATTAATTATGTGTTGTACATTCAATGTTCTCTTTTCAATTGCTGCTACTAGTGTGGTCAACATATCTGTTCAGGTAGAGAAACCTATTCTTACTCCGAATAACCTTCAAGAGGTTAAAATTGAGAAATGGAAATGCTCTAACCAAATGTGGCTTATGATCATGAAGCGCTTGATTTTAGAAGTGTTTCGGGGCTTTATTTTTGAGAGTCAAAGGTAAAGAAAATATAAGAGAGTACATAATGGAGATGTCTAATCTCGCAGCAAAGCTCAAATCACTCAAGTTGGAGATTGCTGAAGACTTGCTCGTGCACTTGGTTTTAATCTCACTTCCTGCACACTTTGGGCAATTCAAAGTGAGCTATAATCTTTCGGGAAGGACAAGTGGTCCCTTAATGAACTTATATCTCATTTGTGTGCAAAGAGGAAGAAAGGTTGAAAGAGATAAGACCGAAAGTCTTTATTTGGTTTCGACTTCTCGAATAAGAATGAGGAATTTCTTTGCTACTTTTGTAGAAGCGGGACACATGAAGAAACAATGTCCCAAGTATGTCGCCTGGTGTGTAAAGAAAGGTAAATTTTTTGCTTCTAGTTTGTTCGAAATTAATTTGACCTTTGTGCCTTCAGATACTTGGTGGCTAGACTCTGGAGCTACTACTCACATAAGTGTGACTATGCAAGATTGCTGTGGAGCCGGCCGCCATGTGATGATGAAAGATTCATTTTGTGGGCGATGGCAATAAAGTTGCAGTAGAGGCCATTGGAACTTTTAGATTACAATTGAAAATTGGATTTTGTTTGGATTTATTCGAGACTTTTTGTTGTACTTAGTTTTTTAGGTGGAATTTAGTTTCTATTTCCCGCTTGGACAGATTTGGTTTTACATGTTCTTTTTTGGGAATAATAAAGTTAGTCTCTATCAAAATTCAAATGTTGTTGGTTCCGGTTCTTTAATTGATAATCTTTACATGCTTGACGTTGTTAGTTCCTATAACGAGATCTCGCAAACAGGGTTCACGAGGCACAAAGTTTAAAATTAATTGAGAATTCAGCCATTTTATGGCACAAGCGTTTGGGTCATATCTCTAAACAGAGAATTCAGAGACTTGTGTCGGATGAAATTCTTGAACCCTTGGACTTATCAAACCTTGAAGTTTGTGTTGAGTGCATCAAGGAAAGTTTAACAAACATAAGAAAATTAGGTGCCGAAAGAGTTAAGGATGTCTTAGAACTAATACATACAGATATTTGTGGTCCTTTTCCCTACAACCTCATGGAATGGACAACAATATTTTATTACGTTCATAGATGATTACTCTAGATACGGTTACCTATATCTAATACATTAGAAGTCTCAATCCCAGACGCTTTTTTTAAGTCTTTTAAAGTCGGGGTTGAACTTCAACTTGAAAGAAAATTAAAGCCGCCAAATCTGATCGTGGTGGTGAATACTATGGCAGATATGACGGATCGAGAGAACAACGTTCAGGACCTTTTGCTTTTTTCTCGAGAGAGTGTGGAATTGTTCATGAATATACCATGAAAATAAAGCAAACCTAGCATGAATGGTGTGGCAGAACGACGAAACCGGACTCTTAAGGATATGGTAAGAAGTATGATTAGTCATTCTTCTTTACCAGAGTCACTCTGGGGAGAAACTTTAAAGACCGCAGTTCACATCCTTAATAGGGTGCCAACTAAAGCAGTTAACAAAACCCCTTATGAACTTTGGACTGGCAAAAAGCCAAGCATCAATCATTTTCACATTTGGGGTTGTCCAGCTGAAGCACGCCCTTACAGGCCGCATGAAAAAAAACTAGATTCAAGAACAGTTAACTGTTATTTTGTTGGCTATCTTTGAACGCCTCTGGAAATTTATAAGTTTTATGATCCCACTTCAAGATCCTTTTTTGAAACGGATAATGCAAGGATTCTTGAGGAAGTTGAGTTTGGGAAGGAAGAGAACATAAGGAATGTTGTCTTTGAGGAAGAATCCATCAATGACATTGGTCAAGTCCTTGTGCCTATTACTATTCAAGAAACAACTCCAGTAATAGGAGACAATGTTCAAACTATTGTTCCTGACATTGTTCCAGAACAAGACTGTGATGAAGTTCTTCCTCAACCACCAATAGAGCAACCTCAACAACCTCAACAAGTGCCGTTAAGGAGATCCATTAGAGAGAAGAGACACGCAATTCCAGATGACTACATTGTCTTTCTCCAAGAACATGAAGATGGCATTGGTTTGACAAAAGATGATCCAATCAACTTCTATCAAGCTATGCAAAGTTCTAACTCTCAAAAATGGATTGATGCCATGAAAGATGAGTTGAAGTCTATGCAAGACAATGACGTTTGGGATCTTGTTAAATTACCTGAAGGCGTGAAACCTATTGGTTGCAAATGGATATTTAAAACCAAAAAGGATTCTATAGGTAATATCGAAAGATATAAGGCTCGTCTAGTTGCTAAAGGCTTTACTCAGAAGGAAGGCATTGACTACAAAGAAACATTTTCTCCGGTATCTTCAAAGGATTCTTTTAGAACCGTAATGGCACTTATAGCTCATTTCGATTTAGAGCTACATCAGATGGATGTTAAGATTGCGTTTCTAAATGGCGACATTGATGAAACGATTTATATGATACAACCTGAAAACTTTATTTCAAACGAATCTAAGTCTATGGTATGCAAACTAAAGAAATCCATCTATGGCCTAAAATAGGCTTCTCGTCAATGGTATCACAAGTTCCATCAAGTCATTACCTCATATGGTTTTGAGGCAAATGTAGTTGATTATTGTGTATATCATAAGTTCAGTGGGAGTAAATACATATTTCTGGTACTATATGTCGATGATATACTACTTGCTAGTAGTGATCTGAGGCTTGTTGCATGAAACCAAGAGATTTCTAACGAAGAATTTGAAATGAAAGATCTTGGGAAGCTTCTTTGTGTTAGGCATTCAGATACTAAGAGATTGCTCTCAAGGTATCCTAAGGTTGTCACAAGAGAACTATATCAGCAAAGTCTTAGAGAGATTCGACATGAAAGATAGTAAACCAGGAGACACCCCGATAGCTAAGGGAGACAAATTTAGTCTAAAACAATGCCCCAACAATGACCTTGAAAGAAATGAGATGCAAAAGATTCCTTATGCCTCAAAGCAAAGCGGGGGGAGTCTAATGTACGCTCAAGTTTGTACTCGCCCGATATTGCTTTTGTGGTGGGAGTTTTGGGCAGGTATTTGAGTGATCCCGAATGCAAAGCATTGAAAGCGGTGAAACGCGCGATGCGTTATTTAAGGAGAACAAAAGGACATATGCTCACTTATCGGAAGTCCGAGGATTTGGAGATCATCGGGTACTCGACTCCGATTTTTGCAGGATGTCAAGACAAAGAACGCTCCACATCCGGATACATCTACATGCCGGGTTTGGAGGAGCTATCTCTTGGAAGTCTGTTAAACAGACTCTTATAGCCCCTTCAACCATGGCTGCAGAGTTTGTGGCTTGCTTCGAGGCATCTAACCAAGGGATATGGCTGCGAAACTTTGTCACTGGTTTACGGGTGGTCGATGGCATTGAAAGGCCATTGAAATTATACTGTGACAATAATTCAGCAGTTCTTTACTCCAACAACAATAGGAGTACCACGAAGTCAAAGTTCATCGACATCAAATTTTTGGTTGTTAAAGAGAGAGTTCAGAATAAACAGATTTCCATAGAACATATAGGAACAAGTTTTATGCTAGCTGATCCATTGACTAAAGCACTAATACCTAAAGTCTTTCATGAGCACACTGCTCGTATGGGTATTATTCCTTATGATACTTTAGTTCAGTGGGAGCCTGTATGTTTTATGTTTCAATTTGAACAATTTGTTGTTATTTATTTTCTGCAGAAATAAAGTCGATGATTTATATTTATATTTTGAACTCGCTTATGTTTTCTTGTATATAGTAATTATTTTACAAGAATTTGAATTGATCTCCATAAAGATTAAAAATTAGGACCAATTGGAAATAGACATGTTTGAGATCACATTGCATGTAATTTCCATGCCACTCATCCATATTTGATCTATGTCATTGAGTATATTAATATGGTGATCATCGTTATTTAGTCACGCTTGAATAGTGATTAAAGATGCAATGGTTCCATTGTTAATGCACGAGATGGACAGGATTGTATCAAGAGGAAGTCTAAAATAAATAGCAAGCGCCTAAGGAATTGAGTAATATAATTGTTTCAAGAAAATATGAAGCCCAAGTGGGAGATTGTTAGAAATTTATAATTTCTTTTAATCATGTGGGCTTTATATTTTAAATACAATTATATAGCTATTTATTTAAAGTGATTATAATATTAAGTGATCCAATTAAGTAATCAAAAGACTTCCTGATAAGACTTGATATGGGCTTAATGAGTGGATACCAGGTTGGCCCGTTAGGGATAATGGGAACCCTATATGTAGGCTAACACATCAGGAAAGGTTATGGTCCCCAAGACACCAAACCAAAAACACATTCTCTGTTCTTCCCATCTGAAAAGAGAAGCTAAAGTCCCCAGAAGAAATTAAGACGGTTTGGTTGAGGAAGACCATAAACCAACGGTTCTCAATCAACAGTTCTCAATCAGATAGATGACATTGAAGATTCCGCAAATGGATCCAGGTATTTAATTGTTTTTCATCCTTGTTTATGCCTTTGATAATCTAGTGTAATGGTAAAAGATTATAAAGAACCCTAAAGATAAATATAGATTTCCAACATCTTCCACTTGGTGTACTTGTTTATAACCTAAACGAAAACATCGATAAAGAAGTGTTTGCGATGAATTCATGTTCCGCTTTTCTTTTTTATTATGATATTTGAGAGTTAGATCAGTAAAATTATTCAACTAAAGCTATGTTGGTTTCAATTTATTTTTAGAGAAAGCGTTTGATTTTTTATTTGAAAAACTCTTCAAATACCACAAATATAAATTACTTTTCCAAATAATATAAAAGTATATTAAATACATGATTGGCGAACGTGTGTATTTCCTTGTTCACGTGATTTGATTGGCGAACCGTGTGTATATTGATGATGATACACACAACCAAACACACGTGTTAAGATATTTCATTGGTTTATATACGATGAATAAAGTATTCCTTGTATTAGTTGCACAAATTTTTTTGTTAAGCTTGTTTTCAGAAGTAATTTAGGCACAGTTCCTTCTCAAATTCAATATTAAATTTCTCAAATAATTCACCATAATCATAAGAGACCGATAAACTCATTATTAGGGCAGATATTGAACATGGCATGGCGTAAAGGCGTTGGGTTTCTGACTGTGTATACAAACATTTACCATGATGAAGAAAAGGGTGATAGTGGACTTTTAAACTTTTTTCTTCTTCAAATTTCAAGTCATACCCGGTCCAAATTGAATATTTTATCCGTCTCATTTTATTTAACAAGTAAAGTTTTTGATACAGAAATTAAGATTATTATATTGGATTGATTTTTTTAAAATGAAACTGGACTGTTCTAATTTTATTTAAGAAATTATCATAACACTCATTTACGTAAATAGATCTTTATGAACTTATATCAATACATTTTATGACCTTATTGTCTAAATTATATTTTACTATTCCAATGTTTTTTACGAATTTATTAATTATAAACTAGTTTCATTTTATTTTTTATCCCACGTTGTTTTTAATTATATATATATATATATGTTGAAGAACAAGTTTTAATAAATAATATGCAAAAAAAAACACAATACACTATAATATATATGACTTTTAACGTTACAAAATATAAAAAAATATTATTTATTAATTTTGTAAATATTTTAAAATATTGTATTTAAACTATATTATAAAATGATATTAGTAATATTTTATATTTAATAAATATTATTAAAATATAAAAATTATTACTAAAATAAATATGAGTAATATTTTTATAATAAATATTACTAAAAATAATAAATATAGCAGTGATAGAATAAATTATCTAGGATAAATTTTAATAACGAATAGGTTCTTATAACATTTATTGTATAGTTCAATATTTGTTTATTTAGGCAACCAAATAAAAGTAAATAATAAAATCTCCATGAAACATTTTTCACAATAAGTAAATTGAAATATTTATTTATTACTTCCTAAATAAATAGTTTTGATTTATTAAAGTAGTATTTTAAATAATATTAGTAAAATTAATCACAAACCAAATTCTCATTCTGACATCTATTTAAAGTGTTGATATGTTGTAATAAATGTTCATTCGCGCAAATTTAAGAATGAAATATCTTACATATTTAAAAAGTATAATTATCTATCAATTCTGCTCCATTGCATTAGTATCAAATAAATTATTTTAATATTCAAGTAGAATAAATTTTTATATAAAAAACAAATCATATCGACGAACATTACGTGGGAGGTTTGGCATCACTTTCTATTTGATTTGATAGAATGGGACGCGTTTAGCATGATTATCATTAGATGGTAATGAGCATTGATTAGGTGGGGTATTATGCATTTGGCATCATTATGGTGTCTATACTTATAATTGGTGTCATACTATACTATAATTAAATAAAAACATTAGTTTATATATTGTTTTGTACTTAAAAACATTAGTTTATAAAAACCCTAAACCCTAAACATTAGTTTATATATTGTTTTGTACTTAAGACCATATGAAATAAATTTGATGAGGTTAATTTTTGAAGTGACGTTTCTTTTCATGAATGATATTTAATTTTGAATTTTTGTTTAAGGGAATTAAACTCATATTATGTAACGTGAATTAATCACTCATTGGTAATATTTTTAAAATCACAATTATAAAACATAATAAATAAAATACATAACTAATTTAAATCGAACATAATAAATTTATTATTGAAGATTATATTTGTAAAATGTTTGTAATGAACAGAATAATTTAAATAAATTTAAGTATAATATAATAAAATTGTGAAATAGTTTATTTATAAACTTATAGGTGAGATATTTATTCTTTTCAAGATATCAAAACAATTATATATTTTTCGTGGGAGTAGTTAGATTTTTCTATTAAAATTTTAAAAAATTTCTGTATCAAATTCATGTATAACAATTTGTAAGAACTCTAAGGCTTGAGTCATTGAATGTATACTTTGTATCTTGTGTGTATGTCTTATATGGTTGATTTTGTCTCGGTGCAAAAGTGAATAATTTGTGCAATATTAATTTTTATTTTCAATTTGTTATATTATTATTAGTTATTATTTGAGTTTAATTATCAATTTGTTCTGTTCATAAACGATACGTGAATTTTATTATAATTTTTTTTTGCCGAAGTTCTTGGTCTTTACTAACCTTACAAGAGGCCTTTCCCTAATATTTTAAGTATCTAAAATATACACTTATATTCATACTTATTATCATAGAACTTTTTACAAACAACATTGTTTTATGGTAGGAGAGAATTTTTTGTTGAACCCAATACAAATTCACGTGTTTTTTTTTTTTGAAATATTAAATTTAACAAAATATAAAATAAAATCTTTGACAGAAAAATTAAAAGTGTTGCAGTTTTATATGATTTTTGTATTGTACAATTTCGTAACAACAAACATTTCCCTTTTACAAATAAAAATAATCCAAAGTCAAATGCGAAATAGTTTTTTTTTTCCCTCTATCCTGAATACTTTTAAGAGATATCTAATTATAGTACCTTCGCGGATTTGAGCCCCACTGAAATGGTACCAAACCTTAACGCGTAATTGGTAAGTTGGTTGTGTAAAAATTGACAAAGGCTTAAAAGAAAGCGTGATTCACGTTACCTTGCTAAAATCCGAAATAGGTAACGCGCGTGAAACCAATGCAAGTTCAATTCTGTGATAGTTAATACTCAACGTGATTCAAGTGTTCTTAACAAAAAAAAAATAGAAAAAGAAAAAGAAGTTAATATATTTATGACAGTTAACTATCAATATTAATTTTAATTATTACCTTAAAAATATTATATATCTCAATCATCATTATTAAATAAGCATTTGTAAAAATATTAGTGTTATTAAGAGTACTCTTGAATCATAATATTTTTACTTTATAAGAGTTATTCTTATTTTTATTGAGTCGCATATTATATTTCCGATTATATATTGAATATTGAATTTTTTTATTTTTATTTTAAATACACTTTTAATTTCAATTTTAAGTTGATTTAATAATTAGTTAAAAATTATTTCTTGATTATCTTAAACTACTTTTTTTTAGTTTTATTTATATACTTAATTTTTTAACCGTTTATTTTTTAACATATTTTTCATCTTCATTTGAAATTAATTTTAATACATTTTGAAATATTATTATTAATTAAAAATAACTTTCTATAACAGTATAAAATTTATAATATATCTCAAATATAATTTATATGTTAAAAATTATTTTTATCACTAATATACAAAATTCCAATTTATCATACTCTTGTTATATTTTTAATTGTTCTCTAAACAAATATTCAAATGTTAGTTTTTTTATCACTAAAAAATCGTTAGATTTAAGAAGACAAAAGTCAATTTTTATTTTTAATTTAATAAATTTTCAATATAAAATAACAAATCTTCTATCGAGATGCCAGGAAAGCAATGCTACGTAGAGAATCCTGATAATTTTAACTTGGAAGCTTCAAAGGTCTCCCATGGAAGGAAGGAAAACAATGATCGTTAGGACTTTTTATTAAAAAGAGAAAACATTTTTTTTTATCTAAGATAGTTGATTTTAACATTCAAAATTACTATAAAGAAAAAGGTCTCCAATGCCTATAATTATGTGTGGGTGCACACTTGAATGTCACAAACGCACTAAAAGTCCCACGTCACCAACTCCGATAAAGTTATTTGACGAAAACTAGCGAAAGAACTAATTTGGCTATTGTTTCTCAATTTCAAAGAAGTTTTTTTTAAATTTTAGGAATTAAAATAATCATACATGCAGGTCTAGGATAGAATGTCGTGATAAAATAAAGGAAGCAGAAGAAGTTGGCGTAGAAGTGCCATGGCACTCAAAAACTTGGAATGAATCCTTAAAATCAATCAAAAGCAGTAGACTCGGTTGAAGACACACTCGCGGTGGTGTATATATCACTGTTGTGTTTGTCACAAGCTTTTGACTAGAACCTTCACAGTTACGTTGTATTTGTCACCCATCTAATGCAATTTGCAAAATTATACTATATTGTTGCATGTTAGGGCACAATTCCCAAATGGTAAGTATTTTGAGTGTCAATATTTTGAGCTAAACGCCATCGTGTTTGTCGCAGTGGACTCGTCCTTTTCCAACATAGCAATCAGCAGAGTTCGTCCCTTTGTCTCTTCCTGGGGCCTTGTTCCTCCAATTTTCTCACATCTTAAGTATCGGAAATTTTATAAATGTGCTTATTATTTGTAGCAATGTGCCCCCCATGCGATCTTAATCCAAAAAAGTGAATTGCTTGAGTGGATGGATCCATGCACATTAAGGTGTAAAAAACGAATTGCAAAAGTAAGGAATTGAATAGTGGTACGAAGCTCTGGGACAGGTCCTGTTTCTTTTTCTCTCAACCATGATGTGGTCGGGAGAAGTCCTTGACTTGCTTCTTGTTAGAAATTATGGTGGACCCAATATACAAATTAGATGGATTAGGATTAGTCCATTGACTTTTTCTGCTCATTCTTCAACAAATCACTATCTTCCTATAACAATATGAATATCATTATTCAATCATATATATGTGAATATCAATATCTAGTAAGGGTAAATGCAATATTAATACCTTCGGAGAACAAATTCTCCCATGCCACAACACAACCAGGAAGACGCTTAATTGAAAGAAAGAAACTTGTGAATGCAACTTAATGTTTCCACCATTATATATATATATAATCTACGGTCTCCACATTAAAGGAGAGAATATGAAAACATGTACTGGTATCCAATTTGAAGGCATTTAAGAGGGGAACCAAAATCTGTTGGAATTCCCTCCTTAATTGTGGTTCACAAGTCACAATGTTTGGGATGAAGATATTGGGTTATTTTTGGACTCCCAACTATTTGGACAAAAGCCAATTACTCTCAAGCCCGCTTGCTTCTCTTTATAAGAGGAGAAGGGGTTAGATTGACAGAAACAACAGAAACAACAAAACATATCGAAGTGAAGAAACCCTAAGAGAGTTAGAGTGTTTTTTCTGTATTCTTCTTTGAGAGAAAGAGAGATATATACAGAGAGGTTTGTATACCATCCGAGAGGGTGAGATTCATTGAGAGATCCTCGGAGATTGAGAGAAACATTTTGTAACCCTACTTTCATAGTGGAGATATTTTCTTTGGACTAGGTTAAAGTGGTTTTTCCCGGTAGGGTTTTCCACGTAAAAATTCTGGTGTTTTATTTCCTCTACTCTTTCAGTTATTTTGTTCCTACGCTTCCGCATAGTGCCCATTTTGCATTTCATAGAGGAGGGAATTTGTATTGCTTTGATACCCTCCTTAATTGTGGTTCACAAATCACAATGCTTGGGGGATGAACATATTGGGTTATTTTTGGGCTCCCAACTATGTGGACAAAAGCCCATTACTCTCAAGCCTGCTAGCTTCTCTTTATAATAGGAGAAGGGGTTAGATTGACAGATACAACATAAACAACAAAACACATCGAAGTGAATAAACCCTAAGAGAGTTAGAGTGTTTTTTTACGTATTCTTCTTTGAGAGAAAGAGATATATACAGAGAGGTTTGTATACCATCCGGAGAGGGTGCCGAGATTCATTGAGATCCTCAAAGATTGAGAGAAACATTTTGTAACCCTACTTTCATAGTGGAGATATTTTACTGGACTAGGTCCCGTGGTTTTTCCCGTGAGGGTTTTCCACGTAAAAATTCTGGTGTCTTCTTTCCTCTACTCTTTCAGTTATTTTGTTCTTACGCTTCCGCATAGTGCCCATTTTGCATTTCACAGAGGAGGGAATTTGTATTGAGCAACCAGAAGGCTTTGAAGAACCAGGCAAAGAACACTTGGTGTGTCGTCTGAAGAAAAGCCTTTATGGTCTAAAGCAAGCCCCAAGACAATGGTCTAAACCTGCTCATGTTCCAATTGCTGGACATTTCAAACTTAGCAAATCCCAATGTCCAAGGAATGAAGAAGAAAGAGAAAAAATGAACAAGGTGCCCTATTCTTTTGCCGTGGGTAGCCTTATGTATGCAATGGTTTGTACAAGACCCGGATATTAGCTATCTTTGTAGGAGTTGTGAGCAGATTCCTATCGGACCCGTGAAAGGAGCATTGGGAAGCTGTTAAATGGATATTGAGATATCTAAGAGGAACGCTAAAAAGAAGTTTATGTTTTGGAATGAAAATCTAAAAGCCTCATTGGATATTCAGACTCGGATATGGCAGGAGATGTGGATTCAAGGAAGTCAACATTAGGCTATTTGATTACTTTTTGCAGGGGAGCTATTTCTTGGCGATTAAAACTTCAAGAGTGTGTGACATTGTCTCTGTTTTGAAGCAGAATATGTAGCTTGATCACTGAAGCCTCAAAAGAGATGCTATGGATGAAGAACTTTTACGAAAGAATTGGGACATGATCAAGATGATTATGTGGTGAATCTGTGATAATCAAAGACAATTCATCCGACCAAAAGAATCCCATGTTCCATTCACGCTCAGAAGATATTGACATCCGTTATCATTGGATACGAAGTGTTGGATAGGAAGGTGAAGATAGAGAAAATTCATACAGATTTGAATTGGTCGACATGATGACTAAGTCAATGCCAACCAAGAAGATGGAAGGTTGTTCAAAGTACTGGTATTGTGGTGCCTCCCAATTAAGTCGGGAAGGGGAGATTTGTTGGAATTCCTCCTTAATTGTGGTTCACAAGTCACAATGCTTTGGGGATGAACATATTGGGTTATTTTTGGCTCCCAACTATGTGAAAAAGCTCATTACTCTCAAGTCTTGCTTCTCTTTATAAGAAGAGAAGGGTTAGATTGACAGAAACAACAGAAACAACAAAAACACATCGTGAATAAACCCTAAGAGAGTTAGAGTGTTTTTTACGTATTCTTCTTTGAGAGAAAAGAGATATATACGCAGAGGTTTGTATACCATCCAGGGTGGTGAGATTCATTGAGAGATCCCCTGCAGATTGAGAGAAACATTTTGTAACCCTACTTTCATAAGTGAAGATATTTTTTTGGACTAGGCCCCGTGGTTTTTTTCGAGAGGTTTTCCACGTAAAAATTACAGTGTTTTCTTTTCTATTCTTTCAGGTTATTTTGTTTTACGCCCGCATAGCCCATTTTGCATTTCACAGAGGAAAGAATTTGTATTGCTTAATCCCAACACTATCCGAATTGTAACAAAAATGATACTATGTTAGCTTCTCTTTCTCGATCTCTTCCTTGTCCCTGTTATCGCGTCGCATCATACTCAGCAATGAAGGAATCACTAATTAATATATATATATATACTTGCAGGAGAAATGCTTCATTGATCGAAAAGTGTGGAGAAGGGTAACACGCCATTGCCTCTGGAACCCGAAGACATCTTTTTTTCATTTAATTTTAAAATATAAAATTGTAATAAAAAATTATTAATAAATTAAAAACATCTTATCAATAATTTTTTTTAATTTATCTATATTTAATGTTAAACATGTCATTTTTCATTTGTTTGAAATATATTAAAGTAATCAATTACTTTAATACTAAAAAAAATAAATTTATTCTCATCTAAGACTATTTACACGACTTTTTATTTTAAATTAAAATAAGCAAACAGTTAAAGAAATTATAATGTCTCTTTATCCTTTTAAGTATTCTTATTTAAAGTTTAAAGTATATCATTATTTTATATTAGATTTTTTATTTTTTTAAAATATTAATAAAATATGAAAATTACTCATTGCATGAGTTAAAATACAAATATAACAAATTTGGTTATCTCAGTAATTTATAACATTTTTAAAGAGACTACTTAAAATAATTTTTAAACTTATAACTTATTATAATTTTATCTATTTTTATTCTCAATATATTAATAAAATTCTTAGTTTATTGTCTCTTTTCTTTGTTTTAATTATTAACTGTCTACACTATTTATTTATAATTTTCAGAAGAAAAAATATAGTTCATTTTTTTAAAATAATAATGGTTTAAAATTAAGTTAAAAACTTAAAATTATAGCTATTTTAAAAAATTATCAGTAGAATAACAAAAACTATATAAAAATATATAAACATACCCTTCTATATTATTTCCTATTCATTAATTAATTCAACAGTTAATATTTTAGTTTTTACTTTATGAACTATTTTTGTCAATCATAATATATATTACTTATTAATAAATAAAATTTTAAATATTTATCATATTACACATATAGAAACTATTTTATAATTTTTTATTAAAGTGATAAAAATATTTAAGAAAATATATTTAGTGTCTCTTAAGTTATACTACTATATATATCATATGCATAAAGTTAAAAGAATACACAATGAATTATGTCTAGCAAAAGGAGCTAATTATGGACACATTGTTCCATTAGAGCGATCAGAACCCGTTACTAAAACAAAGCGATTTTTCACTTTTGAAATAAGGAAAAAAAAAAGTCATACTTTTATTTAAAATAAAAACTAATATTGAAAAAAGAATTATAAAACAAACTATATCATAATTTAAAAAATTTATCAAAAAGTGCCTTAAATTTACTGGTTGGAAACCATCCTTTCGAATTAATTAGGCATCCCTAACATCCCTAACCTGCAACCTTCTGTCCTCCAAGTGTCATCTTGCGGTTCTATTGAATGGATCATATTTCTGAAGAAAATCTCGATTTGAATGTGAAACGGATAGAGGAAAACCACAAAGAAGAATGAAACACTTGAGCAAGTTTGTATTTTGCCCCTTGACAAGATGGGTGGGTCTCGACCACAAAAACACAGACAAGTCTTATCACTATCGAGAGACACTTGTAAACTCGTTGGTTTTCAAACACATGTTCGAAGACATTAAAATATATAGAGTAACATACGTGATATGCCTCCAGTGAAAAAACTTCTGTTGAAAAGTCTATTATCAAATTATAGACGGCTATACTAGAAGCAAATTAAGTGGTTTCATTATCGGCTACAGTAAGTAAATATGTCTTTAATAGATTATTATTTTTAAAATAATTGAAATTACAAATATATTTTAAAAATATATATAACAAATGTAAGGAAACCAGGATAATTTTTGTGATTGAGAATTTGAGATTTGTAAGCTCTATTCCTCGTTATCATCTTCTCACAAAAATCACTGAACTCAAATCAAAGTTATACAAGGATAGTTCCAATTTGCAAAAATATCTATAATGCAAAAAGTGGATTCCTCTGCGTAGTAGCCACATCAAACAAAACTAAACGGTTGTATATTATATCGAACAATATAAAGACCGAACACCCATATATTTTGTAGATTCACCATAGAAATTGTGAAAGTAGTGTAAAAAAGTTTTATATTAAAAATAAATAAAATAAATTTAAGGTCTCGTCTTTTTAAATATAATAACTCCCATGCATAATCACTTTCTTGCATAAATACATCCGTACATGTCTTCCTCATTTTGGAACACATATTATGAACTATAATATTAAATAAAATTAATAACAAAATGAAATTTTTATTTTCTTAAATTCTTTAATTAATAATAAAAAATTTACAATCCACATTAAACACAACTAGACATTTGAAAATCATTATTAAAAAATATTTACTTGTTAAATAACTTTTTCAAAATTATAAAACTAAATTTCATTTCAAATACCTATATTTTTGCATTTTAAATTTACTTTTATTTATACTAAAATATTGGATCAATTAAATTAATTTTATAATAATACATGTACCAATAATATAAATATTTTATTATATTATGATTTAATTACAAATCATGTAAGATAAATATATTAATTTTTATAACAATTATCTTAATAGTTATATTAAAGATGATTTTTAATTAGTTAATATTATAATTTTTTTACACAAATAATATATATCTATTAAAAAATATTAATTTACAACTTTTTATATTTTATTTATATTTACCGGTGCTCGTGTAATTTACTGAATACTTGCTAGTTAAAAGTAAACTCGTTATTTATTTTTTGTACTTTTAAACTCATTATCTTTAGTGAAACAATATTTGGGCACATTGACATTTGAATTATTTAATAGATGAGATGCACTAGTTATTATTCACCTTTTATATTAATATTTTTTTGAGATTGTATGTAGTCCTTACTTCATAAAAGTTTGCAGCAAGCCTTTTTATAAGAGGACATAATGTTTGGATAAGCGGTGGTGTAGTAATGGCCCATTTGGTGCCCATGTCCACACCGTGGCCTAAAACAGCGGAAAAGGAAAGAGAAGCGTAAAGTGTTTTAAGATGAAACCGTGAAATTGAATTGGGTTGGGCTTTTTATGGTTGCTAAATTGGTTTGGGCCGTCAAAAAGGAAAGATCGTTGGAAGAATTGCATCGCTATCTTCATTCATTGGCATATGTAAACAAATCAATCTTGCTTCGTGTTGTGAAATGTGAAGAGCAGGTAGGCAATGGATCCTTCTTTCTTATTTTATTCTCTCAAAAAATTCAATCGAATGGGATTACCCTGTTCGGTCATGTATAATTTTCGTTTTCCAATTCAATTAATTGATTCCTTCATCCCTTTCAAATCTGGTTCAGATCTAACTTATTTATTAATAAATTTACTCTTTTGGCGAAGAATAGATAACCGACACACATGAATTAAATTCCGATTTTAATTTGTGCGAGTATTTTGTTTTGCAGGGTAGAATAGTGGATGGAAATGGATAACATACCAGAGCACATAGTATGGGAGATATTGAGTAGGATAAAGAAAGCAAGTGACAGAAACGCTGTTTCTCTTGCTTGTAAACGGCTTTATTATTTGGACAATGCACAGAGGAATTGTGTAAGGGTTGGGTGTGGAATGGATCCTGCGGATGAAGCTTTGACTTGTCTATGCACAAGGTTTCAGAACTTGTCTAAAGTGGAGATTACATATTCTGGATGGATGTCCAAACTGGGAAAACAATTGGATGACAAGGGCCTTCTCATTCTTGCAAATCACTGCCCTCTTCTCTGTGATCTCTCATTAAGCTACTGCACATTTATCACTGATGTTGGTCTCCGTTACTTGGCTTCTTCTTCCAAACTCTCATCTCTGAGGTTGAATTTCACCCCAAGGATCACTGGCTGTGGCATTCTGTCTCTTGTTGTGGGTTGCAAGAACCTCTCAAGGCTTCACCTTATTAGATGCCTTAATGTGAGTAGTGTGGAGTGGCTTGAATACCTTGGCAAGCTTGGAACGCTTGAGGATCTCTCCATTAAGAATTGCAGGGCCATTGGGGAAGGGGACTTGATTAAGCTTGGCCCTGGTTGGCAGAAACTCACAAGGTTGCAGTTCGAAGTCGATGCCAATTACCGGTACATGAAGGTTTATGATCGCCTGTCTGTTGATAGGTGGCAGAAGCAGCATGTCCCTTGTGAGAATATGCTTCAACTTAGCCTCGTCAATTGCATCATAAGTCCTGGGAGAGGACTTGCTTGTGTGTTGAGGAAGTGCAAGAACTTGGAGAAAATTCACCTAGATATGTGTGTTGGAGTCAGGGACTTTGACATTGTTTGTTTGTCCCAAAGATCGAGTGACCTTAAATCCGTTTCCTTTAGAGTTCCCTCTGATTTTTCACTTCCTTCCTTGATGAACAATCCTTTGAGGTTGACGGATGAGAGTCTGAAAGCCTTGGCTCAAAACTGCTCCAAGCTTGAATCAGTGAGGATATCCTTTTCTGATGGAGAGTTTCCCTCCTCCTCCTCCTTCACATTAAGTGGAATACTTTGTTTGATTCAAAGGTGCCCTGTTCGGGAGCTTGCTCTTGATCATGTTTATTCCTTCAATGATGTAGGAATGGAAGCTCTTTGCTCCGCAGAGTATCTTGAAACTCTTGAACTGGTGAGGTGCCAAGAGATTAGTGATGAAGGGTTACAGCTTGTGAGTCAGTTTCCCAGATTGTGCGTTTTAAGGTTAAGCAAGTGTTTGGGGATCTCTGATGATGGATTGAAGCCACTTGTTGGATCATTGAAGTTGGATTTCTTGGCCGTCGAAGATTGTCCTCAAATTTCTGAAAGAGGTGTTCTAGGAGCTGCAAAGTCTGTGTCTTTCAGGCAAGATTTGTCTTGGATGTATTGAGCATGTTGGTACATCAAGTCCGTGGTCATCTTGTACGAGCTTATGTGCAGTCTTGACTGTCTACAATGCTTTTCTCTATATATATGTCGTATATCATATCGCAGCATCACACATACATAAGATTATTCTGTTGTATTTATTTTGTACATCTTGTGATCAAATAAATGGCTTTCTGTCAATATATGATTTATACTATCCAGCCAAATGCTTCACTACATTTATGAAATTGGAACTTTTTGTAAGCTTTAAGATATGTACCTTTTTGGCCATTGGCTCGCATTGGCAGCTCTAGAGCCTATGCCATTGTTATAGCAGTATATGGAAGTGAATGCAGAAAACTTCATAAAGTAGTTTTTACCATGTTGCAATTTTATTCTCTCTCAACTAGGTATTCCTTGAGCACCCTAAACCCAAATCTAAACTAGGCAACTAGTAATAGCTATAAATACATCTACGCATTTTTCTTTTCTGGAATAATTATCAATGTGTTGGCCACTCACTTGTTTAATGCCATTCAAGGTTTCTTCTGTCCCCGCACCCCCCTTCCAGAACCATTCCTTGAATCAAACCAATAAAATATATCACTTAACAATCCACATTATTGTTTTTTGTGGTTAAAGTTCTGTTCTGATAAAAGATTTTTTTTTTTTTTTAAATTGAGTTTCTTTTGGCATTTATGTAATTATATTACATTATTACTGACAAAGCCTCTATTGATGATCTTTATGTCTGAAATTACTTTTCGTTATTGACTATAAGATATCCTTGATTCACAATAAAATGTAATCATGCTTTTCTTTTTCTTCTGAACTTTGTTACATCTGTCAAGATTGATTTTCTAACATTGATTGAATTTCTTTATATTCATTTTCATCTATACAGTTTTTTGTGAACCCCATCTTTTTTGTATGCAACGGAAAAGAAGGCAACAGAGTAGAAAGTTAGGAAGCCAGTTTGTCTTGCATGTACTAGCTTTTCAGCACAGAAATGACAGCATAACAAACTGGATTTTAGGCGATCTTTGGGCCATTTCCAAATAAAATTGTAATTCTTTATTCAATTGCAATTCTAGTTAAAAAAAATCTGGGCCTGAAAATGTTAAAAGACCTGAAATATTCTAATATTGACTAAGTTATAAGATTTTTCTGGCACAGTAAGCTGAGAGGCAATTTAGGGTGAGAAAACACATCATTGAGGTGATAGATTATGCGTAGTAATATATTGCCATTTTCATAAAGGGGAATATGGATACGAAAGAATATTCAAAAGTACCTAAAATTCACAATTCCCACGCTTTGCAAAAATTTGCACAACACAAAAATAGAAACATGATAAAGATATCATTATAGCATAATTTTTCTTCGTCTCTTATTGGAACTAATTTTTGACCAACTCCCTCTTTTTTTGAAAACACCGGTAAGCAAGTAAGGCTAACTACACTTCTATCTGGTGTGGCTGTATAATTTAGAATGACAGTTATGGTAGTTAGTTACGGTTGTATGTTGAGCAGCACTATAAATTGAAAGTGCTGATCAGCTCATGTGTAATTAGTGCGTGTGATCAGTAAAAATAAAAGAAAATTCTTTCTTTCAAGAAACCTCTATGTTCCGTGTGTTCTAATTCCTCATTTCAGCCTTGCATGTTTTTTGGCCTGGCTTGAATAGGAATCTTGTTGGTAGTGTGTGCAGATGCAGGCCATTTTTGGTTTCCAAAATGTACTTGACATTATGTGTTAGGTTTTTGGAGAGAGGAGAAAGAATTTTCAAAGAAACACATGATATTGTAAACAAGAATTTTATTCAAACCTATTCTACCTTGAACTTGAGCATTTCTTGCTATTTATAGAGGATGGGTGACTCTAAAATTTATATAGGCTTATAATGATTCGCATGCAGACAAACTGCTTTACAACTAACTAAAATAACAAATACAATAGGGATGCAAACAAATTGCTTTACAGTCAACTAAAATAACAAAAGAACAAACTCTTACAATAAATAGAGAAAAGTAAATTGAAACACTTTAGACGTGAGATAATCCAAAGAGGTATATTATTATACAATAAGATAATATCAAGGATTATGGTTTATCTGACTGTATTCTCACGGGAACAAACTGTCAAAGGCTATAAAAATTAAAAAAAAAAAAAAGAAAGAAGAAGTGTATTTTAAGAAAGAATTGGCAAACGATACATGTTATAATTCCCTGTACGAAGCAAGCAAAAGATGTATATTAGTGTACGAAATAAATAATATTGGGAAAAGGGGGAATGGATTCTATAAGAAAACAAAGAAGCGGAAGGATCCAAAGATTCTTTCTCTAGTCATAGAAACTAAGTGGGGAATTTTAATATACCCATCCCATGAACTTTACTGTGGATTGGTACGGCTTCATTCCAATAGAAAATATCATATCATTTTCCCTCAACACAAAACCGTGGTCCAAAGTAGCCTCTGGATCCTTGTAATTCGTCCCATCACTCAAAACTTACAACTTCATTTTTACTGGATTTTAATTTTAAAAATTAAATTTGACGTATTTTTAAAATATATTGAAGTTATATCTTAAATTATTCTAAAATGGACTATCTTAATATTTCACTATTTAATTTAATGAATAAAATGTATTCTCTTTTTCTTGTAGTAAAAGTTTTCTTGATATGTTCTCATTCTAACCTATCAATGTTTTATATTATTTTAACAATTATATATTTACAATAAGATTTTTTTATTTGATAAATAATCTTTTATATAATAAAATATCATGTTTACATTAATATTACTTGTTAAAAATGCATAATAAACTATATCTTTATTTAAATTTCATATTTTTAATTCTATTAGTTAATATAAAATACTAAAATTAGTATATTATAATCAAATATTTGATTAACTCGAACTTTCCTTATATATTCATATATATAATTAAATTAAATTTGAGTCTAAAAAAATAATCTTATCAAAATTTAAATAAAGCTTAAAATGAACCCATCACAACAATCTGCCCAATGAACACTCCTCTTACAAAGCCATTATATTATAATATAATTTCATGCTTATAAAGCGCAAATTGGAAACCAGGTTTAGTGAGTGGCGAGAATCCAAAACCGTTTTCTTCTACAACGATGCATAATAAGCTTAAGAGAATCAACAAGAAACCAAATCATGGTAAATAGAAACAACCTCAGTACGAGAACAAAAATTCTTGAATTATCTATAGAACACGTAATTACATTTATGAGAAAATATTTCTATAATAAAGGGCGATCGAGGGTTGCCACAAAGAATTTTGGACAATGTAGAAACCTGTGAAGAAAAAAAGAATGGAACTAAGGCTGATGTGTTAGGATTTCTACACTACCCTCAGGTTCAAGAATGAAAAAAACAATTTCCACATCAATTTTGACCAAGCGGGAAAAAGTGAATGGTTTAACATCTACAATTACATTAGCAAAACCTAATTTGTTAGGAGTGACGTGAATGATGATGCGGAATATCACTGATTGAAGATCTTATCCTTTATTAGCTAATTTAATGGCATAACATCGTCCTCGACAGGTAAATTTAGATCAGGGAGCACGAATGTAGATTCTTGGTTACCAATCTCTAGTGCTTTGGGAGAAGAAGCATTTGCAGCATAAACAAATGAAACGTCATGTGTGACAGTTTTACATGGATGACACTCTGACTTTACTAACTGACATGAGCCATGGACTGCTTTCCCAGACACCTCTGACTCAGAGGCCGTAGCTGCAGTGCTATAGTTTTGCCGTGATTCTAAATCATGCTGTTGCAAAATGTTAATAACACATTAGATTCTAATGCGCCATATCTTATCTCAGTACATAGATTTATTCATCATATAACAAAGGTACAAGAGAAGCGGAAGCTCACCTTCATTCTCTTTAAGCTTTCATTTGTCGCTCTATGTTCTTCAACAGTGAGGCGCAAGGATGCCAGTTCCTGTTCACAAATTCACACAATATTAATAAACAAACTCTCCAAAGAAAAGGGTCAAGACTCATGTGAAGCCAAAATAGGCTATCTATGAAAATAAGGACAAAATCATACATTTTTCAAACTTCTTCTTTCTTTCAACAACAAATTCTCCACCTCTTTTAGTTCAGCTAAGGTCTGCAGACACGATATGCAGTAAGATATGTTAAGCAGGTAACTGAAAACAGAAAGAAAAAGAAAAACACAGGGAGAACAAACAATTATTATTTTACCCATAAATGTAATGAATGACCAAAAAAAAACATGGGGCCATAAATAGCGCTATACAAGTAGATTAACTTGTTATTTTCCAATTGTGTTTGCTGATAATATTGAAGCTACCATATATAACTATACCACAAGCTAAACCATAAAATATAAAATCACAAGATACAGATCTTTTTTGGCAACATCTAAAACACCAACAACCCATTGAGTCACTGTCTTTAATGTAGGAGTGACTGAAAATACTGACAAAATTGTCTTGTAAGCAAAAAGTACAAAAACTATGCTATATATTGGCCATCTCATCCTTTAGTTGTTGGCTCAATCAAACTTCGTTTTAATTCCAATCATTTGCACTTTGCTTCTAATGTACTCAATGAAAACATGTAACTAGTTTATTAGTCTATTCAATTCCCCAACTATGTTAAGGTCACATAATTTTAAGCTCCTCCTTCACCTCCACTCGCACCCTCGTCTCTCTTCTGCCATGTGAGAATATATTGTCATAGGAAAAATCGCTGCATAGATCCTATCTACACTTGTTGGATAGTCTAGATCAAATCAATAATAGACAGACTATCGCATGGCACAAAGATTTATATGATTATGTAATATAAAGTGATAGTGTTTATGATTTGGTCTGGCCAACTTTCCCAAACATGGTCTACAAAAGCATTTATCCTGTCACATCCTTGTCCACAAAAATATCGCCCTATCCTTGATTCATATTTCTATAATTCTTACATCACATGCAAATATATATTCTTCTTTATTATCCCATCAAATATAATGATATACGCGCATCACCGTTCATATAATTTAAGTGTTCCTGAAAAGTAAAATTTATGAAACGCTCCAATTATTAGAACTTGGAAGATCCGAGAATATGGACATCCCGTAAAAAGTTCATATTTACCTTTTTTCTTCTTGACTTTCTGGTAGTGGCTGTTTCACTGGGATTAGCAACCTGCAAAATACCAAATATAAGAGAATTTAGGATCCAGAAAAATATGAATTTATGGAGCAAAATAACATTATAATGCGATAATATTCAAGGCAAAGAACACACCAAGGAGAGGAGCAAATATTTAGGTAGTGTTAGATATAATTTTTTGGGGTTCTTTTCTCCGTAAAAGTAAAATCTCCTCTAATTAGTTGTTATAAAAGCTCTTTATTGAACTATTATTCATTAGGAAAAAAAAAACTACTTATAATTTTAAGAGGTTTTAAATATTATATTTAATCTCTCATTTTAAGAAGAGAAACAAATTAAAAAAAAAAACTAGGTTAAACCCTACATTAGAGAAGAGATATAATTGCATTTTGTGTCTTGTGATAGTATCAGAGAAATTAACATAAGCATCCAAAAAATAATGATTACAGTAGGGTACTCAACGTAGCATTAATTGACGTGTACCATATTGTAATCTAATATAAGAAAATCTTATTTATACCTTACGGTTACACTAGTGTGGCTCCGTACCATCACAAGAATAGAGAAAGAGGCAGGTTGTTTTGGGAGGGATGGGTAAAGAGAAACAAATGACTATCTTCACAATCTGCCCATCCAAAAAATAAAAGGGTAATGGTAAATTATTTGCATGCACCCGAAACTCCTATCCCAAATAATTAAAATGTGTGTTTGAAAATGAAAGCAATTGGTAGATAGGTAGAGATTAATACACAGCCAGCCCGAGTAGCTAGGCATCGACCCACCGATTTGGTAACAATGTGGTCCCCATCTTCGTTTGGGAGCTACCGAAATAGCTATAATCGTTGGTGGCATTTATCACCCTTTCTTTTTCTTTCCAATTTCCTTGTCCTTTCTAGGAGGCGCTTTGCTTACTTTTGCTCCGCATCTTCCTTCATCTTTTTACTTTCTATTTATTTTGGACCCCAAAAACCACACGAAATAGGTTACGACGACACTGCTTACCCATTTCATTTATTTTTCTCACACGCTTAGACCCATCCCCAAAATAACCACAGATTCTCACATTTCGGACCCTACCCCACCAAGCACTAAAACACTACTGTAACAATTACCAACCTGTTATTCTATAGGATAATAACACTTTCCAATCAAAAACTCGCATTTCTGTTCACCCTTTATTTTATTTTTTTTTAAAAAAAGGGGAAAAAAATCGCATTCCTACATTTGACTTTTGGCATGCACTATCCTATTATTTGACATGAGAGGGTTCAAACTGTGACGCCGATATCGTAACTGACATTTGTCATCTTTAACTCACATGTGAAACGACGACGCATACCCAGCCAGAAATGGAGTGGGATGAGTTAAAAATAATCAATAATTATTAATGAACGAAGATGAAAGGAAAGAGCGTGCGGGCGCAGGAAAAGCAACAATGGGGAAACGACATCATACAAGTTACCCACCCAACCTTCCACAGCATGGCAATTGCAAACATCTAAAAAAGTGCACAATTACTACCAAACATCACGCAGTGGCAGAGCAGAGAAGCTATTTGCCACGAAAACACGCCACCAAAGAAAAACATGGTACCCTTGCGATATTACCCAATTACCCCTAGTGGAGAATCTACCGCGACGCAATTACCGATAAGGCGCCCAAATCTCAATCACCACACCGCAGTTCGCACTAGAGTCATCAACAAAAAAAAAATAAGAAAAAGAAAAAGAATCAGTTGTGACTTCCTTCCAATACGGGCGAAACGGACATAGAGACCAAACTGTCCTTCCAAGGAAGGGCGTTTCCGTCATTAGAAGCGAAAAGTGGCGAGGAAAAAACGTGTTACGAAGAAGAGTCTTTCAAGCCTCTGACTCCATGCGTTGAATCAAAGTAATTCCTTTTACCTGAATTATTAAATTAAATGCGTTTTTCAATTTTAAATTTACAACTAAATTAAAAACGATAGTCCCGTTGAAGTCGAACTTTCTGGGTAGAGAAAAAGAAAAACACGGACGACACGGCGGCTCCGGCGAGGGCAGAATTGTAAATCTGGCGGAGACGAAACAAAGGGGAAACCGAGACGTGTGGTAAGGTGAATGGCATTTGGGTCCATTCGAGATTCGAAGAGAAACTGCCGCCACACACAAACAGAAACATAGTTTGGTGCTGGCCGTCGTACTCAGACACGTGAAGCGAATGCGTAAGACACGGCCTCGGCGAAAACAGAAAAGAAAGAGAGAGAGAAGGAGAAGAGGATCGAACCTTAGATCTTGAGGTTTCGGTTAGTTTGGTTGGGCGGCTGGACTCCTTGTAGCCATCGAGGGCGCCGCCGCTCGCTGACGTGGCACCGCTCCAGGAGAGCGGGGTGGTCGGGCTGGCCCTGGTGGAGTCCGCTTTCTTGTGAGTAGACCTGGTGCGGCGCTGACGCACCGTCCAGTGGAGGTGGAGACACGGAGGTGGCGGAGGGCGGTGGAGGCGGAGGAGAAGGTCCACAACGAGGGAGTCGTCGGCCATGGCCAGCTTGACCCAGTCATGGTCACACATCTGCGTGGCGGTAGGAGTGGTGATGGTGGGTGTTGTTCCAATGTTAAATAATGAAACGAAGAAATAAGGAGGAGTGGAAGGTTTATATGATGTGCCTCTCTCTGCTGCGTATTACGACTCATGACTCATGACAGATAAATAAATGCTCTTTTATTTTAAACAATAAATAAATAAATAAAATGGGAAACAAAACCCTCAAACCCATCCCCCCCCTCTCTTTCTAAATTGTAATGTTCTTGTGTGGATCATTCCTCCTGGTCCCACTTTTCTTGCACGTGTCAAACCCCAACTGTTTTTTATCTTCTGTTTTTTTATTCCCATTTCCCGTGGGCAACAAATTATCTTCTACTCTAAATAAAATAAAAACTTCAACATATTTTTGGTTGCTTAAATTTATACAATTTTTTAACTTGGTATTTCCGAAAGTGGTTAATTTTAGTCTGTTAACATAAATAATTCTTTAACACACGTGATATTTAATTATCACATCGAAAAAAATATTTAAGGAAATTTATATTAAAGATATGAAACTAAAAAATAAAAATTTTAATTTGAAAAAATTTAAATAATTTAAATTTAAGAGACTAAAAATATATTTAAATTTAAAATAAATACCACTCGTTCTTTCATGAATATGTATTTATTTTTAATTTTATTAAGTTTATACCAACTTTAATTAAAAAATTTAATTAATTTTAATAATTTTTTGTGATCTAAGTTCATAAGTTTATTAAATAATTGTGTAATAAAATTATTTATTCAAACACACTTTAAATCTTGTTTTCTTCTTCAAATTAGCCCTAAAAATAATAATTAATTAAGGACTTTAATTTTATGTATTGTTAATAAATTGTTTTTAATTAAAAATGATAGTAGGTATAAAAAAATTTACATTGTAAATACATGTACCATATCCTCTTAATTCAAACTCATGATGAAATAGAGACTAACTGTTGACATTGTAATAAAATGTATTTAAGATTAAAATTTATTTATTTTATTACAATTGTTAAATAGATAGATGAATCATTTAATGGTTAGAATTTAAAGATTTATCTAACCACAATGCAGAAAGGTGAAGTCTAGTCACGAGTAATTGTTATATTGTTTACTAGAAAATCATATAATTCTCGATTGTGTAATACTTTAGTTCCTAGTTATATATTTGCACTCTTCTTTATTTGACCATCTTTCTACCTTTTTATTAGGTTTTAATGAGAGGCCTATAGTCTGTAGGTCTCATCTTAAAATACCAAGGTCGGACTAATAGTGGAAGTTGAGATAGTTTGTACAGAATCTTGAGTTTAAATTTTTTGCCACTATTAAAAAAACAAACTAAAAATACAATCTACTTTTGATTTAGGGTGAAGTACAATTTATCCTCTTATCTGTTTAAGCCTTGTTAATCTATTTTCTTTTGCATTTTTAGGATTTAATATCATTAAACCTTTCTAAAATTTGGATTCAAGTGAAAAAAATGTTATAACTACAATTAATATACAATAAAGTATAGGAAAAATAAGATAAAAAATTATAAACTACAAGAATGAAAATACAATTTGTCTTCACACTTCGCCAAAAAAAAAAAACTTGTCCTCCGTATACGCGCGCGCGTGTTAATGGCATATTCGACATTTCAAGTGAATGATAAGTAGAGCCTCACCTAAAAAATTATAAATTAATAACGATAAATTTGAGCAGTTTATTAAGGACAATGAAGCCTTTTATGAAGAATATTAATGGGTGTTTTTATGATATTGGTTAAGAAAAAAAGATAAAACATTTTAATTAAATAAATATTTATTAAAATAAAAATAAAAATATTTATACTTGAAATAATAAAAAAGTACAATAAATATTTCCAAATTGGTGTCTACAAACCAGTAATGATAACAACCAAATCTTCAATCAGTTGAACAAACAGTGGTTGTCGTAAAAAATAGATGTGTAGTATATGTAACTAGAAGGAAATGAGGTGCGTAGGACCGACAAATTTTTTGTTAAATTTGCCAACCAACCGAAAGAAACTTCTTGGAAAACCCATAATAGAGCATGAATTAACATTTATAATGGGTACGACCAGTATGGGGTTCCACTTACAAGGACACTACTCCAGCTTTCTATCTCCCCTGTTCGTACCAAGTTATGACTCGCGACTTATATCTAAAGAATCTATGTGGTTAAAACTCATAACACAATCTTCCTACCGTCTCTCTTCTTTTCTTTTTTCTTTTTCTTTTTTTTTATAAATAATAAGTTTCACTAACTTGGGTTTCAGATATTTATTAAGATTAAATTAAACTGTTCAAATGAATTATTAGATCAACTAATTAAAGATGTCAAAATTGAGCTAACTTAGGTCATTTTTCTTAAGACTTTCACTTTTTTTTTTTAGGGTCACATTATATGTCAATATAACAAGGTAAATTGACTTAATTTTTTATTAATTTTATATAAATTTTTATAACAAGTATATTGAGTCAAATAAGTTGAGTAGTTTCTACGTCAATATTTCATCATCAGATTAAAATGATTCAACTCTTTTTAAGTCTTAAATTTAATAGTAAGCAATTGAATCAAATTAAATTTTACAACATTAAAATTAAGATAAATTTCAAAATTCAACAAACACTTATAAAAAAACTTATAAATTACTATTTAACAAAAATTCGAACTTATAATTTTGTAAAATATGAATCTAGTTCCTATTAACTAAACAAACTTTTATTTATTATTGTTATTCTTTTTCCAAATCATCAAGCATGGGAATGATAGTTAAAAAAAAAAAAATGTCTATGTAGATTTAAATTGAAGTTAAAATATAATAAGTTTTATTAACAACCTTGTTCTGAATTTATGTTTTTGTGCTTTTCTTTTTTCATTTAGTTAAAATTGTTTCATTGTCTATAACTTATGAGGTTTAATATATTCAAATTGCAAATACAAAGGATCTTTTTTATCCATACACAATTTGGAATTTTTTTTCCTAAAGTATTCTCCCACTTAATAACTATGAGACTATAGTTAATATATATATATATATAAAGTAAACTATCTTGATTCCGGTCAAGACGACTAAAATAGTATAAGTAATATTTGTTCTCTTTTATTTTATAGTTTTTTTTAAGATATATTTGTTTAAGATATAATCAAATATTAAATATGGATACATTTTTTAATAAAATTTAAATTTTGGTTCGTTGCGAGAAACTAATTTATTTTACTAAACTCTAATTTTATTCGTCGTATTCTCTTTTCTTCTAACATGCTAAAGGTACATAGAGATAATGGTGAAAAGCAATAATCTCAAATCAAGTAAAATTTATTAGAATAGTTTATTTGGTTTAAATTTTGGTAGAATTAATTTCGAAAATTTTAATGTTAAAAGAATGTGCATTAAAAAAATATTTCATGTTTGAGTATAATATTTTAAAGTGGGTTTTAATGTTTTAATAATATAATATGAAACATATGCATGTTTTTGAAAATCGATTTACCGTCATATTTATTAGAATTACATATGTTTACCACAAAATTAATTATAGAAGGTTTACAACTTATGTAAATGTGTTAATCTATTTTTGTTGACAAAAACGTGTTTCTTTTGAAAAGTAAATGCAGTGAATGCTGGGTGTCCCTTGAAGAATAGAATAATAATATATGAGAAGCACATTAAAGCCAAGCTTCCCTATCTGTGTCTCCGCTGTGCTCCACACCGGTGCTTACTACATCATCCAATGAACTAGTTTTTTTTTTTATATATTATATATAATGTATCGAATTATAATTTGTATTTTCGTAAAAGAAGATAGTGTTTTAAATAAATTTATTTCTGAAAAAATACATGTGCACAACAAAAAGATATATATCTAAAAGGTAAAAGGAAAAAGAGAGAGCTGAGTACATGAATATTAAGACTTGTATTGCTCAATTTATATACATATGTAAGAATATTGTCTTGTTTTTATTTAAATTATTTAAATATTTGTATAAAAATTAATAATTTTTATTTACAATTTTCTGTTCAAATATTTAAAAATAAATACATGTAAAAATAAAAACAAAATACTTTTCCAATCAAAATAAATCCCAAATCTTAAGTAATGAAGGCAAAAACTATTGATGTTTTAATGTTGTATCTGGAAGATACGTGGATAAAGTAACTTAGAGAGAGTTTGGAATAATTTTTTTATTATTACGTAAAAGGGCTACTAAAGATATTATTCATTCTTGTTTAGTATTTGTTAAATTGGTAGAATATTAGTTTATAATTTTATTTTTTTTTTTTTTAGTAAGAAAGTACTTTTTATATGAAGTCAATGAAAATTTTGTTAATAATTAATATGTAATTCGTTGAGCTTAACTAGTTTTGTTTTTGGTGATTTTTTTCCACATTTTTTTTTAGATAATTAAACTTTGAATTTTATAATTAAAATTATTAATTTTTTTCCATCATGCATATATGTATTCATGTTCAAATATAAATTATTATTGACTAGAGAAAATTTTAAAGTAAATTCTCTATTCTTACTAGAGATTTTTCTTAGTCGTGATGGTTGATATCCAAATCTTTGTTAATGGTACCTAGTTCCTAGTCAATTTTCCAACTTCTCTTGTTCAGTTGCCTCCAACCTCTTCAGTGGGTGAGGAGAGAAGTATCTACTAAGATACTCTAATGCTTAAGTTAGCTTTCTCTTATGGGTATTTTCTCTAGATTAGTGAATGTACTTGATGCTTAGCACTCAAGTCCCTTTTATAGCATGTAAAAGGCTTGAATGTGTTATTTGTAGTGGTCATGTTTCCGATACACGTTTTGCATCTAACTAAGAGTGATTATTAGGATGCTAGGGATCTTGGTGTATGCCTTGACGTGAGATGTGTCGGTGGAGTTGGACTCTTAAGTTGGTTAAGAGAGATCAAAAGTTTTGTTTTGAGTATCTAAGTGTTTCGATACCCTACCTCGGAAGAAGAAAAAAAAATTCAAATTACGCATTGATTCATATAGAATTAAACATTTTAAAACTTACTTTTACTTACTACTTAGATGTAATTTAAGCAATTTGGACAAACTATATTAGATTAGAAATCTCAAAAATCAAGTCATCTATGAAAATAAAACGAAAATATCTACTACCTTTCATTAAAATTGATATGTGATTATAAATCCCAAACATAGAGATTCATGAAATTTAGGTGAAATGTGTATATTTTCATATAGTTAAATATATCTCAAAAAATTGAAAATATGATGTAAAAAAACCTAAATACGTTACGGTGCAATAACTATATTATCCTCTTAAGGATGAGGCTAATTTCATAGGTCCCAATCTTCCTTGAAAATTTTATATACAAGTTCTTTTGGATAAATTTTTTAATAAGTATTCGTAAGTGAAGAAAATAATAAAATAAAATAAATTAAATATTCTCTCATAAGTTAAAATTAAATTATACATAAATTAATTTATAAAAATTCTCTTATTTAATTTTTTAAAAAATAATTTTAATTTATACATAATTTAATTTTTATTTATTATTATTTTTTTATAAATATTTATTAAAAAATTATCCAAATAGAACGGTACTCAAATTCATGTGTAGTGTGTTACTCAAACATTTGAAGGTAGTAAAGGGACTCCCCGTAGAAAAAGCGGGGGCAAAAGGATAAAGTTAAAGAGTTTGAGGTTCAGGTGGAAATAAAGTGTTGGTCCTTTGGAATGTCTCCCTTCCGAAGATAAGAATCTGAGTAGAAATTTCATTTGAATATTTCTTTCTTTCTGTATTATAATATATGCCTCTTCTCTTTTTCCTGTGACTTTTATTTATTTATTATGATACCCTTTTTTTTTCTTTTATCTTTTTCAATGTATGATTAAAACCCCCTTACCACCTCTTTGACTTTAAATTTATTTTTCTTCCTCTATTACTTGTTAAAGGGAATGCATATTGGATTAATTGACTTGAGACGTTTTGGAACAAGACTATTTATTAAAAATATAAAGATAATAAAAATGATACGCAAGTAACAAAGTTATTATACACAAATATATATAAAAAGAAAGAAAGAAAGAGTTTAATTTTAAACAAATAAAAAATTCATTTGTCAATATCCTCTTACATAAATTATTGATTTAGTCATTCAAGTATTACTCTCTCGTGTAATATTTATAAAATAATAAAATTATATAAATAATTATTGAATATTTATTAATTTAATCCTCAAAACAATATATTTTTACTAACGTTTAGTTATTAATATAAATGATTTTTCAATATTTAAAAACTACTTAGCATAACTTATAATATTTTAAGATTACTCATATAATTTATTTGTTTTATTTAAGAGATACAATAGTATTTAAGGGATAAAATTAAAAATTTATTAAAACATAAAATATATTATTTCAACGCCATTCTCTAAACTTAATCTCAAAGAGTCCCATTCTATGAAAGAAAATTTTCGTTGGCAGGGTTGCAAAATGAATTATAGATTATGATAATTATGTTGTATATTTTTATTGATTTATTTCATAAAAAAATTAATATGATTATGTTAGCATATATATAAATAGTTGGTTAAACTCATTTAACAAAACTGAAATCGAGTATTGAAATAAATTTAAATTGGCCTAGTCTGTAGATTGAAGGAAGAAAAAGGTAAAAGTTGTACAACATGATGGAGATGTCGACGCGAGTGTTATAATGGTGACAGAGGAGAATAGCATTTGGAGTCCTTTACCCCTAATCAAGGAGGTCAATACACTTTTCTCTTTAAATTCTAAAATTATGAAACAACTTTCATTGCTTAATGCTATATTCCTCCTTATATAAGGATTATGCAATTTTGATTCTTTCATTTTCAATTACGCTAATAAATTTTAACCTGCATATTGATCCTTTATCCATGTTGTCAATGGAAGCATATACCTAGTTTGTTCCAATTCTCTTCTTCATTCCCATTTCAGGTCAAACACGGACTTCGCACTGGTTTTTGATGATGACAACAAAGCAAGTGAATACCGCGTTTGTCCTTTTCTTTTGCTGAAACTCGAAGACTCAATTTCTATTTCCCTTGCACGTACCATTAACAATTTGTCTTAAGAAGGAACAGATTCGAGTCTTTGTCTATATATACATTATTGGATTTGGATAATCTTCTTTGCTTGCATATATCACAGGATATATTCCTGTTGGAAAGAAAAACACATAATCTTGTCTCCATGCGATGTGGTCCTGCTGTTGGATCAAGTCCTTATATTTTTTCCTCCACGTTCATGTGCTATTTGTTCATTATTTATACCGAAAATTAGCTAATTGTATTAACTTTCCCGTGCACAGACTTGAGATATTGGTCATATGGCTGGAGTTGGAACTGGAACTGAAACTGGAACCGAAACTGGAACCTCCTTCAGAGTATGTAGTTCAAATGGTAAGTATAGTATACCAATTTTTATCGATGGAATGCTTCCTGCAACTGCATATCGATGAAAGTCAAATATGCTTTTTGTTCCTTGTGCTTATGCCTACTATATCATTTCTCTCATGCTCATTCTTGTAGAGTTTTTGTCGTAGCATATGTATATTTTTTAAAACTTTTGTGAGATTATGTAGATATTATCCATTTTTAGTACCTTTTTTTAATGATTGATTCTTCAAAGAAGGCAAGGGATCTTGGATTTGTTCCATATTTGTTTTTCATTCATTCATTAATTTCAGACGTTTTATTCATAATATCATGCTGTTCATCTTGTTTTGACTTTTGAGTATCGGTTGATTGCTCATTTGCTGGGAAATTAATAAGATTAGAACATATTGTCAACGGGTTGGGTTGCATAGTTGTGTCTGTCTAGAGACTTAAAAGTGAATAATTAGGCTAAAAGATAAATAATCTCCATGGTTAATTTTCAAAACAATTAAGTTTCAGTCTTTCATTGTCTCTATGTAATTATATCCTTTTATTTTATTGCTGTTTTCAGACTATAACTCCTATAGCTTGTTGCTTATATATTCTTTATTCTCCATATTCTTGATTGGGGATACTAGTAAAGTAAAATTGGATCAATGATCAGATGTTTAATATACTTTAGGATCGTCCACGTCATATTCTTGAAATAGCATGTTATTTGAATGAAACTGTCTGTGTCATTTGGTTTCAGTTGACCATCTTAATAATATCAAGTACCGTTACCAGTGATGTCTAAAATCAAGTGAGTGAACAAAATGTTTGCATATTTCTTTAGTATTTTAGTATATTTAAAAAAGAAAGAATTGATTTCATCTTGTTGTTGAGTTTTATTCAGTGGTGCGAGTCAGGGAACGGTGAGTTGATGAGATAAACGGCCGAAGATGGATAAATAATCAGAATCATCCATCTTTACCGGTTGGACAACCTGCAACTCAGATAGTTCTGCATCGATCTTGCTGGGTGAGTAGTTGTTCATCTTCTTTGTCTTTGTCTCGTGATTCTTGTTTGTTTCTTCCATCTAAACGAATCTACCTTTTGTCTTACCATTGTATTCTTATGTGTGTTTATATACACATTTTTCTCTTTTCTAGGAACTTGAGTGTGGAGGGGAAAAGTTATTAGATTGGTGACGCCATTTCAATCAGAAAAGCAAACACTCTATTAGTTATTTTCTGTCCCTCTCTTTGCCCATTTGAAAGTGTTCATCGGTTACTCTTCCTCTTTACCCATGATGTTTTTTTTTCTTATTTTTGTTATTTTATATGCATATACAGTACATCAATAATATGTATGGTTGATAACCTCGACTGTGTTGTTAGTTTGATTGTAAAATGGTCATAATTTAAAAAAAAATGTTAATGATGACATACTTGTTAACACACTTTTTGAATATAGTTTTTAACATACTCATCTAAACACATTTTTTATTTTTTTCATGCTAAACATAATTTTTTATATGTAATTAACTTATGAGCATATATAATAAGAATAAGTTCTTTAAACATGAAGGATCAAATTCAATCATTAAATTCTTATGGAAAGAGTTAAAATTAAAAAAAAATTATTTAAAAATTTTACTTAAGTAAAAGTAGTTTTATTACCATCATCACTATTGTTGTTGTGACAATTGTTATTAGCTACGACAGTAGTGGTGATGACATTGTTGTTGTTATTATTGTCACTATTGTTATCCTAGCTATTATTAGTGTTCATTTTTTATCACTGTTATGACTATCGTCATTGGTGTCACTCCTAATCTTCACTATTATTGCCACCACAGGCAATGATGACATGAGTGATGACAATGATTGTGAAGAGAACCGGCACCAATAATGATGGTAGTCATGGTGATGCTAACTACAACTAATTGAATAAATTTTTTTAAAATAGATATTTTAATCTTAACTTTTTATTTTAATTTAACATTTATAATTTTTCATTTTTATTTTCATCTAAAAGGTCATTCTTCTATGATACTTTCCATATATATTGAAAATCATATTTATTACAATTAAAAAAATAATATGATGCTATAAAACTAAATAAATAATAATATAATTTTTAATACTATATATCTTAATATAATTTAATTATTTCATTTTAAATATTTTTTTATAAAATGTGTCTTTTATTTTTCAGTTTTTTATGGATACTTTGTATTGAAATAAAATATGATTATCGATGATATTTTTTTCAATATTTTACTAAAGTAATTGTTAAATTTAATTATACTTCTAGAAAATATATAATAGTATAATTTATATTTATTAATAAATAAAAATAGTATCATTTATACTATTAATAAATATAAATCACTATATATTAATATATCTGTAGAAATATAAATATATTAGAAGAAGGTTAATAAAAAATATGTGATAAAAATATAATTTTTTTAATGAAATACCAAAATATTATTACATCAACGATGATACTTTATCTGGAGTATACAAATAAAAAACAATTTTGTAAAACAATTTTATAAAACATATTTAAACATAATGATTAAATTATAATTAAGATATATAATTTTAATAAATATAAGTTTGATTTTATAATATTATACTGGATATTTAGTAATTGTAAATATATGTATATTTTTATTCTCAAAGTTATATATAATATAATTTTTATTTATATACTAGACAAACAAATTGATTTGCTTGTTCTTCTTGGGTTGGTATTGGAACATAGGATTGAGGTTTAAAACTTAAAATTTCACTTCCAATACTTCAATTTCTCGCGATTAAACATAGAGAGATCAAAATTATATCATCATGATATATGAAAATAAAAAATACAATTCAGACTTCTTTAAAAATATGAATAATATCAAGAATATATTATGAGTCATTTTACCCCGAAGCAATAATCGATGCAACATATGTAATTATTCATTAACTATTTGTAATAAATCAAATTAAAGTTCATATATTGTAGGCATAAAATAAAATTCAATGAGTAAAAATGATTAAATTAAATTAATTATTATCATATAACAAAATTTTAAATAATCTTAAAATTTTTTCAATATGAATTTTAATTTAATTACTTAAAAATATGCTTCCAGAATGATAAAAAAAATTAAGATATAAAATTAAATTTAAAATGATTTAATTAAAACAATAATTAAGGACAGAAGTTAAGAGATAAGTTATTATTATTTTATATATATACATATAATTTTTTAAAATATAATAATAAAATTAATAAAATAAAACTTATAAATATATGTTTAGGTATTAATGCTATTTAAAGGAAAATTGTTTATTTATATATTTATATAAAAGCTTTATTAATAGCATTAAATATCTCATTTAATACATATTTATAGAATTGCACAAAAGAACAACAGTTTACGGGGTATTTAAGGCAGCAGCAAGTTGAGAAAGGACTTAACTATACTGAATGATTAATGATTTGAACATAAGCATATACCCCCAAAAGAAGCCATAAGCATATTTAACCTACAACTACAATGACATAATAAAGAGTTCACGTGACATATGTGATGTTAGTTATCACACTTTCCACAAATTTTCATCCACCTTCCCAGACAATATGCATTACATGACTATAATTATTGCTAACTTTCTATTTTATTTTCCTTTTGTTTATTGTATTTGTAATTTCTTCGTTGTTTTCCCCCATTCCTTCGACAGTGGTGAGCTGTGTTATTTGTTTCGTGAAAATTAGAGCTGACATTGTGACAATCTAATCCGGTCACCAACATGGACTGAGTACATGCCATTGAAAATTGATAGATACATAGTACTGATTAAGTAAGCAGAGAAATGCGAAGATTTAATTCCAATACATTAACAAATGACAAAGTATAAGGTGTGGTTCAATGAAACATGAGGACCCTGAACGAGTTAGAGGACAATTGTATTATTTGAAAAAAAGAAGGCTTTGGACCTTTATGTTCCAAAAGTTAGCAAAGGGCAAAGCAGCTTAGAAAAATGAAAAATGAGAAATGCTTGCATTAATTTTGATTGGTGTGGCATAAATGGTGATGACCCACATGCAGGTATCAACATCTCACAAACCCTGTGTCCCAATAACTTTTGAACTCTCCTTGCTCGCTCACTCATTCACCTTTAGATAACTGCCACGTGATTTCAGGTTCCATATTGCCCCTCTGTCTATCTCTCCTATCCTATGCTCTCATCAATCACCAAATTAAAATTGGATTAAAAAGTGCTTTCTCGGTTTTCCTGAAAGAAGAACCTTTGTGGCTTTGTCCATTTCTCCACTGCCAAAATTCGTGTTTCAAAATTGAACAAGAAAAGAAAGAAGCTTTTCTTGACATTCCACTGTCTCACTCACTCTCCTTCAATAAGGACACCCCAAATGAATCTTCTTCTTCTTCTCTTCCTTCCTATTTGGCTGCTCAGCATTTCTCTTTCCTCGCCAATTCTTCATGCTGCGTCCTCCATTTCTGTTTCTCAATCTTCTGCAAATGCACAAGCTGAATCTCCAGGTACTTTACCAACAATTCCTTTCTTTTTTTTTTTAGTTTCTGTTCGCTCCATGCTTGCTAGTGCCTTTTTATATGTTAGCATTGCTTCCAAACACTATAAATTTCTGAACTTGAAACCCCAAACTACAAAACCTCACTCTGCTTTTTTCTACTTCCTATTTTCTCTGTCATAATGAATTTTCCTTGAATTATGGTCGGCGTGATCATTTTCATGGTAATTGTGGTTTCTTAAAGATACAATCTCGAAATTAAAGGATTGTAAATTTTGCATTTATTGGTGCTCGAGTTCATGGAAAATCATAAACCCTTCATTGGTAGTAGTAAATTCTGATCAAACAAGTTTGTCTCCTCAGTTTTGCTCTCTTAATAGACACTAACATGTTATTTACGTTGAGGAAAACCCTGCACACAACATGGATCAAAGGATGAAACACACACAAATAGAAATAGTGAAAGACACGGAATTAAACGTAGTTCGACATCTCTCGCCTGCATCTACTGAAACATCTCACCAAATATCTACCATCTCAAATAAGATTGCAAGTTTTCCTAACAAACTTGAGGAAATTCTCCAGATAAACATGTAAAAAATCCTCCTCAAATAGTATATCACCCTACAAACCAGTCTTTCACTCAAAAGTTACAAGGAATGATAAACACTCTCTCACATCTCTTCTATTTGGGTAGATGACCCTTTCTTCAGATTGGGTGATTCTTCTCATCTCAAGAACCTCTATTTACATTGTGGTGGAATGACTTCTAAAGATTTCTTGAATAAGCACCGGATGATTGCTTCTTAAAATTCCAGGAGTTTCCTCCCTTAGAAATTACTATCACACAAATTCCAATAATCACAGCCTCTCACTTCTCAATTTATCGTGTTACAAAATCACACACTTGAATCAATAGTTGGAAATTTGGAATTGACATTCCCAACAACTTCTAACTTTTGGAGATCTCCTTACCAATTTGTTCATATTAGATTTAATTTCATGAGTTGTAGTCCCCCATCAACACTTTATTTGATGTCAATTCTTATATAAGTTCAGTTTATGCTGCTTAATGAGTTGTAGTGTTGTCTTATGTTGAAACAGGAATTGAGGAGGTTAAAATAGTGCACCACCAGAATTTGAATAAGAGATTTATAATTCCACTAGTTGCTTGCTCTGCTCTTCTTGGTGGAGTCTTCCTATTCTTATTATATGTCTGGTTCCGTCGACATAAAATCTTAAGATGCTCCAGTAGTGAAAGCCAAGAAACCATTGGTATGACTATTTTCCCTGCTGAAACTTTTATTTGGGTTTTATTTTTTATTTTGCAGAGGTAACGCAAGCATAGAAAATTCCCTTTCCACTCCTCATCATTTATTTATTGAACTTGTAGAGGCTGCAAAAGGGGAAACCTTAAGCTCAGTTAATGCTAAACTTAACTACTCTAGGATGGCAGATAAGAAGAGTTCAGTTGCTATTTTTGACTATCAGCTGTTGGAGTCTGCAACAAACAGCTTTAGCACAAGTAATATTATGGGTGAGAGTGGTTCTAGAACCGTTTACAGAGCTCGTTTTGATGAAAATTTCCAGGCAGCTGTGAAGAAAGCAGATAGTGATGCTGATAGAGAATTCGAGGTGATGGTCCTTTAGAATTAGATTTGAATATGTATTTCCTGGGATCTAATATTTCCCTTACTGAATTCGCCTTTAGTTATTGCACTAAATTGCAGAATGAAGTGAGTTGGTTGAGCAAGATACGGCATCAGAATATCATAAAACTTATGGGTTATTGTATTCATGGTGAATCAAGGTTTCTTGTTTATGAATTGATGGAGAATGGATCTCTGCAAACTCAATTACATGGTACGTTTTTCATTAATATTGATCAAGAAAGGAGAAAAAAAATTCTTTTATTGGGAACTTAATCATCATATGTTGCTCATTGGTATCAACAATTGTAGGGCCTAATCGGGGGTCATCTTTAACTTGGTATCTCAGGTTAAGAATTGCTGTTGATGTTGCCAGGTGATATATATTAAGCTTATTCTACTTAAGACTAATTTAATGTCCCTTGTCTTATCTATATTGTCTAATGCATATTTCGTCTGTTAGAGCATTAGAATATCTCCACGAGCACTCCAATCCTCCTGTGGTTCATAGAGACCTAAGATCTTCTAATGTTCTTCTGGATTCTAACTTTAATGCCAAGGTTAGATTGTGCCTGACTTATTTATCTTACATGTTGTCAATTAGTTACTTATATTATTCACTTTCCTTCACTGAGTTTTGTGATTCAGTTATCAGATTTTGGATTTGCTATGGTTTCTGGAATGCAACACAAGAACATGAAGATGTCAGGAACTTTAGGATATGTGGCTCCCGAGTACATATCACATGGTATACGATAATATTTATCATCATAAAAAGACATAGCATAAACCTTTTTACGCTGTTGCTCCTTTCTTGAACCAGGTGGTTGTAGTATTAGTCCTTCCTTAGAAACATTACTTCCGTGTACCCTTCAACCTTCTGTTGAGGTGCTTCACTGCTCCTTTTTTGTTGTTGTGAATTATAACATATAGTATTGTAAAGGAAGATAATCTAATTAAGAGGAGTAGAGGAAGCCGGGGGACCTAAAAGTATGTTTGAATTGATTGAAAGGGATGAAGTGGAATAGAATGAGATGTAATTGGATGGAATGGAATGACGTCAATTGATTCATGTAGCAGATTAAGCCAAGTGGGAATAGTTTTGGTTATTGGACAAGTACTAGCTTACTTTTGTGGGGGGAAAGGGGTACATTAGTAGTGAATTGTTTCCCATTTTAATAAATTTAAGCTAATTGGAACTATGGAGCTTGATCTTTTTCTTTTTTCATTTTCCTTCAAAATCAATATAACAATAGTCAGCTTTTCAGGTAAGCTAACGGATAAGAGCGATGTTTATGCTTTTGGGGTTGTCCTTCTAGAACTCCTAACCGGAAAAAAACCCATGGAGAACATGTCCTCGCACCAATTTCAGTCCCTCGTATCATGGGTATGTTTTGTCTCATTCCTTGTTAAGGAAAACTCGAATTCTGCAGTACTTGATGGTTACAACTTTCAACTTGCAGGCCATGCCTCAGCTAACTGACAGATCGAAGCTTCCAAGTATTCTGGATCCTGTTATAAAAAACACAATGGATTTGAAGCATTTATATCAGGTTCATTGAATAGCATCATTGTAATTACAAATTTTCCTGCTTAGTGATAAATGCTACATCTCAAGTTCATGTTGACATTCTACAGGTTGCTGCAGTGGCTGTACTTTGCGTGCAAGCAGAACCAAGCTATAGGCCACTAATAACAGATGTGTTGCACTCTCTCATCCCTTTGGTACCCGTTGAGCTTGGAGGCTCACTACGAGTTACAGAACCAATCAGCTCAGACAACTCTCGTTGATATTGGAATATTGTGTTTTCATGTCTCAACTATGGAATTTATTTGTGCACTTCTTTTAACATATTATTATTATTACAATTGTAATTATTCATGATTGCAATTTCATTCTTCTTTTAGTCGTAAATCAAATCATGGTGATATTACCATCTTAACAAGTTATGAAATTGGTGTCTGTCTGCCCCAAAGATGCTTTTGTCAGTTGTTTGCGGGTATTTAGGACGAATGCAACAAATCATTAATCTTAAAAAAAAAAAACAAAAAACTAACATATATAGGGGCTTTTCATTAAGCACCACTTCTGTTCTAGTCTTTCCTGACATTTGAACATGAAAAAATTAGATATCATATGGCTGCATTAAAAAAAAGGGATTTCTTATGAATTTCAAACCTAAGTGGAAGTTCGAAAATTAGAAAGTCTTTTACATATTTCAGACTCATTTTTTCCCTCTTTCTTTTTTTATCTTCAGGTTTTAAACCTTATACTTAATTTTTTTTATTCAAAAGACTAAAGTTCGATACCCTCTTAAAAAAAAATCAAGTTCTTCACCATTAAACCAACCAACAAGCATTCCTTATTTCTTTGGTTTAATGAGGAGTTAGGGTTGCTAATTTTTGTAATATTTCTCACTTGATAATAGGGAAAAAGCCTAGAAGGTGAGAATCCTTGCAAGGATCAAACTCACAACTTAATGTATGATGTGACAGACATTTTTATTCGGATCGATACTCGTTCTTCCAAATTGGGGTAAAGTTGAAACACAGCTAATTGGGCATTTTGGCTAACAAGAAGCAATCTAATAAGGACAAGGAGCTGAGATAAAAAAAATTGTGAAAGTCAAACTCATCGAAAACGACAAGAACGGGCTAGAAAACAAAGATATATAATCCAAGAGTGTGTTCTTGACTTTGTTTTTAATATATCCACAAAATTTCTCGAGATTCACGATTGAGTGCTGAGTACAATAAATCAACCTGCATGCTTGATTAATCATTGGTTTGGTTTCCACAGATACAAACGAAACGGAAAATATAAAATTCCTCCAACCATCGTAAGAGTCTCATGTTGCTTCGTAATCATCAACGCCAACGAGATTAGTTACTTTCCTCACAAACAATTGCTTACTCAGCTTAAGCATATGCTTTATAAATGATAGAGTAAGTACATTATAAAATGTGTGATTAGTAGGTCATAAATGCATTTATTTAAAAAAATATGCAGAATAGAAATTCAATGTACGATGCCTCGATAGGAAATAAGAGGTACGATACAAGCAATGAAGGAGATGACAAACAGCGAGTTGGATGATGTCAAGGGAAAGCGCTTGTCTTGTAGTATTTTGATTTAATTTATTGATTGACCTTGATGAGGTTCTTATAGTGAGTTTGTTCCCATTTGTATCACAAGACACAGGGAAAGCATGGCATTTTCAAGGTGTATTGGTGTTAATAATTCAATGAGTGTGCTTGTCCAGATTGTTCATCCTGGAGGTCACGTTGAACTCCATGACCGAGCGGTGAGTGCAGGCGAGATTATGTGTCGCTATCCAAGATGCTGTGTTACATATCCACACGTGTTCCAGCAACCATGGGCAGTTGTTGAACCAGAGACATTCCTCGTCCTTGGACAAAAGTACTATGTTGTTCCAATGAGCACAATAAGAAAGCTTCAAGGCCTTTCACCAAGGCCTTCTCCTTCTCCTTCTCCTTCTCGTGAAATTATATATACACATTCCTCCAACGTGGAGGAAAATGAAGATGATGCTGTGCTCTCCACTTGTTGTGTTTTCAAGAATAAAAGCACTGCAAAGCAATCCAATATCTACAATAAACATTCCAAAAATGCTGGTTTATCATATGATAGTTGCTTTGTGAGGCTGTTTGATGGAGCCAGGACTAAAGCAAATGTTAGTGATATGACAAAAGAAACAAGAACATCATCATCAAGCAGGAAGAGGACACAAGATTTGACAGGTAATGGGTTAAGAAGCTCTCCTAAGAAAGTATGGTCTTCTGAGAATTGGCAACCGAGTCTGGAGAGTATCACTGAAGAATGAATATATATTTGGTGGCTGTTGATCATATCCAATAATCTACTATTTATTTATTGGTTTTTCATAATGCATCATCTTGTATACTTTTAGGTAACATAATGCTCCCTCAGCTGCGTCCTCTGCTGCTGCTTTCTTTTTTCGATGAGGGGCACCATAGCACTCTATTATGTTTCCCGATGCTTCTTCTATCTTAATAATAACCCTGAAGGTGAACCTGACAAAAACATCCAGTCACTGATAATAACAAATCGATAATTTCTTATTATATTTCATTTAGTTTCATGATGAGTGAAAAGCAGAAGCAACAAAATAGTTTAGGAATATCATGATGAATTTACTATCTTAAAGGCCACTTGTTTCAAGTTTATCCAAATCTTGGATCAAGACAATTACTGAAATACAAGCTGGATACCAGCATGAAATGAAATAAATTTGCATGCCGTTACAATTTCTAAGACTTTTCATTTCATACCTAAGCTATGAGTTGTTTATATAACACATCTTGACTTAAATTGTACAATTCAGAAATAGAATATGATACTTGTTCATTATACCTCCCGTAGTGTGTAAGTCATAACAGAGAAAAAAGCATACTCTTTGTCAGCTGATAATAATTGTAAGTAGTCATTTGTATACAAACACTATTTAAACACCACAATGTAGAATTATTCAGTAGATAATTAAATATCATTTATCTGGTATACATACATTCTATTATGACTTGGGCCTTCCTCTTTGCAACATTCAAATATTGGGGGCTTCCAACGGTTTGCAGCACAGATCTCGTACAAATTAGACCTAGCAGTTCCATTTTTCGTACCTAAAATCAAAGGGATTATAATTTTGATAAAAGAAACATTTTTGGAAGAAAGAAGAAGAACTAAAGAGGAGGATATGACTGTAGTATTAATTGCTAAAACACGAACAAAGAAATCCTCCAAAAGAGACATATCTAAGTAAAAAAAAAAAACCAAAAAACTTTCTAATGAGCTAAATCAATAACACAAAGGTTCTCCACAAACAAGTTGAAGACCTAGCGCATTCTAATGAGTAATGACAAAGAAGAACAATTTTGAATGGAAAATGTGACCCCAAAGTAGAAGCAGCATAGTTGAACCGGAAAAAAACCAAACAATACAAAATAAATTGTGTTGTGTACCTTCTAGGGTCTGAGTTGAAGAGGTTGTGCTCCAATAAGAGTTGCTCTCTTCGTTAAATGAAGTTGAAGATGCGTCTTGAACGACAGTGTTTCCCAAGAAGGGATTTTTAACAGAATGAGACAGCTTCATTATCTTATTGGGGCTTGGCTTTACAGCTTTAGCAGCAGCTCTGGTACAAGAATTCTTCAACTTACTCAGCAAAAAGAAGAATTTGAAGCCAATTAATTAAAAAAGGAAAAATTTGCACACACCCAGTTGTCAAAAAAGTAAAGAGATAATCTTTGAGGAAGAGTTGGTGATTCGAAAGGGGTCGTTTTAGAGATTAAGAGCAAGTGTGGGCGCGTGGGAGGAATTGTTTTCCATTTTTGTTTGTCTTGTCCTACGCAAGACACAAACAACTTTAACATATTTTTGGTTTACAAGCATTTTAATTTTGAACATATATCCGTATTTGAACAAAGTATCTTGTATTAAATATTAAAACAATATAATTTCATTCACATAATCTCTCACTGGTAAAATCAATTAAAAATATATTTAAAATAATTAATTGGATTTATTTTTTTTAAATGCTTAATTGTATTTTTAATTCTTTCCATTCGCAATTATAGGATTTTATTTTTTAAAATGTTAATTATGTAAATTAGGTCTTAAATATTATAACTATATAATTATTCATTTTTATTTTAATTTTTTATTAAATATTTAATAAATTTTATTAATGTAGAGTGACGTGACAAATAAACTTTGGTAGGATTTGATATGCCCATTTTAGATTCCAATAACACTTAATCACTAAAATAAAGAGTTGTTTCGTGAATGAAAATTATAATATATATAACTTAAATGATGATTAAAATTAAACATATTTTATTATTAAATAAATGAATTTATATTTATTATATACTATTAGTACATTAATAAATAAATTAGTAATTTAATAAATATAAATTATTTAAAATATGATACAAATATTTGAAATAAGTTATTAGGTTAATTAAAATATATGATATAAATTTAAATTTTAGTGATTAAAATATACAAATGAGGTGCTCAAGTTAATATCAATCTCAATCACCTCAACCTTAGTAATAATATTATTATTGATATTAATTTGTACTTCTACAACGTCGCGCTAATAATATAATTAGTATATTAATAAATAATAATATTAATATATTTATTGATATATGTAAAGAAATATATACTATACTTCAATTAATATAGTATTGATGGTGTTGAAATATATTAAAAATTTAAGCAATCTTCACTAGAGATGCTTAATGGTAATGTTAAATAACTAGATATTATTTTTGTTGGTGATGAATATTTACCTTTATGTTTGAATCTTACAGCATGATATTTAAGCAAACATATTAATTTCCGTTGAGAAAACAACATAACAGCATAAGCGACGCAAAAAAAGTGAAGAAAATAAATAAATCTTCATTCATTTAATATGAAATGAAACAATGCTAGTGCTAAGACAAATTGATGATAAGATGAGCAAAGGGAAAAGAAAAAAGAAACTGCTTCCCAACCATGGACTGTGTAGCTCAGTCTCGAAGTGTTGGATTATTCTATAGCCCTTTCGTTCTTCTAAGTCCAAATGGGAATTGAGACGAAGGGCAATATAATAAGTGGTCTATTTTGTTATTTTCTATTTTTTGTGTTCTAAATCTATGTTCCAAGAGGTGTTGCGTGACTCGTGATGATTGATGAGTGACTCGTGACTCGTGACTCGTGACTCAAACGGTGTAGTGCTGCTGAATTGTCTCAATGTCGAGTCCCTTGAGCTTGACAACAGACTCAACATGTCCCTTGAGTGTGTGAAGTTCCCTCAGCCTTGCAACTTCAGCACGTTTCCTGGCCTGTTCAGCCAATTCAGACAATTCCCTGTAATTGTTCTTTTCATTTAAGATTTCTTCGGTCTCCGGAGGATTCAGGCCATGCAGTGTGCGTTGAGCTGCAGCCCATTGTGCCTCTCTCTCACCCCTTCCATAGTCCTTCTTCGAGGTGAAAGCAATCTGCACATACAAAACACAACAGGCTCAGAGCCATAAAAATAAAATAAAATAAAACATTTGAGAGAATTTGAGATTGAGATAAAGATAGAGATGTTACCCTGTTCTCAGTTATGTTATTCCATGCCTTGCCGGTCAATGCATATCGAATGATGAACTTGAGTATGTCCAAGGGAATGTAGAAAACAATGCTGTAGAGCCAAATGACACCAGCCCAACCCCATCCAATTCCTTTCATTTTTGCAAAGCTCCAGTTTGCGTACACAGCTATGATGGTGGCAATCTAGCAAACAAACACACATTATGTCAATATCAATAACAAAAGCCATTGTTATTTCATTACAACTCACCAGTTGTGCTATGAAAAAGGCAATAATAAGAAAGAAGCCGGGGCGTTCCACAAAAGACCAGCTCCTTGAGCGTGTGACGAAGATGAGAGCCTGACTCACAATGCTCACTTGAAGGTAAACTGCTGCTGTGAGCTCATTGTGGTTTTCCCTAATAGATCTCACGCCAAATTTGTCCTGCCATGTATACAAGAGGTTAAGAACTGACTTTACAACAAATATATATATATAATGTGTTGGTCTCTCATGTTACCGTGAAGAAGTCAGATGCATGAGCGGCCCAGAAGAATACAACGGTCATGACAGCGAGGTAGGCACCAAGCACAACGCCAGTGGCGAATATCTCCCTGAGCTTCCAGGAATCTGGCACTGGAGATGGCTTCACCCTGTCCTTGGAAATGGTCATGATGGTGCCGTCATTGAGTATGGCAATGATTAGAACCATGAAAGGTGAGAAGTCAAACTTCCATATGAGAGCAAGCAACAGGAAGCCAAGCACTATTCGGATTGTTATAGAAACAGCATATATGGTGTAGTTCTTCATCCTCTGGAATATGGCCCTACTTGTCAGCACTGCACTCACAATCACGCTCAGGCCAGGCTCCGTCAGGACAATGTCAGATGCACCTCGAGCTGCATCGGTTGCATCTGCCACAGCAATTCCAATGTCTGCTCTTTTCAGGGCAGGAGCATCGTTCACACCATCTCCTGTCATGCCACAAATGTGCTTCCTATCCTGAAGTCTCTTCACAATCTCGTACTTGTGCTCTGGATTTCACATTTGATACCGATGAGATGAGTGAGAGAGTGAATATAATAAATAAATAAATAAGAATTTGATGTGATGTGATGTGATTTGATTTACCAGGGAAGACACCAGCAAAGCCATCAGCCTTCTCAATAAGTTCATCAACTGGAAGGGCAGCAATGGACTCATCTTTGTGCTCACCAAGGAGAGAGGATGAAGGGTACATGTTGCTTCCCATGCCAAGCCTGCGACCAGTTTCCTTACCAATAGCTAGCTGATCACCGGTGATCATCTTAACATTCACTCCAAGATTTAGAGCACGCCTTATGGTCTCAGCACTGTCATGCCTTGGTGGGTCAAAAAGTGGCAATAGACCCAAAAACTGCCATGGTCCTCCTGCACTCTCCTTGCTCTTTTCTGGCACTTCCTGAATAATACAACATTCAAATCAATTTGTCACAAAACCATGTTTTCAAGAGCTGTATAAACAAACAAACAAACAAACAAACAAACAAGTAACAAACTAACTTGTCTGGCAACGGCAAGGGAACGAAGACCGCGATCGGCAAATTTATCAATGATGGAAAGAGCCTTCTTCTTCACGTCTTCCCGAAGGTGGCAAAGTTCGATAATCTGCCAACAAATTAAAAATGGGCTACGTTGTGCAGGGAAAACACATACACACAATATATATCAAAATATGGACTAATATTTACCTGCTCTGGTGCTCCTTTGCTTACTCTGTGCCAGTTGCCGTCGGTGTCTATGTATGTTATGGCTGTGCGCTTGTCCACTGGATTAAAGGGGAGGAAATGCACCTCTGTAATGCCATCTCTAGCCTCCTTTGGATCGCCCAACATTCCAACAATGCAAGCATCAATTGCATCTTGGTTCTCTACCCTGGAGGCCCTAGCTCCAAACAGAATTACAGTATCCTTGTCGGCGTCTCTTGCAAAAACCTGCAATATGGAGAAATGGCGCTTGTTAAAGAGTTGTAATTATGTATAAATAAGGATTTGAGTGGTATTTTATTACCTCCACCAAACTCTTGTCCACTGTGAGTTTGTTGAGTGTTAGAGTGCCAGTTTTGTCACTGCATAAAACATCCATTCCAGCCATTTCCTCAATGGCTGTCATCCTCTTGGTGATGGCACCTTGCTCGGAGAGCCTATGGGAACCAATAGCCATTGTGACCGACAAGACTGTTGGCATGGCAATGGGAATCCCTCCAATGAGAAGCACTAAGAGATTGTCAATCCCACTCCTATACCTGCGGTGCTGAATGGGATACATGACAACAATCTCTATGATCATGCCCAAAGCAATGGAGCAAATGCAGAAGTTACCAATGGCTGTCAACACCTGAGGCATATAATATTTGATTATTTATTTGATAAGATAGGAGGAGGAGGAGATGTAAAAGTAAGTAAGTAAGTAAGTACCTTTTGGAAATGACCAACTTGGTTGGTGCTGTCCACTAAATGAGCAGCCTTACCGAAGAAGGTGTGGACCCCAGTAGCGATGACAACAGCCTCAATCTCTCCCTGCTTGACCGTGGAGCCAGAGAAGACTTCATCACCAGGGTTCTTGGTAACAGGCAAGGACTCACCAGTCAGTGCAGATTGATCTATCTTCAGGGCATCTCCATCCAACAGACGAGCATCCGCTGGAATTATGTCTCCTAATTTGATGCTCACTATATCTCCTGGTACAAGTATTGCAGCCTCTTGTTCTGACCACTTTCCATCTCTCAGAACCTATACCACCCAAATCAATGTCATCTACTCAACACTGTTACATTGCCCCCCATTTAACTATTATTATTATTATACCTTTGTTTTCGGGGCAAGGCCAGCCATAAGAGCTGCAGCAGCGTTGCCCGCATTATTTTCTTCAATAAAACTAATGGTTGAGTTGACAATTAGCAACACCATTATTCCCACAAAGTCTTGCCAATCTGGTGGCTCACCCTGTATATATGTTTCAAGACACAATGAATCAGAAATGAGAATGCCAAAACCAAATAAAGTATAATATTGTTTCAAACTATATATATACCCCTCCATTTGCCATTGCAATGGCCATGATAGCAGCGGCTTCCATGACCCATGAGAGGGGGTTCCACATAAAACCCAGGAATTTGAGCACCTTGCTTTCCTGATACAAAGAATAATAATGGAGCATGTGAGTGAGGAATTCTAGACTAGTAGTATAGAAGAGCGAATGAATGAATGAATATATATGATTGCCTTTTTTTCTTCCAGCTTGTTGGGCCCAAAAACTTGTAACCTCTTTTGGCCTTCCTCATTTGTGAGACCTTCCTTGGAACAGTTTAATTCTCGGAACACTTCATCAACGGGAATCCGCTCCTGAAAGGCAAAGCACGTTCAAATGTAATAATAATAACGAAAATCATTAAAAGAAAAAGAAAAAGAAAAAGAAAAAGAAAAAGAAAGTGGAGAAAACTAACGAGATCGACTGTCTCCTTCTTGATTTCTTCGAGACCTCCCATGTTGTTCTTTTATTATTATTATTATTACTAGTTACTCAGGTGAGATATACAAAGAGAGAAGAAGTTTCTTGTTTCAGAAAGTGTCCAATTATGTGAGTATATATAAACAAAGGAAGAGAACAACACTAATGATCCTTCTTTTTTCTCTCTCTCTTGGGGGCTCATCGCGCGTGTCTGAGTTAGACTCCTTCTCTGTCTCTACTCTAAAATCACTCATTTCCACTCGTTCACTAACAAACTGCCTCTCTTCTCTGTCTTAACTTTCTTTCATTTTTCTTTTAATCACTCGTGGTCATGCGCTTCCATCGCCTCTCGCACGTGCCAATCATCTCATACACTATACTATTTTCAGTACTTGCACTAATTTTAGCATCATATGGAAAATTCCTTATTCCCATTCCTAATGAATCGTTATTACCTTCCATGCACTGGGCACTACCTTCAAATCATATCCTATTCATCCACATAGGCCCATCCTCTAATCATATCAAAATTAATTCTATACAAACTCGGCCCAGATGCTTTGGACTAACTTTCTGGCCCAAGTAAAATTACTTTTCTTTTTTTTTATTTTATCTATTTTAGGACCATCTTTTTCATAAAGCATATAGCACTAATAGGCTAATAGCTAGTAAGGCCGTAACCCTGCGTTGACAAACAAAGCCTACAATGATATTCATACGTTTACGCCCACAATAGCTTAACCTCTCTTTTATCTCTCTCTCTCTCTTTTTTATATATATATATTTCTTTTCCTATTACATTTTTCACTTATCTCTTTCTATTTCTCACCATACACCTAGTTAGTGTACAATTATAAATTTTCAAAGAGAATGGAGTTCAAATCTAGTTTAGAAATAAAAGCGACAAGGGTGACATAAATGTATCCTCAATGAGCTGAACAAAAATAAAATTGTTTGGTTCTAATGAACAAAAAACTGGAGTAGAACTAGATCTGTAGGGTAGTTCACATAACAATAAGCAAGTCTCTTTTTCTTTTCTTTTTTTTAGCATGAGTCGCATTAAGCTTTTTTTTTTTTCCGGATCTTAATTTTCACATGACTGAAAACGTTTGATTCCAGATGTACTCATGATTATTTTGACTCTCGTCACAGTTTTAACTAGAATAGTTTCAAATTTGTCCCATTTTTCATTGGTCACTATCAGTTATGTTGTTCCAAGTAGAGTTCCCCTCTTTTCCTAGCACTTATATGATTCAGGTCAGGCCAAACCGATTGAAGAAGGCCTATTGCTTAGACTAAGATATGACCTTGATTTATGGCATCCTTCTATTTGAGGGAGGAGAAGAGGGGCTAGTTAAGGCGAAACATCCCATCAAAGAGATTATGATTCAGCTACACCGAAAATATAGTTTTCATAGTCATGTCAGTAAGATTATCAAATTTGTGCTTTTAAACGGTTGTGGGAGACAAAATCAATTACCAGATAGATAAATAATCATTAGGCATGAGGTTATAATAGTGGAATTTTTTGTCCCACCCACCTCTACAAAGATTTAAATTTACGAAAGTTAGATCAACATAGTAGTAAAAAATGATGAAGCAGAAAATTTTAAGATTATAACAGCCATTTTTTTCACCCCGTGAGCATATTTCGCATCCAAAAAGAGCCCACTAATTACAACTGTCACAAAAAACAGTAAACCCATTTTTGTTTCCATAATTACATTACACAGTTACAAACAGAATCAACTTAGTCTGGCTCTCCAAAGTGTTAGAGCTCAAAACTTTAACTATTTTTTCCCCTCGCTGATTGTTTTGGTTTTGTAGCTTCATGTTTAAATTTTGCACTTGATAAATCTGGTAAATTATGCATTTATACTTGAAAATAAAATGGGTATAGGCAATAAAATGATCTCGCATGGCTAGAAAATGTGCATTTTATCTCAATGTATGATTACTACCTGCAATATTTGACACTATATTTTCTCTATACTTATTCCTCTGCAAACAAAACAATCATATTATGACTTTGGCATGATTGCAATTTCAAGGAACATACTGGTCCGCGTTGTTGGAAACAAACATTGTCTTGATTGTAAGCATGGAGGACAGCCTCCATGCACATGCTTAAAGTTGCCGGCTGAAGAATTCATTGCATCACAAAAGTGACAGATAAGGTTATCAATTTGTTTTTTCTTCTTAAAAAAAAGTGATCAAGAAAATGTGAAAGACATTGTGTATTGATTCTTTTGCATCATGTGGACTTTATTGTCTAGGATATTGTTTCACCATGAGAAATGTTCTCGCAATACGTTGAAATTTATTTTATTCTTTTATAGGAAAATAATGGTAAGAAAGAGAGTAAACCATGTCAATCAATCCACCTCTTGAGATTTGATGAGGTGATAGAGTAGGGATTGAGAGATTGTGGTTTTTATGTTTTATCACTTCAATATTTTTTTTTTTACTTAATAAATTATGAATTTTGCAATTGACCTGACTGAAATATTCTGAATAGCTCAATTTATAACTTGACGTTGTTAAAGACATGTATTTTCTTTATCATGTTGGTTCTGGTCACTTTAGCGAAAGAAATTAGACCTTATAAAATGATGAATTGTATTAATGCTCAATTGTATTTGGAGCAAGATTATCTTGTTTTATTTTTTAGATGTGTGTGAAACAAAAAAAAAAGTAGATATTTTTTTAATTTTTGTGAATTGTGGACACACTAATAATGCAATAAAATTATAATATATTTGAAATGCAATTTTAACATTAAAAAATGACAGAGAATATAATAAGGGGTTCATGAAATCCGGAAAAAATAAAAAGTTGTGTATGTGGATTGTGAATGGATATGTCTTGCGAACAGTGAAAAAAGATGAGTATGTGGGTCAAAAGTTGTGCTTTTGCAGGAAACAACGGATGGGGAATGGAAGGATAGTTCAAAAGAAAATAGAAAAGGTCTTCCGGTATGTTATCAAGTAGAAAAGCAAGTGGGAAAACAATAAGAATGTTTATTCATTGTTAAAGAAGTAATGCTCATCTCTATCACTTCAATTTGTCTTTGTCATATATATATTTGGCAGACATTTCTTCGATACACACCAAAGGATTGACTTTATGTTTGGACCGAGTTTGATAAAAAAAAAAATGTTGCTTGCTCTGTTTCCTTCACACTCTTCTAATCATGCCTCGAGGTGCTTGTTGCTATCGACTCCGGCGCCTGCTACTGCCAAAATGGTGTCTTTCTGACAACGATGCGCTAACCCTTTGTGAATGATTCGTCTTTACCTTCATAATGCAATGGTTCAAGTTTGGTTAACAAAGATGAATTTGACCACTAATATGATTAGCCCCATTTTCTTTCCGTTATTTTTCTTTCTTTCCACATAATCTATAGTTTATAGTAACGGTTTCTAAACAATAAAAACGCGGATATAATAATGTCGAAGACAGATATAGGTCCCACATCTATATAGCACTTTCGAGGAATTGAGTATTAGCCAGATATAAACAAAAATAGTTGGAAATTTGTAGTTTTTGATGTTACTAATGCTATGTATAATATAGTCCACATCATATATGCATGCGTCGGTTTTTTGTATGATTGATTACATTCTGGTTCCACATGCTTGGCCAGTAATTGGAGAAGTGATTAAAACTGATGGTGAAATTCTCTTGTATGGTACTAAAGTCTAAAGCTGACTATATTTTTTTATTACATGGAGCATTAGTAGATAGTACCATCCCTCTTCCTGGAAAGAGGTATGCATTGGCCTATGAAGTTATAGAGCTTAGGCTGAGTCAACAGAACTAAGTTCCATTGAGCCATAATCAAGGAGCTCCTGTATCATCTGTTCAATGTGATCATCTTGAAGAACTGGGTGAAACTGTTGCTGTTCTCCTACTTCACCATGACCTTCTTCACTTGTTCCTGCAATGGCATTGCATTTCCCTGAGTTTGATGACCCTTCACCTTCTTTTTCTGATTGTTTCTGCTTGCTCATTTGAAGGGAAAGAGAAGCCATGTGACACTTGTGTAGCTTAGCAGTAAGTGTAGCAGAGAGGAGCTTCGAAGAACATGACTGTGCCTCGTTAGGATTGTATGGGAAATTGGTCCGTGCTTTTGGCCCGCACATCAACCTTGCTGCTTCATCGTACGCTCTAGCTGCATCTTCTGCTGTTTCAAACGTTCCTAGCCATATTCTAGTCTTCCTGTAAAGAACCAAACAATGTTCCATCAACACATGAAACAATGTAGTATTTTACTTTTAATAAACAAAAACAGAGCTTATTATAAGTGAAATTAATGGAAAACAAAACAAGAAGGCTTATTTGAGAAGGGTTTAAAAAAGGAAAAAAGTGAGTAATGTATTACAAAAGAGGATGGCGAATTTCGGAGACCCAAGAGCCCCAGTGCCTCTGGCGGACACCTCGATAGCGTTGTTGGGGTCTAGCCATGATGATGATGATGAGCCTTAAACTTAAACTTAAACTTGTTGTTCAAGCGTCTTTCAGAATGTGAAAGTGAAGTGGCCATGGAGAGGGTGCTACCACTGATTTATATAATCGTCTTTTGCGGCTTTCTCCTCTCTCAATCTACAAATGGCCCCACACTATTTCCTCCTTTTCCAACCGGGGTAATTTTTTAGTTTCACATGCTGGTGAATCCATTCATCTTTACCTCTTTTTATGCAACTCATTATTACAAATCCTTCAATTCATTCTATATACATAATAACTAATACTGTTAATTAAATTAACTCACTATCTTCCCAACTCTTCTTCACTTCTTATCACTTATCACTCACCCAAGGTTTTGTGTGTTAGATATATTATTAGTTAATTGCTAAAATAAGAAAGAAAAAAAAAACAATTCAACGCGCTGGGGTGGCCCTGATTATAAAGCCACGGGACAACATAAAATAAAATAAAATAACTCCCACCTTATAATTTAAAATAAGTCGAAAAAAACATTTCACCTCTGCAATTCTGTGCAGTGGTAATCTTAATATGATTGCTAGATTTTTGAATACATGCGTGTGTGCAGTGATGAGGAAATGTTATAGGTCCAGTCAGAGCTAGAGAATCCATGCTTTTACAAATAATCCCATGATTCTCCGCTATTTGGTATGATATGAAGAAAGTCTCTTTGGTATTAATTGGTACAATATTAAGAAAATATATGCGAGTTAACTGAATTTTGGTCTCTGATTTGACTTGATTTCAATGGCACATACGTTTATGTCAGCTGAGTTATGTTCCAAATTAAAAATTGAATATGCAACTAGCGACGGAGAATGATGATGGGCACTAAATTAAGAAGTATAGGTATGTAGGTAGTTTAATAATAACCTTACTAATGGGGTACACAAGTGGTGTGAGTGTATTTCCTTAGTAATAATAACCTTGCGACGAGGGGCAGCATGTCTAAAAGGAAGTGAGGATGTTGGTATATGATTGAACATGACATTGGTACGTGGCTCACATCACAGCTTTCTTAACTGGATCCATATACCTCAATGCAAGATGATCAAGGACTGAACCTGTGTTTGATGAAATTTTCAAGCCCATCCTCTGCTCGCGGGTTTGTAGGGTCGTAGCTGCTATATTTGACCTCACTTTCCTTTGTATTTTATCAGGCAATATCCAACATTATTGATTTTGACATGAATGTGACACCCATAATAAATAATATTTTTGTTTCTCTCCTTCTCTCGAGGCTTAGGTCGCTCTCACATGCCATTGCCATTTGCCATTTGCCATTTGCCAAGCTAGTTTCGTCTTGCATTGGTAAAATAATATATATATATATATATATATGAGGCTTACCTACTCCATAAGCTGCTCTCTTTACTTCATCTCCGCTCATATAAGAAAGATGGGTATGCAAGCAAATCCAATAGCAAATTGTTAATATATGATTTTTGCAGTATCTTCTAAAGATTGTAGAGTAGTCTAGTATTGTTTGGTGTTCACAAAATATCTCTATTTCTAAACTGACATAACCTGTGAGATAGGTTTTTTAGGTTTCTCGTGAATAAGTTAGACTTCTTTTTGTATTATTTCAAGCTTTATTCCAAATTTTATATCTATACATTAACATGTTATGAAATGGTTATAGATAATTTTGTTTTTTATAGAGTTTTATTTTTCAGATTTGTATATATGAAAAAGATATATTAAAATATCAATTCTTTAAATGGATTTTAATATTTCAAGAAATTAGTTTCAGGTACTTGACCTATAAATATTTTTGGATTTATCAGAAAAATATTATATCTATGTGGAAGCAAGATTAAATTATATTAACATTATTAATAAAAATTATTGAGGTTTTAACTGTAAAAATCTAAAATTAAATTTCGTAAGATGAAAAATGACCACTTAAATAAAGATGTAACGATTGAAGGATTAAATATAGTTATAATCATTGATAAAAAAATTAATAATTGAAAATGTAATCAAGTACATATACGTGTATGTAATGAATTGTGAAATTATTAAAATTTTAACTGCTAATTTTTCTAATTAACAATTCTGTGGTCTTTTAAGGGGCACTCGATCCTCATTCTAAAGAAATTAATAATAACATTTTAAAATACATACATGAACTATCAAACCATCTAATCCTTTCAATCAATCATTTATAAACAAGAAGACAAATTTTACAGAAAAAAAAGTAGACATAAACATAATACAAGTTTTAAAATGAATTACTTTTCATACATGATATAAATATTTTATATTATTTATTAATTAAAATCGAGATATAATTTTATAATAATTATTATAAAAGTTAAGTTTTTCAATAAAAGATTAAATGTTACTTTAAAAAACTTTTATATTTTCAATGTATTTGAGCTATTAAAATAGTGGTGCATAAAAAAGTGGACCAATTTAATCATATAACACCAGAAATTTATAAGCCAAAACATTATCAAGCCAAATCTAACGGTTTGGTCAAAAAGTAAATATTTAGGCTTATAATATAAATAGTTTATTTATTCAAATCGAACTATCAAGCTTCCTAAATAATCATGATAATTAATTTGATTTTTAATAAATTATATATCATAAATTAATTTCCCCTCGTAGCTTGGAGATTTTCATGTTTCATGTCTCATGCATAACCCAATACTAAAAAATTATAGAAATTTTATTGACCTAAACCAATCAAAAATTATAAAATTATTACTTTTAAATATTTTTTAAATGTTAATAAACATAAAATACATTATAATTTTTAATTAGACAACCCATAGTCTATTTTTTAAAAAATTAATGCGATAATCTTGTTTCTTTTATTATTTTAGTTTCTAATTATTTTAGTTTCTAACCTTCGACGTGGTAATCTTAATATATGTTGGTTTTACCATATAAAACATTAGAATTTATTTTGCTTTTATGTGAAACAATGATTTGGGTAAAAAAATAGAAGGTTGATTATTATTATTATTAAATAAAATTGATTATGCTTCTAAAACTTGATTTGATTAAAAGTAACAAAAAATAACTTGTGTTAAATTAAAAATTTACAATAAATTTTTCATCAAAATTATTTTCAAGATAAAAATATTTAAGTATAAATTATTTTACTTTAAAATTAATTTTAATCGAAATTAATTTCGAAAAACCTAACACATGCTTAGTTAGTAGTTACTAGGAGGCTGGGGGTTAATTAAGTTAGAAACTTTTTATCATTATTTTATACTTCACTTCTACTTCTAGAATCTAGATGGCCAAAAAGTGGTTTGAGTGCCAGCATTTCAGCAAGCAAGCGAAAAAGCAAAGATTACGCGTGCTTTTATAATTATGTATAGGGATCATAAATAAGCAGTCAGTGATGATTTTCAATGAGAAAAGACTTTCCATGGAAATGTATTATCTATGTTCCTTTCTTCATATCTACTCAAAGAGAACTTGTTCAATAAATCAATGTGTCCATGCATGCATTATAAACACTCGTCCGTACAAGGTTTTGAATTAGTCTTTTCTTCGGTAGTGGATTTCACTTTCAGCTGCTTAACTTTCCTTGTGAATTTATCTTAAAAGTAACTAATTGCAAGATTTTAGGAGGTATATATATGTGCTTACTTTCGTTCCTTGCCACTCATTTTCGTTTCAATAACATGGTAATTAATTTAGCATGCTATTTTCTTTTTGGGCCTCAAAGAGGTAGTGGTTAATTTGCGTAGGAATATATGATCACATAAACACCTCTTCTGCTTTTGTATTCTTGGGATTAATTTGAGGATATATATATATATATATGTGGTAAAAAAATATTAATTAACATGTAACTTTATCATTGAAAGACGATGATAACGCACGCAGGGTTCTGATGGAGATATGAGGAGGCAAGCCTCCTACAATAATTATACAAGAAATTCACCAATGATCGGTGTATAGCAAAATAACATTGGCATCATTTGAATCTGTACATGTGATGTGATACAAATAGCAGCGATGAATGAACGTACCTATATACTTTCAAAGAAATTCACCAATGATCTTTACCAAAATAACGTCGCCATCATTTCAATCTGTGCGTGTGATACAAATAGCAGTCATAAATGAACGTACCGGTATTCTACCAAAGTAGAAAAAAGTAAGCAAATATACTTTTTTCCTTAATTTCAAAAGATTTATCTTTTTAATTTATTTTTATGTGATAAAATAAAATGTTTATCATTAACAATAAAGACGTTATACTTTATTTTTCTTTAAGATTCATAGTTTCTCCATGTTGATAATAATTATATATTTCTTATATAATATTATTTCTAATTTTAACTTTAACTTATAATTAAATATTGGTATAATGTATCAGAAATTTGTACATTAATATAGTTTATGGGACATGATACTATCTCCCTCTCTACATGTAAGACTTTTTTTTTTTAAATTATCTCTTTTTATAAGATTCTTTTTCAATGATTTTTTGCATTAATTATTTTTTATTAAACTATTCTCAATTATTCTACAATATATGTTATAAATTAATAAGATAAATTTATATAAAAGATTAGAGAAAATAATTAACACACATTCATTAATTAGATAGAAATTAATAAGTGGAGTGAGTGAAATAATATGTTTTATTAATTTTGAGGACAATTTTTAAAAAATAATACAAACTGTTAATAAATTTAATATTATTAATTAAATTAACCAACTTTCTTAACGATGATAAATTATGTAAAAGAATCTTATATTTAAGAAAATAGGTAAGAGATAGTAGAACATAAGACAAAAAATAATAAAATTAGTTGTTGGATCGCTTGTTTAAATAAGTCAATTACATACTAATTTACAATCATAAAATTGATGGTTTCATATAATCAACTTCCTTTTTCAAATGATATGCTCTAAGGTATCAAAGAGTAAACATGGCAATGAACCTCCAACAACCTTAGTATAATAACATTTCATATTCTTCTTTACATGCGAGTGAGGCGTTTTAACATTCCTCACGTGTGACTAAGGCACAATTTGCATCATTTTCTAAAAGAAAAATGAATGGTTGGAGCACATACTTTTTAAATAAGGATGTCCAGCTCAAATCATGCATGGTAGAAACCCAATGGAATTTCTTGAGTTGACGTAGAGCTTTAAGAGTCTTGAACTAATGTATTGTTTATCATGAACAAAAATATAAGATTTTTCTGAAATAAGATAATTTTCAATGCACTCTTAATCCAACAATAATAGATTTATATATGTGTAAAAGATTTCAAAGCCAAATTAATTATAACAAAATTACTTAAGTGCGTTACGTTTTTTTCGTTGGAGCTTATCTAGCTGGTAAGATGAGTTGGCATCAGTTTTTATATAAGAAATAGTTGTTTTATGAATAAAAAAATAATTTATTATTTAAAAATAATATTTTAATGGTGAAACAAAATTAACAACAAATAAGCAGGAATGGAAATATGAGTTGCTTGAGGTATATGAATAGAATAAAATGTTGATGAATTGATTAAATGTAATGATGCTACATTGTGAGACCCCTAGAAGTCACTTAAAAATTCCAAAGAACTACTTAAATTAGCAGTGTTAGACTAGCAGTACTCTCATAAATTGAATGGAAGAGTCACATCAACGTATCCCAACAAATATTAAGCATATTTTATAGTGCAGTAGTTTTCTTTAATTTTGTCTTACACTAGTGCTTCTTGAAGTGAGTTCATGATCATGGGGAACAAAATTTGCAAATTTCTTTGCTTAACTGGTATTAGCCATTTGCAATCCCTGTCACATGAGCTCGACATTTTAACTCAAACATCCAATCCCAATGCCAGGGACGTGATTTAGGCAACTCAATTTATTTCATGTTTTCATTTAATGGGAAGCTTGCAAGTTGGAAACCAATGCCAACCATTCTTTTGAAAAAACAACAACAACTACAACTTTCAACACAATGAAAAGAAAAGTGAATGACAGAAAAGGGAAAGAACAGAAAAATATGTGAAAACAAAATAATAAATGAATAACAGAAACGGGAGGAACAGAAAAATACGTGAAAAACAGAGTTATGCTTAGGAGGTTGATTTTTAACTTGGAAATTTTATTCTTGTGATTATTGCTATTGTGTAAAATTTATAATGTTGTGAATACTCAATTTTAGTAATGTTTGTGCTAGCTAATGTAAAATTTTGTGAGATCATGTGAATCTGCATCCAATGGTGTAAGAATAAATTCACCATTGTAGTAACCATACCTACTAATAGAATCAACCCGTAAATCCCCCAAAATCATAAAAACTTATAGAACATCAAACTGCTTTGTGTATTTCTCACATCCATGAGAAGATGTAGTTAGACACCAATAAAAAAGGAATAAACTAACTGATATTTGTATTATTTATGGAAAACTCTGAATGATTACAAGGTGATAAAAATGAATCAATGGATGGAATTTTTCCAGTTTTGCATGAGTTATTAGTCTCTGTTTCTATCTGCTGCTACTATATTTTCTATAATGATTTTAATTAGAGAAATTATTTTACCTTTTGATGTTACACGTCTTGGTATCTATCCCATATATGCGTGGTTACTCTTTTTCAATCCATTGATGCACGTAAAGTGGAATCTTTGGCATACGTATGTTTCGGAAACTTTGTTTCACCATTGACCATCACTTTTCTTAATTTTTGTGACTTTTAAAGTTTGGCTACTAACCTATGCACATTGATTTGTTGGCTATATACTCCCAATCCCAATCAGATATAGATGCTTGCTTGCTCGTTTATTGTCCTATTTGTTTAAAAGAGAAACATGTTATGTTTATCATGCTCCTTTGCTCCTTCTTAGTTCTTACTTTGCGTTGAAACTTTACACTACTATTTTATACTACGGCTCTGTTGGATTTATGAAAAACTATATTTAATTCATTTTTAAATCATTTTTTTACATTCTAATTCAAAATCACACTATTTTCCTTTTCTTTTAAAGTTGATTTTGGTTAAACCGATTTAAATCAATTTTCCACTATTTTTTAAATCGTTAAAACTGATTTTGGATCAAAATCAATTTTTTCATCGATTAATTAAACAGTTTATTAGAAAGAAATTCATTTCAAGGGGAGATTGAAAAAACTGAATTTTAATCATTTAAAATATACGACTAACTTTAGAAAATAAAATAATTATTGATAAAAAAATCAATAGTTAAGATTACGTGTACATACATGATAAATTATGTAAGTGTTGACATATCAACTGTTATTTTTCTTATAGACAATTGTAATTACTTATTTTGCTCTTATTTAGATAAGATTTTCATAAGAATTTTGTAAGATAAAAAAATAGAAATAAATGAAATAAATTTCTTTTTTAAAAAACTATTAACTAATGAATAAGTTAAAATTACCTTTTTGGAAAAAATAAATTATTTTAACTTTTTTAAAAATATTTTAACTTAGACATAAGTTAATTAATTTATAAAAAAATTATCTAAATAATATTTTTATCCTTATTCATTTTAAAGAAGCTAAATATAGAAAGGGTAATAGGAGTAAAATGATACTTTTTTTTTTTACTTTACATGAGAAAAAAATAAATAAATAGTGTAGGCAAAGTTAATGACAATAAAATTTAAATTACAACTTAATATTGTAATAATATTAAAAAATATCAAGGGGTGACATGTGCTTTTGCTCTCATATTACATTATATCAGTCAATCTAATTTTTTCCATTATTTATTTATTTATTTTACATATTTTGACTTGATTCATGGTTTATTTCAGATTAATTAGATTTTTTTGCGAAGCCTTCAGTTGAGGCACATGAACTTATTGATATTTACAAAAGAGATTTTATTGAATAATTCGGTAAAGAAAAATCTACATTATATTAAGCAACATTTTATTTTTTCTTATGATTTTTATAAAACATTTTTGAGATTTTTTTTTATAAAATCCCCTCAAACTGTTCATTGCATTAAGTATCTTTATATAAAAATATTTTAAAGTGGAGATATCTTAATTACGTATAAAAGGATTAAGAAGGGTAATCTCAATAGGTTTAATAGTAATTTTGAAAAAGCATATAAATTATTGATAAATTCAATATCATTAAGTTAACTAATTTTTTTTAAATCTTGTAAAGTAGTTAAAAAATCTTATATATTCAAATATAAATAATATGTTTATGTGACGTAACTTGTTAGTAAAAATAAAATTGAATATGCCCTTTTTTTAGAGATAAAAAGTATCTTTTATTATGCAATCTTACTTGAACTGAGTTTAATTATTAAAAGCAGTAAAATTTTCTCTTTAAAAATATAAGATTTGAACTTAAAATTCAGGTAAAAACACTCTTAATGATTAAATATACTTAGATGTCTAATTCAAATAATTTGCACCAGAAAATAGTTTAAGTATAAAACAAATGTTAGGATTTTATTGAACATAATCACATGTATTTATGGTATGTATGAACGAGAATGTTTTTTAAAAAGGAAACAAATAATGTTTTTAATTGCTTAATAAGAAAGTTAAAAAGAGAGAGAAAACCGGGAGTGGTTAAATGGAAGGATACCTCAAAATCTACTTATAGCTTCTTTTTCCTGTTTTATCCCGTAGAATCAACATGAATCAGACCGTTTGATATTTTATTTAATAATTATTCATCCAATGAATTAAATGAGTTTACTTAAATAATATATAATTTAACTCATTTATATATATATATATATATATAAAAGTGTGTATTAAATAATAAATAAATAAAAATATATAACATAATTATAATTTAATAAATTGACTCTAATTAAGTTTGAAATAAAAAAAAAATTATTGAACACCAGTCAAGTTTAGAACTTAGTCAATTTTAATGCAATTGAATTAAATCAAGTTTCACTGATACTATTAATTTCGATCTTACTCTTGACAAAATACAAAACACACTCAATTAGATATAAAATAAGTGTTATTAATCTATTCTTTAACACACCCTTTCTAAATTTTTTATTATTATTAATTAACATTTCTTAAAAATAAAAAATATGAATAAAACTTATTACATAAAAATTAAATATTAAAAAATTATAATATTTAGTAAATTTAGTTAATAATAGTAAGTATATTAAAAAATTATACTATTATTATTTTCTTGTACCTAATATTTTGGAAGGATAAAATATATTTTTCCATCTCTCTAAAATTTATTAAATTTTATTTTCATCTTTTTAAAATTTTTTGCTTATTTTTAGTATACTGAAATATGAAATTTGTTAATATAAATATCCGATCATGACCCTAACCCTAACTCTGTTAATCACATTGTTCGTAGGTGGTGTCCTTCTATGTTAGCTGAAGATTTATTTGATAAATTTAAAAATTGTGTAATATCCAAATGAAATTTTAAATTTATATGAAAAAACATTAGTCTAAGCAACATTATTAGTAAAGTTAAATTAGAAATTTAAATAAATTTTATATTTTAAAAGATTAAAAACAAACAAAAATATTAGAAATACAAATTTAAATATGAAATTTTTTTAAGATGAAAAACATATTTTATCCTTAATTTTTTAACTACCGACCCAAATTCTTCCCTAGAAGTTGATTGGTTTGATGGTAAGGACCTTTTTGGCCCCAAAGATGGAAGTTTATACGCCAACGTGTTTTCTACTTCCATCACTGTGATCTTTATTTTTAAGTTTTCAAAAGAAAGTACAATATAAGTTGGCTCCGGCCTTTGTCACAGATATTTAAGTCGGACAATAAAACACAAGAGAAAGGATAGTCATGATTTAATTTTGTATAACTAAATTTACTTACTCTAAAATAATTACAAGAGAGTTATATTTTTTTAATAAACACATATGTCATTAGCATATTAATATAGTAATATTTATATTATATATATATATAATAATGATATTAAATTAAAATTTAAAATCTTAGACATATTATTGAAACTTAATCACTGCTACTAGATCCACTCTAACAATTCATTCACGTTTCCTTTTTATATAATCTATAGGAGATGATTATATTTTAAAAATTAAAAAAATGGGTGTCATTTAAGAATATCTTAAAATATAAGTGTAATTTTCAAAAACAAAAATATAAATAAAAGACAATATATAATAAAATATATAATGTCTCAAAATATATAAATATTATAGCAATGTTATAAAATATATTATATGAAAAATATAACTAAAAAAGAAAAACTATTTTTAAAGAAAAATCTTAAATCTTAAATTTTTTTTTTTTGTGACATTTTTAAAGTAAAAACTGCGAGAGTCACTGTATCCATTATTGGTAGTCAAAAGTTGGTCTAACTTCTAAACATGTAAATAGCGAAAGCCATTAATCTGACAAGGACATCTATATTCCAGACTATGACAGAATATAACTGGATCAATATATTTATATATATATATATATATATATATATATATATATATATATATATATATATATATATATATATATATATATATATATATATATATATATATATATCTTAATGGTCATGTACTATTTTATTATTAAAATATATGACATTTAGAAAATCGAGGAAAACTATATATATATATAAACATGTAAAACATTGACATAACAACAATATTATTTATCTTTTGTAAAAATGGTAATTATTTGTATTTCTTAAATAAGTGTGTAAATTCTGACATTTAGATATGTAAAAAATTATGTTATAAGAAAAATATATACTATTTCGTAAGTTTAAGATTCTTAACAAAAATTAGTTATATATATATATAAACTTATACAATTTTATTCATCTCAAAAAACATACTAAAAAAAAAAAACTCCAGAATTGCAGCTAGTATTATAAGGTCATTGGATGCAGGTCTGTGTCTAAAACGTTTTAGAATTTTGGATAAAACTTTGAGACCTAACTTAAGATAATATATTAATTTAAAAGTTAAAAATAATCTTACGATCTCTCAAATAATAGATATATAAAAAATAAAAATTATTAGTTTATAGAAGTTTTAAATATATATACATGCATGTAATTAATTATTAAATAATTTTGAATACATAACGAAGATGGTTATGTTCAATCAATTTTTAACGTAGGATGCCAACCCAATCCAATGTAAAAATTAACTTTTTTATTTTAGTTTTTTTATTATTAATTTTTATTCGATTGATGTGATTTATATTGAATTAGATAAATAGTTAAACACATTTAATTATAATGGCAAATGAAATAGTAATAAAGATACCAACACAAAATAATAACTGTCACTACAACAATAATTATGATAGTATTAGTGGTGTGGAATTAAAATGTCGTGTTGTGTGAAAGGAATTTTTTTTATCCTATTTTATTTGTTCTTAACTTTTCATTTGAATAAGTAAAATTAATAAATATGATAAATAATATAAGTTTACCCTATCCAATAATATATGCTTACCATATTTTATTGCTCTACTAAATAATAAATTAAAATAAAATATGATATTTTATTTTATTTTATCTATCTTTATTGCTAAATGAATTCTTAAAATGTAAAAAAATATTATGATGATTTATTGGAAAATTTAGGCAGGGTTTAGTTGTACCATACCATGGGTTTGGTTAACTTTAAATTTTTTATTAAAAAATAACAACATAACTATGTGACGTTTTCATTACAAATGGTGTAAAAACTATTTAATAGTGTAAAAATATTTACATTAATAATATATAAAAATTAAACTCAACCATACAAACATTTTTTTATTTTATATAAATTATGTAATAATTACGTTAAAATTCATGTATGATAGTAATGAAAATTTAAGAAAATAAATTATTTAAATTAAAATAAATTGTTTCTATGTTTATTAATTTGATATAATGTATTAAATTTTAAATTTAAAAATCAAATTAATTTAAGATTGATAAGAATATAATAATCTTAAAATTCAACTTATATTTAATAGTTACAAGTTTCATTAATATTAAAATTAAAATTAAATAAACTCAAGTGATAATTTTTAACTGAATAAAAAATCCAATAAGGATTTTAATACAAAAATATATAATTTGGTGAAAAAACAGATAACTCCTAAAAATATATTGTTTTCTAAAATGAATATTTGTATTTATAATGTAAAAATAGTGAGTTGGATTATAAATTGAAAAGGAATGTTTTGAAAAGATAGGAAACATGGCGGGGTCCAGTCCACTCAGCCCTTTGGGCTAATTAATACTAAGTTGAAGAGAACACGTTGGGCCCAAATTGTTTTGAGCCCCTGTTACTGTTTGATGGGCATGTACAAATACATACAAAATAAGTAGCGTATGCATATAGTATATATGTACCTGAATACGGAATACAGAAATAAGTTAAATTGGGGGACGGACGTAGAAAGGAAATAACGGAGCTGGATTTTCAATGTTCTGAATGATATCGATGATACATCATATATTCATATAACATATTATTTTTCTCACCTCTGCTTTTATATTTAATTTATGTGTCATAAACATTTTCAGTTAGTTTTTTTTTATTTCACTAGCTTAAATTTTATTTGACTTTATTAATACCGTTCAGTATACAAGTTTATTTTAATAATTTGTATTATTTTTTAAAATGTCAGTAGTTTATAACTCCAAATTTTTTATATTTTATTTTTCAAGACATTGATAATAACATATAGTAATTAATTTTGGTTTGGTTTATTTTATTTTTTCAAATAATTTTTAGATATTTTTATGTTATACTATTTATTTTAACTATTACATTAATCAACACAATGTAAATATAATATTTATTTGAGTATATGTTATCTTTATTTTATTTTAAAATTAACAAAAAATATTTTAACATATAGTATAAGATTAATAATAGAATGTATAATATAAAAAATATAATAATTAAAAAATCATTAAAATAATTAATCTATAAATAAAAATTACAAGAGTTTAAAATTAATTAAAAATACCCCAATATATATTTTATCAATATAATAAAATTAAATTTTATATAAAATATCATATATTATTATATGTTAAACTACTTTTATAAATCATTTTAAAAATATTTATAATTCAATAAGTTAACTTAATAATTTTTTGTTATTAATAATTTTTTTTAATACTTAACTAACTTCTCAATTATTATTTTCAAACATAATCTATATGACCATGAAATGTTTAAATTAAAATTAAACGAGAAAAAATTAAAACAGAAAAAAGGTATTCTTTAAATGGGTATTTAAAATATAAAAATATTTTTTCTATTTATTTAGACCAGTCAAAGAGTGGATAAAAGTAAATAAATAAAAATTATTTAAATAAATTTTATAAAACATAATAATTAAAATTTTAAACTTTATTATTTTGAACATAAAGTTATTTATTATTTTTATGTTATAAAAAACATTTAATTTTAAAAAGTAAAACAAAAAATAAATACAATACACATTTCCTCTCTATTTCACTTTACTTTTGAGAGAATTATGTTTACATAAGACCCATAAAAAAAATCGTTCTACTTTCTCTCTCAAATGAATAATAAAATTTTAATAGTACATCTAATTTTTTTCCACTCTATTTGTAACCAAACAAACAAAAGTTAAACTGGTGTTGGTGGAAATTTATATTTATACGAAAATGGGGAATGACTCTATTACCAAATCTGATGGACAGTAATTTATTTTCTTCGTTTGGAAAATTATGTATGGTTGTTCATTTTTATGATTATGATGTCAGATGTACGTACATATGACCAGCAACATGTAAATTGTAATGAGTGGGGGACCTCTAACAGCATATCCCTTTAAAACAAGAGGAGATTAACGCATTATCTAACAAATTTTTATTAATTAAAATTTATTAAAAATTATAAGTAAAATTTATTAAATAAAAAATAACTTACATATTTTTTTGTTTTTAATAAATTTTAACTAATAATAAATAATATGCTAAAAAAACATAGTTAACATTTTTTTAAAAAAAGAATACAAACATATAAGGAAAATAAACCACGTGCCCAATTTTGAATAAATGTGTATGAAAAAAAATATATAAAAAAAGTAAGAGAGAGAAAGTAAAACATACTCATAATTAACAAGAAACGTGACACAAAAAGAAGAGAGGAATACGAAATAAAAAAAAAAGCAAGGTAAAAAATAAATACAAGAAAAAGTGAGTATATGAATATAAATACCCAATATACAATGAGAAGAAAAAAAACATTTTTTTACATGTTAATTTGTAGCGATAATTTTAATGAAATATAATGTGTATGAGTTTTTTTTTTTAAAAAAAAACATTAATTTAAGTATTATTGCTTAATTTGATCACTGATATTAAAAAAAAATAAAATTTAGTTTATGAACTTATAACAATTGGCAATTAATTCAATTCCTGAAAATATCATTATCAGTAATTTAATTTCTAACACTACTAAATCGGTCAATATCTAAATTTAACAACCATTAATCAGTTTTTGACGTTAAGAATTAAATCGACAATGCACATCAAGAGTACTGATAATTGATGATAAAATTAAGGACTGAATTACTTTTCACAATGTCAAAGAATATTAAATTGATTGAAAGTTGAGCATGTTAGTTTCATGGCATGGACTAATTAATGTGGTTTTTTATTAATTGCTTATTATAATTTAAAGAAAAATAACAAAAAGGTAAAAAGTAGGCACATCATATTTGTATTAAAAGCAAGACTACATACATCCGAAAGTACTTTGAGTCTTCCTCAACGCATAATTATAATTTATAAGTGGCGAGGCATAATGTAGTAGATATTTGCTTAGTGGAGTTTGTTGCAAAATAATGCCCTTATATAGAGATTACTTGCATGTTCTTGAACTGTCATTTTCCTTTCATAATGTTTTTGAAAATGTGAATATTTATTATTATAGCATGTATTATCAATATCTGGTTGCCTCTTCTCTTCGACGGGCTCTTCTTTCCTCAAGTTCCTCCAAACTAGTATATATATATATATATATAATAACCATCTTCAACATTCTTAATTTTTATCACTCTCCAGTTACTTGTAGAGCTATAGTCACCATCTATATTAAAGAATTGCAACACCTTCTAAATGAGATTTAATTAATTATCGCAAAATCTACCCCTCTTCCAAAATTTCATGATCCATCTTTATAGTTTATACTATATAACTAGAGATAAAAATCTCATTAAAACTTCCAATCCCCACTTGAGCCATTAAAATTTTCAAATCTCAATTTAATTTCCCAATAAAAGTGAATCAATAGTGAGTATAACTTTTACTTATATATAAATAAATAAACAATATTTAATTCGATATGCATGCCACGCATATATACATATACGTAGCAAAGTGAAGGAAGAATAAAAACAAAAAAGTAGCATATATACAGTGTCATTAGCCTAACTGAGATGTTGATGTCAAATCAAATTTCTTAGCCTACTACATACATTGAATACGACCGACTATCTCGAGGTTGATTATCATATAAGATCTTATGAACAAGGTAGAGGCAGTTTTTGCTTAAAAATTTAACCTAATGTTGGAAAAATGATAGCGCCACGTGGTCCATGTAAACCCTTGTATTGGTGCATTTAAAGTCTTTCTTTCTTGGTGGAGAGGCAAAAGTAAAGGTTCAGAATATTTAATGAAAAAATGGTGCGGTGAAGAGTGAGGCATGCCACCACAAGCAAAATAGACAGCCCAACCGAGGTGCTATTAGCTATGTCACATTGGGCAATTAACAATTAAGATACCAGAATCCTGAATCCATATATGTCTGCAAACATCACACTGTCGCTTCACCATATCTTTGATATTACCATGATTATTAATTAACTGTTATAATCACTACATTTTGATCAGTTACTTACAAAACATATTTGATGATTAATACGAGATTAGGTTGTAAACATCAGGCAGATCGATATGGACCTACAAATTTGTGGACCCCCCCTAACATATCTTGTAGGTAAGAAATCAAAGCGATCAAAATTGAAGGTTTCTTTTAAAATGAATGATGTGAAAGCAGAGCTGAGTGTCATTGTGCGGCTTACTTTCACATGCCTTTGCCTCACCTACTTGTTTGATCCCAATAGAGAAGGTCCATTTCTCCAACTGCAAGTGGGTCAAAGTAGGAGTCACTTAGACAATCACAACCATTAAATTTATGTGCATTTGGTGGACCAATCTTGCATAAGAATTAATAACAAGGACAGTCACTAGCATCCAAGTTTCTACATGGTGTGGACCTTTGTTACCCAAAATGTCAGACAGATATACCTTGATCTCAACAGTCCCCGCTTGACAATTATGTGCACTGTCAAACATAACTACCATCACAGACAACCTCATTGCACATCTTTATCTTTTTTCTTATTCACACTCAGAAAGGAAACTGCATTAACCCACACACTCATGGATATATATATCTCAATTTAAGATGCCTACACTATCCAAAACTATAACTAAGTAGAACCTTGACCGAAATATATTTAAAAATTAATATCATTAATTTATTTTGAACCTTGCTTATGTTTTTGGGCCAAGCTGACACATGCAGACCCTTAAATGGACAGTTTTTATCTTAAATCTTAAATCGGTGAAGAATATTGATTGGCTCTGCAGTTAATTGAGAAAGTTTGGCTGCATTTAGTTTCAAAGTTTACCTAACATGAGAAAATACTATACGAGCATTATGCCACGAGAGAGCTTCAATTGGCTATGTTATTACAAATAAGCAAATCTGAAGTTCGGGGGAAGTTTTAACTTCCAAATAAACGCAGAAAGAATTCATTAGCACAAATCAAGGCAAGACACAAAGTCTGGTATGCGGCTAAAATGCATTTACAGCTGCTGCAACTAGTGATACATGAACACAATAAAAAATAGAAAGCTCTTGGTGAAAAGAGAAAAGACACAATTAATTTGGGATATGATATGACATGAAGAGGGGTTTCACTTAGAGTTTGAGGGACAAGTCAAGCTTGTGCAACTCCTCTTGTTTAGTCTTCAAATGGGTAATACTATCCAACCAGTAACCTCCAAATCCCTCTGGCACCAGCCTTGGAGAAAACTTTTCTAACCGTGGGACTCCACTAGCCAAAGATGATTCACTTTCTTCCACTTGTGAATACATAGGCCGCTTCTGCCACGCGTTTTGAGGATGGGAACGGGACAAACCAAAAAGGGATGTTTGATAAGAGGGTTTGTTGATCATAGAATGCGTCTGAATTCCAAGTGACCTGTTATAGGACCCATGCAGAGGAAGAGAAGCCATACTGGAGTATCTCTGTCCAAATTCTAGTGAAACTGCAGCACCACCTTTGTGTCCTCTTTTTGCCAATGTTCTTTCACGTTTGTGCGCATTCTGGTGTCCCCCAAGTGCCTGCGAACTATAAAACTTTCTTTGGCAGTAGTTGCACGAGAATATCCTTGGCTCCAATTCATCACCATGTCCATGACTAGATTCTGAGGAGTGCATGTTCAAATTTGTATCAATACAGTTGATGAGGTTGAGTTCTGGCTTTGACTCATCAACTGAATCTTTACTAGGGAGACTTAGATCCAGTAGAAGGTGTGGAGCAGACTCATGGGGATATTTTGTTTCTTCCTTCTCCTTTTGGATATCTATGGGAAGTACTGGCTTTGAGCATGGTAGAGTCTCTGAAAATAGGGTGTTCAAATTTTCAGATGGACGTGACTCTGACCATAGAAGGTCCATATAGGAAGAAATTTGCTATTCCTTCCTACTGGTGATCAAAATTTGGTTTAACAAGAAGAAAGATGGAGTTTATAAATGATGTAAGAACAATAAACGCTGTGTGTTATTTGTGGAAGTAGCTAGTAGGCATCACTATTTTACAGTTACAATGTCTTAATATAGCAAGACCTAAAAAACAAGACATCCATTTGGGTTCAATGAGAGAGAGTTATGTCTTCTGATTGGAACTTATGAGGAACAGACACGTACAACTTTTGCTTGCTCATATCCCATTGGCTGTATTTATTTATTTTTCTAACTTTTGTTTGTCTTCCCACTTGTCTTTTTACATTTCTTGTCTTGGGGTCTGCCTTCTTTCGGTTTATTCATGGCTTGCTTTTGAAATTCAGAATAATGTAGGACTTACAAAAAGTGTGCTGTTCTATATTTCTTAATCCAGTTGGTGGATTTGCTGTATCTATACAGAAACTCTTCTATCTTTGTCCTGATCGGAAATTGAATTGTCTACGTACGCTGTCCTAAAAATTATTTTTTAAGATTTTTATATCTTTTTCATCTTATTTTTAATGTATAATTTACAGTTTACACCACTTCAATCATTGTATAAAAATTATGTTAGTCTTGTATGTAGGTACTAGGTAGGTAGGTAGGTAGGTCTTTTGTGGAGACTAATTTCCTATAAAAGAAATATAAAAAATAAAAAGGTAAATAAAATCATCGCCCTTCCTAAAAAGTTGTTTTCGACTAGCGTAATTACCTAGAGGTAATCAAGTAGACAATTACAATACGAGTCTGCATGCTTGAATATTGACAAATATAAAAGACACTAACCAACACTGGCAGCTTGGTTACTGGATTTGCTTAAACTTATTTCAAATTATTTCAATTAACTATTTAATTAATATTCACCGGAAAAATATAAAGTAAAAAAAAAAGTGATAAGGATTCAAACAGAAATACTTTTATAAAAGACCAAATACAAAATTTCACAATATCTGATCGTGTTATTCCCACAAAATAGGTGTATATGGTGTCCAACATTGTTAAATGCTGTATAGTGATGTCTATGTGAATTTTATATATCATATTTGTTTTATTTATAAAAGATTTAAATATATTTTCAATCTTTTAAATTTAAGTTAATTTTGTATTTTTTATTTTAAAATTTGAAATTATTTTTTAGTTCATACATTTTAAAAATAATTGATTTTAGTCTCTTGTTCTATGTGTTAATAGAAAAAATAAAATTTATCTAAAAGGAGAAAAAAAAAACATTTGAACCTTTATAAAATAAATCATTATTTTAGTGATTGAAAGATTTTTGAAACGTGAATTTGATCCTCAAAAAGATTACTGCATAGAGCTGATCCTTTAATCATAATTTTTTGACATTAAAATAGTATAAAAGTTATTTTACTGTGACTAAATATGATGTCATTCAAAAACCTAAATTTATCATTGGTGAATCAATTTAGTGGCACTAATTTTTCGAAGTCTATTTTGATAAGCTTAATTTAAAAAAAAAACTAAAATAAGACTTTAATTAAAGTATAATGGCATGCACTTATAATGATATTGTAAAACACTAACATTAAATCATATATGATTGGTGGTATAACTTTTACAGTACTTAATGGAAAATTCACCAAACTTGTTTTTTCTTTAATTATAGTATAATGTGTATTGATGTAGAATTAAATAAGTACTTAATGGAAACTTACTTGTTTTCTCTTTAATTATAGTATAATCTGTATTGACGTAGATTAAATAGATAACTGAAGACTTCCTACAAGTGCTTTTATTACCCTATTTGATTCTTGCATTGTATATATATTTTTGTAACATTATTATAGATTAAACGTACCTCATATATATATATATATAAATCAATTTTCAATATTGTATTGGCACTAAAATCGAGATGTACATGTGTTGCTCAAAAACTAGGGTACATTACATTCGCACACCATTTCTGCTCTAATTAATACCACCAATTCCATTCTGACACTTGATATTTTTTGCAACTATTCAGAATAAAACTAACCTAAATTACAGACTCGCTCGCAGTCGCGCTTAATCATGTTATAAGTTCCTATTGAAATTTGGAGTCAAGTATACTTGGGGGGGTTTGATTTGAAGTTTGAGAAGTCCAATATCACAGTGCTTTCCTTCTAGATATCTCATTGTTGATATGACATCATATATATACAAAGAGAAGGTCACTAGTATTATCAGGGACAAAAGTCTCTACCTTGTCATAGTTGATATACAGTGTTTCTTCCTTAACACATAATTGAAGCCTATTCTAGGAATTTCAGAAGGCAGTTTGATGTCCTTTCATGGACTAGAAAAGCATGAATGAAAAATTCCCATCTAGAGACAGCCAATCCCAACTTTCTTCTTAAAGGGCTCCATCTATATATCATTCATGTTCTTTATTATATCACCATTATGCTTCTTCTGTCCCACATCACATGTAGCATGATTCCATATAGTAATATAATGCCCAAAACACCCTTGATAAAATGTTCATTAATTCCCTCTCTTCCCCTTCCTCCTTCCCTTTATAAAGTTGAATTATTGTTTCTCTTTTAAGTGGAATTGTCATTAGTTCATAAAGATTGTGTTAGCTAGATTAGGTGACAGTTGAATCTGCTATGGAAAATGTTAGGTGAGTTTCCATAATTGTATACATATTAAAAGCTGAACTATTGTAGCTTTTGGCTTCTCTTTAGTCTAGGCATAAATCATGCAATAGTCAATCTTTAATCATCTCAAAGTGCAAATCATCTAATAATACTAAAAGCAAAATATAAGGTCCCCCCCGCTCGTATTCTCTCTTCAAACCTTTCCCTTTCCCTATCCCTAGTGTTGGACCTCTTCCTCTCGCAACCTCGTTTTATTGTCACAACAACCAATATACAAAGTGTTGGACACAAGCGACTTGGGCCACAGGGTTGGCATTGAATATTAACTACACTGCACGGGCTGTGATATATACCTAGCAAGGAATTCTATGACATTTGATGGATAAGTAATAACTTCTGAGATTGTTTACCCCTTCTGTTTGTTTGTGTTCATGTTAGCTTGGGTTCAAATCCTTGACAAAAAAGGACAGTGACAGCAACAAAAGGGCATCTTTTGTTTCTGCCTTAAACAGGAAAAGCATTAAGCATGCAGTTAGAAATACAAAATTAAACAGAATGGACAACTCACTACATACTTTTTCTTACATACAAATCTAGAATAAATTGCAGACTTAAAGGCACTTTACATGTTCAATGAATTAATTAGAGAAGTCAAAATGCATATATTTCGATACTATTTAATATCATCATAAACATAAAGATACACTTTAGTGTCATAAGAAATTAATAGTTCTCACATGGGGATTGAGACATGATTAATATGCAAAGCTTTTTCTCTTTAAACAGACTTGAGAGTTACGACTGACTTTAGCTTTGTAATTTCTCTTCTTCTGACGTAATGCTTCACATGAAAGGATGTAAAATACTATACTCTAATAGGTCAAACTCACAATATAATGATATATATCTAATAAGTCAAACTTTATGAGTGTTGTTCCTGAACATAAGGATACTGACAACATCCAATTAACCAGACAAGTTGGTGGGTGAAGACTTCAGTTTTTTCAAACTTTATATTAACTATAGACACCTAATTTAAATCTTGTACATATCTCTGCCAGGCCAACTGATTTCAATGTTTCAAATAAAAGTTCGCCACCCAATTCCCAGCGCACATTAAGCCACGATTGTATCTTGATTCTTTAGTTTCATATCACTTTTATTTGAGTGTTAGAGATGTAATAGAAAAACTATTCACATATATGTTTCTGCCTAACAGCTTAAATTGTTTGAATAATTACTAACATAGTATTAGAACATCCATAACCTAGTGATTTAGAGGCAACCCTGGTTGCCCCCATTCTTTTAATGGTATGGATGCCATTCTAAACTTGAATAAAAGTGTATTTCATGTATATTTGCTAAACGTTTCTAATTGCTTTGTCTATAATTTCTCTTTATCTTTTATTTTCTATAGAGAATTACACAAGTGGCTTATGCTTAATTGCAAAAGCAATTCCGCATTTAATGATACTTGGGAAGTGACCTCCAAATCTAACAAATTATAATATCTTTGCAGTCATATATTTATATATTTTTCTTCAGAGATTATATATATCTCGGTTCAGCAAGTGATAATTCTACCTGTGGTCATGAAAACAGCCTTTAAGAATTAGTAAGACTTAGAAATTAAATTGAAGAGTTCTATTTTCCGAAGCTTATGTCTGCATGTATATGTATGCTTGTGCATGTTTGAGGAATACTATAAGATTTTTTTTATTTTACTATTAATTTTAGTTATTATTTAAATTAGTAGTTAAATTTTAGTTAATTTAATTATTAATTAACTAGAATATTATTTTTTCTAGTTAAATTTAAGTTATATTCATTTATATTTCTTATTACTATAAATTAATTAGAAAATAACTACACATTTTAAAAATTTACTACAAATTAACTAAGATTATTTTCTTAATTAATTTGTAATTACTTATTTCATGTTATCATCAATATTATAATAATTTTATTATTAATTATTTTTACTAGAAATTAATTATAAAATTATTATTGATTTTAAAATTTTGTAACTAATTATTTTATAACAAATTTTAAATTTTCTAGTAGGACTAAACTTATTCAAGATTTTTTAATTTCTTAAATTGTAGGATTTGATCTATATACAGATATCAGATATGATTCCTGTCTCCCATTTAACTATAGCTATCTTGTTATCCGAAAAGGTTAGGTTTGACTAAAATCTATCTACACACTTCAAGTATTCAGAAACTTTTTTAATTTTGTATTTTCCTTCATTAGATATGGCTGTTGAATCACGCAAAATAATTGTATTGAACAATTCTTACTTGGCAGAAATTTCCATATTCAGCTGCACTATCATTACATCTCATTATCTAAACGACAGAATCGCAGATAGAAAGGCAAAGTTGAGTAAAAATAGTCTGGACAACAACATTGACGACGTTTAAAAGTTTTCTAAATGCAACTCACACTCTATCTACCAAGCTGCGTCCATTGGTTACTTAAGAGAATTGACTCTTATCAGTAACCATAATAATAAAACTCCCAACAGAAGAAGAAAGCGAAACTGCAGAGATGAGTTCAAGTAATATACAAGGTGACGGAAAAGATAAAGAAGTAATAAGAAAAAAATCAGATAGAAAGAGTTCTAAGACAATAGGGTGTTCACAGTGCTCTTTGATTGTCTTCTGATTTTTTATTTATAAATATTATTTTGGAAAATGTTTTTAGAATAAAATAAAAAAATTGTTCGATAAGTATTAATTTGAAAATAATTTTAAAGTTGAGAAAATAAAAAAAAAATTGTTTGATAGATTTATTTTGATAATATGTTTACTTATTTTTTTCATCTGTATATTTCTTTGTTTTCAAAATTAAAAAAGAAAATAGAAATATAAATAATTTGTAGTTATTTTTGTTTTTAAATTTTGAAAACAAATAAATTAGAAATAAATTTTAAAAACAAGTTACTTAAATAGATTTTTATTTTTTAAAAAGACTCCTCCTAACAAACAAGCACTATCCATATTAGTTTTTTTTTTTATCATCCTTTGAGGCTTCTAAATATTTAGATAGTTTATTTATGTATATAAAAAATAATTTTTTTTGTACCATTTATTCATGCAATAAAATCACGTAAAATTTTAACTTTTTTTTTATCTCTTTTTATTATATAAACTAACTTATTTCATACTTTTCTTCTCTTTTTATCTTTTCTTTGTTATATAAATTTTTATACAAATTTTTTGTATCATCGTTATTATATATATGACTTTTGATAATAATTAAAAATTTTACGAAAATATAAAAAGTCACCTTCTAGTTTTTTATAAGATTTTAGTAAATATTGTATATGAATTATGTTGTAAAATATCGTAACCAACATTTTATATTTATTAAATATTATTTAAAATATAAAATATAAAATATCATTAAAAGGAATATTGTTAATATTTAAAAAATATTATTAAAAGTTATATGTGTAGTAATAAATTTTAATTTTTTTTATGAGAAAATGGTTGCCTATTTTTTTTCACTCATACCTTTGTTTTACTCGTTTCTTTTAAGAGGAGAAAATTTTGTATCAAGTAATTTTTAAAGGTGAGATTTGTAGCTCTACATTGTGCAGTTATTTCTACAATTGCAGGGAATTCAAGTCCCTTAAAAACTGTATTTAAAAGTAGTACAGGAACTAATAAGTGTAATGCAGGTGCATTCTTTTTTAATTTAAATAAAACTAATATTTTAGCACTGCTTAGAACAGTATAAATATTTATTTTATATAATTAAAACTTATGATAAATGAATATTTTTTAATATATAAATTATATTATAATTAAAATTTATAATAAATATATTTTTTTAACATATAAATTATATTTTAGATTTGTAATAAATATTTTATATTATTAAAATTATTATTTTAACTTTTGATTTTATTTAAAAAATATTCAAATTAAATTTAAAATTAAAGATATTGATAGTGAGAAATTGAAAGATAAGAGGACAAAAAGAAATTCTTAAAAACGGTTTGACCCAAAAAAATAGAAAATGACATCTAACAATACTCTTATTAAAAATAATTATTTTAATTTATACAGAAAAATAAATTAACTTAAACTAGTATTTTAACTTCTGTTCTTCTAAAAAGTGAACATTTATTTTTTATAACTAAAATTTATAATAAATAAATACTTTTAATAGGTAAAATTACGTTATAATTAAAGTTCATAATAAATAAATAGTTTTAAATATATTTTTTTAATTTATAATAAAAATTATATTATGATATAATGATATTTTTTATTATTAATATATTTTTTAAATATTAAAATTTAATTAAAACTAAAATTATTGAAAATAATAGAGTAACTAAAAAATATAAAAGGTTAATAAAATCTCTAAAAATATTTTTATTAAAAAAAAATGTTTCAATTGAAGATAACTATTATAACTTTTATACACATATAAAGTGTGCGTACATATATAAAATGATGGATTAAGTTATTTCACATTCTTATCTTTTATTTATTTTTTCTAGTCTAATAATTAAAAATGCTCATTATAACTATTATATTAAAAAAATAAAGAATAAAAATAAATAAGTTTTTAAAATTACTTTTAAAGTAACTTGATCGTTCCTATATATATACTATTTTAGTTTGATATATTTTTTATATAATTAAAATTTATAATAAATACTTTGAATATATAAATTATATTTTATATTTAGTACAAATAATTTAAATTGTGATATAAAGTAATTTTTAAGTATTGATAATTTTTTGGAAAAATATTTATATTTAATTTAGAAATAAAAATAAAAATGATAAATAGAAAAAAAATTTGAAGTTAAACTCCTAGAATAGCTCCCAAAAATAATTCTAAAATAGTTATTCTATTATATGTATATATAAGATAAGTAAAAGAGTAGTTAAAATTTGGAGTAAGAAAATAAAGATTTAAAAAAATGTGAAAAGAATTTAAAATTATAAATAGTTGAGATTTGAGATTAAAAAAACGAAAATTTTTAATTTAAATAAAGTTGAGATTAAAATGGGAAAAACCTAATATAAAAAGGAAAATTTTTAAAATTTAATAATTTGAGAAATTAAAAAAATGCCAAATAATGACAAAGACATTTGTTATAAGGAAAAAAAGCGTAGAATAAAAAACACATACAACAATGAAGATTCAATTTTTCTTTTTGGGTCGAAGATTCAAATTTATAATATAAAAAATGAGAATTGAAATTTATAAAATAAAAAATTGATAATATAATAAAATGACATAAATATAATTATTGTTTTTATGTTGCCTTGTAATGAAAATGAACTGACCCAAGCTTACCGCTGGTATTGTGTGAAGCATAACCCTGTCCATTGTTATTAGTTAACAATAAATGTGACTCAAATTATTCTTCACAATTCCATCACAGGCAGAAGCCATTAAGATTGTGACACTGCGTAGCTCGTCTTCCAAATCCATTAAATTATACTTTTATTTTAAACGGTACACCACCCAAATCCATGAAATACATTTTTAAATTGCAACTACTCTTGCAGGTACATTATAAATTAAGTTTATAAGTCTAAATAAACTCTTTCAATTATCACCTAAGTCACTTAAAAGGAATATCCCATTCTGGCTAATCTTCCACGTTGCTTAGGTATCAAGTGATTTCCCCAAGGAAGAGATAACAATCAGGCAGGAGTACAAGCACCTTGATAAAAAATTCTTTAGAGTATGTTTGGAAATTAGGTTTTGAAGGAAAAGAAATTTTGTTTTTAAATTAAGACAATTATATAATATTTTATAAAAATAAATAAAAGATTAACACGTTACATTTATACTAATATATCATTTTATTTTTTATTTTAAAAAATTATTAAATTATATCGTATTTATTAGAAATGAAAATTTTGTTCTTCCCTTTCTTTTCCTCTGAAAACTTAACTCTTATACATCCTTAAACAAGTTTAGATAAATGGCAGAAGTTTATTTAGGTCATGATTGGTATGAACATGCTTTGAAAGTGAGAAAGGTGAAAAACAAACACTGTTAATCTCTAATCCACTTTTGATGCAATGATTATGATATCCGAACACAGAAATGAAACACATACAACTTTATATACAATAGACAAGGATTATACAATAGTTTAATCGATGTTGGAGATCCCATGTCCACAAACTATCCAACAGAATGAACTACACCCTCGCTTGGTTAGCCAGTAGATGAAAATAAAAAATATGCATATGGACCCAACAAGTTAAGGTATAATACTATCCTTCGACTTTTTTCGCTTTATTGCTTCCAGAATGTTATTTACCTGCCACATAATTGAAAGTGGTACATTAACAGCAGTACTCCAAACATGCAACATACAAATGAAAAAAATAATCTTTCTTATATTCTAGATCATAGTCATTAGAATCATGTGACTTAAATCGAGCGATTCGATACGATTAAACAAGCGAACAACTCATATCATGTGATGAATCACTAATGGCTCTAAATCATGTCATACATGCATGAATCAATATCATTTGATATCATAAATTGGCTTATTTGATTACATCATTGCTCTGTTTTCCTTCTTATTATAGGCTTCATGCAATCACTTTATATCACTCGTAAGGGCAAAGAAGAAAATGAAAGATATTATTTGAGAACATTGTATTATTCTTGACAATAGATTACACGTCACATGTGATTATCATCTAATGTTCACAAACAATATATGCGGCAGTGCACTTAGGATGAACTACCATTTAGTAGGAACATAAAAAGAATTATGATTTAAAGTTCATATTATATTTTATATAAGTTGCAAGAATTTTAAGACTTATGTTTTTGTTTTGAGTAAAGTTGTTTTACCAATGTCTAGTTTAAAACTATTAGCCTGAGCACAATACATCATTTATTATTTATATGATATATTTGAAGTTACTTATGATTTACAATACACGTTCAAAAATTAGGTAGGCCCTAGACTAAAAACTTAAGAATCAATAAAGCTGCAACCTCATTCAATACTTTACTTTCTTTTTTTTCTTTTGGGGGGTGGTGTACATACTTATATATCACAAGGCTATGCAGGATCCAAAAAGCCAAAAGAAAAATGACTAAATCACTAAAATCTATGCCAATAACAATCATACCATTGGGAGGCGACTGCTCACGTTACTGAGCTTTGAATTAATTGATCCCACCAGAAGTTGAACGCTGGAAGACTAGAAAACCAAGTGTTGCTTGTGCTTGTGAAATAACAGAGTCCATCTGCTGCACAAGAATAAGTGCAAGTGTGCAACAGTTCAAAACAGGACAACCCCAGTTAAATAATCAGAGATAGAACTTAAAGAAAAATAAAATACATGTTGGAAAAGTAATTAATTATGCAAGGCATATGCTCCAAATAAAATCAAGAAACTAAATATGGCATTGGGATAGCATATCAGATAATTAAGAAACCTATACATAGTGCTATGGGAAATATGTCCAAGTCTACAAGTCTAAGTATATAGTAAGTGAAGCATTCCACTAGGAAGATCTCAATAAGAACAGAACAAAACAGAACTCATAACAGAAAACCTAGGCAATTGTTTCATGTCACCAACCTGTCCTGTACTTCGGCTGACATATGCATACTCTTTTAGGAGGGTTTTCTGTTCAGAAACAGCACTCTCTTCCAAATCTAATCCTGTCCGATCAAACTCTTTAAAATCATCAACCACTGAAGCATGCTCTTGCTTAGCTCTAAGAGTAGACTGGAGACGATAAAACTCCTGTACTTCAAATACATGACATCTAACAACAGGTTGGTGTCTAACATGTACAAGCTTAGCGCAAAAAGAATAAAATCCAAAGGAAATAAAATAATGAATCAAAATATACATACAAAGCATAGAGATAAGCAGACCTGATGTGGAAGATCTATAAGTATATTAACGAAGTAACAAGTAATAATAAGGGTTAGAAAATCTATATCAACTAGCCTACTCTATAAAATAACATCCTGAAAAAGACATTGGATTTAAAATAAGAGTGGGAAATCATAGCATGGGTACCCGTAAAAATTGTTACATGAAATGAATGTACAAAAAGATGTATATTTATATCACAAGTTTGAGCTTCTCACGAAAAATATTGCTGATGAGTCATTTACCCTTGTTTGTCATTCTCTCAGCTGTTAAAAAGAGAATTCTTTTGAAACCAAAAATCACGAATAAATTTATTGGGCAAAACTTGTAAAGATACTTAATACCCAGTTACAAATATGACAAAGCTTAATATATTAATTTTAAATCCTTCTCAGTTGTAAAAATGAAACCTTCACATTGAGGTGTGTAAAATATATTCCAAGTTAGCATGCAAGACTCCGCTGAAGCAATGCAATAGAATCAACACTACATTATATGAATATGCTGACAATATCTTTTTTCTGATTTTGGGGGTTGGTGGGTAACTCAAGCTCATGCTATTAAATACCTGGGCGAGATCTTCAAGAATTTCTTGGTATCTAGTCAGAGTATGAGAAACCATTTCTGACCCACCAGAGGACACCCAAGCTTGCATCTGCAAGTTTACTTGTTGAAGTTGGTTTATTAACCATTTCTATATCACTCTCTGCAGCATCAGCTTTTGTTGAAACTTTTGCTGAAACCAATTTGCGATATGAATTCATTTGCTCATCCAACTGAGATTTTCTTGCCTGTAAAAGATTAAGAACAGGAAACAAACTTCTGCTGTCAATAATTTGCCTGGAAAACACATATATATATAAACTAGGACCTAAAGCAGGAAAAAAATAATTTAAATGCATGCAATCATTCAAGACACTAAAAATTATAAAATTAAAAATATTAAAAATAATGTTACTGTTATTAATTGTTATTACTATGATTAATCATGATTAGCGCAGAGGAACAGAAAGAGAGAAATCAAGTCAGAGGAAATATCAAGTAGAAACGAACAAGCCAGCATGATCCAACTTCCATAAAATTTATGTAATCTTTTCATCTGTATTGTAACGAAGTACTGTTAAAATGATTCTAGAATGAGCTTAGGTAGCTATCAAACAAGTGTGACTGAAATGCTTAGCATAAAATGACAACACTAACCAATAATGGCAGGTTGGTTACATTAGATACATCATATCATACATTTTAACACACTTTTTATACATATCTAGAATAACCATATTATTATTTAAAAGCACAAGTATCGTATCATGTTGTAGTGTCTGATGACAATGGGGACAAGTCACCTTCTGAAGCTGATTGAAGCCTTTGCCTTGGCGTCATCATCTTCTTCAGGCAGCTTGACTACAGTATAGGTACCTGCCCCACCTAAAGCTCCAAGTATGGGAGCTATCAGATAGACCCATATGGCTTTGTAGTTGTTTGCGGCAATAGCAGGACCTAGTGTCCTTACCGGGTTCATTGAGCCCCCTGATACTGGCCTGCAATATAACGTTAAGCATATTAACCAACACTACTTTGTACTCTAATTTATTTGTTGAAAATTAGCTTTTGAATTCTTTTCAATCAAGGTCAGACTCGTTAAATTGGAAAACGCTAACATGAAGCCATGGAGTGAACTTCAATCAACACTTTCTTTAGCACCCTAGAAGGATAATAACACGGCCATATATTTTATTCAGAAAATAATCATCAAGATCCAAGAGTGACTTCGTTTCTAAAGTGAAAAATAAGGGGCTTATTCATCCTAAGATTTATTACCATACACTTTATTAAAATAATGATAAATATACTCTCTTATATTCATTTTAGAGTAGCCTTGTGTATGTTCATTTTCATATTTTTTTTCTCTACAAAAGTGTAGAGGCGAGCGAGCTTATCTTGTTTGCGATCCATTTCAAAATTTCCAAACGGAGATACAAAAAGTATAATTCCCAGAAGATCCTCTTGTATGCCGAGGGAATTTCAGATTATAAGAAAATCACACCGAAAAGAGAAAATAACATGAAAACGATTCCTGAACTTTTAAGAGTGTTCAATTGATAGGAATGAGGAATTTTAATATAGGACGAAAGAAATATTTTAATGAATCCTCTCCTCTTCTCTAAATCCCTCAACTTTTGGAGGATAAGAAAATGTGAGGGAGAGGGATTTTGACTCTTATTTTTCCTTTTCTCTTTTAGATTTTTAAATAAAAAAAAAGGTGACTAAAATTATTTTCCTTCTCTTTTTTCTCTCCATTCATAATGTTAAATTAAGAGAATTGTATAAATAGTTTGTTTTATTAAGTAATTTTCTTTTATTGTTTTTGGGGGTAACCCGTGAGTAGTGGGTAGGGACATACCCTGCTATGAGTATATTGAGCATTACAGTCGCTCCCACCGCGATTCCCGCGAGTTCTCCCACCTGCACACTCGGCCACAATAATCAATTAATCATCAATCACGGACTTGGTTCAATTCTGATGATGCACATGCAATTTGTACTATACACATACAATACATTTTCCACACCGAAACTAGTACGTAGATAATTCTATTCTGACACATTTTTTTAACAATTCTTATAATTTTAAAAAATAAAAACATATATAAAACTGTCATTTTATCTACTGTTACTTAATTTGATAAATACTACGTCTATACACCTCCTAAACCGCGCTTTTCGTTTACTATTATCACTATTTATTATATTAAGGGTAAATCTCTAAATATTTTTACGACCAGTAAGTTAATTTTGAAATTGAACAAATATCATTTAATTTTTTTAAAAAAAGATACAAAACCGTGTTAGTTGCAGTTAATGTATATAAGATTTTTGCAATTTAAAAACAAATATGTCTACTGTCAAAGGTCAATTTTAAAAGACGAGATTTATGATTGCCCGTTATATAAATTGTTAAACAGGAACAGATGGAAGGAGGAATTACAAGATGAGTGTCAGTTCCTACCCCCGTCAATTATATAAAAATATATTTATTTATTTTGGGTAAATGTTTCTAGATCTAACCCTGATTGTTAAATAAGTCTGCTATTTAGCCATCAAACTAAGATTATTGTGTGGTGCAACGAGAAAGATTCCAAATCCTTAAAACGCGGACAAAGCGTAATCTGAGTGCAAAACATATACTATACTACCTTGACAATGGTCCCATAAGATATGAACAAGTTTCATGTGGATTAGAGGCACAAAACAGCGGACATATCTTTTCCTTTGACTCTCACGCCATTAATCTTTTCTGGATTTGTCGCCCAAATGGCACCGCCCCTCCCTGCTTGGGTTCATTTTTACTACTCAGCTTAATTTCCTTTTTAGAATGACCATACTTCTCTTTCTTCTCAAGCGTCATTTTTTTTTCTTTTTATCTATTATTTTCAAATTTAATAAACCACTATATTTTTCCTTCCTTACATTAAAGTTATATTTAATATAAAAAAATCACGATAATTTACTTCATTCAAAACGAGCTAGCATGGTGTAGAGGACAACTAAATTGCTTAGTAATGACAAAGGTATCATTTACTTGTATTTTTAAGTTCAAGTAAAATAAAAATCTTTAAAGTCATGAGAAATATATGTATAATTAAGAACTAACATAAATAGAATATAAGAAATGTAAAAAATATTTAAAATTATAAATATGCGCATAATTCAAAATAAGTTAATTAATAATATTAACATATTATTTTAAGAAAAATAATAAATTGAAAAACTAAACCACGATTAGAAAGATATATATTCTAATATAATATAACAAGAATATGATTAATATAAAAACTAAAGGGTGTTTGCTTTCCTAGTATTCAGATTAAATGGGCTTATATATATATATATATATATATAATGATAAAATTGAATTGAGTTGCAAAGTTTATGTGACATAGGATTGTCCTAAAGTTTATATGATATGAAAGGCTGAAAAGTAGTATTTTTGTCTGTCCTAAAAGTAAAACATATATCCGTGGTTTGTGTGTGATGATGGAACATAAAACTAATAATGTGGGAATAGTATAAAAAACTCACAGCTCTGGTGTCGGTGGCGACTGCGGTGACAACGAACATGAGATTGAAGGCAATAATGAACTCTAAAGCAAAAGCTTGAGCATAACCTCCGGAAGGAACGGTGACTCCGCCACTCATGAAAGGGTGATAAACCCCCTTGAGAGCAAATGCTGCACATATAGAAGCCAACACTTGTGCACCAATATAGACAGGCACCTGCAATGCAATAATAACCAATTAAGAAGAGAAATGAATGGTTAATAGAGGTATATATATATATATATATATATATATAGTTAATTACATGCTTCCATGGGAAATGCTTTAATGCAGCAAAGGAAATGGTGACAGCAGGGTTGAGATGAGCGCCGGAGATGTGACCAGTGGCGAGGATGACGATCATAACGGCGAGACCAGTGGTGGCGGCACAGCCAATGAGGGTCTCAGAGCCGTTAGTCTTTTGGTTGACAATAGCAGCAGCGGTGGCGGCGAACATGAGAATGAAGGTTCCAATGAGCTCAGCTCCAACCTTTCTTGCAAGAGAGACAGGAGGAGGTTGGAGTGGCAATGAGCAAGACACGGCTGGTAAGGCTCCATCTTCCAAGCTCCATTCCTCCACACTGAAGCACCTACAACTCTTGAGGAGGGACTTCTTCTTATTATTATTATTATTACTGAATCCCCCAAAAAGAGGTGCACCAGGAGTACCTGGCGTTGCAGGAGTCGATGGGATTTCCTCGTTATTGTCCATATCCCTCCTATTCCTATTCCTATTATTGTTTTCTTTGTGATGAGAGGTACTGCCAGCTCCTACATATATATATATATAGCAGATCAAGTGTAGTGCTTGGTTGACTTGCAGAATCACAAAGAAGGAAGGAGTACTAAGCCAAACTAGTGGATGAAACTGCTAGGCATCACATTAATTAATGCATGGTGGGGCCTTGCGGGTTGGGACACTTCAATTTAATATATATATGGAACTTGGAAAAGACGCTTTAAACATTACCCACCAACCAATCAATAATACCTTTTATTTCTTCATCTCAATCATTGTTTTCTAAATTTTCCCTTTCCTTCTTTCCCACATCTCTCTTTCTACAAATATATTATTATATCATACTTCGTTGTTATAGGTTCCAATAAATTTTCCATAATATTAATCCAATTTTATTAATTTTATTGGTTATCTAGCGTGATTTTTAACTTTTTTTTTTAATTTTTCTCCCTTTATTATTATTTTTTATGGTGTGACTTCTCTCTTTATATTACTTTTCTTTTCTTTTTATACTTCTCATTTTCATTACTTTGTTTCTAGAAGATTATATTGCCTTATTTTTGTAATGCATGGGCTGCGCTACCTGACTCTCCTACGACGCATAGTTATGCCACTCTCTGGTATATGAATTGTACTACCTAACTTCTATGGTGCTACCTTGTAGTTGTTCAAGCAACAACATTATTAGCTGTCACTCTCAGCTTCATAGGTTGTTAATAATCTCGTTAAATTGCACTCAACTAGTCTAGTGATATTCAGTCGATCTATTGATCTACAGTGTAGTTACCCTCTACTATTATGGATCTCATTAAATTGTAGTCAACCAGCATGGTGATACTTAATCAGTTGATCAATCCACAATGTCATTACCACTTGCTATTAGGAATCTTGTTAAGTTGTAGTTGGTTCGCTTAGTGAAACTCTTTCGACAAACAAAGACAGTTAAGGTTATTTTGTTGAAAATGACTAGCCTAGTTGGATGATGATAATCAATCACCTCAAAATTTTAAATTCAAAAATAAATTATATATTATGTTTGATTGAAATTATTATGATCAAATAAGAATCTTATAATATATAATACTTTTTCTTAGAGATTACGTGTCTATAGAGAGATTTCGTGTCTATATTTATATACATAATTAATGATTGTAAATATTTAATCGAAATATAATAACAAATATTTTTTTGTTTTATTGTTATTTTTTTTGTTTTTTTTATTTTTTCGTCTTTGTCGTGGCGAAAACAAATTCTCCTCTTATTTTTTCAACATCTAAAACCAAATTCTTCTATTATTGTCATAAAAGAGTTAAAAGATATCTCCACCAGTAATATAATTCAATTTAGTAAATTTTTGTAATGTAAAATTTATAGTTAATATGTAGATACTAAATATTATTATAAATTGATGGAAGTTTTTGATGCCACACTGAAACTCATAAATAATCGTTGTAATTAATAGGGGATATTTAAAATAATTTATTTAGTTTTTCATTTATGTTATATATTTTTTTTGTTTTTCAATCATTAAAAAATAATTATAAATATTTTAGGTAAGATCTCATGATTTTACATATATATATATTTAATGAACTTTAATAATTTATACTTTTGTATAACTTTGTATTTTAGTTATCAATTGTTGTATAATCGTATTTTTGGCTCATCCTATAATGCAAATTTGACTCCATCCTTGTAAGAATATTTGGTTAATGGAAAAAATTAGAATTAGAATTAAACATAAATTATTAGAATATATTCGAATGATAAAAATGAGATGAAAATTTTATAATTTTACATGATTTGTTTAAGTAGTTACATGACAATCAACTAACTTATAATTTTAATAATCTATGCATAATTGTATTATGTATGATCGAGATTTATAACTTTTATTTATTATAATAATAAAATATTCTCACGTAGCCTTTTATATATACATGCGATGAGAATGCATATATATATATATATATATATATATATATTAATCATTAAATCTTATGAATATCAAGATTAAAATACTAAAATTAAATAAATTTTTTAAATTGTATTACTATTTTAAGTGACTGCATAATTTCAAATCTTAACTATTTATTTATATTTATATGATCCATCTTTATTCTTCTCATTAATACATTCTTAAAAATTTTGGAAAATAAATTATACTTGAAGAGTTTTATTTCAACATAATATAATAAAAAAAAACTAAAACAGATGTTGCAAGTTCTGTATTGTTACTATCTAGTTTTATATATATTTAATGTTGTTCGTCTGAAAATGATTTATTCCTCGGGTTAACCAAACAAAAACAAAAAAGTAGGATCCAGATCGAGCCATGCTCATCTTTGTAAGAAATTAATGAGTATCATACAGTTTTGTTTTTTTTTTTTTTAAATTAGTGAATGAACAGATATTTTTTATTAAAAAAATACGATGACAGTATATTAGTAATATTAAGGTTTTGTTTAATTTGGATACGGAAGTAAAAAAGAAAGACTTAGGATAAAAAGAAATAAAAAAAAGAAAATAATAAGTAAATTTAAAAAAATAAATTTTCATATTGTTTAGATGGAAAGAAAAAGAGAGAAAATAGTTAATTTTTTTTCGTTTATTTAGATTGATAAAAAATAAAAATAAAATTATTTTAATTTAATATTTTTTGCTATTGTATAAATAATATCCTATAATTATGGCCCAGTTTGATTTCAATTTTAGTAAAAAAAATTGTTATTTTTAAATTCTAACATTTTCGTAGTATTTATATTTTATTTTTTATCACTCATTTTAGATAGTTTAAAATTGATATAATTAAAAAAAATATTAATTAAGTTAATTAAAATAATAAAAAAATTTATATTAATATAATTAGATTATTTTGTGGGTAATTTAATTAAATAATATGTTAATTATATATTGTTTCTGTTGATTTTTTTTTTCTATATTCTATAAAAAAAAATATAATACAATATTTCAAATCTCTTGTGGATCAGGTGACATTTGAATTTGAATTGGAAAAAAAGGATTTGGAGTTTCCGCCCCTTTCCTTTTTTTTATTAAAATGGAAAAAGACAAGTTTATAGCTTCTGTCACAAAAGAAAAAAAATCTAGGATAATTTTAATATAATATAAAAATATTTTATTATTTTATCTTACTTTTATTAACTGATTTATTTTTAACTTTATGATATATATATATATATATATATATATATATATATATATATATATATATATATATATATATATATATATATATATATATATACTTCTATTTTTATAATTTATTTTTAATATATTATTTTTATGTTTCAATTTATTAATTTGAACGAACTATAATATAATTTTAATATATTGTATTTCAATTTACATTTTTCTCGTGATATATTAACAACATAAATATTTTTTTTAGTTGAATTACGTATTTAAAAATAATATAATTATATTAATTTAAAATATTTTTATTATTTTAATTAATATTATTCGTTTTTAATACTAAATTAATTAAAATTAATAATAAAAATTAAAACATGCACTAAAAATGGCACAATCTAAAAATAAAAAAATACAAAAATTAAAATTAGGTAAAACCATATTTTTATACACTAAAAATATTTAACCCAATAATACATAATTTATCTTATACTAAATATAACGTGTTAAGGATAAAATTAAGTATTTAAAGAAAATGGTCCCACTTTTCTCACAAATCTTGCCTCTTATTATATACATATGGCAGAAAAAATTTTGTTGAGCTCCGTAGCTTCGCTTTTCCTTCCTTGTTCTTTTTGTTCTTCTCCCAAATCACCATTTATTTTTTCTTTCTCAATTCTTCCTCTCACTTTTCTTCCTTTGACGTCCATAAAATAAAATCAGACATTTGATGAAAACTTTGCACTTTTAATTTAATTACTTTTCCTTAATATAAAAGCAAAGGCATATATACTTATGAAATGCTATCTGCAAAACTGATGAATACGACCAACACTAATTATATTGTTTACATGGCGACCATTGTTGTGTCACTGCTCAAGAATCAGCATAATGATTAATGAGATTTATGTCTCAAGTCTGCAACTATATTTTTTCTTTGTCAAGTGAAACATCAAATCACATAGGAGTAGATGGAGAAGACCCTAAAAGTCTTTGTTTCTTGCTCCAAGTAAGCATGAGTAGGGGACATCAATTCTTTCAGTGATTTTGTGGTTCTCTTCCGCCTTCATGCCCTTTTCCACTCTCAGAATGAATTATCATCACCAAATGCCTCTTAGACTCAGATTACTGTACTTTGTCATTTCAAAAGTTGAAATTTCAGTCTGGATTTACTCAGCTTAATTAGCTAACATTCATAACAGTTTAAACAAATAGATGGACTATTATTAATTATTTAATAGACTAAATTTAGATGCACTTCCAATATACCTGTGATGTTATTTTCTTTGAAATTTTATTTTAACAACTTATATTGACTTTTAATACAAACGTACTCTTGTTAAATAGATTATTTAAGCAAATTAAGTTCTCGTTCTAATTAAAGAACAATTTTAAAAGTATTCAAGAAACGGTATCTAAATTTTCTAATATAATTAAATTAGTACCTCTTAAATGTTTTCCACAACTAAGAAGTTGGACACCCAGAGAAGATCGTATAATGTGTATATGGGACAGACAGCTAGAGTGTAGTAATGTACTTTCTTTATACTTTGTTCCACCAACTGTTGTGTGAAAATCATTTTGGTAGGATGTATAAAAAAAAAAAGAAGGGGACTTCAACTTCAAAGAGAATGCATGCATTACAATGTTGAAAGGTGGGACTCCAACAAAAAATGAAATTAAAAGGGTCAAAATGAGTTGGCATTTTGTATCATTTTGTCCTCCACTTGATCCACTCTACATCAAATGGTCAACTTACTTCAAATATAGAATTCTGCCTACACACGTTATGTACCATGTTGTTTTAATGTGCACCGTTCCTTTTCTTCTTTTTCTTCTGTCATTGGCTTCAATAATGTACTCCCTTTAATTTTAGCTAATTATGTTCGGAATCAAAAAGCAAATTTGGTTCAAAGATGATACCTTAAATGTAAGAAACTGCACTTACAAAAAAAAATTGTAGATTCTGCAGGCACAATTGATCAGTAAGTAAGAGACTAGTTTGGTGACACAACATAATGCATGCTCATTATTATAAACCACGAATCCACGATTCCTTAAAATGAGATTTCCTTTAACATATTTGCAGTGCTAATAAAGTTAAGCCGGAAAGAAACCCTTCACATTTCATTTCACCCTTCGTACTTACAAACACATGTATCAAAATGGCACGTCCACTTTATAAAAATAATGAATATTAAATTATGTATTGACAAGATAAAATAATTATTCATAGGTTTACCTACCTAATTATACTACTACTGATAATTTGTGATTACATGAATAAAATAAAAATAATAATAAACTGCTTTATACTTTTCATTGCATGAAAATTAAACCTCTTAGTTAATATCTGTTTTTTGGTCTTGAAGGAAATCTCAATGTCATTCCCTACTAATTATGAGTTTTACAATGTGCGAAAAGACTACTTCTCACTCACTTGGACAGGAGAGAAAAAAGCACTGGCTCTGTTTGCTCCACGTTTTTCTCTCACATTGGATTGCTTTGAGCCAGGTGTGAGGAAGATTCAAAGTTTAACCCCACGCCATTGCCAACCATACGAATTAGTTAAGACTTAATAAGTGGTTCAAGAGCCTGAAACTTTATTATATACGTATATAGCAGGAAATCTCCTTAATTTCTAGTAACAACTTATTTATTGTTCCTCTGGCTAGGCACTGCAATCATTATTACAATTTGTAAAGAGTACCAATTATTCAGTTCTGAAAATTCGGTGTGTGCGTGGTAGTGTTTGTAATTGATTATGGAAGAAAACAATAACCAATTAACAATCCGATTACTCACTTCGCAAAGAGTTTAAAGAGCTCCTCAGTAACTAACATAGTATGGTATGATAGGCAGATAAATATATTCTTCAAATATCTTGTCTTAAATTTAATCTTCATGTTCGTATGTGTCGATAAGAATCAATTTTTTAAATAAACTTTCAAACATTAAAAAATTAGTCTCTAATTCTGGGAGGAGTTCATGAGTTAGAAGAGAATGAAAAAAAATGTTTAAACATTCTTGGTGAAAGTCTTTCTAAAATTAACGTTGGTCAAACCCGTTGATTATCTTGGATTATATTAATTGTGACTCAAATTAAAAGCGAAACTTATCTTGTTTTGTAATCCTCTGTATTTGCGAAGATTCCTATTAAAGCAGATGATGAAGATAACCTCAGGTAATTAAATGGATGGGAAAAGGCAGCGAAATAGAAAGTGAGTGGCATAAGTGGAGAGCATATGATTAAGTGCAGTTCTTATAGGTTTTGTTGGTAGGCCATCTAGTTTTAATTTTCTAATTAGTTGATTAATTATGACAAAGAAAAGATAAAATATTAGAGCAAATGGGTTGTTGTATATAAACCTTCCCTGGCTGTGTACTTGACTAGTTTAGTTGTGTTTGGGTTTCTCCACTAATCACAAAAAAGATAACGGCGAATAAAGCTGCCATTGCTTATTTTATTTGTTTGAAAGATTCTACTCAGATAGTGCCCTCTTTCGTATTGAAATAACTAAGAGCAAATAAGTTATATATCACACTTTTATCTTATTATCTGAAAATAAATTATCATATAAACTTCTTAATTTTTATAATAATTATTGTAAAAATTATATTATTATTAATTGATAATATGAAATATTTTTCATTCACAATACACAATTATTAAATTATAAAATATATTTATGGCGTATTTGAACTCGATAGCCAACCCTATATCTAACTAAATATGCATCACATATTATTAGCTCCTATGCTTTGTTTAATGTAGCTTCATTCTTTGTGATGCCTATAAAGACATGGAATTGAAGTGGTTCCCTTGGCATGGGAATAAGTTTCGCTACACTTTTAAAGATGGGCTACGTATATTTTATAAAACTAAAGTTTATGTTTGACTTATCATTTATTAAAGTTTTTTTTAACTTTGATCTAGTTTTTTTTAAGTCGATTCTTAAAAGCTTATTTTATATTATAATATTTAAATAAGTTAATAAAATTAATTTTTTAAATAAATAAATAAGTTAAATAAATTAATAAACTTATTTTAAAATAAATTAATAATAATCATTTATTTTTAAAAATAAAAATTTATTTTATTTTAATACAAAAATATTAAATATATAAATATTATTATATTAAATTTTTAATTATACATAAATATAAATAGATTAATCTATTAAGTTTAATAGACGTTTTTTATAAATTCAAACTTAGTATACTTAAATAAATTTTTTCAAAAATTTAAACCTAATATTTTAATTAAAAACACTTAGGCTAAGTTAGCCTTCAAAGAGATTATGTCATAAGCATATTTTGGTGTCTACCCTATTTCCATCAATAGTGTATATGGTTTTGCCTAAGAACTTTGTAATAGATGAAATTAGAAACTAATATATATTGTTTCTACTTAAATGTGGGCACATGATGTGATGATTAACTGACCAACACGCTCTCAAACTTGCACCAAATTACATGTTTAGATACATGCTATGATGTCAACGTGAATTTTTAATTTAATTAATAATTGTTTTCGTATTATTTTTAATGTGATTTTAATCAACGTAAATTTTGAATGAAGAACTAAACTCGTGTTAAGTAGCTAAAAATATACTATATCTTCTTATTATTTTATTTGTATCTTATTACTTTCATTATATTTTATTATTTAAATGTTTAGGATAATAAAACTTCTCTTTTAACTTTAACTATGCTTCAAATGTTTAATTAATGATTTCCCTCACCATCTTTTCAAGAGTACAAGTCAAATATTTTTATTGCTATTAGTACAATATAATTCAGTAGTTTAACATGATATATGTATGCTATAAATTCTTTAAAATTGTGTTTGATTTCGAAATGTAAAAAAAATATTTTGATTGCTGAGCAACTACAATGATATAGACAAGAGGCAAATGTCTGGTAGTCTTGATTAATGACTATGCAATTGAATAAATGATTATTCAAATTGCATTGGTCAATTTTAAAGGACAAATAATCCATGTTGGCCTGTATGGATTAAAGTTTGTAAACTTAATTAAGTTTGAATAAATGTTACTTTGCAAACTGAGTTTACAAAAGCAAGCCTCCCTTTACTTTTTTTTCAAATTGAGTTTCAAGGTAAAATTGAAACAAAATTCATTTTATAATTAGACCCAACTGAAAATTAAACAAAAAAGAAAAGAGTCAGTTTTTTAAACGGACATTGAAAACTTCCCAACTGAAACTAAAAGCCTTAGGATATAGTTTTATAAAGTGAGGAAGGAATTGAAATTATAGCATAGTGCTGTTTTAAAATTATATATTGGCAATAATTGAGGATTTAACTAGTTAAAATTAGAACAACAAATTACAAGAATCAAAATATAGTTAAACCAACATTTCAGATCATCCGGTGCTATATAATCAGTCAACTTGACTGTAATCATTCAACTTTTGAATATAATCATTTTCAACTATAATGAAGTGCAACGCATGATAAATTTTTTTTATCTACTATATAATCTTGTTTTTCTGTAATTAAACTCTCATAAAGTTTGGGTTAAAGTAAATAATGTCATAATTACAATTTTAATCATAGTTAAATTGATTAAAAAAATCAACAAAATTTAATATTTTCAACTTCAATTCAAACTTCAAGAAGCCTTGATCACATAAAAAAAATTAAGGAACAACTTTATTTTATTAGAAGAAATCAAACGGCATCCACTATTTACATCTCATGCATCTTAATTAATTAAATTAAAATCTAATAATGATTAGGAAACAATTTAAGAAAGGATTAAGAAAGTATTATATAAAATTAAAAATTAAAATTTAAAAATCCCTTTTTATTTGTATAATAACTAAGAATTTAATTAGAATATATTTTCTGTATTAAAAAATTATATTATTATAATTTATACTATTATCTAATTATATATAGGTTGTATAGTATTTTTTAATTTTATAATAATTATTTTTAAAATAATATCTAATTAGTTGAGAATATAAAAACTTTGTATACTCACGATGCATCCTAATTAATCTCAATAGTTAACTTTGTGAATCGTAATATTATCACTTGATTTTAAATTTATATTATTTTTTTATCTAATCATCATCAAGATTAAATAAATTTCTTTATATATATACAAATGAGAAAATTTATTTGTGATTTTGTTTTTTAAATCCGTCATCTTTTACAGTTATTTTTGTTTAAATATATTATTCTTATTCTTCTATAATATACTACACTCTTTTCATGTGTATCTCACTTTTTGTTTTCCTTCAAAATCTTTTTATCAACAGAAAATCTTATGAAAATAGCAATTTAGGTTGTCCATGGGACAATTTGCTAGCTCTTTGCATCTTTCAAATTTTATAATTTATAATTTTTTGGAAATAAATTATCTTTACCTTTTTCAAGTATTATATTTATTTTAATTGATTATAAAAATAATGTAATGAATATTTTCTTATTTGTTATACCTCTTGATATTGTTCTTTTGCTTTGATATGAGTTTTCTTTTAATGATTTTACTTTCTTGTTTAATTAATAATGGAATTACAGATTGAAAGCTGAAATATTTTTTTTAAATTTTTTAAAAAAAATCACTGTATGACTTTCTGAAAGAGTTTCTTAAACTTATGTATTAATCTTTGTACCATGTAGAAATATTTGGTAGATATAAAAGAATAAGACGTAACATAACATATTATCTTAAAAATAAATTATATGAAAAAATAAATTATATCAAAACATAAAGGTAAAAAATTATAAAACCAGGGAAAGACCACATATTTTTATGGATAGTTATTAATTAATTTATTATTTTTTAAAATATGTTGGATCACATTAAATAAAAAAATAATTTTTTTTTTGATAAAAAACAAAAAATATAAGATGAGATCGGCCTAAAGATGATGAAACCAAGATTAAGTTAAAGATGTTTTAATTGAGGTTGAGTTAAAGATATTTTGGATGAAGTGAAACTCAAAATATTTTAGCTAACACTAAATCAATGATGTTTTTCTCATGTTAAATAAAAAATGTTCTAATCAAAATCAAGTTAAAAATATCTTAATTGATTAAAAAAATAGTCACCTTTTATTAATTTTATAGATGGATTGAATATCCATTCATACAAAAAAATTGTTAATGAATAGATTAGATGATTTTTTTTTTTTTGATAAATTTGAATTTTAACTAAATGTTAACAAATATAAATAAATTAATGAATTGATTTCAATTCATTCATTCGTTTGTATGCTTAGATTAAATTTAATATCTAATTTTTATTATTAATTATAATTAATTATATAAAAATATAAAAATATTGAGATCATATAGTTTAAATAAATAACAATTCATGTAATGTCTATTTTAGGTTAATTTTAATATATTACATAATATACAAAGTATAGTGTGAGATAAGTAATAAAATACCCAAATTCGCATCAGTTCTTATAAATTTGTGCAAGTAGCTATCTCTACACATGGTTAGTGAATAAATTTCTTATCCACTATAATCACAAGTAGTTATTGTTGGCAGTTGAGTTAGCAGTTGTATTTTCAGTGCAGTTTTTTTTAGTCTATCTGTTTTTAGTCAAAATATCTAACCACTCACATTATTGATAAAACATGGGTGTAGTTATTGCTTTGTTATCTTTATTCTGTAAGGCTATAAAGCCAACGCATTGCTTTGAATTCAATAACAACATTCCTTCGGTATATCATTTTAGTACAGTAACGTATGTATTTAACAGTTATGACTTATGTTTTTGCAAAACTTCATGAGATGCTCGATATGATACAATTGTCGAGGAAAAAAAGCCTAACTACTGTGAAAAGCTAACAATACCATTATTGTTGTTCATACTTCATATTGAAAAATCTTAACATCAACACACAAGTATCTATTCTAAAAAAATTATTTCCGGATATTCAAATTAAGTGTGTTTAAAATAAATTTTCAGAATGTAAAAAATTTAGTTATGAAAATTAAATTCCGGAAGGAAATTAACTTTTTATATAGTTTCAAATAGTTCTGGAATGCAACAAAAAAATAGTTCTGAAATTTAATTAATTCTCGGAATGATAAAATAAAACATGTATGAAAAATATTTTTGGAATATAAAAGTTTTAAAAAAATCGGGGTGTAAATAGAATCCTTAATCCTAAAAAAAATTCTGAAACCATTTAAACAAGGGCGGCTTAGATGGGTTAATTTGTATAAGTTTATAGTTAAAAGAGATTGGTCCACAAATTCAGGATGGAGAGTGAGAATATGAGAGTTTAAGGCTGAAGGTTCTGGAAAATTGACAAAGAAAGAGTTTTACAAACAAAAGTAAATTAAAATAAAATAAATATAAGTGTCAATTCTTTAAAACTTTATCATTGGAGTAAAAATAGTTTGTGATTCTTAAATGTTACGTGCCATGTAAGTAAGATCTACCAAAAAGTTAATAAAGTAAATTCGCGTAAATACTAAAGAAAAAATTAAGCTTAATCCATAGCCACTAATAAGGTTCAACTCACTATGTTCCAAACAAAAACTATGCGTGTTTGTTATTTACACATATTTTTTACTAATGAACCTTCCTAGCTTTGGTGTTGTCTACAAAATTTTCTTCAAAATATCCACGTTTACTTTTCAGGAGAGAGTTTAAAAATGCCCCTTGAGCATGCATTGCAGAGGTTCATTTAGTCTTATTCATTGCTTCACTCTCTCCGTTGAACTGCGTATCATTATCATTATCTCCTGTTTCGAGTGCAATTCTGTTCCTTGTTAATGCATGGTTTGAATTGAAATAATCACCCAAATACTCAATGCACTAGCTGTTTACACTTATGTGTTAATTTGTACCAACACCCAAAGAGGTGCTACTATGCATCTTGCTGATGGAGGAGACCAACCACATCTCTATACTTTTTTATATTCCAATAATTGATGGTAATTACAACCTCATGCATTGAGTGAGCGCGCCTCTCTCTATATATATATATATTATGGTTAAATTTAACATTAATTTAACTAACGTTAAATATTTTGAAATTTATTTATTTATTTAAAATTATCGAACAATTTATCCAAATTAAATGTCAGATAGGATTTTATTACGTTAATAAAATTGGATGAAAAAATAAAATAAAATAAAATCATATCTTATCTAAAAATAATATCCAAATAAATTAGTAAAATTCCAATTTTTTATTTAAAAGAAAAATCAAAAAGAAGAGGGACACTTTGGACTTTTCAGGCTAAAATTATGAGGTTAAGCTAGCAGGGTTTATATGGTTTTCTCATCTTTTCTCTGACTTTCATATCAGAATAAGGGAGCTAGGGCTTTTGTGGTTTACTCCTCAGCCAGGTCTTTCTCTCTGTTACATATACCTATTTACTGAATAAGACAAAGCTGAAGACTTTTCGTTTAAGTTGTAAAATGCCCCTTCTCTCTGCGTATTATTGTGTAGGGATAACCTTTGATTTCTTTTCTTATTTTTGTTTATGCAGGAAGCAGAGTGTGTCTTTTGAAATCAACAAGAAAAGATGTCAGGGTATGCTAATTTTTACTTTCTTGGACGGTTGCACCTCGTAATTGGTTCATAGCAGGAGTTCTTTTTTTTTTTTTTTACTTTTAAATTAATATTTAATAGAACGATCTATTCAAAATAATGTCATAGTTGCCTCAGAATGGTTCCCTCAGGATGAAAATTTTGGTAGGGACGATACATATACTAATTATAATGTCTGTTTGTGGTTATGTGCTGCCTTTAAATGGTGATTGGGTTTTGATGTTGAACTCTGATGGAGCCTTTGTTCCAATTTTCTGCCTCCGTCATAAGAATCTGGTTGGTTTCATTACTTTACCTATTAGAGGTAGAATCACTTTTTGATTCGTTCTTACAATGATTCTTTGTATTAAAGATGTATGAAGTACCTAGTATCTACTGTAATCTATTATAATTCTCGGCAGTGTTTATTAAAAATTTCAAATGCACTAGAGAAATGGGTAAGGACTGGTTATGAAAGCACTGCTAATCAATTTAACTTGATTGGTCAGAGGATTGAATCTGACACTGGCAGCGTTGCACCTTAGCATTACATATTTAGTGTTGAAATAATTCTTGTAGAATCTGCTGGTAAAAATTGTCCCCATTCTTCTACTTGTGTGTATTGGTCCACTCTTGTTTTTGAATAGCTGTTCAGAATATTTGTATTATGCAGTGAAGAAGGAGCTGCTGTAGCTGAGCCAGCTGCTTCAATTCCAGGTGAGCCAATGGACATCATGACTGCCTTACAGCTTGTGCTGAGAAAATCTCTGGCTTATGGTGGTCTTGCACGAGGTCTTCACGAAGGTGCTAAGGTGATTGAGAAGCATGCTGCACAGCTCTGTGTTCTAGCAGAAGATTGTGACCAGCCTGATTATGTGAAACTGGTGAAGGCCCTTTGTGCAGAGCACAGTGTTAGCCTTCTGACAGTTCCAAGTGCAAAGACCCTTGGAGAATGGGCTGGTGTAAGTGCCTTAGAGTCCTTGACTCTGAACCTTGTTACTTCAATTTCTTGTACCATTCATTTACTCCCAATTCCCAAATTCAGTTGTTGAATGTTGATAAGGGTTTATTCTTTATTAACATCAACAAACATAGCCTTATTGCATGATTTTCTTGTATTAAATTTTGTTGCAGTTGTGTAAGATTGATTCAGAAGGAAAGGCTAGGAAGGTAACTGGTTGCTCATGTGTGGTTGTCAAGGTATGACTTGTATTTTAAATGGAAATGTTGGAGTGTTTTGCCATGCTGTATGCACGCCTAAGTATTTGCGTTTTGCAGGATTTCGGGGAGGAACATGAAGCATATAATGTTGTTCTGCAGCATGTGAAAGCTAACTGAGTTGCGGTATTCTTAGATTTGTGGGTTTCAATTTTAAGTTATTTTAGGAGTGTATAAGGAATATTTTTGCCTCTTATCTGGAGTATCTGTGAGGGGATTTTGACGGTTTAGTACAATTATACTCATTCTCATTGTTGCTGAGTGAATTTTTTTTATTACTAATGATTTTCTGTTGTGTTGAGTCAATTGTTTACAAACTTTACATGAATCGAGTTATGGTAGTATGAGTTAGGAGGATGTACATAATATTAATACAACTACAAATTACTACGTAATGGGCTCGGATCCCCATTACCATGAAATCATGTATCAACAATTCTTAAAATCTGCATGATTGGCCCACGGGATGTTGTCATATAGTATGCAAGATAATGATAGACCATTAATGGAGCATTTATCTAAGCTTCTGCATCATTCGTCTCACTTTCCTATTGCCATAGTGAAAGAGGCGCCATAGATTTGGAGTCTAGTTCCAATTGGACTGAACCTTTTTAAAAGCCAGCCATTGTTCGAAACTTCGAAGATAGGCAAAGACTGAAGATCCTTCCAAATTCTTCATTGTTAGCTAAAATGCATACACATTTAAATTCACTCTAACAGTGGGAACCATCTGATTCTCTTGTTGACCTAACCTTATTTATTGCTGCTGCTAATTTTGGTTTAGCAAATCAAAGAACTTGTGAGCCTCTAGCTCCATTGGTATGGACATAGGTTTTAAAATCTCAAGTGTGACGGTGGCACTGGAATTGCAAGTTAAATCCTCCATTGAAATAAGTCAGTCACCCATGTAGTAAAGAAGGATCTCGATGCAATGCAATTCTCTTGTCTCCCGAATTCGGCAGAAGTGACAATGTGGGCCACCTTAATTCACAGTCTTGCTGAGCCATTTGCAGTGACTCTATTGAAGTTTCTTCTAGTGCCAACATCAAGAAATCACGTCTAGGGGCTTGTACATATCTAGATTTATTAAGTCTTTATTTGCATTTCTTTTTTGTTAAACAAAGGGCCTACTGTGCTTGTGATTAGATTGGATTGAATTTTTATTTTTAGTTGTAAGAACCGATGCAAACCAAACTGAATTATTATATGTTATTAACATTAAAATTATTTTGTTGCCGTGTTCATATGGTACACTCCCTATTTGTATGTATATTACTATATGTTTTATCCAAACATATTTCTTTTTACATCATTTCTTGATGTTTTCAATTTCAATTTTAGTGCCTTGGCACACAAAGTCACAAACTATCTAAAGTTAAGAATTGATGATCATGTTTTAAGATTTGTGCAGTTTATTTAAGTAAATTTCTCAATAAGTATTTATAAAAGAGAAAAATTGAAAGAAAAAATAAAATCAATTTTTTCATTAGTTAAAATTAACTTATGTACAAATTAATTTATAAAAATTATTTTATGTTAATTTATTTAAAAATTAAATTTTAACTATTGTATAAGTTAATTTTAGTTTATAAAAGAGTTTATTTCATTTTTTTTCTCATTTTTATCTCTTATAAGTACTTGTGGAAAAATTTATTTAAATATTTTTTTATTTAGATTATTAAAAGTCATTATTTTATAGATGGAGGATAGAGTGGAAAACCCTAGTTAGATTAGATAATAAATTAGTTGATAAAATATGAAATGACATAAAATGATGTATTTGTTTATTTGATTTATAAATTGAATAAATAAGGATAAAAGAGATTTTAAAAAAATTAGTAGTTTATAAGTTAATTTATTTTTATAAATTATTTCAAATAACTTATAAAAATAAGTTAAAATTATCAAATTAAACTTGTGTATTAAGCACTTCCTATTGTAAGAAAGAAATTTATACCCGTTAGATTATCTCATTTAAAAATTAATGGCTGTGATTTTTTCTCATTTTCTGACTCTCTTTCACCTTATATTCCTTTTGTTTTTCTCCTTCCCCTCTTCTCTTCTCACCCATCTCTCAATGCAATTTCTCTGGCTATTACCAATTCCTTTTAAATTTGTGATTTACTGGTTTTCAACTTACCTTTATCCACTTCATCTTTTATATACTTTTTTGCATTGTTTACTACATTCAATTTACTTGCTTTTATCTTAAATTCACACATTCACATTTCCAATTATTTACTTCTCTTGAAATCTATTTTCCCATCATTCCTCCGTATTATTTTACAGCATTTCTTTACATTTTTAAGACTTCTTATTTCCATTCCACATTTTTTATCTTCGTTTTCATGCAAATTACTTTTCAAATTTTTTACTTACATTCAAGTCATTTACTTTTAAAATATTTTGATGTTTTCAATAATGATATTTTTATCGATACCTTTTTGGTCTGGTCAAGATAATAAGTTTTGATTAGATTCAATGTTTTGTTTGCAAATTCTTGTATTTGTAAAAATTAACAAACTTAAAATCATTTATAGATTTTGATACGGTCGGTCATGAGCCAGTCGGGTCGGACCCGAGTCATAGTCGGGTTCCGCCCGTCCTCATCGACGGGATAGCTCGCGTTAAGTCATCATTAATGACTCCCTGGCTCCTAAACTGCTCTCTTGCCTAACCTGTATGATTTTCTATTAGTGATGGGACAAGAGATATGTTTGCACAAGGTATAAATAGAGTGGAGAGAGAGTGATAGAGGATATTCTAAATCAGAATAGAACAAATTTCATCTTCATAAATCGAATCAAATACTCTGTACATTAATTAGAATTTTAATCATTGAAATTTTAAGTGTCTTGTAACTTGAAGTTAAAGTGTTGCTAGTTCATCTAAAAACACCCAAAACTGATATTTAGTTATAAATCTTATAAATACTAAATATATTTGTTAACTAGTTTTGATTAGATTCAATGTTTTGTTTGCAAATTCTTGTATTTGTAAAAATTAACAAACTTAAAATCATTCATAGATTTCATTTTCATAAATCGAATCAAATACTATGTACATTAATTAGAATTTTAATCATTGAAATTTTAAGTGTCTTGTAAGCTGAAGTTAAAAATACCATGTTGTTAGTTCATCTAAAAACACCAAAAACTGATATTTAGTTATAAATCTTACAAATACTAAATATATTTGTTAACTAGAAGAATCACTGTGGAGATTGATCATCTTTTCAAGAATCAAGAAACTTCGATTATTGAAACAATATTTTTATTTATTTATTTTTATGTTTTTATTTATTTATTTGAAAGAATATTGATTTTTTTATATATAACAAGTTTTAATTTAGAGATGAATATAAAAACTTGAAATATCTTATAATATTTTTTTATATTTTAGAGTATCTTAAATAACTTTTTAGAATTTATTATTGTTTTTATTTAATTATATCTGTGATGTGATTTTATATTTAATATAAACAAGACCATTGGATTGTCTTTTGTAATCATCTCATTACATCACAATAATATCAATAAATTTTTTTAAAAAGTTAGAAATAATTAAAATTAGCATTATATCACAGTTAATATAAACTATTTATTGTAAATCTCAAATATAACTTATATATTTAAAATATTTATTTATTATCTATTTTAATTATATAAAATAAATGTTTATTATGTATATTATATAAATTTAAATACTCATTATGATTAAGATTTATTAAAAATAAATATATTTAAATATATAAATCATTTTAGGATCTACAAAGAATAATTTAAATTATAATGTAATTTTTTTTAACGTTGATATTTTAAAAAAATATTGAAATTTAATGTAGAAATAAAAACTGAGAGAATATTAAAAATATTTAATTAAAAAAATAACGGAGAGTAAGAAGCTCATTTCTAAAATATATATTACAATTTATAATATAAAAATAAAATATTTTCTCAATTAACAAGAGATAATAATTAAGTACTAAATAAAAAAAATCCCGCAATGACGAAATAAAAACCTATTTAACTATAATTAAAAAACCATGTTAAATTATTTTCATAATATAAAAAATATTTCAATATAAAAATATATTTATGATTAATTTAAACATACATTTAGTCCACGTTAAATAATTTGAAATTAATTTTATTTAATTTTAAAATCAAAAAAAATTATTTAAATCAAGTGTCAGATAAAATTTCATTACGCCATTCAAATTGTATGAAAAAATAAAATAAAATAAATTATATTTATAAAAATTAAAATCATATCTTCTCCAAAAATAATATACAATTAAATTAGGAAATTTTAAAACATGTAAAATTGGAATTTTTTATTTAAAAGAAAAACTAGGAAGAAGAGGGTCACTTCCGACTTTTCAGGTTAAAATTATTAGGGTTTATGGTTTCTCATATAAATTTCCAATTTTTTCTGCGATTATCGTATCAGAAGCGCAGAGCTAGGGATTTCGGCGTTTGCTCCTCATCAACATCAAGGTCTTTCTCTTTCTCTCTCTCATTCTTTCTGTCAACGACCAACATAAGCCGAAAATTTTTCTTTTGTAAAATGCCACATCTCTTTGGGTATTAATGTGTTGCCACACTGATTTCTTTTGCTATTTTTGTTTATGCAGGAAGCAGAGCGTGTCTTTTGAAATCAAGAAGAAAAGATGTCAGGGTATGCTAATTTTACTTTACCTATTAGAGGTAGATTTACTTTTTTTTTCATTCCTACCGTGATTCTATGTTTGGAAGCTGTATGAAGTATCTACTATAAGGTATTATAATTTTGGGCAGTGTTGGCATTTCTTCTTTGTTGTTGCATTTATCATAGAAATTGTTTTTGAAATTTTCAATTTCATTAGAGAAATATGTAAGGATTGCTTATGAAAGCACTACTAAATCAATTTAACTTGATTTTTTAGATAATTGAATCTGACACTGACAGCACTGCACCCTAGTAGAAATTAGAAGAAATTAAGAAAAAATAAGAAGAACTAATCGTGAATCATATGAATTATATATTTAGTGTGGAAATACTTCTTCTGGAAGTGCCTGATAAAAATTATCCATATTCTTCTACTTGTATGTATCGGTGTATTTGTGTTTCTGAATAGCTTTTCCTGTACAAGTTTAAGATTCTTGTATGAGTTTCTCCTGACTGTTTAGAATATTTGTATTATGCAGTGAAGAAGGAGCTGTTGTAGCTGAGCCAGCTGCTTCAATTCCAGGTGAGCCAATGGATATCATGACTGCCTTACAGCTTGTGCTGAGAAAATCTCTAGCTTATCATGGTCTTGCACGAGGTCTTCATGAAAGTGCTAAGGTGATTGAAAAGCATGCTGCACAGCTCTGTGTTCTAGCAGAAGATTGTGACCAGCCTGATTATGTGAAACTGGTGAAGGCCCTTTGTGCAGAGCACAATGTTAGCCTTTTGACAGTTCCAAGTGCAAAGACTCTTGGAGAATGGGCTGGTGTAAGTGCCTAAGTCCCTTACTTTAAACCCTGCTCTTTCAATTTCTTGTACAATTTATTTATTACTCTCAATTCTCAAACATAGCCTTGTTGCATAATTTTCTTGTATTAAATTTTGTTGGTCTTTTTGTTGCAGTTATGTAAGATTGATTCAGAAGGAAAGGCTAGGAAAGTATCCGGTTGCTCATGTGTGGTTGTCAAGGTATGAATGACTTGTATTTTAAAAGGAAATGTTGGAGTGTTTTGCCTCTATATATGCATGTTTACCATTTGCATTTTGCAGGATTTTGGGGAGGAACATGAAGCATATAATGTTGTTCTGCAGCATGTGAAAGCTCACTGAGTTGCAGGATGTTTATATTTGTGGGTTTCAGTTTGAAGTTATTAGACAAGTCTATGAAGGAATATTTTTGCCTCTATCTGGAGTATTATTGTGTAGGGATTTTAGGATTTAATACAATTATACTCATTCTTCTTGTTGCTGAGTGAATTATTTTTATTATTGATTTTCTGTTTTTTAGACTGACCTGTTGAGTCAATTGCTTACAAACTTCACATGAATGATGTTATGATAGTATGGGTGAGAATCATAATCCTATCGTCACCTAATACTGCTCTCTCTCTCTCTCTTAATTCAGTGGCAACCATTTGATTATTCTCTTGTTGACCTAATCTTAGTTTTTGCTGGCCACTATTATCTTAGTTTTTGCTGGCCGCTATTCTGCACTATAACACCTTTTCCTCGGACGGTATTCGTGGTCAGTAAACTTCAACCTTAGTCTTCAAAATTCTTAACTTCTTACTCTTGAACACCAAATTAAATTAATAGGCAATATTTATTATTTAATAAAATAAAATCGTCATTTTGACAAGACATTTTTTATTATGCTTTTTTCTTTTTTATGATATTAGATTTTACTGGAGTTCAATTTTGTTGATAATTTTTATCTTTTAATTGTTTTCTATATTTTACTTTAATAATATATATTGATACATGAGAAATTTGGATTTGTTTCTTTGAAAGAGTTAAGTTATCCTTATGCGATTTGGAAAATACTGGATCTTTTTGCATAGTAATTTGGATATTGTATATAAAGAGAATAGTAACAAATATGTGAGTCTGTGTATCTTTTGGCGATAGAAGTTTTGGATATTGTATATAAGAGAATATTAACAAATATGTGAGTTTTGGATATTGTATATAAGAGAATATTAACAAATATGTGAATTTGGATATCGTATATAAGAGATTATTATTTCAGTTTTGGATATCGTATATAAGAGAATATCAGTTTTCAAGAGCTTTTTTGTGTAGTTCATACCATCAATTTAAAAAGGATTTATGTAGTGAAAAAAAAAAAACAGGTAAAACACAAAAAGTAATTGAGCATGTTATAAGAATTTGTTTTAATCCTTGTAAGTCATAAGATAAAGTATATTCACAATATTGATTAAAAAATAATTAAAAATTGTGATAAAATCATATATACATATAATAAAATCTGATATTAATTATAATTTTAATTCTTAATGTTTAATTAGTAGTATTATATTTTATCTTTTAAAGTGTATTCTTCTATATAAGTCAAATTTGAGTAACTAGATTGTGCAAAAAAAAAAATTATCACAATCAACACTTTTTTTTTGTAAACGATAGACATTTTTTTTTATAAAAATTGTATTTTTAGTGTCTATTTTTTATTCAACGTGATCAAAAGATTTTGTATTCTTTTTATATAAAAGAGTTTGAGTTTTAACATATTTTTTTTAAAGTGTGGGATTAAATTTAGATTTTTTTTAATTTGAGGTACTTTTCTGGTCTCTATTATAATTATGAAAGTTATTTTAGTATTATTTAGTTGTATCAGTTTTATTTAACAATAAACATTTTTTTTAAACTAACCAAACTTGATATTAAGAAAAAAATTAAAATCATTGAAAAATAAATTTTCTAATAAATAAAAGATATTATAAAAATAATTTTTTTTTTATTTGAAACCAATATCCATAACAATTTTTTTTTATACACTAGAAAGTATTAAATTTATATATTTATTACTTGATGAGTTGATGTAGTGATTTCATGATATTATTATATAATTGAGAATTATCTATCTATCACGAGACAAAAAAATGTATGAATTTATAAATATAAGAATATAAAAATCTTGATTACGATTTGATTTTTTTTTTTACTTAAAACATCAATGATGAAAATTGTTTAATTACATTTAGACAACTCACTTTATCTTTTTTATATATATATATATATATATATATATATATATATATATATATATATATATATATATATATATATATATATTATCTCAATATTTTAAACGATCAAATTAATTGTTTCTCAAACTGAAATTTAACGTTACAAATATTTTTTTAACATTTTATATTATCTAAAAAATAGTTATTTATATAAACAATTCTCTCTTATTTTAAATAACTTAAAGTCATATAATATATTAAAATATTATTTTATTATTAAACAATTCATATAATATATGTTTGCGCGGTCAAGTATGGAGAGACAACTACCGTTAATCCTATTTATCAACTTTTTCTATCTAGAGTACGAACATTACTTTATTCCTGCAAAAGACATTTTAGTTTTCCAATTTTATTATTAATATTTTTATTTTAAAATTTAAAATTTAAAGTAATTAATAAAACATAATAATTGACTATGTAAAAAAAAAACCACCGAAGAAAATCTACTCTTGTTCACGGCTTAAGGGTTTGTTCCGTAGCAAACTTTTAAAACACTTTTCACATATTATAATAATGTTGAAAGCTATATGCTGCGGAAGGGTTTATTCCATGAGTTGGGATCCTCTCCATGTATACTTCATAATACCCCATTTGTAGGAAAATCATCTATTTATTGAATTACAAATTAAGAGGAAATGATTTCCATGTGCATTGGTCATACCACATCCTTTGTAAGCAATAGCGTCATTACAATGTGAATACTTGGTAGATTTCAATTGCGCGGAAAGTTAATTTGCACTTGATAAATCTTTTTCTTTAAATAAAAATTTATCTAAATTGAATTCCCATTACTTATTAAGATAAAGATAAATTTTTAAGATTAAAAAAACTTTACATAGTTGGGCCTTGAGGACTCATGTGTTCAATAAAGAAAATATTTGTCTAAGATAAATAAGTTATTTATTAATTTATTTGACCAATTTAAAGTTTTTTTTATAAAATAAAATTATTTGATAAATGAGTTTTTTTTTTTTGGAATTAGCAGAGTGAAAGCCCAAAAATGTATCATATAGAAGCAACGGGCTCAAAAAGAGCATAAGGTTGCTAAATCTATGTTATATGCAAAGTTAGCCAAAGCATCAGCATCTCTCTCAAAATATGTGAGTTACACGAACTTGCCACCTCCCTTTGATCATTTGAAGGATATCATGGACCAAACTCTAGCTCGTCGCACAGCCAACATTTATTTTACTTGCTTATGACATTTTTTGAAATATTATTTCATGGAAGGTTTTAGATTACAAGCTCTTTACCTTTTTTTTCTTCTTCAATTTTTACCATTACTATCTTATTATAATTCATCTTTTTATCTTTTATGTTTAGAAACCTTTAACAATGTTTCTCACTTTCATCCCATTTTTCATTCTCATCAAATATTATTCTTTTTATAATATAAAACAATAAAAAAATTTACTATAAATCCATTTATATTTTCTTATTTCATTTAATAAAATTATTTTATAAAACAAACTTTAAAATGTTATTATCCTAATTTTAAAATGATAAATTATTTTTAAAAAAAAATATATATATATATATACAATTACCATATTTTAAGTTATTGTCAAGTAATTGAATTTTTTTATGTCATTTTATACTTGTTAAACAGTGAAACAAGTAGTTTTTATATAAATCTTTTAATTTAATTAGTTAACTTATAAGTTTTATGCTTAAATTTTAGTGTATAGCTAACATTTTAATTTAACTCTCAACCAACTTGTCTGTTAGTTTGGTCAAATACACCAAAAGAATAATTCTACTTCAATTTAATGTTTTTTCACAACATTTCTTAATAGTTTAACAAAGAAAGGAAATGAAGCGTGGAACATAATAAGTACTATGATAGAGATATAGAAAAAAATTGTTGAGTTTAGTATTAATGCATATTAGAATTTTTGTTAGCAGAGTTCAAAAATACTTTTAAATTCAAAATAAAAATTTCTTTCTTCCTCATTTTATATTTTTTAATACAAATGAAATTTTCAAAAAGAAAAAGTCTCTAACTTTTATCCTAACATAAGAATTGAGGCAGTTAATGTTGTGTAAACACCATGAGTTTTGTTCTAGTGGTATTTTCTATTTTCTATTATTTATCTTCTTAGATAATAAACATGTTTAAAAAAATTATTAATTACCTAAATTATTATTATAAAATAATTTTTATGTTAATTATATTTAAAGAAATATGTGTATTGATATTGAAATATTTGTTATATATTAAGTTTTTGATAAATTATATTATGTATTAACAATAAAAAATATACCGTCATTTAATCACAAACTATCATGTATGATAAATTTATTGATTTATGTAATAATTATTTAAAAAATTATATCAACAATAATTTATTATTAAATATAAATTATCATTAACCTCTAAATTATATATATAATTATGTTACAAGCGAGAGAAATATCTTATTATTTTACTTTATCAAAAATTTGACTAGCTATTTTTAATAGATTTTTATTTTAATTATTATTTTTTCTCTCCAATGCTTGAATTTAATATTTTTTTAAAAAATAATCAATATATTTTAAATATTTAACTAATATATTGTAATAAAAATAAAACACCTAAATAGACATATAACATGAGAAATGATAAATACGAATTTGATGACATATATAATAGTTGCCGACCCTGATATAAACAAACAATTGGCGATGCCAGATGTGATAAGACAGTACTAGTACCACACATTGAAAAATAAAAATTATACCGATGGAACGGGAAAAATTATAATGAAAATATGTTATTAATAATTTTTATTTTACTTTTTTGGTAAATTTTATTTCGGTTTTGGCTTCGTGAATGCCGATATGGTAGTTTGATTTTGACATAAATTAATATACCTGGCCGTTAATGTGATTGGCTGATATGACAAAACAAGAAAAAAAAATATTATATATAATTTTTAAAATAATTATTATAAAAATTTATTTATTTATTATACTTAATAATTTATTATTAAATGATAATATATTTTTTATACTATTAATTATTTAAATTAAAAATTTTAATTTTAAAATATTTTTTTGTGAATATCAATCTAATTATGTTTTCCTGTATTAAAACATGAATATGAAAAAAATTGCAATAGTAAGAATATGTTCCCAACTCTATTTCAACTAATATTTAGCCGTTTTTACTTGCCGAAAAGTTTGATTTTGTTAGCAATATATATATAGTAAACAAGGTTTTTTTTAATCAACTTGCAGTGTTTTTTAAAACATTATTATTTCAAGTAGTATTTTTTATAATAATAATTTCTAATTTCTAATTTTAGATTTTTTTTCTTTTACTATGATTTTATTAATTTTATCTTTTTTTATAAAAAAATTACATTATTTTATTATTTTATTACATAATATATTGACAACGATAAATAACAAATTTATTTTATTTTATTTTATTATTATTATTTATATATTTTATATTATACTATTTATTTAATCATTATATTATTTATAATATTTATTTTATATTTTTTGAATATTTTTATTATACTATTTATTATAACAATTATATTATAAATATTCTATTATTTTTAACCTTATACTTCAACATTTTTTTTATATTTATAAATATTTTAAAATATTTTAATCACTATACTAATTAATATAAAATTAAATTAAAAAATAAATAAATATGTGTCATCCATATTTAATAACTACTTTAATATTATGAAACATATATAATTCAATAAGTTAGTTAATAATTACTGACTAGCTTTCTAATTTTTTTTAGCTGATTTTATTAAATATAACCTAAATGCCCAAGCTTAAACACATCTCAACCAAAAAAATTATCAGAAATGATATATGGGTATTGTATTAAAAATGATATAATGCTAAAATTAAAATAAGTTAGTGTAACAAATTGATTATAGAAATATAATTATAATTAGAAAAAAAATTTAGGAAATACACAACAATCACTAAAATATTAAAAAAAATATTAACAGTGTTTTTTATTATAATTTTCCATGTTTCATCGGTATAATTTTTATTTTTTTTTACTTTTTAATGTGTGGTACCACTGATAATACTTTTTAGTGTGTGGTACCAGTGTACTTTTTAATGTGTGGTACCAGTAATGTGTGGTACCCTAAATAAAAAATATCTATCGTTACATAAATAGATAATTTTTAATAAAATAAAAAGAAAGGAGTATTTTTGCTATGTTGTTGCAGCTAAAATTTTGAGCACATTTGTATACTTATTAAAAAATTATTTGCACAATATTAGAGCTTTAATATTTTAAAAAATGATAAAGAAAACAATAATAGCCCATTTAAAATTATTATATTTGTTTAACTTTTTATTTTTAAATATAGTTTACTTCTTACTAAAATGAAATTTGTTTATATAAACCATGAAAGGTAGAAAATAGAAATGACTAGTTGAGGTAGCATAGCAGTTGTAAAAGAAAACGGGCATATAGCGATGGATGTTGATGATTGAACAGATTCAAAACTCTAAATGCGTAAGAAAATAAGAAATGTGACCAACCTTTCTGGCGCTGAAAATTCAAAGAAAAGTACACTTTCCCAATGCGTGGGGTAATTACCGATACTCCAATTTTGTCTGAAACTTGTAATCGAATCTCTTCCCTCACCAACCCTCTGACAAGACAAGGAGTAGGTCGTTCCAAATTCTCACCATACGACTAAATAAATCAATTATTCTACTAACACGAATTTTGCCTAGAGATTATATATGTTTGTTCGGTTCTCCAAAAATGGAGTATACAAAATGTCAAATTTTATGCAGCAAATAGAGCAACGACCAACTGTACCACAATAAATAAATAAATAGGTAGCATAAACTATTTATCACAACTAAAAATAAACCATTCATTCTTTAAACCAGTCGAACCTTTTAAAACCTTTTTTTCGCTTTGAATTGATCAAGGCAACACTCCCACGATAATGTCTGACCATCATTAATACTATGTATTATCCGGCTAAATCACTCGATTTGATACATCAAATTATTTCTTTTTAATTATAATCGTGGAACTCAAAACTATCCGGAATAAAATATTCAGCACACGTTTTTGCGGGACTGGTCATAACCCACGTCAAAGTCAAAGAGGGGATCATGGGATAGTAGAGTCAATCCCCACAAGGTGACTCGGCACCCACAATGATCGAAAAAGAACTATGGAATCATAAAGGAGTGGAACTAGGAACTGTGGGATCATAGAGGAGTGGAACCAGGAATTGTGGGATCATAGAGGAGTGGAACTAAGTCGGTCTCGAAGCCTCTAAAAGACCCCGAGATAAAGTAAAAAGGGGATCGAAAAATTTCGAAGACAAGAGAGAAAAAAAAAAGAAAAGCTGACAATAGTTCGAGAGAAGCCAAACAAGAAGCTTAGAGTATGACCGAGGAACAGGAGAAAGTACTGGACAGAAGGGAAGGCACGGGACCTCTCTGGATACCAGTCATTGTATAACCCCAAATTGGTCCGGCCCAACACGTACTCAACATAAAGAAAGTATACGAGTAGGCTAACCGGGTCAAGACATGGCCTAGAAAACGAGAAGAGTCGGACAAACCCGTTAATCAAAGATGTTTGGCTTACTCGACCTGCCCCTATCAAGAGAAGGGCCCAAGACGGCAGACACATGTCAACAGACTAGTCAAACGGAGGAGGTCCACCATCAGTCCCCCATACAGGCTCGGCCCAAACCTCACAAGGTGCAGCCCAGGCCAGATCCGGGAGCGCCAGATCAACGCTAACAGAGTCAACCATGTCAAGTCAAGCCAAGTCATCTCCCCAAAGAAGTCTTGCCACCTCACAACTCCCTAGTTGTTAGATTCTCTTGGGGACGGGAGGATGAAGCCATATCAGCTAACCCAAGTCCCACGCATCAACAGAGTTGTGATCCTCGCCAATCACAGAGAAGGAATGCGCCATGTCAGTCACTACCCGTGAAATGCGCCGCGATTTCAGGGAAAACGTGTCACAATTAAGTGCGAGATCCAACAAGAATCAACATGGGAAGTGCCAAGGCTAACTGACTGAATCAGGAGGCTGAGGTAGTTCCATATGGTAGGATCAGAAGCACCTTCATCACCTCCCAAAGGCTATAAAAGGCCTTAGTGCGAAGAGCTCGGGGCCAAGAATCCAGGAGTATGATAAGCAGAACGAAAGTGTTGAAGAATCACTGCGCGACTAGCAGGTCAAGGTCACTGCCAACTACGAGCGATACGCTGATTAGCTCTCTGGATACCAGGTAAGTCCCTTGACCCAACTCCGCATGCATCAAATAACACTCGTCCTTGTCCTTGTCAATTATAGTTCAGATGGAAGGCATGTAGCCAGCCTCAGTCAAACCAAGTCAATTACACTTCAGATGGTAGGCACATAGCTAGCCTTAGCCAAATCGAGTCTATCGCACTTCAAATGGCTGGTATGTGGTCAACCCAAGCCTGAGTCCGAGTTAGTCTCGGACTCATAGTCACAACATACCATGCATTCCACCTGACCCCAAGTCAATAGGCACGTGTTCGAGTTGACCTAGCATACACACTCACAAACTTCACTCAGCCCCGAGATGGGACGCATAATGGATAGTCTTGGCTCTCAACTCAAACCTCTGGGGATGAACACCCAAGGGAAAGTTCAATCCTCGTGTCTTAGTCGTTGGCGGACGCCTAGAGGAAAGTTCGACCAAAACTCATAACCAGGTCCCTATCCGAGAGGAAGGATGCCTAACGAAAAGTCCACTTTTATACTTCACTTCACGCATCCAGAATTATGTAAACTTTGATTTCTCTGCTAGGAGAGGTACGTAGGAGCAAGAGGCTTACTCTTGTCAAGTTATGCATCTCTAACATTCCAGTTTTGTACCAACGCGCTCCCACACGTCCAGTAAGTTAAACAATAGTAAAGGTTGGTGGCGGATGGGGTGAACTCCATGCGTAATCAGCTCCTTACCAAGACTTTGTCTCTGTCGATTTGCCTTATCCACCCCTAGGCTCCAACGTGCCTTTAAATGTTGGTGGCGACTCCATTCCAAGTTGGATTTGGCCTAGTCAATCTCCTCGAATTGGTCAAACCAATACTGACTTGTTAAAGTCAATTCTCTGTCGGAGGTGGATTCGGCTCCCTTCCAAACCTCAAACAAAAATCAAATTTCATCTCAAGAAACCACAAATTTTCTTTCTAAATCGTCCCAGCGTGATTTAGGTCGCATCAATAATATTAATATTTCCATTCCAAAATAAAAATAATTAAGTTTTCAAACTAAATAAAAGATAAAAATATATTTTATTTCAATTATAAGAAAGAATTTTAAAATATTGAATTATATATATATTTTTTATTAACTATTTGGGTATTATATTTTAAATACTTATATAAGCTATTTATTTATTTTAATAATTATAATATTAAGTTATCTAATTTAAGTAATGAGATAGACTTCTTAAAAAGATATGATATGAGCTTAAAGACTAGATATTCATATTAGCCCACTTTTTATATGGAAACTGACATACTATAAACGGTTATACTCCTTAATACATACATCCCTAGAGGTATTGGAGTGATTTGGTTAGGAAAGACCATTAATGATTCTTGATTGTTAAATGAATTTTACTATATTCTCCTATTAATATCAATGAATTCTAAGTATTTATAGTCTAACATGGTAAATATAAAATATGGAAAAATATTCCTTAATCTAATTTATTATCACTATTTAAAAATTTATACATTAAAAAAGTAGTTTGTGTATTTTTTTCCCTAAAATTATGATTTTTAAGTTTTTATTTTTAGTTTATACAAATATAAAATAAAATTTTATAGTCCTTAAAATCACTTTAAAGGGACTAAAAATAAAATTTCCTTTTATTAAATGTAAGGATTGTGAAAAAAATAGTTAAATTAAAAAATGTTATATATATATATATATATATAATCCAAAAACACATTTAGTTTCTTGAAGAAATACTACAATGTCAATAATTTATATTAGACAATGACAAACGTACAAGCATATGCATGTGCGCACATTTGTATTTCTTAAATGATAAATTATGATAAAACTTTACACTCAAAATAAAATCAGTAAAAATTTAATGATCAAAATTTTTATTTCAATGAACAATATCTTTAGACATCCGCCAAGTAATGCAGATAATAATGCTAGTTTGTAACAAAATAGAACTTTCCATGAAATGTGAGATTACTCAAATAATTAATTATAAAGATGTCTACATTGATTAGTTTAGATTATATTAGAACACCATGTCTTCATCTTACTTTTTTTAAATAAAAAAGTCTACATGGGTTAAGTTTGATGAGACGAGACCTTAATGATCGGAGAAAATATATTAGTTGAATCAATAATATTAAAGTAAAAAAAAAAGTGACAATTTCATGTGATAAAGTGATGTAAAATTTGTTTTCTTTTTCTTCATTTATAAATATTAAATAAATAAAGTTTTATTAAATTATTTAAATATACTCATAAAGAGAAAAACAAAAAGAAATAAATTTCAATGATGAAAGAATTCATTTAAAAAAATACCTTTACCAAATTAAACTTAATTATATTAAGCTTAGCCTATCACCAACTAATTTATAGAGGGTCAAGTAGGTATGGAAGATAAAAAAAAAATTATGTTTGTTAAAAAGAAAAATACAATAAAAAAACATAACGATTGTGTAAAAGCGAATAAATAATTGATTTTTATTAAAAAAAAAAAAAAAGCTAACAGAAAATGTAAAGAAATGATTTGACAATTACGTGCGTAATAAAAAGAAAATGTAAAATTAGAATGGTTGTTTCCGGGTTGGGTTAGGTTAGGTGAGTGGGGGTGGGCATGGAATTTGGCTATAAAAGGCAGTTGGAGTGTGTCAGCTTTAGCACATATCTCCATCAGTGAGGGTGGCAGCAAGTTGTTTGTTTCCAACAAGATGCCTTCTGCTATTTCATCATCTCAAATCATATGTGTCACCGGCGCCGGTGGCTTCATCGCCTCTTGGATGGTCAAACTTCTCTTGGAGAAAGGTTACACTGTCCGAGGAACCCTCAGAAACCCAGGCATGCCACTTTGCCACTTTCATATATAATATTTATATTACTTTTTCCTATTTGTTTTAGCTGAAACTAAAGTCATGTGATCACATGCATGGTTTTTGATTTTCAGATGACCCCAAGAACGGGCACTTGAAAGAACTTGAAGGAGCCTCCGAGAGGCTAACTCTGCATAAAGTTGATCTCCTTGATCTCCACTCCGTTAGATCAGTCATTCACGGCTCTCATGGTGTCTTTCACACTGCTTCTCCCGTCACCGATAACCCCGTTAGTTTTTCTCCTCTTTTATCTCTTTCTTCTTTACTTTTAATCTTCTCTTTCCACCTTTACCCCGGAGAAACGCCTACAAAACCGCACTACCCAAAAGTATTATTATATCAAAATTTGGCTTGAATATATTATCAAGTATTATAAAATAAATGATTTTTTATTTTAATCTCTATAAAATATTTTTATTAATTTTTATTCTCTAATTTGAATTTTTGTCGATACTAAATAAATATAAGATGATGATCATAAGTTATATGGTGTATGTGGTATTATATTAATATATAATATTTAAAAAATATATTTTTAAAATAAATATTATTTATCTATATTAAAATAAAAATTAGAGATTAAAAATAGATATTTTAAATTTTAGAAGGAGGTAAATTAAATAAAAATATTTTATAAAAATCAAAATCAAAATTTGTTTATTTTATAGAGATTTAAATTAATAATTATATATTTTCGAATGATGAATATTAATAAAAAAAAATTATTGGGATAAAAACATATATAAGTCATATTTTTAATTATTTTAGTTTGTTGGTTAATATATAAAAATTATTATAAAAGCATAATAGAAGTCAAATTTAAATAATATTTGGACAAACCAATTTTTGATACCAAGACAACCATACAAATGTAATATTGATTCAAAGATGTCATCATTTGAAACGTGCTAGCTGGTGGTGGGTGTGGTCCAGCATTGCATGGTTGTTTCTGAGTTTTAAATATGTTTTGTTTGCAAATTTAATTTTACGAAAATGGTGCAGAATTAATGAGACGGTTCCTTAATTTGAGTGGCGCAGGAAGAAATGGTGGAGCCAGCGGTGAATGGAGCCAAGAATGTGATCATAGCAGCAGCAGAAGCAAAAGTGCGACGAGTGGTCTTCACTTCATCAATTGGTGCCGTCTATATGGACCCCAGTAGGAGCATCGATGTGATGGTTGACGAATCTTGTTGGAGTGATTTAGAATATTGCAAGAACACCAAGGTTGAATTTGTCACTCACTTAAACAGTAATTTCTATTATGTGTTTGTTAACAAATTGTAGTATTTTTAAACAATATGGCAGAACTGGTATTGCTATGGAAAGGCCGTGGCTGAACAAGCAGCATGGGACACAGCAAAAGAGAAAGGGGTGGACTTGGTTGTAGTGAACCCAGTTTTGGTTCTTGGACCGTTGCTACAACCCACCATCAATGCTAGCACAATTCACATCCTTAAGTACCTAACTGGCTCTGCTAAGACCTATGTAAATGCCACACAGGCTTATGTGCACGTTAAGGATGTGGCTTTGGCCCACATCCTTGTTTACGAGAACCCTTCTGCTTCTGGTCGATACTTATGTGCTGAAAGCTCCCTGCACCGTGGAGAATTAGTTGAAATTCTGGCCAAGTATTTCCCTGAGTACCCACTTCCCACCAAGTAAGTCACTCTTTATTGTTATTCTACTATGAGAAATTATGGTAACACACAATTCATTGGGAAAGAATTTTTTCGGTGCCAATGCGCATATGACATGATGATTCGTAACTACCTATGGTTTTAATTTCGTTTATTAGTACATTGAATGTGTTGATTCTATTATTTTTTAGGCACATTATGACCAAAAATATATAGGAATTTTTCTTTAAATGAATTGTGTTAATCGTGATCTATACAGATCATCATCCAGGGAGGTTATGTACAACCCACCTACAACTTTTATATTTTCCATTTCGATCTTGTCCCACAAGACCGTTGTGAAATGACATATTTGTTTATTTATTTATTTGTTTGTTTGATCTCAGGCTTTCGTGTATGGCCAGTTAGGTAAAATGTAAAATCCCAAACCATACCTTTCTTCCAAATTTGTGGCTATTGGAAAATCTGTCTCTCTCATAATATTTTTCTGAAGAGTAAATGACACCTTTGAGGTTGTTTTCTTCTGATAAATGATAAAAATAATAGATGAAAGGTTACATTTTGAGATTTTGAGTAAAAATATGTGAATATTATGAGATGGAGATTGGATATAGTTGTGAATACAAAGGTGCTTGGAGTAGGTATACCAACTTTGACTTGTTTATGTAATCCATCGTCCCCTTATTATACACGCCTAAAAATAGTGGAGCTTACGAGTCCTTACCAAACCCAATGTCCTTGTCAGTTGTAACCCCTGATTGCTCTGATCTTTTCACCAACCACTTCTATTAACATATTGGCCTGCTAAATAATTTAATAATATAATTTTATAGTTATCTTATCAGTATTTTTTATTGAAGAAGGGCTAACGTAAACTACATTGTGATTTGTTTAGTAACAAAAATAATTAAACATGTGCAGGTGTTCAGATGAAAAGAATCCGAGAGTAAAACCACACATTTTCTCAAATCAAAAGCTGAAAGATTTGGGATTGGAATTCACTCCAGTGAGTCAGTGCCTATATGAAACCGTTAAGAGCCTGCAGGAGAAAGGCCACCTCCCTGTTCCTGAAAAGAAAGAAGATTCAACTGCAGACAGATCCTAAACCAGCTAGCCCTTTTTATTTGATTTGTCAACAAGTTTAGACAAGAACCTGACGCTTTTGGCAATCTGGGCTCATGTTATGTTATAGGAGAGAGGCAAATTCTACCTACCTACCGTGCCTTTGTATTCCAAAGGGTACGGTATCTTCTTTGAGTACTGACCATTAAATAATAAACCCGTTTACTTGTAATATTCACCTTATGAATAAGATGGAATTAATAGTATTAATCAACAAGAAATTGTATTCTTTAATATTTTTAAAATAACTTAATCCCATGTAACAATCTTCGTCCTCCCAAGGGTAGTTGCTCGGAAGAAAGAGAAAGTAGGCAGTTTAGGTTAATAATTAATGATGGAATGATAAGTTAACTGAATTTTCAACATGAGTGGGCTTTACTCAAATTGATTCATCAATATAGAAGAAAGACATTATATTGAGTTTGACATTTGGGGGTGATGTCAAATCTGTTGACTGCTTTCATGTGATAGCAGTGTTCAACTTTCAAATTTCCTCACTCGGCCTTAAGCAAATGCTGGTGGGCAGCAAAACAGAGTTGAAAAATCACACTTTGGAACCGTAAGTAAAATATCAGTACTTTTTTAAATTGGACTAATAATACAGTAAACAAATTGTTAAATAGGCGTATAGGTAAAAAATAATTAATGAGACCTTAAAATTGTAAAACATCAATATTTTTGAGAAAAAAAACTAAAATATCAATAAATTTATTCTTTTGGTAGAGAAAATATCAATAAATATAGAATAAAAAGATAATATTAGATATTTTAAAATTTTATAAAAAAATTGTAAACTTTATTTATTCAATAATTTTTTATTTTAATAATTGAATTAGTAAAATAATATGTACAAAAATGTTATTGGCTAAAATAACTTTACCAATAATTAGCTTAAGAGTATCTTAATTTCTCTCTAATTTATATATAAAAGAAACGTACAGTGAGATAAGAGTGAGAGAGAAACAAATTTCAATAGTATATGATTGAAATGGATAGTTAAAATTGAAATTAAAACAATCTTAAACATCTATTCATTACTATATTACTGAGATTTACCCCTTTCATCTCTAACTGGGTATATTTCCTATATAATATAACATTTTTATTTAAATTTAATTACCGTTATACCATTTAATAAAAAGACCAGCAATAACATGATGATAACAATCAACTAATATAAATATAAACTAAATATAATTATATCCATATTTTAATTTTTTAAAATATTATATTTATATGTCGTATTGTGTCGCACCCAATATCTATACCTACACTCGCATAACAGAGTTTCCCATTCTTGATTTACCATATTTACCATTTTCCTTTGCTTCATCATCACTTATATGCATTAACCTTGATTTCCTATTCCTAACACCCCCCATCACCTCCTTTATTTATTTTAGTTTTACCTCCTCATTCCTGGTCCATGTTTGGAGTACATTGTGAAGCACTATTGTGGTCCATGTTCAAGAAATCTACAAAAATAGTACTTTTTCTTCTTATATGATATTAAAAGTTAAGCCAATGGAGTAAACTACCATCGGTCTCTAAAATTCTAGGTCACTATCACAATAATTCCTAGAAATAGAAATCAAATAAATTTATAAAATTAAAATTACTATCATTATAATCTCTAATTTTATAACTTACAATAATTATAATCCATAATAAAGTTTAAAACAATGTCCAATACGACTAACAAACTTCAATTTCAAAAACTTAATTGACATTTTTTCTAATTTCAAAGACTAAAATTATAGTTTACTTGATAAGAACGTGAAAGGATAGAAGCTCCTTCCACCAAGTTTGGAACCACAAGAAATGTGATAATCAAAAGCTTAGAAATTCCAATCAAGTGATACCAGAAGTCAGGCAATCTGATACTAGTCCAATATTACCGATTCTAGAAATGAACATAATGATATTTATTTAGTTATCTGAGTCTATCTTGCTATTCTAGCGTATTGAGACATATTTGTTAGTCAAGATCTGCAGGACTACTTCTTTGAGGCAATTGCATGCTTACTATGTCTTCTCTTGGAAGACAATCGATTGACCCATTTCCTTGTTCATTTGTCATTTGTTGATTTTCTGGTGCCGTTAGAGCCAAAAGATGTGTAGCCTCTTTATTTTTGCGAAGTACTAGATATGCTATACCAGCCAAATATACTGCCATGCCTGAAAATCCTAACATCCCAAGAAACACCTTAGCCACAACTTTTAAGTGACTATGAAGAAGCAGCTTGATGAAGCCGGTTATTAAGTAGTATATATTAATGGCCATAAGGAGGCTACCGATTATCCAAGTAACAGCAGAAATCTGCAATTAAGAATGGTAAGGTAATTAATTATTATATCAGACAAGATGTAGAATAGCCATATTTTTTTCCAAACATAGTAACTGTTAGGATCCGATTGCAATGCATGGAACTTGACTCCCCAGGTTAGAAAAATAGAATTCTAGTATGGCCTTTATAAGGCTTTGGGTCTCTTACTATAATAACTAGTTTTTGTGGCATAGTTCTTCCAAATTTCTTCTTAGTAATTTCAGTGCATGTAGCAACAAGTTCCCTATTTAATCAACTCATTCATTCTTGCATGTGTGATGTGAGATGTGAATTTGTTTATATCTTCACTTACAGATGTTTTCATAACCGTGTACAAATATTTTATATTCTTGACATATATAATTTAAAAAATTATATTAGCATACCCGTGTCTTCAATTTTTATATCATATTCTGTACCTGGTACTGGAAGTACCCATATCCATGCAATACAAAAGTATCTTTTATGTTTAAAGTTTTTAACAGTATATCTGTGCTGATTTTTGACAAATATGTAATCAATTTGGTTGCAATGTAGAACTACAAATTTCATGTTACTAAAAAAATTTACCATGGTAGAGTTGACATGTTGCCCCATCTTGGTTTTGCTGCTTGTAAACTTGAGGAGTGGAACCAAAGCAAAAGGAAGTTCAAATGATAAGATCATCTGATCAGCAAACAAAGAAGAGCTTCAGCACAAGCTATGGCAGAGAGCCGGGGACCAACTCTGTTGTAAACAAATATGTATGCATGAACAAACAACAAGAACTTTAAATAATGCGATGCAGACGATTTTTTTCATACAGAAAAAGGGCTGTATATTGAGTTGCCCTACTTGATCCCTTTTAAACTCAGCTGAAATTAACAGTACAGTTATGCACAGTAGTGATCACTGACCACAAGCAGTTGAGTTAAAAATATATGAATGATCTTATAGTATGATAATTTAAACAAAATATTGACTTTAATACAAGCATATTCCCAAGTGACAAAATTAGAGAAATTTGTGGCAAAAATATCTTACGGATGCAATTATTATGAGCTTCCCAGCCCCAGCAGAGCCACCAATGACTGCAACAATCAAACTAGGAACTATGGCTAAGCAACGAGTCAACATATTCCGAATCCATGGCTCCAGTCGTAAATCAAGAAATCCCTGAAAGAAGAAAGAATTCACGGGGAACAGATTACTAATGATTCAAAACAGCCATTACGTGAGTGAACCACAGCAAAACTGAGACAATTTTTAACAACAAAGCCCACTAGGGACACGTGTTACTATTATAAAAGGTCTTAAAGGATATGACAGGTTTATTGAATCATAAAGGTACATGCTTGCATCATACTTAAATTCGAGAAATTAATACGAATAAAAAAATGAGGAATTAATGAATTATGATTGATGTTCCTTTCTTTTTTTAAAAGAGAACTAAAATTACACAAAGATATGTATATAAAACTATTACTAGGAGTGACTACTATTGACATTTGTTAAGATCAATAGTGGTTTCTTTCTAGTGAAGATGTAAACATTTATGCAGAAAAATATGTAAAAGAAACCATAAAACAAACTACCTGCATGACATACTGTCCAGCATAGGTTCCTGTTATAGTAGAACTTTGACCTGATGCAAGCAAAGCAATTCCAAACAGTTTTGAACTCCATTTCCCCAAGACATTCTGAGTATGGCACATGTCAGAATATTATCATCTATGATTTTAATTTAGGAGCATGTTATCAATAACAATTGTATATGAAGCTTAAGGATTGGGGTAAACTGGAAGAATCAGTAACTAAACTTAGCACTACAATATACCCAAGGTAAGAAAGACATCTCCAGGTTTCACATACTCTAAGTAGGAAGGAGGCTTTGTTCAGATCCAAATCCTGACAGTTCAACTGATCTTCTGCATTCAAATTCGAAGAATTGCAAACAGCACCACTTACAGAAATAACAGAAACATTTATGAGGAAGGCCACCATGAGTGCAAAGGCACTTTCTATCATGTAAAATCTACAAGCCTCCTGTCAAAGAAAATTGTTAAATAAGACTGCTTTACCATAATTCACAAGCTTGTGACTTGCTTTAACTTGGACCATTTTGCCTGAACTCTTACAAGGTTAAAAACTTAACAGGACCTTCCAAGAATAATTCAAATCCCAATAGGTTATACTGTTGTAGAATATTCTGATCAAGAAGATGAAAGGGGAAAATTCAGTATTAATAAAGAAATAAATTTTAAAAGCTTGGCAAAAAAGAAGAGAGTGATGGAAAAAGAAGAAAATGTCTTTCATATTTTTTATCAAATTACTAAATGCAGATGTGTGCAACAATAAACCAAGATGGGCTATTGGCAGACAAAGATTAACCCTTGGAAGATGACTGAAAGACATAAACCTTAACAGTTTATCAACCAACTGAGATATTTGCAAATGCATGGACCAGATAAGGACATTAATATCTACACAATCACATGGCAAAACACACTGAAATAAGTAAAGTACGGTAGTAAGGGTCAGACAGAGAAAAATTATTGTTGATGAATTTACTATATCTTAAACAGCAACCACATTGTTGAAGAAACTGGCGTGGAAGGAAGTATCCAAAGGCAAACAACATTAAGACATTACTTGAATCAGAGATAAATCTTGTAAGGAAAAAAATTTAAATGTTTACTTTGATTCCCCGAACTGATCGTGGTATTTTCCTAGAAAGCACGAGTGCTGAGTGCAGGAAGAGATTGTGCCTGAGGCAAATGAATAAAGAAGCATGGCATGAAATTAAATATTAAAAGAAAAGAAAAATTAAATAGCTGAAGAAGACATGAAGAACCCACGGCATAACCATAGCTCCAAGGAGTGAAATTGCAAGACCAGTAGCACCACTCCCTTTTAGTTCTGGCACAAAAAGACCCTTCAGAACTTCTTTAGCATCAGGCTTTGCATATCCAAGCTCAGCCATAAAACATGCAGCAATTGTAAATACTAGAAATGCAATCAAGAATTCAAGTTTCCTAACCTGTTCAACAACAATACAAAAAAGGCTCATATTGTTTTCATATAGATAGTACCAAATAATAATATAACATGCAATGACAATCATAATGTTTTTCAGGATATAAGTGGAATATGATAAACTACCCCATATTGCTGCAATGCTAAGAGGATCAATGTGCTGAGTCCTGTCACAAGGACACCAATCCAAACAGGCACATTGAAGAGCATGTTCAATGCAAAGGCTGTCCCAATTACTGCATGCGTACAATAAAAAACTTCAAGATAAAGATAAATAAAAGTTAAACAGAAAGAAGAAAAAAGAAATGGAATGTTATGGTTTGTTTTAAAAACTAGATAATCTGCCCATTTGACTTTCACTGTTGTCCTCTAGTAGGATTTCTAGTAACCCTGACCAGCATTTTCTTTTCGAGTTTACTATATGTATCTCAAATGAGTGGAAGAAACAAAAGGAAGGTGAAATTGCATCACTTCCTTAAACTATAAAACTTCACTGATCTTGATTCAGTGAGCCAGTTAGTTAACATTGAACTTGTTGAATATTTGAATCAATTCAATATCTTGGCTATTAGATATGTTTTAATCACTGGAGTCTATTTAATATCCTCAGCATATAAATAAATCCACAAAAAAAGCCATATACTATTTACATGTATAAATAAAAAAATGATTCAAAATGATTAATTCACCTCAATACCTTCAGGAATGTCACAGGCCACTATTGCAATTTCAGCAATAATCCAAAGGATGAAATTGGGCACCCGGGGATATTCAGTTCTACAATGCTCTGCTAAGTGTTTTCCTGCAAAGAACAAAAAGAATTGAAGGAATCCAGAACAAAAAATTAAATTTACCACTCACATGCATATCAAATTTATTCAGTAAAAATAAATCTCATTGTCAAATAAAGTACCAGTGACCACCCCAAGATTGGCTGCCATTGATTGAATTACAAGAGCAGCACATGATGCCACCAATATGATCCAAAGTAACTGGAAAATAAAAAAACACACATGTGAGTAAGAGATGAAGGAAGGATTGAGTGTCATAAGAATACGTCATAGCACCTCATATTTATATTGTGCCCCAGACTGAAGATCCGTCTCAACTGCAAGTTATTATAAGAATACCGTAAGTATACCATGTCAGAAATAGATTTCCTTTCATCACAGAAGAAAATCAAGAATAGTGTGATCTTACAGTTTCCTGGATCTATATATGCAATGGAAACAAGAAACCCAGGTCCCATGTATGAAAATAAATTTTTCCAGCTTCTCCTCTGCAAAATAGAAGCATACATAAATAATGGTTATCAAGTAAACAACCCTCATAAGATGAAGTATATGGATTACCTTACTGCAGTGTACTCTACAATCAAAAGACATAGGTTGCTCCATTACTTAACTCTTCAATTAAAACGAAATGTAAAAACATAAAGTTTTGTTAAGGGTTTTATTAACCAACTAAAAGTGGAAGTTTTTTATTGGTATGTGAAATATGTGCTTTCTTTCCCGACAAAAAAACCTTCGATTTATAGTTGCTTCAAATCATCCTCAAGGACTGATGTCCACAAAATTGTAAAAATATGGCAGATGAAAAATTAAACGTTAAAAAAGCGTCAGTGGTTATAATCAATAATCCTAATATTCTTCTTTTCATTTCATAAAGAGGAAAATAAAAAATGATGTTGTGTTGTCTCAAGGCAGGTTGTTGGATGGGGGTGTTCTTCAATTCATACAGTCACTCCTCTCTTTTGTTTTCCATTTCATCCATGAGCCAATTCAATTTAATTGAAGGTTTGCAAAGACACAAAGCAAATACCACATAACAGCTATTAACACACGTTCTACCATACACTCTAGCCAGTTCAGTTGGGTCTGTATAACTCATACATGACACGAGAATACAACAAACAAACGCCTGGAATATTCCTTAGTCATTCAAACACCGGTCAAATAGAATAGACTATTAAAAAATAATTAAGGGATTCAATGAGCACCCAAACTCACATCAGGCACAACAATTTGATTAGCATCTGAGTTCTCAATGAGTGGCGCATTGGAAAGGCTTCGGTTGCCAGTGCTCGAAATGAATTGTGGCTGCCCGGAACCAGAACCTGTGATAGCCATGTTGTCTTTTTTTCCTTTATGCACACAAAAACAAAGCCAAATCTTTCAGTAAAGCAAAATCACGCAACTGGGATCCAATCAAAACGAATAGTTAAAGCCAAGGAATTAATCTGGCGGCCCTTTAGTTTAAGTGAGACGTTGTGAAAGAACCAACCCATTTCTAGATTCGTGTAAAAAATGAATCTTGTTGATGAATAATTAATTGGGACCAAGAAGGTGCAGAAGTGAAGTCTTTAGCTGCATGTGAGTGCAACGAAAGAAAAATGAAAGATTTAACATTTCCAACGAAAGAAGAGAGATTGCATACCAATGAGGTGGAGAGATGAAGGATGCCCAGCTCGATACGATACACCGCACCGCACGGCACCACACCACTCTTTCACTTGTCTTGTTCGGTTCGGAACTAAACTAACTTCAACTTCGACCTTGTATGTCTATTTATAGTATCATGTTCTTTCTCTTCTTGCATTTCCACGCACTCCTGCCCCGTCTATATTGTTACCAGATGCCTCCTTACGACACAGGTTAATGAATAAAATGGAGAAGGATTTTTATTCAAATTTGTAATAATATATAATTTTAACATTATTTTTAATAAAAAATTATTGATTCACCTTTTACCAATGTCTTCAAGAGTACTGGTTAGTAAGGTATGTATTTATATAAAATTTAACAATTATATACTGTTTTATATTATTATTTTAATACAATTATTATAAAAATTAAAAAATTTATAATACATGATCATTTATAATTGAATAGCCTATTTTTTATTTATATAATACATCTATCTTTATTTTTCAATCAAATTTTTTATATTTTTTATTACATCATTTTTGTTCTCTTTTAATTATAAAATGTATGGTAGGAATAATATTTCTCTATTATTATCTTCAAATAAAATAAAATTTATAAGAGTTTTGTAATAAATATTATATATAAATATCATTTTTTAATTATTTTAAAAGTAGAAATAACATTTTGTAATTTAGAAAAATATATTTTTAATTTATAGTTGTTTCTTTAATGCGTAGGATTGTTGTATAGGTTTTTTTTTCATTAATCTTATTGTGTACGGGAAAAGGCAATATTAAGCACTGCTCTTCAACACTAATTAAAGAATTGTTGAAAAAATATTAAAAATCATGTTAGAAGTACACTAATAATATTTTTTAATTATTTTTTACTTAAAAATATTTTTAATATTTATTTATAAACTAAAAAAATTAGCGTCTAAAAAACGGTACGATAGATTTTTTAAAATTAAACAAATAAGTTCTGAAAATAAAAAAGAAAAGTAAACAAATATTCGTTTAACAATTCAGAGTTGGGGAAATTAATTTACCAATATTATGATAAATGTTACGGGTTATTTTTATATGTCCCTCGCTTTGTTAATTTTAAGTATATGATATATATGATTTGTATATAAAAATATATAATATGTGTAAATTTTCCAAAATAAAAAAGGTTAAAATAATAATATATAAAATAAGAAACATAAGTATATTTTAAATTAAATAATTGTGTATAATTATTACTAATACTAGAAAAATGAACGTAATTATGTCTAGAATTTATATTAGAAATATTTTCGTAAATATGAAGTTTATCTATAAAGAAAAAGAAAGGAAGGAGAAACGTAAACCATAAAAGAAGCGGTGAAGAATTATTTTATAGTAGAGGAAAAGGCATATAAAAATATGTTGTGTAAAATAAAAAATTTAAGGTTGAAACTTACGATGCAGTAATTTCCCAACAAAAAAAAAAAACTAACGAGGTAGTAATAGGTTTTATTTCAATTAGTTGTGAGTTGAAGTACTGTAAATATTAGAAAAAAAATATTGGGTAATTTTAACTTATCGCGTATTTATAATTTTGGTCAAAACGTGTATATAAGTATTACAATTCATGAAATAATAATAATAATAATTAATTATATGATATAAAATTATTGAAAATTATAATAACCTTACATTAATAATTTTGGGAAGATTAGAAAACGAAAAAGAAGACATGAGAAGGAAATATAGAAGGACATTATATGGTAAATCGTGTGTGTCAGGTCCTATGTTGTACTCTGCCCCGCTACGCTAATAGTCCCCGTTTGGATTCTGCTAAAGGGACAGCTCCACCATAACTCATTCAACGGTCCCTATTAATTGCTGCACACCTTTTTGGGTCTACGATACAAATCCCATCGTGCTACAAATTCTTTTCTACTTTTTAAATTTTCAATTAAACGATAATAGAAAGTGGGCCCATAATGCATAGTCCATGGTTGTGGGCTAAAGACTGATCCATTTGCAGAACATTCTTTCTTTTCAACCAAATCTACAGTTATGACTCCAAAAACAAATAAATATCTGCAGCGGATTAAGGGCCAACAAAAATACAGCGTTCTCATCAAAATCTACAGTGCACTCCCAAAAACAAAAAGTGTGGCTGCCACAAGAATTTTAGAATTCCACGAAATAAATTCCACCAGTAATAGAATGTCTTTTAAAATATTTTATGTTAGAGTTAAAAAAAAACAGTGAATTACAATTTAAATGTGTATAATTTGACTTTTTTTATTTTGTGCTGTTATATTTTGCTATTTCTTTATATTAAATACAATTTTTTTTTGTGTGAAAAGTTTCGTTACGCTTATTTGAAAATATGTTCGATAGACGTTGCTTAACACGTTAGTTTTAAACATTGTTATTAGTGACTGAAATAAGCAGATGAAAATTTATACGTCAACAAGTGGGTAGCTAATATGCAATTCAAATTATATAACTGGACGCGTATTTAAATAAATTATTATATTTTTAAAAAGTAAATCCAATTAAGCAGAAGGGAAAAAAAAGGCCTTTTTTGAAATTTCGGTCATTAGAACAAAGCTATTGGAAAAATCAACAATAACAGGGTTGGTCTAATGGGAGTCATTAGTTTTTGTCCCTCCTAAAGTGGCTAATTAAAGTTTGTAATTTTCATGGGGAGAGTTATCTATATTTAGTTACGATGCGTCGAATGTTCCGAAGAAGGATACCTGTTAAAAAAAAAAAAAAAACAGGGTTGAGATTAGAAAACAACAATGGAGGATTAAAATTTGGAATTTTTATTAATAGCATTTAAGCTGCTGGGAAAACAGAGTAGTGATTATCTCTGAGATAAGCCTGCAATAATTAAGACGTTCATAATAAATGTTGAGACAAGAAACGATCCAAAGCATTGTCAGTAGAGCAAAAAGGGAGAATCGAATATATATTGACCTCCAAGAGAAAATTGAGGACATCCAATATTAAGATAGAACTGAATACATATATTCCCTTATTCCATACTTAGTTTCTAGCCAGTCCTTAGAGTCTTGGGCCTAAGGGATTCTGTTTTAAAACAAATTGAGGTTTATCATTTCAAAGGCTTGTCAATAATGCGTCTTAGTTTAAGCACGAACCAATAGCAAGTCCCTAGTGCCTATGGAAAAATTATTTAACCGTGGATCAATTTTTAATTTGAGTAAGATACAAATATCTCTCTTTCTTTCACTTTTTCATTATTTATGTGCTAAATTTCATTTGTGACACGCATAAACATAATGTTTGGTTTTTTATGCCCATTATAGACTTCAAAATCGCTATGTTTCTGTGTTTCGAATATCAACATGAAAACTATTTGCATGGTTGTTTTCATTGTTTGCAAATGCATAGTTGTAAGGACCACATTATTAAACAAGGATTTGGAACCTCAGTGGTGGCTGGCTCTGTTGGATATAGTATATATGTAGTCTTCCGAGTTTGTTGTAATTCTTCCTCTTTTAAAGTGTATAATCTTCATTTTAAAGTAATCAAATTCATCACAAATAATTATTTTAACCAATATTTAAAAAATCGTTTTTTAAAAAAGTAGTTATACTTAAATGTAAATCAAACTCATCTCAATCTTCCTCTTTTATCCCTTCCCTTCGTCGTGTCCATTTTAGTTTTTTTTTTTCTTTTTTATGTGATGTTATATTAATGGTACTTTTTTACTCTCTTTTAAAGGGGAACAGTCAACATTCGGCATTTTTTTTTGTCCTTTTATACCTCTTTTTTTTTTTATAATCTATGTCTTTTAGATTTTTCATATTTGAAAATATATAGTGTTTGGTTTTAAGTTCATCGTTTTATGATATATTGAATTTTTGTTTTAGTTTCTCTTATTAATTTCATGTTTTATGCTTAAACTGTGTAAAATATTTTATTGATATGAAGGACGAGATACAATCTTTTATAGAGTAAAATGTTATAGTGACAAATATATGATCGTTAATTGTCCAAAAACAAAAGGCAAAAAAAATACTCATCATGATTGTGACTTAAATTTGATTAAAGATTGAACTGAACTCGTGAGTGTTGATAGACTTATTTATTTAAATAGATTTGTGTTTACGTCTAAAACAATCCCTCTCTTCTGAGAGACATAAGAAGAAGCAGGTTCACGTGAGTTGGGAGTTATGTTTTGTAGTACAATTGTAGAATATAATGGAACTTAATAATTGATAAAAGCATTTATTTAAAAGTAGAAGTCAGCATTAATTCATTCAATAAAAATCCTTTACCTGGTGGGATTGTCCATCATAAGCAAAATGGTTCCCTGCTCTAACAACATGCAATATCTGCTCTGTCCACTCTCACTCCATATTCTTCCTAATTATAATAAGGTGTGAGGTCGCATTAAGAGTTTTATGGAACATCACAATTGATCCTTTTTCTACAAAACTTAAATTTATCCTGTTTTTTTTTTTTTATATTATCATCTAATAATTTGCGTGAAAAATTATTATCACAATCATTATTTAGGAAATTTAATTTTTGTATTAATATTACAACATATTATTTAAATAACAATATAAAAAATATGCACGGTATTTTTATTTTGTTTTGTATAACCCGCGTTAAAAGAAAACATATATTTTCTTTATTTGAAACTAATTTCGTAGTTTGTAAAATATTATAAAATGAAGCAAAAATCATAGGTACTTAACTTTTTAAAATGTTACTTAAAAAAAATATTAGATGATGCACTACCGCTATAAAATAATTTTATATTATTATTTAATCATAAAATATTATATAAAATAAATCTATTAATTTTAATAATAATTATCGTTGAATATATACTCACTATTTTAAAATTATATCATTGTAATTTATAATAAAATAATATTATAAAATTATTTTATATTATATTTTAATTTTATTTATAATTAATAAAAAATTCGATGAGTTGATATTAAAAAAAATTGTCAATAGTGACTTTTAGTATTGAATCTCATCTCAAGTTATTTGTGGGGTCTTTGAATTTCTGTTCGATGGACTTTTTATCTCTTTCCAACTAAGCAGATCTGAGTTGGCTGGTACATCTTTTAGAGAAGATATGTTGTCATGTTGGTAGGCTAAAATTTCTTAGTGCCTAGCAATTATATTAACAATTATTTGTTTGATTATTTATATTTTCATTACATAATTATAAAACTCATAATAAAATTTAGAATTAGTTATTATACTAATTTTTAATTAATAATTATTATTATATTTTTTTTAAAGTCTACCATCTACCAAAATGAAAAATAGTTAGATTTAACTTTATCAAAAATATAATAATTCGTAAAAGAGATCAATAATACAGTGAATGTTATTATCATATATGGTTTGACACTTAATTCTTTAATTAAGGGATTTGATTCCTGATTTTGAAATGAAATTATAACTTAATTTTTTAATACATTAGGAAAATGAAGTCATCTTACATTTATCGTGTCTAACTTATTTTTTCTTTTATTTATATATATTTAATTTTATATTCAATATTATAATTTTTACTACAATTTATTATAGTATCAATAACACTGGTTAAGAAATATAAAAAAATATTGAAAAGTGTAGTATTCAACATTTATTGATTTCTAAAGTAATTTCAATATGATTTTCAATTAAAATTTCATATTTATTGATTCATTAATCATTACTATTATCACATTTATTAATAATAAAAATAGTGTTAAAAATGAGTCTCACAAGTATTTAAAAAAATTAATATTAGAATTTTTAATTTTAATTATTTATGAGATTATTTTTTATGCAACTTTCACTATATTTGTAAATTTTTTTTTTCAAACATTAATTAGTTCTATAATTTTTAAGTAGGTAAAAAATTGAAATAAATTTTGTGTTTTTTAAATAAATAAAAATAATAGTTTAAAATTATGTCTTAAAATCGAAAATAATTATTATTTTAAAATATTAAAATAAATCTTTTAAAATATAAAATATTAAAAAAATTAATAAAAAACTAAAAATATAATTTAACCTTAAAAAAATCAATGCAAAAGGTTATTATATTATTACTATTATTGTTATGAATAATACTTGAATTATATGCCTAACTGAAAAAGAACAAATTTTAATGCGCAAAAAGGGTAGATTTTAGCATGGGTTTTGAATTCTTTAATTACCGAAGCAGTCAAACAGTGACAGCAACTAATTTGGAAGGACTTGGCAAGTGGCATCTGCCAAGCCCATAATTGCGCATGATCTGTCAACATTGTAATCTAGAAACTAGTTTGTCATAAAATTAAATATAAATATAAATAATAATATATTTTTTCTTAAATTAGAAAGAAAACAAAAGAAAAAATTTAAAAACAAAGCTATGCTGTTTGTATTTTTTTAATTCAAAACTTAATTTATTTTCCATTTATTTTCTTGCTATCTGCGTTTCTTCCAATTAACTTTCAATTAAGATACGTTTTATTATAATATAAAACACAGGGTTAGACTAAAGATGCACTTCTTTCAGTAAATAATCATGCTAACTCTGGAAAAAATAAACATAAATATATATACAATTAATTCAAGGAAATATATATAAATAATTAAGATTTGAGGAAAAATTAATATTAGATATTAAAAGTAAATAAAGTTAAAGTTTATAAAAAATGAAATCTTAATGTAAAAGAAAAATTTTAAAATAATTACTAATCTATAAATTTTAAAAATATAAAATGCTAAATAATGATTAGGTTATGTATTATAAAGAAAATAAAATATAAACAAAATAATTAAGCATCATCTAATTAAGAATGAAAACTTAATTTATGATACAAAAATTACTTTAAATATTATTGAGTATTGTTAAATAATAGTGAACCCACACATGATAGAAAAAAGTAAAGTATAATATAATTAATTTTCATGATAAAAAAAAAATATATTTGTCATATATAGGTTGTGGGTGAAAATTGTCGGGATATATATTCAAGATAGTGAATTGGGTAATTAAAAAACTTTTTAAAATAATTTAAGAAATTTTCTTTAATTTAAAATTTTAAAATGCTTTGTCTCTCTTTTAAACCTCAATTGTTAATAAAAATAATATATATGTTGATGTTATGTCTAAATGCTTTAGAATGTTTGTGTCTCTAACTATATGGAATGAATTTAATGAACAACTATGTAGATATGACAATGAATTATTAACATATAATATTGAGATAATCAATTGTGGTGTTCAATATCAACAATCTATAATACTATATCAATGCAATCAAGTATATATATATATATATATATAAAACAAATAATCATATTGGAAAAATAAAGAGTTTAGAGTTTATAAAATATTTCACACTCAAATTTTTACTAGTTCACTTTTTATCACTAAGAGCTGGATTTAATTTTTAATTAATCTAGTTGAGTTTTTATTATTTCATCAACGGTACAATGAAGACATTTTTTTTTACCATTCTTACAATATCACATCCAATTCTTCGTAGGAAGACCACACCCTAAGAATGATTGAATTCCTGTTAGAAACTTGAATTTTGCAAAATTCACATACAAAAACACACAAATTATAGTGCGCAAACTTGAATACAATATTAAAAAGAATCGATGATAGCAATCAATAATTTTTTACAATATTTTTCACAATAAGAGCTAATATTTTCACTTGTTAAAAATTGAATAAAAATAGATCCTTTTTATAAAAATCAAGTGAGTTTCGAAATATGTTTTTGATCAGAGTACACTATGAAGTAATTATTTATTTAAGTCAATGTAATTGATTACATATATAAGAAAACAACGTTTTGCTCTCTATAATAATTGATTACCCCATCCTATGATCTATTACCCTAACTATAATTACAAAAGTAACGAAAAAGGTAATCAACCATGTGACGTGATACTTAGAAATTATGTACAAACTACAGTTGAATTACTCAATTCGAACAATCAAATATGAAAAGGGATGGTGAGTTTTAATTTTTTTTTCCACAAATAATATGATGTGAAAATTCACAAATTAGAAAAGTTGATACCAAAGCTACATTGATAATTAAAGATAAAACACAATCATCAAAAAAAATAAAAACTCAGGGCACTCAGCACTTAAAATAAATAAATAAATAATAAATAATTATACATTGAGAATATATCATAATAAGTTTCATGACTTTGATAATAGATATATTAATGATAATAAATATCGTTAATGATAATTAAATGACATTTTACATTATAATTATAGCATCATTTTCATTGAAAAACAAAAACATAACGAAGAAGAATGTATAAAAATGTTGAAATAATCAAATCTTAAATTCTAATCAAATCAAATACGTGAAAGTTTGAGAGGTAACATCATCCTGAATGCCGTTATCTACTGCATAGATTAATTAAATTTGAGTATTTTTAATTATTAAGAAAGTGATATTTTAAAATAATAGATCGTTATATATTTTCTCATGATTTAAAAATAAATTTTATCTTATTTTAATTTTTACTTTGAAATAATAGGTCGATATATATTTTCTTTCTATCTTATATAATTTATTCTTAACATATTAGTATAAAATTTTTAGACTGCATAACTTGATTACATATAACTAAAATATTTTTAAATTTTTTTATTAATGCATTAATATATATGTTACTTTAAATCTTTTTCATATAAGTGATGCTATATATATATATATATAATATTTGAATTAAAACAGTGTAATTCTTTATATAATTTTATATTTTTATAATAAAATTGAATATTTTAATAACTATTTTAAACTGAAGATCTGTATTTTTGTGTGTATAAACACAATATAGTATAAAAATAGATTTTTATATTATTATTTAATAAAAATAATTTAAAACATATGTTTTAAAATAGCCACTTATCCCATGTAATTTATATAATAATTATTTATTAGAGGATAGTTAAAAAAAAATATATTGTCAATTTGATTAAATTTTAAACAGAATCATCCAAAGCATGGTTTAAAGTTTCTTTTTACGTCTTTCTCATGAAACTGTTATTGCTGACTTTTTAACGTATCCGCCTTTCCTCGTTTTTCCAGTCTGTTGGGATATCGTAAATAAAATATTTATAAAAGAAAATAATGATTTTTATAATTTTTAAAGTCATTTTACATTAGAATATAAAAATAAGACACAAATAAAATATTACTTGAAATTCCATGCTCTCTGATTGAATCTCAAGCTTTAATTAAAGAATAAAAGTATCAAATATTGTCCTACCAATATTAAGTGAAACAATTATATTTAAACATCATTTTTCTCTTCCATCTTCTTTATTCAATTTTTGTCGTTTCTTTATCACATTAATTATTACACTTATCTACTCCAATTTCTAAGTGCACGTTTATCCATCCCTTGAAAGATCTGTATAAATTTTATTACATCCACTTATAATTAAATAATAAAAAGATATAAATATAGGACTTTTTTTTGTATTATTAATGTATAATAAATTAAATATTTAAATATATTTTCAAATCACCATAGAATAAGTGAATTTTTATTTTAGTTGAGATAAAATTTGTTGATTAATTTTTATTTTTTAAAAATTTATAATAATTATTTTTTTATAAAATAAATAAATTTTAGTTTTTATAATTATAAAATATTTTTATTTGATTTATATTCCTTTAAAAATTAAAATAACTGTTTTTAGTATTTAATTTTTAATTTTAAATAAATAATATTTATTTCAATTTTTTAAAATATATTATAATTTAATATAATATAATGATAAATATTTATTAAATGTACCAGTAACTAATAACTAATAAGTATCACACAATAGTACAAATAAAAAATAATTATTCAAATTTTAGAGGGATAAAAAAAATTATAAAAATTAAAATAAAAATTTAATTATTTTATAAAAATTAAAAATATATTTAAATTTAAATTAAAATTTACGTTTAAGTATAACCTTTAAAATTATTATTATAAAAAATCAACTATCTAAATATCACAATGATATGATAGGATAATAATTAATATAAAAAAATATACTATAAAAATATTTAAATTAAATTTGAAATATAAAATAATATATATGCTAATGTGTATTTAACATTATAAGAAAAAATCAATTCTAAACGGAGTACACTGTTAACTAGTTAGAAGATCCAAGGAAAACCACGTGGACCCCTAATTGTCGACTATAACCACATGTTGTTTGTAGTTGGAAGGACATGTTGAACTTAAATGCCAACAGAAGCAAAATATCTTCTGAAGCCTTCTGTATTATTTGTCGCCTTGCAGGATTGTAAATTAAGGATTTAGTGATGATGATAAAGGTTGGTAGGTCAAAGTTGGTAACATCATACACATATTTTAAAAGAATATACCGTTATTATATTTTGATAATGTAAAAATCTTGTTGATGAAGTAATTTATAATTATCTTTTGTAAGCGTTGATCTAGTTTGGAGGTTTGTTTTGATTTTATGAGTCTTTGTAATCTAATTTAAATAAAATTATATTATATTATATATAGAGAGATTTAGCTCTAAGAAACATAATTATATTTAAGATAATAATAGTGTAATATTAATTGTTAATTAAAAATTAAGAATTAATATTATAATTAATTTTAAATTTATTATATACAAATTTAATTTTATTATAATTCTTAATCAATAATTAAAGTGTATTTTTTATTTTAAACAAATATTTTACCTTATAAGAATAAAATCCATAAATTAGACACTTGTTTATATATTAATAATCACAATTTTTTTTATATATATATATATATATATATATATATATATATATATATATATATATATATATATATATATATATATGTTGATTTTACTATATTTTGAACGGTACGTCGGTAGTGCTTAGTTCTGCTTGGGTGGATCAACGATATTTCAAGTAGTTGAAGAGATATTTTACTTCCAAGTTCCAAAAAAAAAAAAAAATCCAAGTTAATAATTTTTAGTACAATAACTAAAGGTAAAAATAGAATAAGTCCCTCTACTGAAATTTTTGGCCCAATCAATCTACGTCGTCAAGTTTAGGTCAGATTAAATTATTTATTAAATAGATTAGGTCAAAACTTTACAAAATCTTATTTAATTTAAAAATTCATATTTAAGTTATTTAAAATATATTTTTAGACCTAACAAGCCATCATATTTAAGAAAATGTAAATAGTAATATTTGTTAATATTATTGTTATATTATTTTATAATATATTAAAATTTTATATATTTATTTATCTTTTTAAACATTAGCATATTTAACAACAACACAAAAAGTCAAGTCTATAATTTTTTTAACAATAACTTTATGTCCTTTAAAAATCTTATTGCAAAATAAAAAATTTAAAATAAATGATTATAAAAGTTAAATTAAACTTTAGTAGGTTTATATAATATGGACAAATTAAATTTGACTTTTATAAAGTCCGATCTATTTTTTTATACTTTAATCGATATCTTGAATAGTAATGATTTTAATTTTTATAATTTATCATTTTCTGTTACAAATATTTTAAAGTACTAAAAACACACACCAGTGATAAAAATAAAATAAAAAAGCACACCAGTGATATTTTGAAGAAAAGAAAAAGAAAATATCTTTTAAAATTAAAATATATAATTTTTATAAAAATAAATAAATTTTAGAACATTAAATATTATTAATTTATAATTTTTTCTATTTAAAAATATAATATTAAAAATACTTATTTATCTAAAACCCTACTTCTTAGCATACTTAAAGAAAAACTTAAATAAGCTTTTGCTTCATATTATATATGTGTTTTTTTTTATTCTCTTAAAAAATTATTTGTATTTTTTTTTTCATATTTTTCCATTTGCTTTATTGTTTTAGTTCTTATGAAATTCCAAATTTTTAATACAAATTTTTATTATTAAATTTTTTTATTTCAGTCCAAAATTTGAAAATACTAAAATTTGTTATCTAATTTTTGTTATTCTTATCATCACACAATAATACAAGTCTAATATCAAGACTATAACGAAAAAAAAATTATTTCAGACATGGGCAGATTAAATCCCTACCCCACAATCACTATAAGAAAAATTGTTTTTAGAGTGCAAAAATTAGGTCTCTAAGTTGGCCAAATCGATATCTAAACCAATTTGAGTGATAGACCAATTATAATAAGTAGTTAAACTATTAATTTATTTTAGAGACCAATCTACAAATTAATTAAGAAACCGAATTAATGACTAATTTTTGAATGACAAATCTAATTGGCTAATAGCATACCTCACACCCCGGCATGAGGAGCTCACTCCATATATAAAATTTATAGATAGCATTCGACTTTTGATCTTGGTTAGAATCTGCTCGCGTGAACCTCTCACAAAAATGAACTTGGTATCATGTTCCTTCTTATGTAATATGAACCCTTAATAATAAGTAAATTTTATAAGAAAAATAAGTAATTAATTTATATTGACTTATTCACTAAATTAACATGTCACCTTTCCTATCCTCGCTTATACATACTCCAACAGGCTCCCTCTTTAGGTGCATTTTATTCTTGTATAGACACTATTACTCTTTTACATTCTTACTTAGGCATCCAAATTTGTACACGTGGTCACCATTGCTGCGCATCGCCATGAAGACTTATACTTCCACTTTCCTAAACATTGCAGGCACAAAGCTGAACAAAAATTAATACAAATGCAAATAAAAAATAATTAAGATAACCAAAATAGGAACAATCCTATATTATATAGATTACAAAATTAGGGAGCATGCATACTTGAAACATATTTTTAAGTTACTCAAAAAGGGTTTATTTTTCGTACATCTTTAGCTTACATATGATTGTAATTTACTCAATTATTATTGCTCTCTGTATTATAAAATCTATATTTTTTTCTTCTTCTCTTCTTGGGTTAAATTTTCTATCCAAACGGGTGGTCATTGGCTTTCGAATTTGATCAGCGGTCTCTTCTAATCTTATCGCTCTTTCCAATCAGCCACACTATTTTTCGAAGACAATCAAATTAAGACAGCCAAGAAAAAAGAAAAAATAACATTCGACGAAAGAGGGAAAATAATATTCATTTTATTTTTGGTCGCAGAGAATGTTTATATTTAATTCCCAGTTCTGCATGAGCTTTCTTCAACAATATTGGACGCATCCAAGTGGGCAAACAATTGTGACCACAATCTGACTAGTTTGTCCTTTTATTTTTATTTTTTTTCCTTTTTTAAATTCCTCATGACTTAATTTTGTATCAACTATGAAGCATGGCAGCATGAGGATACATCAGTCATCATACATTGTTGTGTTATTTGAATCCAACTTAAAAATTAAATAGTTAAAGTGAAAATGGTTTTTAATGAGTCAATGGATCCATTTAATTTAATATTAATATTATTTATTTGAACTATGAAGCTATATATTTGATAATCTTGATTGGGTGAGGTAGATGGTGATGAAATGAAAGAAGAGTGGTATCATATCACATATGCCTATCAAGTTGACAAGATGAGATTTAGCATGATTCGGAAATGGTGGATAAGTCCTCCAAATTGTGAGGCTAATTTGACAAAATTGAGTATGATCCGAGTCAGCTTCTGAGATGAAGGAGTGAGGATGGCCCACATGATTATTGCAAAAAAGGGGACAGCTCACTGCTCATGACTCATGAGTCGTAACTCATAATGCTATCTTTACTCCACGCCACGCACTTTAATTCTATATCTGCTGAATTGGGGGCTCACAAGTACCACGGAGTTCGGAGCACGCAAAATAAAAATGTATAACAACAGTTGCACCTCAAGATGAATCATGAAAACATGCTTGCGGTACCTTTTAGTTATAAATTTCAAAAAATATTTAAATTTATATTTTGTTTTTTAAATCAGTTTTAATATTTTTAGTTTTAATTTTAAAATAAATTTACTTTAAAAATTTATATTATATTAAAATTAATTTAAAAATATTATATATAATAACTATGATTATAATATTATTAATGATAATTGTAATAATTGCAATAGAAAAATAGGAGGGATAATAACAACATAATGATCATGATAATAACAAGAGTGTTAAGTATTAATGGTGGTCACCAATAATGTTAGTGGTGGAAATAATTATAGTTAAATAATAAATATAAAAAGATTGTGTTTTTTAAAATTAAATGAAATTTATAAATTTATTTTTTTTAATTTTAAAAATAAATATAAAATTATTTTGAAATTGAATAAAAATCATTTTAATTTTATTTTACCTTAAAACAACTTCAATCATCCTAAATGGACACAAAAGAATTGATTTTTTTATTTTTAATTCTTTTTTTTATATTTTTGTTTGTTTCTTAAATAAGTTTTATTATAAAAGAAATATTTTTTAAATTATAAATATCATGTGTTTTGAATTATTGATAATAGATTAAGAATGAATAAAAATTTTAAAAGGCATATTTTAAAATTAATAATATATTTATTTAATTATAAAATACTTTATCTTGATTTATTTTTTACTTTAAATTTGTTGTTAAAAAGGTTGATTTCACTATTATGGCACGTTGTTCACATTATCGAAAACAATACTACTTTGTAAGTGGTAACCTAATATCCTCTTTTGTTTTCAAAAGGAAAACCATGTTTTGTTAGAAAATTAGATTCGATACAGCAAAATTAAAATTAGTCAAACAATTTCCTTTTTAATTATATTAACTTACTTTTCTTCTATATTTGATCATTTATAATTTCTTTTTTGTTTATCCCCTCTAATATTCTTTTTTATGTTGAATTTAAAACTAATATTTTAGCACATATAATGGATATTATAAATATTTATTTTATATAATTAAAATTTTTAATAAATAAACATTTTAAACTTGCAATAAATATTATATATTGTGGTACAAAATTATTTTAACTATTAATATTTTTTAAATAATACTAAAATATAATTTAAAGTTTAAATATAAATTATTTTTTTTAAGAAAAATTCTCAAAATATAATAATTCCTAAAAATATTATAATTCAATATAATATTCTATTTTATATATTTAGAAAATTAAATTTTAATATTTTTATTGTTAAAATAATCCTATATCACAATTTAAATAATTTATTATAAATTTAATTATATAAAATAAAAAATGAGTGAATGAAAAATCGAAATTAACAAGTTGGACCAATTCTCGAAGGAAAAGAAAAGAAAAGAAAAACATTGAAGGGAAAGGAGAAAGAAAAATTAATTTTTATACCAGAAGAGTGGATGAATCTATTTTTATAGAGATGTTTGAGAATATTGATTTTGCACAAGAGAAGGATGTTTTCTTAACAAATTCCATAGTGTATCGGTGGCGAAGGAATGTAACAGAAAGGTAAGGGAAAGAGCAAAAACAAAGCATTAAGTACTGTATTAATAATATGTACGTTTCTGGCAATGATTCTTATCATCTACAATCAAGATTGCAAACAGGAGATAATTACTTACACAGTAGTAGTAGTAAATCCCGCAATCCAAAATCCAAATGGAAACGACTTTTTATTTTGTTGTTATTGATTGAATTGAATAAAAATGACATATGGAAAATAATAACTCAGACTCCGTGTTGCAGTTGCAAACCAACTCATCACTTGTGGGAATGACCGTCGCCCTGCCAACTCCAAACAATGTCATTCAGAGAAGGTCTGACTTCATCCTCGCACAACTTTAGGTATTCCAGAGTGTCTCCGGCGGACTTGGAGAACTCCACCACCGCCACCTCAGGCGCCACCTCGAACACCTCCACCGTCATCGCCAGCTTTCCCTTCCGACCTTCCGTCGCCCCCTGCATCCTCACAACGAACTCCTTTTTCCCTGTAACCTTAAAATTCAGCTTCTTAGCCATCGCCTCCAGCTTGGCCATCACAGCAGACGCCGAAAACTTGGAAATGAACATGGACGGAGACCTCTTCCTCGTCTCAAACAAATTCCTAAGATCAAAACCGTGCGACAAGGAAGAAATAATCTCGAAAGCATTGTAAGAAGGACGAGCAGGACTAGCCCCCGCCAATTCAGTACCATCAGTGTTCCCACCAGAAACATCATCATCCCCGTTGAAATCAATGTTATCTTCCAAGGCCGTCTCCTTCATGGAAAATGCGATGGGTCTCATGAAGCCAATTTGAAACCAAGGGTCCTTCATGATGTCGGGGATCGAGTATCTCTTTTGGGTGTCCACAACGAGTAAATTAGATATGAGTTTCTTAGCACCGGGGGATATCCAATCCGGGAAGGCGTAATCTGCTTTGAAAGACTTGCTGTATATTCTCATGACATTCTCACCCTGAAAGGGAAGATAGCCAGCAAGCAAAGCGAAGAGAATGACCCCACACGACCATATATCGGCCTTGGAGCCATCATAGCCCTTTTTCTTCAGAACCTCCGGCGCCACGTAGGCCGGCGTGCCGCAGGGTGTTAGCAGCATCCCGTCGGATCTGCGCTGGTCTGGCAACGCCGACAGCCCGAAGTCGGAGACCTTGAGGTCTTCATTCTCGTCGAGGAGAAGATTCTCCGGCTTGAGATCGCGGTGGGTAACGCCTCGGCTGTGGCAGAAGTCGACGGCGCTGATTAGTTGCTGAAAATACTTTCTGGCGATCTCCTCTTTCATCTTCCCCTTGGCCACCTTAGCGAAGAGTTCCCCTCCCTTGACGTACTCGACCACCATGAAGATTTTGGCCTTGTTGGCCATAACCTCCTTGAGCTCGACGATGTGGGGGTGACGCACCAAGCGCATCACAGACACCTCACGTTTTATCTGTTTGACCAGCCTCTCTTTCTGAAGCCTCTCTTTCTTGATGACCTTGATGGCCACGTTCTCGTTTGTACTCAGGTTTCTTCCATGGTACACCTTGGCGAAGTTCCCCTGTCCCAGCAACTTGCCTATCTCGTATTTGTTGAACAGGATGTTCCTGCTGCTGCCTCCCTCACCCTTGGATCGCCGATCCATCTCCACCTGCCCTTCTTTTCAATTAAGCTTTCTGCCTGCCTGCCTGCCTACCTGCCTGCCTCTCTGCTAACGTACTCTTGTATGGATTTATCAATTTTGGGTTCTGAATTGGAACTGATCGAGGTAGGAGAGACCCAGATAGAAGGGTTTCATCCTTTTAATGAAGAGGGTGTCGCTGGGACACACCACGTTCTGGAGAAAGGATTTGGACGGGTTGAAAATCTTCATGGTTGCATGCAGGGGGTAAGGGAAGGGGGCGTGTTTTGATTTTTAGTAATTCCAATGGGAATGCCCAATTTATGTGCCAACCCAAGGAACGGATAAATAAAGCAGTGCGTGCCAACAATAGGAAGGAAGCATAGGGCATTCGTGAGGTCAGCTGTTGGTATTTGGAGACTATACCAGAGGAGAGGAGAATGCTGTTTTATGGGCTCAAATCTCAATCACTCATCACCCACCACACATCATCAACAAAATACAGATAGAGATTAACAAACAAATTAAAACACCAAAAAATATCTGGAAAACCTAAATCAAGTGGGCCCAAATTCCACTTTATTCCTTGCTTTCTTCTAAATTAATCGCAATTTTGTTTAACACCTACTAACTTCTCCTCCTAATCCAATCCAAATCTAATTATATCTTCTTGTTACTAGAATTATTTTCTCCATTTTTTCTGTTTTATAGGAGATATGAATAGATTAAGAAATGCACAAATTATTATCTTTCTATGTACTACAATACAATGTTTAAATTTTAATCATTAATAATAAATGCAATTAAGGGGGGAGTTTCTGAAGAGAGATAAGATGAATGATGATGAGGTGGTGACGTGGATGTGAGTAGAATACAGCTAAGTGCTTGGATCGTGCAAGGTTTGGATGCGATGACCAAACCTAATACAAACTCCCTTTATCCAATGAAAATACGACACGTGTATTTTGGACGCGGTTGAGACTGGAGAGATATTGCAAATATGAACCATGCGGCCATGCCAGACCTAGACCCAACTACTGCCCGGCCTGGTCTGCGCTCTTGCTTCCAAGTCAGAACTTTGACCGTTCAAAAGCGTGGTGCGCTGTTCATTCAATAGTTTATGTTTTAGTTTTATATTTATTCTTTTTATAACAATATTTATTATATTTTACATTTTTTTTTACAGTTAATTACACAAATAGCATTTATCTTTCAAAGACTACTACCCTTATGCCAATCCACGGGATGTACAAAACAAGGGTCTCTCGTTCACACCCTCACGTGCTTAATCTCCGTCAGTTTTGATTTTTATTATTAAAAATTGTATTCACCTGTAATTAATATCATTCGTATGCAAAGTTTAATATTTTTAATTGCAAATATTGAATTTATTTACATCTATTTGACAGCCACCACATATGATATTAAACGAAATAATTTCAATTAAAAATAAATTTAGTTACAAAATAAAAATTGAGTTATTAAGATCACTTAATTTCAAAAAGAACAAACAAAATTCGATTGCATAGAAAATCCTTGATTTTTCTAAAAACAATTTTAAAGATAATCAGTAATTTTCTTTACATATATTGATATTTTAAATTGTAATTAAAAATTAGGAAAAATAAAAAATATTAATTATATATAATTAATCTTTTATTTAATAAACATAACTAATAAATAGATAAAGCTTTTAAATTTAAAAATATATAAAAACAAATTATTTGAAGAATTTAATACAATATTTTAATATTATTGTTCAATTACAAATAACTAATACGATTTTTAAATATTTATTATAAAATTTAAATTTACCATAAATAATAATTGAATGGTAGTGTAATGATATTTTACCATGTACTGTTTGAATTAAGACACGTTTTTTTTATTAATATGGTAGGGTAGAATTAAAATTTTAAATTTTAAATTAAATTAGGATTTATTAAAATAATAATAATCTTAAATTTTAATTTGTTTAGAAAAAAGGTATATCATTGATTCAATATATTGTATCAAGGTTTAAAAAATAATTAAATATAATTCATGAAATAAAACTAAATACTCAATAAAAAAATCATGTAATTTATTATGAAATATAATAATTTTTAAAAACACTTTTATTCAAGTTTAGACAAAAATTTATAATTTACAAACAAGTTTTCCATACGTTACACATAGTTTTATATTTAAAAGAAAATAAAAAATAAAAATTATATAAAATAAAACATCGTTATTATGCAATGTAATGAGTACTCGGTATTATTGGATACGAATATAAAGATTTTAGAATTTTGAAATTAAAAAATAGGAAAATAAATTATTTTACTCAACATAATTTTTATTAATTAATTTGATAGTGTGACGGAATAAATCAAATTGAGATCGACTAATATTAAAATAATATTCAAATCCTTTTTATCTGGAAAATGCATATTTAATATATTATGATATGTTAAAATAAAAATTGAAAATAATTTTTAATTTTAAATTAACTAAATATAGTTAATAGTGTATATAAAATAAGATACTTAACATGGAAGAATTTACGTGATTTAATGAAAAAAAGTCAAATTTAAATTTAGTTTAATTTAAATACTTAAATTTATAATATTAGAGTAACATAATATAAGCTGATTTTTTTCACGTAAATTTTGCTGTTTCCGTTATATGTCAATTTAAGTCATGAAATCATTTCGGATATGTATTTTTAATTTTGAGAAAATAAATTATCTATCGATACAATAAAATAATTTTATATAATTCATATTGAATTTCTTTTTTTTTCAGATAAAAAGATGTCAAAGAAACTTCTTATTTTCCAAACATATTTTCCTACATTTATATATAAACAATGGTTTATCAAAAATATGTGGAAAAAACATTTTATATATAAACAATGGTTTATCAAGAATATGTGGGAAAAACATTTCAAATTGTTGATTCATTGGCCTAAAACCAATAGTTCATTGCTTAATAAATTTTTTTATTCTAATACTCTATTGAAAATTATCAATATTTATCAAATTTATTCCTATATAATGAAACTCCATTGAATCAAATAACAACTTTCATTTCAACAGTGTATTACACTATTTCCTCATGCTTCTCACCTTCAATTTTATTCTTTACTTTTTCAAAATCTCATTATATCAATTGAAAATATAATATAATAAAATATCATACAATAATAAAACTTTATCTCTATCTTTTTACAATATTTATCTTTATGGTTGTTGATCACTAATATTTCCAATATTATATTTTTTATTTTAAACTTTTTTTTTTCATCTTATCTTTTTTTTTTAATCTTTTGTATTCTTTATATTTTTTTCTTGTCTCATTTCAAATTCTATAATATCTAATTTTTAAAGATAAAATTATTTTCATCTCTTCAAATTTCAAATGGCTGATAATAATTTTACCACTTTTGATTATCTGGCAAAACAAAATAGTAAAATTTTTTCATATCCTTTGTTCTTTTTATACAAGTTGTCATTTTGGTATGAGTTTTTTTTTCATGATTTAGTTTTATTTTTTAATTAATGATAATATTACAATTTGGAAGATAAAGTATTATTCATTTTCTAAGTTTTTGGTGAATTTTTACAAAAAAAATCATTGAAAGAGTTTTCTTTATCGTAAAATAGGAGGAGGTATACGAAATCTTTTAATTTAAGAACTTATTGCAATTTGAAAAATGAAGTATTGTTCATTTTCTAACTTTTTTTTTGTGAGGGTCTTTGTAGAAAATTAATTCAGAGTTTTTCTATTGTAAAATAGGAGGTATACAAAATCCTTCAATCTACAAACTCCTAGTTTTTTTTTATTCTATATTATATATTTTTAATTGACTTTCTTTTTTGTTAGACAATACATCATATATTTTTTATTATTATTAAGTTGCTTTAAAATTGTGCTTACTATTTTTTCTTCATGTGACATGCTAATGTTCACATGAATGCAGGCTGGGTTGACTCAGACAGATATCTACTGACTCGGAGTCAGGTGGGGATGCACTGGGGGCCAAGACCGACTTGGTCATAAGCTAAGGCAAGCTACATGTTTTCCATTTGAAGTGTGAGAGACGCGGTTTGGGTTAAGGCCGGCTACGTGCTTGCCATCTGAAGTGTGGTCTTAGGGATGAGAGACATGCTCAAAGTTTGGCCAAGAGACTTACATGGTATCCAGAGAGATGGATGGTACCTTTGCTCGCAGCAATTCTTGCTTTGTGGGTTCTATTGTAGAATTCTTGGCCCCGAGTTCTTCGCCTTGGGGCCCTTTACAGTCTTTGGTAAGGTGATAAAGGCGTGCTTGACCTTGCCATGTGGAGCTGCCCCAGCTTCCTGATTCAGTCAATTAGCCTTGGTACTTCCCACACTAATTCTTGTTGGTTCCCGCGCTCAATCGTGGCATGTTCTCTCTGAAATTGTGACGCATTTCATGGGTAGTGGCTGACATGGCGCTTCTTCATCCTGTGATTAGAGAGGATTCCTGTTCTGGTGGAGATGGTGGGTCCGTCATCTCCTTGACATGGCCTTGTCAAGGGCATCTCACGCCTCTGGAGGATCCAAGAGTTCAAAGCTCCTTGAGTGCGGTGAGGTGACATCTTCCTCTGAAGTGTCCAATTCCAGTGACTTGGTCGGCTTTGTCAGCACTAAGCTGGGACTCCCAGACTCAGCTTTGGACCGGTTTGAGTTACTTGGGCCTTACCCGTTGAAGCCATGCTCGAGAGGCTTCTTTCTTGCGGGCCTTTCCCTCCTAAGCCGGGGGGCGTGTCTGCTGGGATGGGCCGACTTTGATCTTTCTTCTGTGTAGGCCGTCTTAGGTCCCTTCTTTTCGGATACATTGGGTCGAGTCTGATGGTCTCTCCCAGGTAGGTCGATCCAGTTCTTCTTGCCTCATTTGGGTCGTTTGGGCCAAATAGTTTTGGGATCTTACATGTCATAATTATTTTAACCTAATATTCATACTTAAATAAAATAAATTATTATTACTTTTAGAATTCCACAATACAAGCACAACAATATATTCAATTTAATTAAAAAATGTTTGTTAAATTGAATGATTATATATTTATTACAAGTGGCAATAATTTGATTTAATCTCACTAGTAGACATCACACATATGAAAAGAACTTATAATTTAATATTCCTAGATGAAGCTTTTATCTTTAAATATAAATATCTATTATGTAATTCAAATATTAATATAATTATATATATATACTTTTTATTTTTCTTGTGATATAAATAACTTTTATATTTTATATTAATTTTTATTTATTTGATGTGAGTATTTTTATAATAATTTATTTTAATTATAAAATTGTGAAATGCATGAGCTAAAGTTTTAGTTATAAATAAAACATTGAACATATTATGTCAATTCAAACAAAGAATTGAAATACAAAAGTAAAAAAATTATTACAAAATTTATTAGTTTAATCAATTATTTTTCAAAAGTATTTTGTTATTAATGTCATTACATGAATCAACAAATATATGATTATTTCATTAGTAATATTAAATTTGAATTTAAAATAGAAGTTGTATTAAATATTTGGAGGTTTCTCTCTTGCAAATGATTCTCGTAATATATAAAAAAGATATTTTTTATTAAGCAATTGAACAATAGTATTATTTTAATATATGGTGAGGTTAATTTTTTTTATATTTATAATATAAATTTAATGATTATGCAATGAAAATATAAAATCCTCATTAGATCATACATTAATGTTGGTTGGTGTGACTTTTAAGGTGTCTATTGTAAAAGTTAATGAACTTATCATATATGATGAGTTGTGATTGAATGAAAGTGTAAATACTCCTAGGTAAATTTCCTTAAAATTTTTAATAATTTTCAATATTTGGAGCTTATAAATTAAATGTATGATTAAGAGAGTGTTCATGGACATAAGTACTTGTTAACCAAAATCTCAATCCAAACCAACTCAATTATTCAACTTTGGATTTTTTCAATATTAAGATAAAAACCAAACTAACTTGTTCATGTTAAAAAAAATGGAATTTATTATTTGAATTCACTAACCTAACCTACTGTCATAGAATTTTTTAAAATTATATATATATATATACAGATAATGAAATAAGTGAATATAATTATAAAATTTCTTAAATATTTAATAAATAATGTTTTTAAACGATTAAGTAAGGTATAAAAACAATTAAGTATTTAAATTCAAATAATAGGACTAATAATCATAATAATAAAAAAATTTCAAAGTTTAATAAAGTTTTTACTTTCCATTACACAAATAGCATTCACTATTAAAAATATAGGAACATAGATATTTTGTGACTCTCTTGCCTAATTATGTTATCATTTCAAAAGGATAATAATATATGGATAATTTGTATATATGAGTAGTCATGAACTAACTCAAATCAAATAAACATGACCCAACACAAATCAACTTGTTATAACTAGATTGATTCAGTTCAAATCTGATAGAAAATTACATAATTTAACTCAACTCAGCTCATACTATTTTAATTTTTTATACAAGATTGAATGAAATCTAACCAAAATAGGCGCATGAACAGTTTAATATCGGTTTAATTTAATTTGTGAATGCAATATATTATTTTTAATATTATATATAATAAATTGTAAAGTTAAAAATAAATAATTATAGTTAAAATATATTTTATATATATTTTAATATAAATAATATCATTTTTTATTAATAATATATAATTATTTTGAAAAACATTTTTTTTATAAATATGAGATATAAGTGTGACTCAAAATATACCTTGAATTTATTTAAAATTGGCCTTACTGTAATTTCTTAATCTCAAAATCATGTAAAGCAATTTGAGTGTGAATAGGGTTAGTGAAATAGGTTAACAACATATAGGGTTTCCTTTATTATTTTTAGACTCAATAATTTCAGTTTAATTTAATTTGTCAATGACTCAATGCAATATATTATTTTTAATATTATATATAATAAATTGTAAAGTTAAAAAATAAATGATATATAATTAATATATATTTTAATATAAATAATATCATTATAAATCATGTTATATAATATATTATTTATTAAATTAATTTTTATTAATAATATATAATTAAGTTAGAATTTATATATATATATATATATATATATATATATATATATGATATTCGAAATATAACTTGAATTTATTTTAAAATACCCCTTACTGTAATTTCTTAATCTCAAAATCATAAAAAGTGAGAGTGAATAATGTAAGTGAAAATAGGTTAAGAACATCGAGGATTTCTTTTATGAACAACTTCTTGATATGTGATTTCTTTATTATTATAATTTATTGTGTGAGTACATATCTAATTTTTCTTTATATGTAATTAGTTGAAAATTTATTATTCGTAAAAAATATCAAGGAACATATGTCTTAATTTTTATTCAATAAATTTTGTTCTCTTCAAAAGACAAATTTCATAAATTTTAATTAATAATATTAAATATATTTATAATGTTTCTTATTTAGGATAACTCATGATAAAATAATTTGACTATTGGTATTAATTTTCAGTGTTTTAACCTCAAATACACTAGACATTGTTAGGGTGATCATACTCAAGATATTGTATTGTTCGCCTTGACTCTTGTTTCTTGATTTTGTCCTTAAAAGGCATATTGATGGATTAAGAAAAAACGATACTTGTAATCCATTAGGTCTTGACTCCTAAATGACGTGAAACTATCTTGACATACTAAAATACACTCCTAGTCAAGGTTAAGGAGTAAGATTGATCTAAACACTATTTATAGTATCAATTTTTCGACCTCGAGTCGAGATACAAAGTTAGAATCATTGCATCAAAGATTAGGACTCTCCTTTTATCACCAAATGTTTCAACTTCAAGTCTTGAACATATTGTTATGGTTATCACATCTAAGGTATTGTTTGACATAGGTAGGTCGTCGCAATTTTATCTTTAAAAGGTGCTTCAATATGTTAAGGAAGAAGAATATTTATCAATTGCTCTTAGTCCTCACTTTTAAGAAATATGAGACTATTTTGATATATTGAAATAAAAAGTCTGATAAAAATAATGTAAATAAAAGACAAAAGATATAAAATAGTAAAAAAAATAAAAAAAATGTTTTATTTCGTTTATGTAAACAAAAAATAACAAAAAAATTAATTATATTTTTTTATAAATATTTATCATGTCTTTTTAGGATTAAATATTCAATAAAAGATTTTATAAAAATAATCAAATTAATTTTGATAAATAATAAATATTTTGTATTTTTCTTTTATAAATTATAAAATTTTTATTAATCTATGTAAAAATAAAGTGTTAGATTACAATAATTTCTCCTTTATTATTGTCGGAAATGAAGTGATCTCTATATCAATTAATCTAAGATATACATCACAATCAATCATTTGAGGCACATAAAAATTGGGAATATTGAATGTGTGATCTGTATCAATTAATTTGATCATGCTATCATTTTAATATGAAAAAAAATGCATACCTCTAAAAATGCCTTGACATCAAATTTTTAAAAAATAAACCAACTATTTTACTAAAAATAAATAAATAAAGCATTTGTATATTTTTAATTGTTAACAGATCACTATTCTTTTTTTACTCAAATATAAATAAAAAAAAACTCATGTAATGAATTAATATTTAAATAAATCCTAACTTATTTTATTTTATTTAATAATATTATTTTATAAATATTTGTTATTTAATTAAAATTATATGTTTATTTTTATATTAAATTTTAATAAAGGAAAATTAAAAAAAAAAGAATAATAAAATAAATAAATAATTTTATTTGTATTTCAATGGGGGAGAGAGTAAATGCTAACTAATCAAAATTTTTAATAAAATCCGACTTTACCTGACAATCAGCTGGAAGAATGAAATGTATATATATAATTTTTTTTTTCTCTAAAATATGTTAAATTTGATATTTTTTCTCTAAATTTTTTTCTTTTATTTTTAGTTATTCAAAATATGAATGTTAACTTGAATCCATTATTCTGGAGAATGTCATTATTTTTTTTTAATAAACTTTGGCTTACCCATTTGGATACTAGAATAGACTACGCTTTTAGAAGTTTAGTCCTATGAGTGACGTCTTTGGACACGATAAATTTATATTAACAACTTTTATATTTTGGAAGACTAAAATGGACAAAAAATTTTAAAGGGACAAAAATCAAATTTGACAAATTTTAGAGAGATAAAAAAAAGTATTTTACCCGCACAAAAAAATTACAAGTAAAAAAAAAAAAAGAATAGGACATCTAGCTCAAGCTAGCCCTTTTACATAAAGAGGAAGGGAGACTAAATGACATGGTTAAATGCAACATTTTATTAGTGATTTGTTAGTATTTATGTCACATCGAGAAGCGAATAAGCGGGGGTAATAAACTAATAACTATTCCATATCAAACATCTATCATTCGTACTAGATGTATTCAATTCTAATGAGATAGTTTCAATAGAATAAATAAGTAGGCAACATTTTTCTCTTTATAAGTTGATTTTTAGAGTTGAATTAAATATAACTCACGTTTTTAGTATGATACTAGAGTTTATCCTAACTATTATTGTTGGACATATTGAATCACCTCCTATTGGATCGTTATCAAAATATCTGCAAATGTTTAATTATGTAAACTTCATACTTGAGATGTCCAATTCTTAACGTGGGGATGATGTGTTGGAGATTCACATCCAGTGAAATTACTTGAATAATTGATATAAGTGAAGGACAACTTCTACCTTATAAACCAATTTTCAAGAGTTAAGATAAACCTAAACCTTCATTATAAAAGATGTACCTAAACCTTCATTATAAAAAATGTACCTAAATCTTCATTGTAAAAAATATAAGAGGCCCAACAAGTCATGCCCCATAATAGTTAGGCTCTTACAAAGGACACACAAAGGAAAGAAGGTTAGATGAACCTATAAAAGTGATGATATAGTTTCTAGTTTGTACCTATCAAGATAATGTTTACTACTTGAAATTGTTATTAAAGTTGAAAATTTGTAAAAGACAAAAAAAAAATGGAGAAAATAATAAAAAAGATATAGTTGACTAGATTTAACCAAGGTTGAAATTAACTTCAAAGTTAATTAAGTTTAGGCATTGAGTAAACGATTGATAGGTATATAGACAATCTTCTTAGTGATTAAATTCCTCATTAAAAAGTTTTGTTGTTGTGTTGCAATGCATAGATTTGAAATAGCTTCAATTGAAGGTGTGGTTTTCACCCCCCAAAAACAAGTTTTGAATACTTACAAGTTCCAATAAAAACTTAGAATGATACGTTATATTACCTCAATTTCATTTTAACACTCGTGAGTTGCTATGGTTCTATCCTTAAAAGGTATCTTGATGGATTAAGAAAAAAGGGAGTTCGTAAACTACCTCTAGTCTCGACTTCAAGGTGATGTAGGACTTTCTTGACGTACCAGAACAATCCTCTCAAGTGAGACTAAGGGGAAAGAATGACCTAGACCCTCCTTCCAATTCAATCTTCTGATCTCAAGTTTGCTAACATTATTAAGGTTACCACATCCAAGGTATAGTCCATTTTTTGGCACTCACGAGCCATCACAATTTTGTTCTTAAAAGACACCTCAATGGGTTAAGAGAGAAAGATGTTTATAAATTACTCTTAGCTTCTATTCTTAAGCGAAATTAGACTATCTTGACATAACAAAATTGTATATTTTTATGCTCATGAATGAAGCTCAATCATAATTAGCTTGATTAGAAATTTCTAAGCAATGTAATTTTTGGAAGTGTACACAAAACGACAACTTGGGTTGTATGCCAAAAGATACCATTTATTTGCTTGTACACTCAAACTTCAAGGGATAAGTAGAAGAATGTACTCGTAGCTCCTTATTTTGACAGTAAAAATATGATAAGAAAGATATTGTAAATTTACGAGTATACGATGACTAATATGTTTTTAAAATTAGACCGATCATTGATCAGAGTACTTGTTAAAAGTATAATGATTGAATTGTGATTAAATTGATATTAATAAAATAATATTAAATAAATATAATACTATAACTTAAATTAAAAAATTGAAAAATACTTTTTTAAATCATTGGTTCAAACTAGTTTTTGGGATTGATTTTGATCTATTTTTACTATCTTTGAAATACTCTAATTTTTTATGGCTAACAAATTGGTCACTAGATGAATTCTCAATTACACATATCAAACAATTTAATTTAAAACAATGAAAAAAATAGTATTCACATTTTTCTTAAGATTTTATTATTATCCTTAAAATATATAGATTAAATAACTAAGTTAATAAAAGTGAACTAAAGTACTAAAACAAATACAACCATTCAAATAAATTTTTATTGAAATTGAGTGGACTTGTACATACTAGCATCTTTTTTTACGTGTTCTTTAATCTCGTTAAAATTTTAACAATTCAAACGAAGGAATATACTATACTAACTATAGATAGATATGCGGGTAAAGTATAATTAGTTAAGAGTGTAATTAATTTTAAAAAAATAATTTTTAATTTGTAAAATTGCTAGTTCTATTCATATAAAAATCCTAAAAGAAACTTGTTCAAATTCAGGTCGATTTAGAGATTAGTGGGGAATTCAAATTCCATACACCCAGGCCCAGCATATGTGCTAATTGGATGGGATGTCTTCATGATGATAATAATTAGTGTGAATTTTTAAATAAATGATCAGTTTACTAAGCGAATATGAAAATTGATTTAATCTATAAATGAAATATAATCTGTTTACTCAAAATGTGTTAAGCTCCCCGCAACATGGATGTTGCTATCTCCTTTGTCATTTTCCAGTTGGAACTACCCCTTAGCTAACTTCTAACTATTGATCGATGATTTAAAGCTTCACCGTTTTACTAGACCATTTTAAATAATAATAGGACAAAAAGAATTTATTAAAAATAAAATGAATGGATTTAAAGTACAAAAATGGTCGATGGGAAACATATATTCTTCTAATACTGCAGGCAAATATAACTCGCTATATAAAATATCCATAATTTACTGCCACTCTAAAATTGGTGCATAATTGTGTGTATGGTAATGTATTTGTAATGAAAACCACTAATTATGTATGGAAATTAAAGCCTGATAAGAGTGTTGGAGACACCTGTCTACATACAATTTGATGACCTAGTCATTGACCATATTGAGAAATGAAAGAGTTTTAGATTGTAAATTAGTATTTAAACATGAAAAAGTAAATTTACTTATAACAATAACATAGAGATAAAGTCTTAGATTTGACAAGATGTCAAGTTTGAAGATTATGATAGTGTTTGCTATAAGCTTGGGGTTGTTGAACACAAGTTGTGCATATAACGTTTCTTATGATGCAAGAGGGTTGGTGATCAATGGGCAACGAAAAATTATCGTATCTGGTGCAATTCACTACCCTCGTAGCACAGCTGAAATGTGGCCAGATTTGATTAAAAAGGCAAAGGACGGTGGGCTTGATGCTGTGGAGACTTACGTTTTTTGGGATCGACACGAGCCCAAGCGACAGGAGTATGACTTCTCAAAAAATTTAGATATAGTGAAATTCTTGCATGAGGTTCAACATGCTGGATTGTATGCCATTTTACGAATTGGACCCTATGTTTGTGCGGAATGGACCTATGGTGGTTTCCCCATGTGGTTACACAACCTTCCAGGTATTCAATTTAGAACAGAAAATCAAGTTTACAAGAATGAGATGCAGGCTTTCACCACAAAGATTGTCAACCTAATGAAAGAAGCTAAGATGTTTGCCTCACAAGGGGGTCCCATAATTTTAGCCCAAATTGAGAATGAGTATGGAAATGTCATGAACAACGGATACGGTGAAGCAGGCAAAACCTACATTAAGTGGTGTGCTCAAATGGCAATTGCTCAAAACATTGGAGTTCCTTGGATTATGTGCCAACAAGAAGATGCTCCTTCGCCCATCATCAACACTTGCAATGGCTATTATTGTGATAACTTCACGCCAAACAACCCCCAAAGTCCTAAAATGTGGACTGAGAATTGGATTGGCTGGTTCAAAAATTGGGGTGGCGTAGATCCTCACAGAACCACAGAAGATTGTGCCTACAGCGTTGCACGCTTCTTTCAGAGTGGTGGCATTTTCAATAACTACTACATGTACCATGGAGGAACTAACTTTGGGCGCACTGCAGGCGGTCCATATATCACAACCTCCTATGATTACGATGCACCACTTGATGAATATGGCAATTTGAATCAACCCAAATGGGGTCATTTTAAGGAACTACACCAAGCACTCAAACTAGGAGAAGTTGTTCTCACCAATAGTGGACCTGCAACAACCAAAGATATTAGCAAAGGGGTTCAGCTTACTACTTACACCCACACCAAAAGCGGGGAGAAATTTTGCTTCTTAAGCAATACAAACGATAATGAGGACGCTAATGTTGACCTGCAAAGTGATGGTAAGTACTTTTTGCCAGCATGGTCAGTGAGCATCCTTCACAACTGCAACAAAGAAATCCATAATACTGCAAAGATCAAAGTTCAGACCTCGATGATGGTGAAGGAAAAGAATGGCCAAAACTCTACCATCAATTGGTCTTGGTTACCTGAACCAATGGAGGACATATTGTTACTTGCAATGAATACAACGGTGCCGTTGTTTAAAGCAAAAGAGTTGCTTGACCAAAAAAAGGTAGCAGAGGATGCAAGTGACTACTTATGGTACTTAACCACAACCAACATTGATGACTTGGCAGCTTGGCAGAATGCAACATTGCGTGTGAACACCTCGGGGCATGTTCTCCATGCATTTGTCAACCAAAAATTGGTAGGTTCACAATGGGGCACGGGAGGAAAGTACAAATTTTTGTTTGAGAAACATGTGTCTAATTTGAAGAAAGGACCTAATGTTATTGCATTACTTAGTGCTACAGTGGGTTTTGCGAATTATGGTGCTAATTTTGATTTGGTACCCACTGGTCTAGCGAATGGGTCAGTTGAATTGATTGGGGGAGGAAATGTCAAGTTGGAACTAACAAGCAACGAATGGACATATAAGGTTGGATTGAATAGTGAGGCTAAAATGTATCACGACCCAAAATTGGATGTATGGAAGGAAGAGTCACTTCCGAAAGGAACCCCTTTCACTTGGTATAAGGCTAATTTTGAAGCTCCAACTGGGACAAATCCAATTGTGGTAGAATTAAGTGGAATGGGCAAAGGGCATGCTTGGGTGAATGGGAATAGTATTGGTCGTTATTGGGCTAGTTTCAAAGCTGAGGGCCAATGCAACAACACGTGTGATTATCGTGGAAATTACCATGCAGAGAAATGTGTAACAAATTGTGGGAATGCAACCCAGACATATTATCATGTCCCAAGATCATTCCTTGTAAATGGGAAAAATGTATTAACTCTATTTGAAGAACTTGGTGGAGACCCAAGTGGGGTGAACTTAAAGATTGTTACGGTAGGAATTGCTTGTGGGAATGTTGAAGAGGGGAGCACATTGGAATTGGCATGTCAAGGAGGGAAAACCATTCGAGCAATTGAATTTGCTAGCTATGGGAATCCCACAGGAACATGTGGGGAGTTCAAGAAGGGTTCGTGTGAGTCTGACAAAAGTGTTATGATAGTAGAAAAGGCATGTATTGGGAAACCCTCTTGTTCTTTCAATGTAACTGATTCCACTTTTCAACATACACTCAATTGCAGCACTACACCAAAAAAATTGGCAGTTCAATTGGTGTGTTGAATTTGGTTAATATTGTAAGAATAATATTCAAATATTAGGATAAACATGCACAAATGTAGAAACTTGGACTCCATTTGTACATGAAGTTAGGTTGGCTTTGTCTTATCAACTGATTATTTTTGTTATACTTTCAAATAAAGAAATATTGTTCAAATCAATTTAAATTTATTTTTATAAAATGCATTTTGCACGCAAATGAAAATTTATTTCTAAATTAAATCCTACCAGTAAAAATAAATTCAAATTAATTTTCGACTCCTATACGATATAAATTAAAAAATATTTTTAGTTGATGTCTTTAATTTATTTTTATTTAGTAAAGTAAAAGTAAGAATTTTGGATAATACGTTTACTTTAACTTTTGTCTGCAAGCTTCCCTTATTTTAGACTGAAGTACTATTTCTTCCTAAAATTTTTGTAACGAAGATACACACAATCTGTTCACGCAACATCACTGATTGCAAAATGTGCCAAGTGTCTATTTTTGTTCAGCAGCATATCCTGTAAATTTCTTAGCATCAGCATGAGAAAATTACCCCAGGGCCCAAGGTTCAATCAAATAGCCCATTCATGATATCGCCTTAAAGTAGCCCCTACTTTGTTGCGGCTTTGTTGACCTGGGCCCATTATTATGCTGACAGTTATCTTGGGCCAGCAGGTACTCTTGATCCATAATTTTGTACCCTAGAAGTGGAATTTCTCTTTGATGAACCTGGAGGACCACAATCTAATTTAAAAAAAATAAAAATTCAAGTGATAACTTAAATGAAAATTGTTTACTATGGTTCTGCATAATCCATGACGTAGGTTTATATAAAATAAAGGGGTCCGTTCAATTATGGGTTAATTTGCAAAAATAAAATAAAATGAATTAAACAGGCTTGGCTTGTGAGAATTAGTTGACAAACCTATTTTATTTACATAAAAAATAAAAAAAAAACATTTTAAAAATGATTAGTTATTTTGAAGTTAAAAAAGTCACGTTGAAATGAGGATTACATCATTTGGACCAACCAGCAAAATAAAAAAAGAACAAATAGGTGTGGGAATTGGTTGGTGGTTGGTTCATCTACCCACGGGTGCATTTAAATGTGGTACTTTACATTATAGAAATTAACTATTATTTTAACTGTGGGATTAAGTGGATCAAGTGGATCCAATTAGGCTATCAGCGTACTCATCTATAGGTTTCATATTAGTCAGACTTATATAACGTTTTTATAAAGAAAAACATTAGTAAGATACATTTTATCACATGATTCACATTCTTTTCAACCTACTTTTATATTATTGATAGGAAGTGATTGAGATCGGTAAAATTATGTAAATTCCATCCATATTTAACAAGTTTTGCACAACTTGATAAATATTAATAAATTTTAATTATAATAAAAATATATATCCTTTATGTAATCGTCTAAGAGAATTTCACGAGATATAAATAATATATATGTTGTCTAATACTATTAGCAGGAGTTAATTTAAATAATATAAAGAAAACAACATACAAAATATAAATCATTTCTAATTAAAAATAATTTATTAATAATTATATACGTATTAAATATAAAAAAGGATATATTTTATTCAAAAGTAACTTATCTTTACTTTTATTTTATTACTATCTAACACTTCTATTAATAATACATTTTATTAGTTAGATAATAAAAAAAATAGAGTAAAGATAAAAAAAAATATTCTTGTAATTATTGTTGAAATAAGTAAATCCCACGTTAATATAAAAATATAATATTATATAAAGATTGATTTATCAAAATTAATAGATTTTTTAAATCTAAATTTTGATTTTTTAATTAATTTTTTTTTAAAAACTTAAGTTTAACCTTTTTAATAAACAGGTAAATCGTAGTCCATAACCTTTCTAAACATTTATTTCGATAAAAAAAATCATTATATTGAATAATATTCATGATTAAGCTATGTGATTGAGGACGTGATATCGAATTACGTTATTCTAATTACATAGATAATTTCTAATTTCACCGTTTCAATCCTATTATATTATTCAATAAAATGAAAATTTGTTGAGTGCTTCGTTCAATAAAAATTTATTAAAATCGTTTAACTAATTATTTCATCCTTGTATTATGATCAATTCATTATTTTAACCTTTTAATAAAATTTTAACTTAGTTCTGTTTTATAAAATTCTAATTGTTATAATATTTTTTTTAATTTTTATTTCCTTAACATTCTAATTTTATTTTCTCATTTGATTAGGAATTTATCTCCAGTCTGATACGAAAATATATTTTGATCCGTTTAAATTCTGTATACTTAATTTACGTAAACAAAAGAACTTTTTAGTAACTTAGTTAGGCTTAAAAGTTTAAATTTTTTTAGTTTTAGATGAAATTTCATATTTTGATTAATGATTTTAAACAAAGAAACTAACATATAGAATTTAACTCAATTAATTAGAAAGAGCACGTGAGTATTGTAAATTTTTTAGTATTATATTTAACTTTTATAAATAAAAAATAAAGAAACTAGCCGATAACATCTAACTCAATTGATTGAAAATAATACGTAAATATTATAAATATCTAGTACCATATTTCATTCTTTCAAATAAAAAATTAAAGAAGCTATAATGAATTTAATTAATTAATTTAAAACATTTTTAATAAAAAATAAGATTGCAAATTTGAATAGAGGAAAACTAAAAAAAAAAGTTATATTTACTAAAATGCTCAAAATTATATTTGTATAAGTAATTATTAAAAAAAAATGGCACATTAATTATATTGGAAGAATTAAAGTGTGATTAAGACTAAAATGACCTTTTTATTGCTTTAAGTTTTTTTTTTCTTTAATTTTTTGTAATTATGAAAACAAAAGAAAAGGTAAAGAATGGAGAAACAAATAAATATTTGATGACAAGTTCTGTTAAAAAAATATTCCACTTATCTAAAATCATTAAGAAAAACTTGTTTAAAAATAGTTTATTATCTATAGTTACTATAAAAATTAGTGCATTATTTATTAATTAAAAATTATAATAAATATAATTATATGAAAGGTATACATATACTATTTACGGTTAATATTAAAAATAAAATTGCCGGTGATCCATAAATCCAAGCAATACATAAGAGAAAAATGAAAAGAAATGTTAAAGTTATACTAATGTCTTGATTGGACCGACAAAAGAAAGTGACACAAATAATTAGGTTTAGTCAGTCATTTAGAAGTCAATCCTCGTGCGCATTCGTTGTTTTGTTTGCCATCCTTTTTCAATTCTCTTTTTTCTTTAATTACTTTTTTCCTAATTGTTAAAATTAAATTGAAGAAGAAAGTTCCGATTTGGAGTTCTCACAAACTGGGCCCTACACACAAGTTGCCATCCCTAGCCGTTCAAAGGCCTATTTAAATAAATAATATAATTAAGACAAAACTTATATATGCTCCTATTATTAATAAATATATTATTATTTTAAAAATTTTCTAAAATATCCTTTTCTGAAAAGTCTTATTTAAAATGTGTATTTTTATATATATATATATATATATATATATATATATATATATATATATATATATATATATATTTAAATTGATAAAATTAAAAAACAAAAATGAAATTATACTTTAAAATAAAACATTCATTGTGGAATAAAACAGCAACACTTAAAAAATAATCATCTCTGACTTGTTAAAGAAAATTACCACTACATATTAATATATGTTTAATACATTTTTTATAAATTGGTGGTAATTATTTTTATTTATAGTTATTTTCTTTGATAATAAACATTATATTTTATGATACAATTCAATTTATATTATTAATTCTATAAAAAAAATTACTCTGAACTAAAAAAATATACATTTATAAATAATAAATATATATTTTAAAAATAATTTCAAAGACAATGTTTTTAGCAGAAGATATATTTTCAAAAAAAAAAACTTTCGAGAAAGAGTATTTTGAAAAAAATTAGAAAAAAATTGAATTAATTATATTTGTTAATATTTATATAACTTGTCTATAATTAAATATTTGTTTAGTTAATTTATAAATTTTATTTAAATAAAGTCAATCTCTTTAACAAAACCTTTTTCATAAATTTCATTGAAATAAATTTAAAAGATTATAGCTTAATTTCATAAATTAAATTAATCTTATTAAAAAGACTCTTTTAAACTTCAATCACGATATTATTTATATTTCTAGGGAATAATGTTTGATACATACATGCATGGTTAATTAATATGAAAATCCCTGTAGTGTTTTTGAAATTTTAATTACGTATATATAGTTAAAAATACTTTAAAAAATATTTTTATAAATTAAAAAATTTTATAATTAAATTCTCGCAAACTATATTACTATAACTTTATTAGTTTATACTAACTGAATATTGTAATATAATAATTTATTTATTTCTATTATACATGCATGCATGGTATCTTAACATGATAATTATTTTTTTATTTCTATTTTTACGCAGAGAAAAAAAACTCTATCATCATATTTTACATTTTCTGTACAAAGAAAGAGCAAAAAAATAAAGATAGAGAACTAAAAAAAGAAGACAATATTTATTTCAAGTTTATTTTTATTATCTCGTTTATAGACAATTAAAGAAAATATAAAGAAGTGAAAAATAAACTCTGGACCTCATAGTTTAAAAAAAAGAAAGAAAAAATTCAACAAAGATTAAATTTTTAATTAAAAATTTTCTTGAAACTATATATTCTTGTTATATTATTTTATAATAAAAAAATATAAATTTTTATACAATTTTTACTGAAACTTTATAAGTAACAAAAAAAAAATGTAAAATTTTCAAACACCAACTAATTCAAATATTTACTATATGCAATTAAGAAAATGTATAATTTATCCAATCCGAGATCATATACATGGTATGAAATGAAGTACATACTTGAACTTTTTAGAAAGATTACATATGCCATAAAAGTTTATTTTACCAGTCTCTATCAATAATAAAATTAAAGTTTAAAAAACTCTTAAAAATAGAAAAATAAAAATAATTAATAATTACTATAGTATGAACATAACATAATCTAATGAAATTATAATAGCGTAAATTAATGGAAGGTTTAATTATAAAAAATTTAAATTATAAGAATTTTTAAAATATTTTTAACTGTAAGATCATAATTAAAATTTTAAACAAATGATAAGAATAGACAGATTAATTTGACTTATATGTAATGATTAAATATAAATACCGATGTACTGTTGATTCAAGTAATTCATATTTAATTCTTTCGCATAGGAGTTTTCTATGTGAAAAAAATCTAATTAGAAAATTAATTTAACTATAACGTGAATACTTTCAATTCCAGTAGAATTGTGGCTTATAAATAATAAATGTAATCTTGATTAAAAAAGTAATAAAAGAAAGTTAAGAATTTAAAGTTGCAAACTAACTTAATTTTAATTTTTTGAATTTATAAAAAATTTACTAACCAAAAAAAAAAGGATAATCCATATTTAGATGCTATACTGAACATTTGATAAATCTGAATTAATCCAGATGAAGTTATTACGTAAGCAACAAAATTTTATATATAAGACCGTTATATGAGCAATAAAAAATAAATTACTGAGATTTTAATGTAGTTATATTTCAATAAATTTGAATTAAAGAATTTTAATCATAATAAAACCGTCCCCTGACAACTTATATATTGGTTAGTAATTTAAAGTTTTGAAAGTTATATGATAACTCAAAAAAAAAAATATGTAGTAACAATATAGAATAATTTTATAATATTTTTATCACAGTTTATTATATATATTTATATATGATAAATTTGTTATTTTTATTATATATATTTTAAAAATTATATAAATGGTAATATATGATTTAAAAATTATAATAATAATATGTGATGGGATAATAATATAAAATAATTTTATATAGTAAATGTATCATAATTAAACTCATACCAAAACTTTATAAAATCAGTTTTGCAAGTCGCTAGATTGGCACTGAAAACGCATTTGATGAGATCGATCGCGATCGTACCAACCAGATCAAAAGGGGTTATTATATGAGCCGATAAGTTAAATAATATTTTGGGGATAGAAAATGATGATTTACTAATTAGAGTAGAAGATAATTTTTTTACATAATGGTGAATTTCAAAAACTTGTGCCGGCAGGTCAATAGTTTTATTATATCTACAATTTATAAATAAATAATTATATTAATGAAAAACTTATTTATTTAATATTGATAATTAATTAAGACATTCACCTCCATATATAGCCAATTAAGACCTTGTATGTGGTATCTATTATCCAGTTCATATATTTGTTGATCGTTTTGGGGGCAGTGCTCCCTCTCCTTGGGAAAAAACCTCGTCTTCTATCTTATTTGTATTTTTTAATTTCCTCTCTCTCACATGCACACATAAGCATAAATACTTTATTGACTTTTTTGCTTTAAGTGTTCATGCACCATTTTTGTATGAATAAAGTTATCTAACCCATGGTAAGCAGATTCAAGATATTCATTGAATGGCAAAAGTATCAACCCTTTAGACTAGGCTCTAAGGGCAATGATGTTGAATTTGACAATGGGTCATGGTGTGAAATACACCAAAAGATTCTTATTAGTTAATGTTACCTGTTTTTACTAGACGAATATTCTTTCTATGATTTATTTTTTCAAGTTCAAACCAAATTAGCTTATAGCTAGGTATAAGGACACAAGGAGAATCACATCACAAAGTGTTAATATTTTATTTTATTTTTTACGATAATCAATTAAGACTATGTTTTACGCACAGCTAAGTTTTAGTTTTTCTTTATTACTTGAAAAATTATTTGTTTTACTTTATTATTAGTAGTATTTGATAAATAAATTATTTTAAAAAAACTTCTGACATATTTTAAAACGCTATTTCAATTAATGTCTTTTAAAATGTAGTTTTTACCTTTTATTTATATATATATATATATATATATTGTTATTTTTTTACTCTTTTCTATACATGGCAGATTTTTATATTTTATTTTATTTTTGTTTTTACTATATTTTTTTTGGTACAATAAGAAAAATATGGAAAAAAAAGCTAACTAGGATTTTATTATTTTATATAAGGAAAATTTTTATTATTTTTATCTTTTTATTATATGATATATCGATAATGATAAATAATATGTTTATTTATTTATTTATTTATTTATTTATTATTATTATTATTATTATTTATATAATTTTATAATACACCATTTATTTTGACTATTATATTATTTATAATATTTACTTTATTATTTCAACATTATGCTTTCACATATTGATATTGATAAATTATATCTTTATTTTATTTTTATATTATTTTAAAATATTTTTTGTATTATATTATTTATTTTAACTATTATATCATTTATTCTATTATTTTTGACATTATACTTAAAAATATTTCAATCACTATACTATTTAACATAAAATAAAATTTAAATTTAAATAAAAATATTATATAAATATATTTATTTCTATTATTTTATATTTATCAATTATCTTAACATATTATTTTATTAAATATTTATAATTAAATAAAATAATTTCACAACTTTCCCTTACTAACCTTAAATTACTACCAATTAAATTTTTAGTTTTTAACTACTTTTAACGACCATAGGGTGAATATTGGTGACATGCAAACATAAAATATGAGACATGCGAATTACCCAAGTAAATAATGTACATGTAAATCTAGATTAGAATAACAACAAGTAAGGTTTCCATATAATATTATGGTCTCTGTCGTTGTACTTTAAAAAAAAATTCACATATCTTATCTGTACCTTCTTGAAAGTCACTTTAATACATGTATCATTGCCTGATAAATACCTAAATGTCTATACTCGTACTCGTTACTCTTATTTTTATTAACTATAAAAATTGATAAATAAAAGTATTAATTAAAAACACATCAATAGTTAAATTAAAATATAATTAAAAAATCCTTTATAAAACATAACAATCATAATCTTAAAACACTACAAAAATTAAAATTCTATTAAAAAATCTTTTACACAACCAAACAATTAGTCAGAAAATATTACAAATGTTGTAATAAATTTTCACAATGACTCATAAACTTCCAAGTCTTGAGTTGTTACTCTTCAAAATGTGTTAAAGACAATACATTACATTATACTTAGGGGTGGAAAGAAGACAAGTCAAGTCAAGCTTTGGCAAGGCTACGCCTAGCTTAAATATAATTAGTAAGCCCGAGCCTAGTTTGTTTTCTTGTTACATGCCATTTTTAAAAGTTTGTCTTAACTTGTTTAAAAGTCTAGTATAACCTGAAAGGTTAGTTACATAGTTTGTTCCAAATAAAGCCTATAAACAAGTCAATAAGGCCTAAAGAGACAACGAATCAGGTCACCAATTTGATGGATGAAAACTAAACCCACTTGCGATAAAGACATTGTTGCTTTATGGTGAGGGTTCCAAGTTATCATGAAATTTAACAATAAATATGGAAAATTAAAAGAATTAGCAATGAAATTTAAGAGTAGTTGTAAGATTATTTTTTTAGATGAATGGACTATGAAGTTATATATTTATAAAGAAATAAGGAGAAATAAGAAAAATGTGATATACATATTAGGTTTTACTATAATAGCAATAACAATGACAACAACCACAATAAGAAAAACAATAATAATCATAATCATAATATCATTATTATACGTATGAGTATGGGTATGGATAGGGACTCATACCCCACCCATACATGTTAAATTTAGTGGTAATTATCCATACCCGACTTTGTATCCATTAAATGAATAATTACCCTACATGTCATAGGCAAATTTTGCATACATCCATTATCATCCATAGTCTAGGTCATTCACAGTTGTACTTTACCAATAATAATTTCTCACTCAACTAGTTCCAATTGAATTGTTCCTTCACCTTATGGTATAATATAATATCTTCACCTTATAAAATTCTTTAAGAGAGTTTTCTCTATTGTGAAATAGGAAGTATATGAAATCTTTCAATTTAAGAACTCCTTGCTTTATTTGATTTTACTTTTTTTTTATTTTCTCCCTCCTCCTAAAATCTCATCATATTAACTAAAATAAATTAAAAATCTAATTCAATAAAATTTGATATAAAAATGAAACTTTATCTTTATCTTCCTTAATTTTTATCTTTACTTTCCTTTGTCATTGATGTTTCTAATATTTTTTTTTTCATTTTGAAAATTTATGTTTTTCTTATCTTACCTTCTTCTCTCATATTTTGTATTATTTATCCTGTTTGCTTGTCTTATTTCAAACTCTATAATCTTTAATTTCTTAAAGATAGATTCTTTTTTTTTATCTCTATTCAAATTTCAAATGGCATATAACAATTTTCTCACTCTTTGATTGCTTGTAAAAAATAATAATGAAAGTTTTCTAATATCTTTTGTTCTTTTTACATATGTCATCATTTTGGTATTTTTTTTCATGATTTAATTTTATTTTTGAATTAATGATGAAATTGCAATTTGAAAGATTATGTATTATTCATTTTCTAAGGTTTTTTTTTTGGTCTTTATAAAAAATTCATTGAGAGAATTTTTTTCTATTAGGAAACAAGAAGTATATATAAATTTTCAATTTAGGAACTCCTCGCTTTCTTTAATTCTATGCTTTATTTTTTAATTGACTTTCTTTTTTGGTCGGACAATACAATACATATTATTATTATTATTATTACTAAGTTGCTTTAAGATTTTGCTTACTATTCTTCTTCACATGACATGTGTTAATGTTTATTTAGGTTCCTTATATTTAGGTTCCTTATATTTATTTTATGTTTTTTCTTCGATATGTGCTTAGTCTATGCAATTGTTTGACCTTAATGATATATCTATTTTACTTAGGTTTGTTAGTGCCTTTGAAATTGAAAAACTATCTTACAAATATATAGTTGTATTGGGTAGATAATACATGGTGGATTTGTGTAAAAATAAAGTAGAGATAAAGAATGAAACCGACAAGGATAAACATTTGGAAATTGGAGATGTGTTTTTAGAATTTGGGTTTATGTTTGTAATATCCTAAAATTTATTTAATTATTTTTAGAAATAAATTTCATTATTATTATTATCAATTTTATTTTAATTATTAATTGCCGCAGAAAATTATTTTATTAAATAATTGCATTTTGAAACTGAAATGTTATTATTATTATTATTATTATTCTTAATGATGACATTTTAATAGAGGATTTAATGATTTTATAAACTGATGAGACATTAATCTAAATTATTTTTATTTATTAATTTAATTAATTGAATTAATGAGGCTAACGGGTGGGTCAAGATTGACTCGACCCAGTTAAAATAATAGACAAGGGTAATCAGTTTATCCCAATTTGTGTTTTGCACGTCAGACGGCTAAACCTAGAGGAGAGAGAAACTATGTAAGGAGGAGGGGCTAGGGTGTTGAGATCGTCCAGAGTTATATCAGATCATCATTGTTCTTCGCATCTAAGATACGGGGGAGATGTGTTCAGTTATATGTGAATGCAGGATGTACGGGTAGTGAGGGCAATCCCTAAGTCTCTAGGATCTAAATTCTCAAATTTGTTTGGTTATTATGTTCTAAAAATGTTTTATTTGGTAGAAAAGATTTGTCAATGTGTACCGTAGTTTTGGTTGATTTAATTGATAATGTAATCGATTGCCTTTAGTGTGAAGGAAAACTTCTAGAGAGGGAATCCCAAAGGAACAAGAAGAATGACTTTGATAAACATGTTTTCTTTATTATGCTTTCAAGTATGCAGAGATGTCAGTTCTATCTCACTATTTGGGTTTCATTTACTTAAGAAAGAGCAGTAGGGTCTTCCCTAGGGCTTTTATTCATAATTATTATTGTATGGTGTCTTGTGGCAATTGAAGGAGATTAAATTCTTTGATTGACATTCGATCTTAATGTGATTTTCGTTTGAAATTGTATGGTTAATCGTCTTAATTACTTGATTCTTGTGGTTATTCATGGTTATTCGTGGTTGTTCATGGTTATTCGTGGTTGTTCATGGTTATTCATGGTTGAGGTTCAATTTGGGACTCTTATGTGTAACGATAAAATTGGGTGGAATTCAATGGTGTTTTATGTGAGTTTCTATGCGTTCTTATAAATGATTTATGGTAATGATGGCTAAATTGATATGATTTTGGCATGATTATGGACTGTGTGAATGATGTATGAATCATGAGAATGAGAATGTGGATGAGAATGCGGATGAGAATGCATTGAACATGGACATGAGATGCATGAGATGCATGAGATGCACGAGAAGTCAGACGTGGCTATAATACCCTGGCCATATGTGGTGTTTAACAGGGCACCCTAGTCAAAAGTGGTGTTTAATAGGGTGAACCAATGATGGGGGCATTCATATGCATGGGTCATAGATGGTGTTTAACCATGCTACACATCGGCCATATGTGGTGTTTAACGGTTGTGTAGAATGTCTTTGCACGGGTCATAGATGGTGTTTCACTGTGCGATACACTGACCATATGGGGTGTTTAACAGTGTGGCCATCATTAGTGAGAACTAAGCGAATTGAGGCGATTCACCCATAATGTGGAGTTCCGAATCGAGACTCTTAGGTGTGCTAATGAGCATATGCATTTTGTAAATATGAATGGAATGTGATTGATTTTGAATGCGATGGAACGTGTGATTGATATATGAGTATTTGTGATCTGTTAGTAATTACTGCATTTATATATGATTGAATGCTATTTCTCACCGTATTCTCTTGTGGTTTTCTTTTAGGTAATGTTGAGGGCACAATGCAGGGTCTTGTTCTGATTAATGTGACATCGAGGCTTTGGAATTTAGAATAGTTGTTCTATGTCTTTTGTTGTTTGAAGAATTTATTTTGAAGATGATAATGACTTTATTTTTCAATTATAATATTTAGATTTAAAATCTTCTCGAAAACTTTGTACCTACTTGTTTAATGAACATGTGAAGCTTTGTGTTTCTTTGGTTTTAACTATTATCTTGTCTTTCTTTTTATTTACACTATTATTTTAATCTAAGTATTCGGCATAGAAGGGTGTAGAAGGGTGTCACAATGTTGTTAGTTATCATATTATTAGCATGTATTTTTATTTATTTTGTAAAGCTTTCGAAAATTTCTAACTATCAAATAAGTTGTTATAATTGATATTTGATTTAGAATGATTATTTGGTACTAATTTATTATTGATTTGATTTATTTTATGATCAAAATTGGTACAAATGTATGATTATTTTTATACACTATCATTTGGTTTTAATATATGTTTAGACTTGAAAATAATTTTTTAATATTTTATTTATTATATGATTAGTTTAGTAGGTTAGCATGCACTTGGTGTGTGAAAAAAATAAGTCAAAAATAGGATTTTTTGTTCTCTTTGACGCGTATCTTTAAATGATTATATTTGTACTTTCTTTTTCCAATAAATATTTTAGTATGTCATAATTATTTTAACCTATTATTTATGCTTAAATAAAATAAATCATTATTACTTTTAGAATTTCATACTACATGCATAATAATATGTTTAATTTAATTAAAAATGTTTGTTGAATTGCATGAATATATATCTATTACAAGTGAAAATAATTTGAATTTAATCTCACTCATAGATGTTATGCTTCTCAAAAAGACTTTTGATTTTAATCTTGACTATATTGATCAAAATTAACTTTCTCCTTCTCAAACTTCATCTATTAAAGACTTGAAATGTGTTGAGATAAAGAAGGATTCTTGAATTTTAAATATGTCAATGCATTACTTTGATAATCATTATATTAACTCATATTTAATGTTTTTTCATAAACAATGTTATTAAATTCTTTAGTGTAGTTATTTGATATTGTTTTCTTTAATTATATGGTATGACTGATTTCAAGAATTCAAAGGGCAGATATCTTCACCACACATGTATTCTCACATTGTAGTAGATAATATTTTCTACCTAATTTTTTTTTGTTTTTGTTATTGACTGATTAAGTGTATATAACTTTCTTTAGAGGTTGTTAATTTTATGAAATTTTGATTTTTTTCACAGAAACAAATAATTTTATGTAACTTTTAAGATAATTAATATTTGTAATTGTATGTGACTTTTGTAGAGACAAGTCCTATAATTTATATTTCAATATTCATAGATGAAATGTTTACCTTTGAATTTAAACATCTATCATTTAATTGAAATATTAATATAATTTTATATCTTTTATGATATAAATATTTTTTACGATTTATATATTAATTTTTATTTATTTGATGTGAATATTTTTTTTATAATAATTTATTTTAATTATAAATTTTAAATATTAAATTTAATATGCAATGAGCTAAAATTCTAATTATAAATAAAACATAAATTTAATTAATTAATTTAAATATTGTTAATAAAAAATAAGATGACAAATTTAAATCGAGGAAAACTAATAAAAAATAGTTGTAATTAGTAAAATACTCAAAATTATATTTGTATAAATAATTATTAAGAAATAAATTGTACCTTAATGATATTGGAAGAGTTAAAGTGTAACTAAGACTGACCTTTTTATTGCTTTAAGTTTTTTTTTAATTGTTTTTGTAATTATGAAAAGGAAAGAAAAGGTAAAGAATGGAGAAACAAACAAATATCTGATGACAAGTTCTGTTAAAAAAATATTGCACTTATTTAAAATCATTAAAAAAAAACTTGTTAAAAAACAGTTTTAATATCTATGCATATTTACTATAAATATTTGTACATTATTAATTAATTAAAGTTTATAATAAATATAATTATTAAAAAGGTATTTACTGTAAATATTAAAAAAAAAATCCCCCTGATCCATAAATCCAAGCAATACATATAAGAAAAAATGAAAAGAAATGTTAAAGTTACACTAATGTCTTGATTGGACCGACAAAAGAAAGTGACACAAATAATTAAGTTTAGTCTGTCTTTCAGAAGTAAATCCTCGTGCGCATTCATTGTTTGTTTGTTTGCCATGCTTTTTCAATTGTCTTCTGTGGTTGTTAAAATTAAACAGAAGAAGAAAGTTTTGATTTGGAGTTCTGACAAACTGGGCCCTACATACAAGTTGCCATATAATAATAATATAAGGCTTACAATTACATTCCTTGCACCCAACAAACCAAATTCAAGTTCCCTGATTACTAATCCCAAAAATGTGCTGTGAAATAAGACCCAACGAATTTGAATTCCACGCTTTCTCTTGGTTCATTCCCATTACCATTCGTCAACCTACCCGTGACATTATTTATAATTCACACATACATGCATGAATTGAATGTGAATGCCATTGACCAATTTTCACACTCCACCATTCTCAACATATGCTACCTTCTACCCATTATTTCGGTTATATTCATTTCCATTTTTTCTTCTAAAGATAAAATTAAAGATGTTCCCATCTGTTCAAAGGCCTATTTAAATAAATAATATAATTAAGACAAAACTTATATTCACCTTTCATTGTTAATAAATATTTTTTTAATTTTCTAAAATACCCTTTTCTAAAATGTCACATAAAAATATTTATTTTTTATTTCGAAAAGTATTGAATAATTTTGTTTTAAAAAATATTTTTTTTATAAAATTAAAAAATAAAACAAAAAATTAAATTATTTTTTAAAATATAATATCCACCATCGAATAAAATAATAATATCTAAAAAATAGTTATTACAAAAGATAATTATCCCTTCATATTAACATATAACACGTCATAAATTAAAGAGGTATTTAGTTGAACAAGTATAAACATGTAATGATAATTTTCTTTTATAGGTTGGTTGTAATTATTTTCTAGGTATCATTATTTTTTTCGATGATGAGCATTATATTTTAAGATACAACTTAATTTTTGTTTTTAATTTCATCACCAAATATTTTTTAAAACAAAAATATATATTTATAAAACAATTAATAGATATTTTAAAAATTATTTTCTATGACTATATTTCTTATTAAAATATAGTTTAAAAAAAGAATTTATAGAAAGAGTATTTTGAAAACAAATTAGAAAAAAAGAATGAGATATATTTATTAATATTGGAAGGTATATCTACATTTACCTATAATTAAATATTTATTTAATAATGAATGTTTACATGAAAACTTAATGATAAATTCATTTATAACATTTATTTAAATAAAGTAAATTTTTTTAACAATACTTTCTCATAAATTTCATTGAAATAAATTAAAAAGGAATTATAAAAAATTACAGCTTAATTCCATAAATTAAATTAATGTTATAAAAAACTCTTTTAAACTTCAATCACGATATTATTTATCCACATATTTCCAGGGAATGAGGGTTGATGCATATATGTAATGATTAAATGTGAATACCAATGTGCGCTTGATTCAAGTAATCATATTTCATTGTATAGAAAAAAAATTCTAATTAGAAAATTAATCTTATTATAATGTGAATATTTTCTATTCGAGTATAATTGTAGCTTATAAATAATAAATGTAATATTGGTAAAAAAAATATATTAAAAAAACAATAAAAGAAAGTGAAGAATTAAAATTTACAAATTAACTTAATTTTAATTTTTTAAATTTATAAAAAAAATTAGTAGCTATATCTTAAAAAATTAATAAGATAATCAATATTTAGATACTATAACATCTGATCAATCGGGTTAATCCGGATGAAATTATTACGTGAGCAACACAATTTTATGGATAAGACCATTATATGAGCAATGGAAAAAAAGTTCTCTGAGATTTTATTGTAGTTATATTTCAATAAACTTGAATTTATGATTCTTAATTAAGATAAAATAGTCAACGACAACTTATATATTTGTTAGTAATTTAAAGTTTTGCAAGTTGAGATGTTGAATGATTTAAAACACATTTTGATATGGTTGTTCAAAGAAAATATAAAAATAAAAAATGTATGGTAAGAGAAAAAAATGCATAGAGATTATATCAATTTACTCTTTCGATAAAGTTACATCAAATTTCTATAACACAAATGAATTTCATTAAGTGTAACTAACTTATAAACAAGTATTTTCTATCTCTCCAGGTATTACAATCATTGTAATCTACCTGATTATAAGAAGATAAAAATTATCTACCTCTCCAGATATCCAACCCTTGTAATCTACTTGATTACAAGAAACTCAAATATTCTTTAACACTTAGCCTTTTCATGTCATCACACTAATTTAGTAGCATTTTTACAAAAGAGTAACTTATATAGTGAGCGTTTACAATACAAAACACATATTTTTTTTGTTTTGCAAAGAAAGCTTTTCTACATAGTCATCTAAAGCGTAAGAAAGTTTTTATCTTAGATAGTATGTGTTGTTGTTATCGTTGCCTCTCATTCATATCGTTTCAAGCTTGATAAATCTTTTTATATAGCATGTGAAAAATTTGAACGTTGCTTCTTGCATAAAGAGTGGTTGAATCTGTATTAAATGTTATGTGATTGCTTCTTGTAATACTTTTGTAGAAAGTCATCTTTTTTGTAGATAAAGAAAGATTGTGTAAGGTAAAAGTTGTTTTTCTCTATATTCTGTGTTGTCTACTTTTGATGATTTGATGGAAATTTCTGTTGGTTCCTTTTGAATGAAGTCATGATCTGGATTTCCATCTATCATACTTTACTTGCACTATAAAATATTTGTTGTTGTTTTTTGTCAATATGAAAGTTTAATAAGTTCTTAAATAGTATATTAGGTAGATATTTGAACGTTGGATCTAGATAATTATTTTTTTTATACAAATGAAAGAATTCAAGAGATAAGATAAGTAAGATAAACAAAATTTTACGCTTTTACGAGAGATACTGATTGGAACAGTTTTGTCGTTCTACTTTTTAGACGAATCTCTTCTTTTAACAACAAGGTATGTTGGATCTAGATAATCAATTGCTTTTAAGAGAGATACATCCTGATTTGGAACAGTACAATCATTTCACATTTTGAGTGATCTTTCCTTTTGACAATAGGGATGTCTTTGGACGCTAAGTTCACTTATAGATGATGACCTCATTATTAGATGTCACATTCTACTATGGACGTTGGATAAACCCTTGGGATGTTGAGCTGTTATATTGGACGATGACTCCTTCTTTGGATGGCGAGTCCCTCTTTGGACGATCACCATGTCTACTGTGAACACTAAGCTCTTCTATGCTCCCTTAACTACATCTTTGGACGTTGAGTCCTTTTTTGGATGATAACCACATCTATGGACATTGAATTGACTGCTGAGCCGTATGAGTCAGGAAATTCTCAAGTACGGTTCTAAGGAAAGGAATTGACTCACCTATTCCGGCCGAGGAGAACTGGCCATTCGACAGGGAGACTCGAAAGTTGCGGAGTCTTGGTTTAATCAAGCCGCTGAATATTGGAAACAAGCTATAGCCCTTACCTCTGGTAATTATATTGAAGCACAGAATTGGTTGAAAATCACAGGGCGTTTTGAATAAGAACACTCTGTTTATTTTTTTTCTTATATTTTCTTATCGAGTTCTTCTATAGTCCGTTGACTGTATCTTTGGATGTTGAGTTCCTTTATGGATACTAGATCCTTTTTTGAACAGTTAGTTTCTCCATGGACGCAGAATGTCTTTCGGACGATGAGCATCACTTATGGACACTAGGAATTTTCTTTGGATGCAAGTCACTCTGTGGATATTGAACATGTCTTTTGGACTCTAAACTTCTCTATGAATGCTGGGAGTGTCCTTTAGATGCTGAATCCTGATATGGACACTATTTATAGACGACGAACTCCTTATGAACGTAGTAGATTAACTTCTTTAAAGTTATTTTTTGTTAAATGGATATGTTCTAACATTTAAGTTCAATAGCATGTAGTTATTCTAAAATCTAGATAACAGTACTTAATTATAATATGTTTGTTATTATCAAAACACTTACATAATTTTAGATAAATAGACTTATGTTCCAACACACAATAAAATAATTTGATATTATTATTCATTATCATCTAGCATATGATAAGTTTATTGATTTTTATAAATAAATATTTTAAAGGTGATATAAATAGTGATGTGTGATTTAAAGATTGTATAAAAATATTTTATAAAATCAATAAATAATTATTAAATTTATACAAAATAAAAATTATATTTGCAAAGTAAAAATCGGTTAAAATGTGAGAGCCTAATACAATAAATAATCTTTTAGAGATAGAACACGATGGTTTACTAAAAGATCAAATCATGGCAAATTTCAAAAACTTGTGCCGCCAGGTCATTTGCAACAAATTAAATAGTTCTATTATATATCTACAATTTATAAATAAATAATTATATTAATGAAAAACTTTTTTATTTAATATAGAAAATTAATTAAGATATTGACCTCCATATATAGCCAATTAATAATTCAAATAAAGAGATTTTCCGCTAAAATTATTTTCACACCAATTATATAATGCATTGAATTAATCAAGACATTTAATGGAAGTTATGTTTGACCTTGGGTGTAGTCTCTTTTATCCAGGTCATATATTTCTTGATCGTTTTGAAGCCGTGCTCTCCAAACACCCCCTTGGGAAAAGAACTATTCTATCTTATACGTATTTTTCAATTTCTTTATTGACATTTTTATCATATTATAATATCTATTACATCTATAATCTTCTCTCTTTCTCTCTTTTAAGTATATATTTGCTTTAAGTGTTCATACACTATTTTTATCTGGATAAAGTTATCTAACCCATTGTAAGTAGATTCAAGGTATTCATTGAACGACAAAAGTATCAACCCTTTTAGACTAGGCCCTAAGGGCAATGGTATAGAATTTGACAATGTGGGTTGTGGTGTGAAATACACAAAGATTCTTATTAGATGATGTTACCTGCTTTTACTAGACGAATATTCTTTATATGATTTGTTTTTTCTAGTTCAAACCAAAATTAGCTTATAGTTAGGTATAAAGGCACAAGGAGATTCGCAAACACAAAGTTTTAATATATTTTTTTGTCTATTAAAATAATGAATTAAGAATAGGTTTAACACACCGTTTCAATTAATTTTTATTTTTTTATTAGTTAAAAAACTTGTTTTATTTTATTAATAGTAGTAGTTTATTTTATAAAAAAAACTTGTCATTTGAAATACTATTTCAAATAATATCTTAATGTAATTTCTACCTTTTAACTTTTTATATTTATTTTTTATCATTAAAATATACATATTTGTTTTACTCTTTTCTACGTGAGGCAAATTTTTTGGAGAAGCAACGCATCCTTCGTCAGCTGTGAAAGGAAAAAGCAAGCTATATCATCTAATGAACTTGTCATTTTTTCTTCCTTTACGGGGTATTGAAGGAAGTATATTGTCATCATATCTCTACATGTAGAAAATTTGTTCTAATAATATTATACTTGTATTAGATAGATAAATAAAAAGATAGATAAAAGACATGATATCTCTATATTTAGAAAACTTGTTTAATAATGTTATTCTCGTATTATATATATTTAGATTGATAAATTATGTGTATTGTTTTATAATTTTTATATTAATTATTAGAGCAGAGTATTTTTTTTTCTTGAAAGATACTGTGAGACTTTAAAATTGTTCGAAATCAAGTTTCTTTCTATATTAAAAATTAACTTTTTCGACCCAATATGCCAGCACGAGTAGTTTGATACTTGTATTTTTTAATCAAGATCAAGTATTTGATCTTTGACTTGATCATGAGGTCGCAATTAGAAGTATTATTTTACCTTCAAAAGGGTCAACCCAGAGGATTAGTTGGATGAAAAATAAGCTTCAGATACCTCTTGGTTTACCAAAATAAATTATACTCTTCTATGGTGATAGATTTAATCTATCTTTTGATTTATTCCTCTAATTATCATCTTAAAAAATTATTAATAATTATGTTATATTTAATTATATATTTTAAAATATTTATTGTTAATTTTTATTTTCATAAAACATATTTTAAATTTATAAAATTAAAAATAATATATAGATATAAGTCAAATAAAGTTAAACACAAGTATTAAAGTAATATTAATGGATGTTATTAATCATATTTTTATAAATATTTAAATAAATTTATATTTTTATATAGTATTAATCATTATATTTATTAAATTTAATATACAGTTAATTTCAAGATTCATATTAAATATAATTTTTTTATTGAATTTAATAAATATAATGTTAATATATATATATTAAACATACAAATTTTTAAATAAATTTATTTACATCAAACATTTATTATTAAATAAAATGTAATTATTAAAAAATTTAATACTATATATATATATATATATATATATATATATATATATATATATATATATATATATATATATATATATATATGATTAATTATTATTATTTTATTATTATTCAAAAAAATATCTCGTGATTTTTAATAAAATTAACTAAATTAAATTTAAATATATATTTTAAAAAATATCAAGTGAGTGAATAATAACTTAATAAATTAAAAATATTTAGTATATATTTTAAAATCATATAATGAATATTTCTTAACAATGATAAGTTAAATAGACTAAATTTCATATTTTAATATAAGAAGATATATAATACTTACGTTTCTCAAGAAAAAAATCATTTTATATTTTAATATAAGATGAGAGGGTAGTATAATATTTACATCCTCAATAAGAGATAATATAATTATTTTAATAATATTAAATTAAATAAATTAAATTATATATTTTAACATAAAAAGAGAAGGTTAATGTAATATACATGTATCTCAAAATAAAATTTAATCTTTGAATTAACTAGTTTTTTTTTTTTACTGAAGTTTGAATAGAAGACTATGCAAGTTACCCAAACTTTCGACCCTAATAAATTTTAACTTGGGTTGTGCATAGTTATTATTTTTTGTTTTTTGTGTGTGTGATTTGGTATGTTCATTTTTTTATTATATTTTATGCATGGATATTTTTTCATAAACTAAACCTAACTATTTTTTATAAAATAATTTGATTTTTTAAACTATTTTTTATGGTTCAATTCAGTTTAAAAAAATTAAAAAATTTTATATTTTAATTTTAGAAAAAATGAGTCATACATTATATAAAATAAACTTATATAATTATTTAATTATAAATTATTATATATAATAAATTTATTAACTTTTACAATAATTATCTTAAAATCATTCATATGATTATTTATAATTTGATAACAATATAAATTTATTTTAAGTTATCTTTGCATAACTATTAAAATTTTAATTTAGACTTGTTAGCAAATGGATAAAGAATAAAAGATAATATATATAATATAATATAAGGTAGCATAACAAAATAGAGCAACCAAATAAATATTGATTCAAATGGTAAAAATTAAACTCATATATTACAACAACATTAAAATTTCAGCATATAGACGGAGGTGAAATAGAAATCGTGAATAATATGCATTTTATGTGGGAGAGGCATCACTATATGGCGTTTGCGTTGCTTAAATCATGCATGATATCACTTGACATGACTTTTTTTTTTTTTTTTGGTTTCAAACTTGTGTTGTTTTTGACATTTGAAGAGATAAAATTCAAAAGTATATGGAAAAGCGGTCTCGCGTGTAGATTCGGCCACGTAACGGTTAGGTTCGAATGAATAGGTATTGTGTGTGTGTGTCGTGGATTCATTCGATCATACACGACTCACTAGTTGGACTGGAAAATTGGCTTCCTTGTCTGCTCCCATATCTAATCATTTATACTTTAACACAACAACCCAATATCAAAACACACGAGCTCCAACAATCTCAATATAAATAAAAATAAAAATAAAAAAGCTACAATGTCAAAAATTATTAATTATTTTTTCCAGACCAGACTCAACCCTATTTGCTTTCCTCCTTTATTAATATTTATTGCGTTATAGCTTATTTGGATAAATATAAAGGTCATTTGTGTAGGGAAAAATAAATTCTCTCATTGTCTTTTCGCGTTTTGTTAACTGTAGAAGTAAAAAAAAAATTATAGGGTCATTAGAATTATTTTTAAAAAAAGTAACAACGTTCTTTGAATTTTAACTATGTTTTTTTTATTAAGTCCTTCCCTTTTAATTATTTTAACTAATTCATTAGAAATTAACAACGTCAAACCTTTATCAAATATTATTGATGTGCTATTTTATGGACGGTAAAAATGCAAAAGTTATGTGGTCATATTATAATTACGTGGTATTTATTCACCCAAAAAAAATTATGTGGTAGTTTTTTAATGATAGGTGTGGTGGAATCTTAAGTTGTATATAATTACTAAAGTTTTATTACATCAAAACTAAAATAAAATTAACTATCAATTTCATTTAAAATAAAAACAAATGTTTTTGAAATATAAAATATCAAGTTGTCATTGAAGTGAAACCAAATTTTTGTTACATTTTAAAAAAAATAATCAATAAATAATTTTATAGCATAAAAAACTAATATTTTTATGTTAAAAAATATAGAAAAGGTTTGATTTTTTTAACTAAACTTAATCTCTGTAATTAGTATAATTTTTTCATATAGTTTATTTACTTTTCGTCCATTTATTTAAATAATTAAAGAGAAATTTTTTCACTTTTATTTTTATTTCTATTTATTTAAATAATATATATTTTTATTTTATTTATATTCTTAATTAAAATTAGTTTCAACTCTAATAAAGTCTAACTTGATCTAATCTATTTTCATACCTAGTTATACAATTCACATAACACGACATATAAGTTCATATGTTTTCTCTGTTGTTAATATTTTCTCTTTTTCATGTCACACAAACAAATTTTATTCTCTTACGTCTCTCTTACTCAGTTGATTGTTGAATTTGATGATAAGTTTTAATAAAAGTCATAAAGTCTTTGTTATTATATAAAGTGTTTGGATTAACAAAAAAATTATAATAAAGTAATATTAATTTTAAATTAATTAAGATATAATCTCTATTGCTTAAATAATAATTTTTTCTTATAATTTTTGTTTTATATTATTTTTAAATTAAACTTATATATTATATTTAATACTTAAATATTTGTTCATACATGTAAATATGTCAATTTTTTAGTTAATGTAATTTATTTTTATTTTTTATTTTTGTAAAAAATAATCCTTATATATATATAATTTTTTTTTTCATTTTCAGTTCCTAAATTTTTTATTTTTAATTAATGTTGTTGATGTGACATATTTTTTTCTTCTAACATAATACTTTTATTGATATAACATGTAATAATAATATATTTTATTAATACGATGATAACATCATTGAAATATTAACAAATTAATATTTTTATAATAAAAACTAATAGCATAAACTAAAAATTAAAAACTGAAACGTACAAGAATGTTACAATTTTTTTACAGATGAAAAATAAAAAATCCCTTACCTACTGGAAAAAGAAATTTATTTAAGCCGTAAATTTACCTTGATGTAAAAGTGAGATGCTACACATTAGTTTTAAGTTTTTGTGATAGGTATGTTGAGCAAGGAGACCACGGGATTTGAATTCCAAGGGTTAATTGTTTATAATTAGATGGTATAATTAATTGGATGTGGACATGGGAGAAAAAATAAACCGGTTCATGAATGTGAACTTGAAGTTTTCTTCTGGTTTCAATTCAATGGATTGACTAGTTTGCTGAATATGAGTGGTCTTGATTAATTTGGTCATGGTCAATTGGTGGGTCTCACTTGTTGTACTTTCTTCCATTAGGTTTCTGACTTTTCACCTTTAATAATTCCATCTATCCGATAAGAGCCATTACATTTACATTTACAAGGTCAATGTCTAGTCTATTAACTACTTTTTATTATTCTAATGATTTATTTAGACATAAGAATGGATAATGATACACTTTTTGTTTGATCAAAGAAAAATTAAATAAAAATGTTTAGAAATTAAAAATATTAATTTCTTGCTTTTTTCTTTAATATAAATTTATTCTTTTTTCATTTTATTTTTTCTTTCAAATAAATTATAGAAGGTGAGTCTATTATTAGTATATGTGATATTTTTTACAAAATTAAAATTTATTTTATAGCGATTGTATTATTTAAACCAATTAAATAAAGGCAGAACATTGATTCTCCTATTATCGAATTTTCTTCTTAGCTATCTTGAATGTCCAGTGAAGAAAAATAACACATGGCATAGGACAATTGCACCGAAAGTATCGACGTAGAACACTGATTTGTCTTGTTGCAAGTTGAAACTTGAAACACTCACCAGCTTAACGCAAGTGCATCCAACCCTTGACCCAACTTGCCTTTTGTTTCTCGTGTTCCACTAACCACTACCATATTAACCGTTTTTTAACGTGAAATTTTCCTTTTTTAATTATATATATATTTACATTTTTTACTATTTACAATTATCTAGAAATTTTAAAAACTATGAAATTTTGTTAATTCAACGCAACCCGTACTTCATCTCAACCTATACTTGATTAAATTAGTTTAGTTTGAGTTTGATAAAAATAAAAATAGAAATACAAACTTGATCCAACAAAAATCCAAATATTTATTATATAACAATTTTAGTAAAACATGATCCAACTGAAGTTGTGTACACCTTTACTATGAATACTAATTTTGGTTTGTAATAAAAAAAAAGAAAAAAATACATGTAAATTAGAGAAGTAGGTAGCTTAAAAGAGAATTTTGAACTCATATCAAAATAATATAGATTCAAGTCTTACTTCTAACGTGAGGATTTTGTTAGTAAATAAATTATAAATATCTTTATAAATGTTGATTGAGTTTAAAAGTCTATATCATACTCTAGTCAGTTCTCAAATCACCTCATCTAAATTTTATGTTCATATAAAAAAAAAGACATAGAAAGATAAATGTTGTTTTTTTCAATTTCTCAATTACCCTATTTACTTATGATACTTCGATGCAACAATGTCCTATACAATTAGGTAGCTCTAATATATTCTTCCTCAAGTTTTTAATGTTTTATTAAAATTAATATCTTATAACAATCAACAAGTTAACCAACAAAATTTAGCGTAATTAGTATATAGCTGAATTTCTTAAGCATATTGTAATATGTTAGACTGTTAGTAATATGTATAAAAAAACTTTGTCGAGAGAGACCCAGTTTGGTAATATCTACGCTTTGTAAGACAATAGTTTTTGACTATTACCTAAGAGATATGATTTTGTTAAACCAAAATAATTGGCAAGTTTGCCAGAAAGAAATGAATTAGTATTTTTTTAACGATCTTCATTCAATATTAATTTTTAATATTAAAAAAAATAATTATACTAATTTATAAAAATATTAAAAATAAGAAATAAAATAAAAGAATAATATTAATATTAATATTATATCATAATAACTGTTTGTTAAGTTTAAAACCCTCTATTAATGTCTTGAAGTTTTATTTTTTTTAAACTAAATAAATTTTTAAAGAGATCTTGTCCATTATATACAATTTTTTTTAAGCAACCTACCTAATATAACAATTTGTTTAAGGGAGTTCTTATGCTTAAGTGAATGAAGAGCTTTGTATGAAGATGCGATATGAAATACGATTAAGGATAAACATACCTTATTATAGTAATATTGAGGATGTGGGTCTAGATACTGTACTCGAGAAACTAGGGTGTGTAATTGCGAGTTTTTAAAAAAATTTATATAGTTTAGACAAATAATTATAAATTTGAAAGGAATTTGTGCAACAAAAGTAATGGTGAAAACAAATAAAATAGATAGAAAATTTTGAATTTATTTTGAATAAAGAGTCGTAGTTTCATCTATGTTTTTCCTCATCAATTCTTGTTTTATGCAACTTTCTGAATTATCGATTTTACTTCTTAATTTTATAAGACTTTGGTTCTAGTACTCATAATATTATTTAGTTTAGGATGGTCCCTAATCGGTCATATAGAGAAAGGGATACTTAAGCAAACATTGTTAACATAGAACTTGATTAATAATTAATTGAATTAAATTTTTAAAGAAAAGTATGATAATGCAATCTCCTAAATCCAATTATTTTGTAAGTCTACAAATTAATTATGCTATGGTCACCATTAATTAATTGATTTAAACATATACATGGTGATTAATTCTTTACAAAGATATCAAAATAATAAAATAATTTAATTAAATAAAAAAAATTGCGCATTCAAAAGTAAGATTTAGGATTTCAAGTGCAAATTACATTATAACCCTTAAAAGCGGTTAATTACCCATACAAAACACATGATAAAAGTGAAGAAATTTAAAGCAAACATTAAGAAGCAGCAAGAAAAAGAAAAATCTGTAATAGTTGGGGTTCTGTTCCTTCATTCTGTACCATGCATGGAGTCTTACTAAAAGTCTTGTGATTCTCTTGGAGAGCTTTGGAACTGAGAAGAAACAAGGAAGGAGAGATGAAGTATGGGAGACTGGAGCTGCGAAGTATTGGGATGATTCACTTATGCTCTTTGGCTACTCCCTTTAATGAGTCTCTTTAGTAGGCTTGCCCTTTTTGGGCTTGCATTCAGAAGTAAGATTGAGAATTTCAAATACAAATTACATCATAATCCTTAAAAAACATTAGTTACCTATACAATAAACATGGTAAAAGTGAAAAAAAATTAAAACAAACATAGAAGCAACAAGAAAAAGAAAAACTTGTAATAGTTAAGGGTTTTGTTCCTTCACTTTATACTATGTCTTGAGCCTTGCTAAAAGTGTTATGGTTGTCTTGAAAATATTAGAAGAGTGATGAAGTATGGGAGATTGGAATTGTGGAGTATTGAGATGATTCACTTGTGATTCACTTATGCTTTTTGACCACTTCCTTTTATTTTGTACAAAATGAGCCTATTTAGTAGGATTGTTCTTTTTGAGAAAAAAAATAAATAAATCAATTTTTATTATATTTTCTACTTTTTTATTTGTGAATTTGTAGTGTACAAATTGTACAATGATATAAAAAATATCGGAGATCAAGTGACATAAATAAATAAAATATATGAAAGTAAGCTAAAAAATTATAAAACTATGAGTAAATAAATTGTAATTTAAAAAAAAAATATAATATTATTTATTATTTTGTATATATTAAATATTTTAAAATATTTTTTTAAACTGATTTCATTTTATAATGAATAAATAAAAATTTATATTTAATTTAACACACATAACCTTTTTAATCTATTAAAATTAAAAAATACATCCTCGACAACTTTTTTATTTTAAATATAATACTCATATATAAACATCAGAGCAACTCTGATAATTTAAATGGTATATGATGCAACGTGAAAAATGTTTGAAATTGTAATAGTAACAATAAATAAACAAGGACCCCACTATGAAACAAAGTATGACCAAATTAAGACGACTTCGGGTCAATATAAAACTTCTATCCACTGCTCATTTTTATAACGTATTCTTTTAATTATTAAAGTTTAATATTTATCCATCAATGTAAATTTATATATTATCAACTAATTAAAATTATCTTTAGTATAATATTTCAGATGATTTTTATAAAAATTAATAAATTTATTATATATATTAAATTAATTAAATAATCATGTAAAACTATTTTCAACAACAAATATTATCATCAATGAATTTTAAAATTTTGTTATTAAATTTTGATATTTTAAAAAATCAAGCAATATTTTACCGGTGAAGTCCTAAAACGTTTGTTTTTTTTAGGAAAAAATAGTGTTTATTTTCTTTTTTTTTTCTAAAATATGAATGTTTACTTTATTATTTTTCAAAATTCAAAAATCAAGAATAAAATATTTTAAGTTAAATGTTAGTCACACTAAAAGTTACATGAAAAATAAATATATTAAAAATATTTTAATAAGGACGCACTATTAGTATAAATTTTCAATCAATTAAAAATAATGTTTAGTATGAATTTTAAAATATTTATTATTAAAATCAATAAATTTATTATATATAATAATTTATAATTAAATAAAAATATTATATCCTCTAAATATTTTATTTTATCTTAAAAAATTGAAATCTAAGAAAAATATTTTTACATTGTGATATTTAGTTATGAATTATCATGTATAATAAAATTGTTAAATTTTATAATGATTATTTTAAAAATTATATTTAAAATAAATTTTAATTACTTGATAAAATAAAATATTTTACAAAATTACAATATATAAAAATTAAACTAAAAAATATTGTTAGTTACTTGTTATAATAAAAAATATTTATATTAAAATAACATTGTTAGTATAAAAAAATTACATTATAAATTAATTAAGAATTATTTTATATAATTTATAATTAGACCCAATAATAAAAAATTCTAAAGTTTAATCGTTATATTTTTGATATCAATCAATTAAAATTTATTTTTAAATAATAATGATTAAAATTAATAAATTTATTTTGCGTGACAATTATAAATTAAATATGCACTATGAACCCATTTAAATTAAATTATTCTCTTGATAATAATTTAAAATAAATTATTGGTATACATACTAATAAGGTGCAAATATGTTAGTGTTGTGAAATATCAAAAATGAAATATCATAGAGTTGTGAGGAAGAAGAGACGCCGTGGACATACTGAATCCACAAATTTAAAAACAAGTGGAGAGTTTTCAAGGCGGGCTTGACTTTGAAATTTGAATTCCATTCCATGTACCGAGAATTCACCGACATATTTTCATGTCAAATATATTATTTTAATATTACTAAACAATCTCGCACACCAAACATATTCATCATCCATGTCTTCCTTCTTCAAATTTCAGCCCTTATATTTTCGGTCTCATAATACTATAATGCTATAATTATATGTTGCTAAACACTATTTTTTTAAATCAAATAAAAACTCCCAAAATCAATAAACTTTAAAGAAAGAGGTGAATAAACATTATAATGCTATAATTATATATATTATAATATAACAAAATAATATTATAATATTTGTGTCAACGAAATACAAAATTAAATTAATACTAAAAATGTTTTTATTATTACCTATATACATTCAACAACTTTTTGTCCATTTTCTTATTTTTTTTGTCTATTTTTTTTTCTCAATTTAAATATTCTTTTCATTTTTTTTCTGTTCGCATTATTGCTTTTGCTAATTTAATTTTTTCCTGCCAATTTTTGCATCTGTTTGCACTATATTTTTTTACCAATTGTTTTGCTCATTTACATAGCTTTTCCTACTCGTTTATTTCTTTTCATTTTCTTCATTTACTTTGATTTCTATTTTCTAGATGTGTGATTGCTTACTCACTTTTTCATCATTTTATAGTTTTTTTTTTCATATAAATAACTTTTCTCATCCATTTTCAAAAAAAAAAATTATTACTAATTTGAATATACTTTTGCTAATTTTTAAATAATTTTGTAACTATTTCTACTTAATTTTCTTGCTTATTAGTATTTTTTCCTACTCATTTTGCACATGATGATTCATATAAATTTTATATGATTTTATATGCACAAGAAATAAAGGTCGTTAGATTGAGGTTATACGTGTATTTAGTTAATGTTATTTATGATTTTTTATAAATATTATTTATAGTCTATATTAAATATTATTTGCAATGTAAAATAATTGCCAAACTAGGTGTGTAATACAAAGAATTAAGGTAGATAGAAATAAAAATTGTTCTAAGTGGATAAGACTCATATTCTATACGAATTTTAGTTCAAATTTTATAGTCAGTTAATTATTTTTTAAGTACTTATATAAGTGTGTATTAAATCTTAAAGTCTGTCTTGTGAGATTTAAACTATACCGTTCATTTATTTATTTTTTTCATAAAAATAGTTATATAAAAACAACAATAATTTTTGTTTGATTAAAATATACAGATGTTATCACTTAGTTTGATAAAAAATATTAATTTAAATTTTTAATAATTTAATAATCTTATTTAATGAAAAAATAGGTTATGTATTGTAAAGTAATTTTATTTAATTAAAATTTAAAATATGGATAAAAATAAAAAGATTTTTTTTATTATTAACAGTAATTTAAAACATTCATTAATAAGATTAATTTTTAAAACAAATTAAAATTTATAATAAAAGATTAAAGTGATGACGCTTGGTGGGTGATTTATTTTAAAAAAAAAAAAAGGACAGACACGTTGTTCTTATCTTGTCTAGTCTTAGTCCAATCCTGTAGTAGTTAATATAAGTATAAGGACCGTGTGTTGAAATTGAAACAATAAATAATGAAATAATAAATATAGAATGCCAGCTCAGAAACAAGTAGCTGGATATATTGGCATGTGTCTTTTTCGTCACTCTCTTTCCTCTCAGTTTCCTTCTTCAACTTGTACTCCTCTCTATTCTCTCTCTATATATATGTTTCTCTCACTTTATTTATTGCCAACTTCACAAGCTTTCACCTTGCTCTATACTTTCTTCATCTGGCTGCTGCTTCTTTGAATTTATTTGCCACTTATGGATTATTCATCATGGATTAACACTTCCTTGGATCTCAACATTAATTCTCACAGTGTTCATGAGCAAGTTCCTGTAAGTATAGACCATATATCATATATCATATTGCGTGGAAGATCTTCTCTCAAATTTTCCTCAGAATAATGTTTGACGTGGGAAATAATTCTTCTTTCTTGTGAGTTCATTTCAGAAAAAGGAGGTGGAAAACAGTTTTTTCTCGTTGGAGATGAAGAAATCTTCTGTAAAAGAAGAGGTTAGTTGAGTTGTGCCACTTGAATTCTCCTTTGTCAACAATCCAAATTGATTTAGGTTCAGTAAGGTTTAAAACAATTTTTTAATCTAAAAACTGACCCTTTTGTTGAGGGATTATTGTAGCTTATTTGATATTGCTGGCTGTGGCACCATTTGGTTGAATGATTCTCTTGTTAAATGGATAGTATAGTAGATATAAGCACTTATTTACCCATTGGTTAATCATATGGTGGTGGCATTTCAGTCCTCTGGTGCCATAGTGGAGGAGCTGAAGCGGGTGAGTGCAGAAAACAAGAAGCTGACCGAAATGCTGACGGAGATGTGTGAGAACTACAACACTTTGCGAAGCAATTTGATGGAATATATGAGGAAGAATCCTGACAAGGAGCTCAGCTCATCGAAGAAAAGGAAGTCGGAAAGCAGCAACAACAATAGTAATCCAATGGGAGTCAACGGAAACTCTGAAAGCAGCTCAACTGATGAAGAATCATGCAAGAAACCAAAGGAAGAAATCAAGCCAAAAGTTTCCAGAGTTTTTGCGAGGACAGAAGCATCTGACACAAGCCTTGTAAGATTCTTAACAGCAAAAGATCATATTAAACTCATAAACCATTGTTGAGTATTAGTTTGACATGCTTTTCATAGATTGTGAAAGATGGATATCAATGGAGGAAATATGGACAAAAGGTGACCAGGGATAACCCTTCTCCAAGAGCATACTTCAAGTGCTCTTTTGCTCCAAGCTGCCCGGTCAAAAAGAAGGTAAATCTTAGATAGGAACTAAGCACTGAAACTCCACTAAGGAACTGGATCACAAGCTAAGTGTTGTGTTTGTTATTGAACATTTCAGGTGCAAAGAAGTGTGGATGATCAATCTGTTCTGGTTGCAACTTATGAAGGAGAGCACAATCATCCCCACCCTTCTCAAATGGAGGTAACAACAGGCACCAATCGTTCTATGGCCTTAGCTTCCGCACCAACAGTTACCCTTGACTGGTCAAAATCCAAGTCCACCACCGACTCTAAGAATGTAAATCCCAAAATCGATTCACCACAAGTACCGCAGATTTTGGTAGAACAGATGGCTACTTCCTTGACCAAGGATCCTAATTTCAGAGCAGCACTAGTTGCCGCCATCTCAGGAAAAATGTTGCACAATAATTAAGTAGAAAATGAGTGAACTGTATTTAACTCATTGTTAAGTATTCTATAAGTGGATCTTATTTAGAGCATAGCTAGGATCTCTATGTAAATACAACATAGGACATATTCCTCAATTTAATCAATCCTCTTAGTGGAAATCAAGCTTCACTTAGGATACCAAGTCCAGCCGATTATGCATTTGATACTCAAGCTCAGCTCACTCTTCTCTATTCTTCTGTATCAAGGTATACTAGGATACTTCAAATCAGGTTTCCAATTAAGTTCTTGCAAAATTTCTACAGCATACAGTTTCGAAAAGTGTAACTCTATTAAGAATACAATATCTCCTCTTTGTTTCAGCTTTCTATTTGGAACACTGCTTCTCCCTTTCTATATCATAGAAGATTAAAAGTAAGGATGCAAACGGTCGCAAGATCACAAGCTGTTTAATACATTATATAGATTCGGACTCCTAGTCTGAGATTTTTCACATCACAAACCTACATAAATCTTAAGTATCGTAAGCGATGGAAAATATCAATAAATCAAACTAGGAGGGAAAAATGACTTTTTATGCGATGATGTGAGCTTTCACTTCTACGATATTTCGGGTAGTCGATCCTAATAAAGTCATATAATTGATGTTTTTTAATTAGATCAAATTGTTCGTAACTACATATGGCACATATAATTTTTATAAAACAAGTTGAAGAAGTATTTTAACAAAACCCCACAAAAAAAAGACGGTTTATTGATAACTAGATCAATCTTCTCGGCTGACAAACTAAATATAGTAGTTTCCTTACAACACCTACGTTGTGTTGAGCAAAGTTTTAACAAAACCCCAGAAAAAAAAAATGGAAGCACACTTTTTTAGATTGATTGATTAGTGAATTGTGAATGATATATGGAAGAAGTAATGTTGAGCCTTCCTAGTAAAGAAGCAAGTTTGGTCTTTCAAGCTTTACTCGAGAATAGAATAGTCCTCTTAAGACTGTATTGGAGGTTACATCCTCCTAGAGTAGTAATTGCATTTGATCCAACATTTTCAGGTCCAAACCAACCCTATCTTGATAAACCATACTGGTGAGAATGGCTAGAACTCGTAACTGCAATATTTTAGAGTGAAAGTGGGTAGTAGGCAGTAGGTAGAAAAGTATAAAGCAGCACAATCCCGAGGCGTTCAACCAATACTGCAAAGGAATCCAGCATTGCTACATTGATGACCACTGACCTGTGACCAGGTAGGTAATGTAGCTATTGTTGTACTTAGTTGACCGCAAGACACGATCCAGGATGCTTAATTACCCGAAAGAATAGAAAAACAGAATGGCAGAGGGAATAAAAAACCTCTACAGTAAAAGGAAGCTGTTCATGACCACATCAAGAAAGAAGGAAGTAGGTGTGGTGACAAAAGCGGCTTAATACTTGAACAACTGCCAAAGGCCTCTTTGCTTTTGATTTGTACATTCCACAACCATTGACAAAAACATTGTACTAGTTTGAGGAGAAGCTGAATAGACCCTTCTCATTTGCTTTCTATTCACTTAAGAATTAAGTTGAGGGAGCTATACACTCCTTCAATCCGAGAAGCAACTCATGACATGCTCATTTATTAGCCCAGCCACTTGCGTCAATTGTTGGTCCCATATTCCTGAATCCTCTGCTTTAGCAGACTTCACGTGTCAAACTACCAAAACTGGTCAATCATACAATAATATTAATATTAATCAGTAATATTTTTATATCTATAAAAAAAAAAATTCATGGCAACGGTAAAAATTGAGACAAAGAAATTCATACTTGTCATCGATCCTAACACAAGTTGGAGTGAGTTTGATTTTTCTCAACTACCTTTTTCTTTTAATACTCATCAGGAAGCAGGTTTCTTTCATTTTTCATAATAATATTCTCATTGGTAGGTAGCAGAGAAGTTTGAAAAAAACAATTAATTCTTTAAGGCTGCCCCTCACTCACCTCGTTGCTTTTTTTGTTTTTGTTTTTTTACATGTGCTACACATATGATTAAAGAATGAAAAAAAAGGAATATTTACCTTACGCACGTGAGGTGCATTAGCAATGACCTGGCTGGCTGGCTGGTCCAACTACCTGTGTCTCATTGAATTGGATGAAAATCCAGGAAGAAATCCCTGAGCAAATTAAACCAGACCTAAGTCTAAGTCCAGGGCCGACCCAACGGTTTGGCGGAGAAAGCAACCATAAAACGATGGAATTCGAAACCACATCCAAGATAGAAAGAAACTGATGGGTTTATACTCTATTCATATCATAAACTCACATGTGCAAATATGTATTCTTACCATTCTTGTTTCCATCCTCCAAATTATGATTTCGATCAAGTTCAAGAATCTTGCTCATAACTACATTAAAATTTATGATAATAAAATATTAATGTTTCATTTATTTATTCTCTTAAATTACTGGAATAAGATGCATTTTTAAGCCTTTGTGAGATGGATCAATCAATGAATGACATTTGAAAAAAGAAGTGATTGTTAAATTTATATTAAGAATAAAGTAAAATAAAAAATTATAAAACATACTTGATTATAAATAAAGTATAAAAATACTTGTTACGGGAAGTTTGCATTCCTAAACAGGAAAGATTCAAGAAGATTTGGAACAAGAGAAGCCAAATATAAAATGATAAAAAGTCATCCCAATTTAGAAACAAGACAAAGCCTCAGGTGACTGGCGTTGCCATTAAACAAGCCAAATGTAAGATATGTGTTGCCATGAAGAGTGAAGCCTCTGGTGACTGGTGTTGCCATTAAACTCTTGTTTCTTTTATGACACTTGCCACGCCATGCACCAAAAACATAAACAAAGAAAGGAATTATAGTACACTAACTCTTGAGAAGGGAACATAAGGTGATGCGAACCCCCACTTGACTCTTGAGCCAAACAACGTTCGCCCCGAAAGGAATGCCTTTCATCACGTTCCCTATAATTGGTGAAAGCAATGAGATAAAAATAAAGTACTTCTAGTTTTCTGACACCCAGGGTGCTGGGCCTGGTCTGAGTGAAAAATTGCCATTATCATGAAAAATATTAAATCACTCACCGTCTGCTCCAACTTTTACTAAATTAAATAAGAGAACAATATTTCTGTTTCTTCACACCTTAATTTTTACTTTTATTATATTTTATATTGTTTATCACATTATTTTTTTTTATTATTATTATTATAATATCTTTAAACATATGTGATCAGAGTATATATATTATCGGTATCAAAGAAAAATATTCGTCGGAAAGTATAACTATAAAAGATATAGAGAACAAAGACAAATTAACTAGTAAGTACCCTGTAGTGTAGACGATTAAATTAGTCTTCTGAACAGAGCATACGGTATATTTTCTAAAAGAATAATCAGACTTGTTTATGAAACCTTGTGATATATGTCAACATCTGAAATAATAGATTAGGATAACTACACTTTTATAAGGAAGAAAGGACAATTCTTTCATTTTTAGGCCACTGTTTTAACTGCAGATAATCCTTACCTTGAACTACTCCTCATAATTGTTGTCTTGGTAAACTCATCGTTGTCCCCTTGTTTGGGCTATCCATTTTGTGACAATTTATTGCAATTCAGTAATTCCTTTCGTACATTATTTTTTTTATTGTAATTTCTTTTCTGCTTATCTAATGTGAAGATTAATAAAATCGAATGTTAAGAATAATAAAAATAAAAAAACATTAGCAATATATTCTCTATCACATTTTCTGTGTAGTCTTTATTGTTTGTTAAAATTTATTGGAATGTCCAGAGAGCAAGAAAATAAAATGTTAATTCAGTATTTTATTTTAAATTAAAAGTGTTATATAATATTTATAAAAAATAAAAGATTAACATATTAAATTCATTCTAATTTTTCATTTTCATTTTTTATATAAAATAATTATTAAATTAAGAATATTTACTAACAATAAAAATTTATCCTCCTTTTATGTCTTTCTAAAACATAATTCTTAAACCTTTTTTATACCTATTTGAATTAAAAGTGAAATATGAAGGAAATAAAATAAGAGGTAAAAAAATAGCAAAGATACAAGGAAAGAGAGAATTTAATAGAGTAGAAAATATGTGTTGCTTTGATGAACACAAATAAGAATGAAAGTAGAGAAGTTTATCTCCATTTGCTTTGATAAATAGAAGAGCGAATTGAGATAAATAAATAATATATATATTTTTACATTAATCTAGAGATTTGAATAAAAAAATAATAATTTTACTATATTTAAAATTAATTTTTATTGTTTTAATTATAAAATTATTATTTTATTTAAGATTTGTATAAAAAATCATGAATTTCTTTTGTTATTATTATTATTATTATTATTATTATTATTATTATTATTATTATTATTATTATTATTATTATTATTATTATTATTATTATTATTATTATTATTATTATTATTATTATTATTATTATTATTATCATCTACACAACCTATTGAAAATAAGAAATAAAATAAAAATAAGATAATATTTTTATAATTAAAAATGGAAGTAATTTTTTTTTTTGAAAACTAAATGATATCTAATAAAAATAAAAGCAAAAAATAGTGATTATAAGCTATGAAAGTGTAACTTCATATTCCTTTGGTTTTCCATGATACAGTATCAAATGTTTAAAGACAAATCTTTAGTAATACAGTGATAACATTTAAGGAAACAGTATCGAAGTGAATTAAATCTAAGAATTTCGAAAACAAGGTCTTGATTTGTTGTTCTTTTTGGTGGATATTGATTTGCTTTTTACTCACATTTGGGTCATATAAGTATCTCATTACTATGTTATCTTTTATTTGAGATTTGTGACATATAATATTAAAATGTTATTATGTAAACTTTTGTTACAATTTTTTTTAAGATAAAGTTTAGTGCTTTAGTTTAGTTTTTTGTCTTTTTACTAAACAAATTTCTCTGAAAAATATGTTGCTGACTGGTGTAAGGTTAGAGCTGGAAAGGCCTGTAATTTTGGTCACTCTCAAGGTAGTATTCATTAGTTTGATATAAAAAAATTAAAAGAAAAGGAATTGTGTTGTTTGGAAAATTTGAACCCGAATTAATTAAAAACAATTGAGAAATATAAAATAGAAAAATTAAGAAATAAAACGAAAATAGGAAAAATAATAATAAATAAAAAGAAAAATTATCTTATTTCAAAATTTATACCTAAAAGTATATATATAAAAAAATTAAAGATTAAAAATAATTACATATTAATATAGTGAAGTAAATATATAAATAAAATTAAATATATTTTATATCTAAAAATAAATATATAAATAAAATAAATTTTTTTTTATATTTTAATATAATGAGATTGAATTGGGTCGAATTTGAAATCTCCAGACACAAAACACAAAACCCAACCTGAGTATTAACGTTTCAGATTCGTGTTCAAATTCCGACTCATCAACCCAATCCAATACTTTTAGGTAGTGTCGGTTGGTTTAGTTACTTCAACCCACCTCTATTCATGCCATGCCAACAAGAAGAAATGAACCATGTTAATTGGCAACGGTTACTTTACAATGATATGCAACAAGTTTATTAAATTTTATGAGTTAACTATATCCTGCAAATATTGTCGTCCAAATGGAAAAGAATACATGCATGTATTCTGCATTCTACAGTTCCATGGTGCTTATAACACGACACTCAAAAACTGGCTTCCTCAGTAGTTGGTCGCCTCAAGAAATATCTCAAGCTGTTAATAAGAACCTACAGTAACCAGATGCACGGTAGAGATTAAGGTTATGCATTAATTCTCACACCACTAAAATCTCTCTTTTCTATGAAGCAATATTATTATCTTGGTTTCTCAAAAAATGTTAATAAGTAATTACCTGCTGGAGAGGCTTGATGAGGGCTTTGTCTTTGTAGTTGACATGAAACTTTGCCTTAGCCAAGAGACCCTGCATTTTACATTGATGCATAGGGAGTTTTGAATGATAAATAAAAATTGTACATTTTGGCTATGAGATATTTATTTATTTAGTTACCTCGGTGTCAAATTCTCCGGATTCAACAGCAATGTTAATATCCGTAATAATCTTTACAAGATCCACCAGTAATCCAGGCCGATCAGCTGACTCCACATAGAGCAAGCTGCCAACAAGATCAAATTGAAGTTAAACAAGAGCGTACATGTATTTATTTGCTATTTCCTAGAAGCACATGTTTCCATCACCTTCGATGTGGGCCATCATCAGAGATGGTTATGTGGGTTGCTATTTCCACATCTACCTGAAATATTTTAACAAAATATAAACCAGATTAATTCCACCAATAATTCATGTCAGAAACACAATATATACACAACCAATAGTTGTAAAACACAAGTATTATTGATCATCACCTGCTCCTTTGGAGGCACAAGTCCAAAAGCTGCTCCCAGAGCTAATTGGGCGCTTGATTCCTTCACCACCACAGATTAACTCTAGTTAAAAAATAAGCAAGGAACTAACTCCTTCATGGTTTCTACTTTCTAAGCAAATAAATTATCATTCTCCAAGATACGAGAAGCATACCGGATGATACTGAATCATATTATTTAAAATTGTCAAACGGATTGCCTCTAACAACTCTGGATCTTCCACTTTTCTACCAGAATCACTGCAAACAACCATCATAATCAATGAATACGTACCGGATCAATCTAGTTAAAAACTTACTTTATTAAAGGTGAAAACGAGCTTCATTACTAAATTTATGCTATGTAATTACAGAGGCCAATACTGATTTGGAAGCCTCAGGCACAAGTGAAACCTCACTTTAGAAGCCATCTCGAGGACTTCTGCTACGATATTCAAAAGTAGGCCCTTTTTCAGATAAAATATATCTGATATCCAAAAATCAGCAATAGTAATTTCAAATTCAATCATATATTTATGCTAATCTCCTCATTTTTTATATTTTAAGATATTAAATATAATTATTATTGTATTAAATTATTTTTGTAAGTGTTAAGATTATTAACAGGAGTAGAGGTGACACGAAGTTAAATAATGGAAGAGCTTCAGCGACCACAAAATTCTTCCAAAATAAGAAAGTCTATAAAGATAATACTTTACTTTTAAAGCAGGCCTTCCAAATACTCTGCAATGTTTTGTTTCTATGTCAGCCACTAGATAAGAAGATATGGTAGGAAGGTACTATAGGAAAATATAGTAGCATTAATTTTAAAAATTATTTGGCCATTCACTTTCCCCCTTTCTTTAGACATCATCAAAACCGAATTTGTTGTTGTAGACACGTGCCACTGTACAATAATTGAATGATAGCTGAGTAGTAGAAGATTTTATTCCCATTGACAAAAGATGACCATTATTAGCAACCAGTTAACATACTTCAAGTTCAATGGTACCCCATTCTATCCTCTTTCCTATCCCCTTTTGAACTTTGAAGGGAAGGGAACAAATAATTGGGACCGGTGATTTGGTTCTCGATGTAGCATAGGACAATAACAATGTATTATTACATGAAATTAATTTCTATGCATCTTCGTTATAAAAAAATTATATTACGGTAAATATGATTTTTAATGTAATAATTAATATTAAAATCAATAAAATATTATTCTGATGATTTTATATTTTTTTCTTATTACTAACTAACACATACATATAATTATACTTACGCTTTTGTGATGGAAAACTTGTTGTGCTTGCCAGAAGAATCCAGAAAGACATTTGCCTTAACAACATTGAGCCCCAAGTTTTTTAACGCATTCATCTGCAATCCAGGTAGTTTTATTAAAAGTAAATATTATTATTATTATTATTATAATAAAGAATTAATGAAAGAGGAAGAGATAGTAGAGAAAAAGAGAATGAATGGGTTACTGTGTCAAGAAGAGCCCCAAGGCGATCACCAAAGGTTATCTCGACCACAGTTGCTTCTGGATCAGAGTCTTGATCAATTATAACTACCGGAATTGGAATGGTATCAGCCTCACCTTGATTTCCATCCTGTTCTCCATACACATAAAAGTTGAAACCAAATGTTTCACTGATGAGAGTCAACAAACAAGCTTGAGAAAACAAAATGAACTAGTGCCTAGTCATATGACCACCATATTGGTTGATTTTGCTAAACAGTAAATACCTCCACAGTACCAGTAACTGTTGTTGCCCGTGGGATGATTGTTATTCTTGAAGATGATAATCTGACAAAATGGTACATACAATTAACACATCATTTGGGTGCAGTCCTCGCAGGTTACATTTACTTCTAAAGTTTTGTATCTTCCACAAATTGAACACATTAATCAACCAATATTTTTTGGTCCTCGTCCTATTCCTGCCTATTAACTTAATTAATGAGATCACACTGTTCTATGTACAACTCCGGCTAGATACAAAACGAAATACTTGCCAGAATTAAGCAGAGGGACCAAATCTCAGAGCCATTAGATGTATTTGTACAGCACAAAGAGTACTAATTGAATCATTACAATAAAAAATGACTACCATAATAATAGAAGCTCGAATTTTGTATAAATAAGCAACCGAAAATTATAGTTAGCATACCTTGTTTTGTGAGTAATGTAGCATATTTTAGTAGCATCAGAGATAGAGGAGGCCTTGAAGAGAGTGGTTTTCTCAAAAGCGTTCAAGTGAAGTCCAAGACTGCAAGCAGCCATAGCCACAGCCATTTTGATGAAAGTAATAAGTGGGGCAGAGACAAGGGAATTTGAGAAAGAGAGAAAAGTTAAATGTTGAGAGAAGAAATCATCAAATGACAAGGCATGGCTTAGCAGAGAAATAGTGGGCAATAAAATATAAGAATGAAGAATAGAAGATAGATGAGAGGGGAAATGAAGGCAAAGAGTGCATTGGTTTCTTTATCTCTCTGACATCCATCCACTCAAAATCATAGTCATAATCTTGTTGGGCCTTTATACATTTGGACAACAACAAAAACAGCGACGCGTTTGGTGGAGAATTCACATCTATGTGAACCAAAGCTACCATGCTGTGTATAAGCAGATAAAAGCGGTCCCTCCTCACTTTAATATTATATATCCACAAAAATCAGCGATAAACTTATCGCCAACTTTTACCTATTTTTGTGAAAAACATAACATTAACTGTCAAAGCTTTTTGTTGAGAGGAAAATGAATCTTTGACATTTTCGTCCTTACCGTGGAAAAGAGAGTAAATGGGAGGATAACAATAACATAATAAAGTATGAAAATATCATAATTATGGAACCTCTCTCTCCTTTTTTTTATCAATTTTTTTTATAGGTTATTAATTTTTCATATTCAAGACTAAGATTTAAATTTCTAATATCTCGGTTAAGATATTCAAGAAGTGAATTACTATTATGTTAATCGATGTTTGTATTTACATCTAAAATCTAAATTTTAGTTTAAATATTTTTCAAACTAAAAATCTCCTTTGATAAAATATTCAAAACTATCTATGTATTTAATAATTTACTTATAAAAGAAGTATGAATAAAAATTTAATGATATTTTTATTTTGTATAAAACTCAAGAGAATAGTTATAAATAAAAGTCTTTAGTTTTAATTTTATAACCTTCAATAATTACATAAAATATGTATAGTTATATGAATTTAATTAAAATATATTGTTTATCATTTAATAGTAAATTATCATTATAATAATTATTATAATAAGTATTTTAAAAATTATAACAATTTTTAATTAATTGAGAATATAAAAAAAGAATTGTATAAACATTCATGCAACAGCTTGGCTATGCTTCTATAATAGTAGTATAACCATTACCATTAGCAGGAGACGTGTCCTGTGAGTCATAAACTTGTAATGGGCAATATTCCGTGCAAGAGTTACTTTTCCTAACTCCTAATTCCCAAGTCCTAAGCTAACCCAGATTGACTTTATCTCTGAGTTGAGAACGAGTGTAGTCCTAAAGAGGAAGCACTTACAAGTTCGTTTTACAATACGTTTATATGCTTCTCGTGCATCCATCGTTGTTGATCAGCCATCACAACAATCATTACTTTTTATAATTTTTTTACTTAAAAATTACTTTTAAACTAAAGTTAAAAGTGAAAACTTAAAAATAGTAAAAAAATTTTGTTTGTTTTTATTTTTTTCTATCTTAAAAACTTCTTTTAAGCTAACACAAGATTGACTTTATCTTTAAGTTGAGAACGAGTATTGTCCTCAAAAAGAAGTACTTACAAGTTCATTCTACAATACTTTTATATACTTCTCGTGCACCTATCATTGTTGATCAACCATCACGGCAGCCATTATTTTTTCTATTTTTTTACTTAAAAATTACTTTTAAACTAAAGCTAAAAATGAAAACTTTAAAAAATAGTAGAAATTGTTTGTTTGTTTTTATTTTTTCTAACTTAAAATTTTCTTTTAAGCTAAAAGCTATTTGCTATTTTTTTAAAAACAGGTTTATTTAAATTTAATTATCTCATCTTGAAAAAGTATATTTATAAATAAAAGATATTGTGTAAAAAATTAATTTAATTTACATAAAATTATCTTAATTGTAATAAAAATAAATAAATACTAAAATACGAATATTTAAAACTTTTAATTTTAAAAAAGTCAAAAAATACTTTAAGAAGATAAAAATTTATTTTAGTGATGATTTGAAATAATATATAATATTAATTAAGTAAATTTAAATATTAACTATAAATGATCAAATGTTTAAGTTATTATACATTATTGGTCAATAATATTTTCAAAAAAATAAAAACCAAATTTATTTAGACATAATTTAATATAAAAAATTATATTAAAATATATATAATAACTAATATGTCAGCTTAATAAATAAAAACACATTATGTCAATTGACATATTTTTATTGTCAATGCTAAAAACCACGCTATCCTCACAAAGAAAAAAAATAGTAGAAAATGAGATGTTCTTTTAGTTGTTTGATAAGAGAGAAAGTAGAAGAAAAGAAAAGTATGAGTCAATAATATAATAAAATAATATTCTCAATAATATAAAAGAAAAAATAGTAGAAAATGAGATGCTTTTTTAGTTGTTTTAAAAAATAAATATAATAAAAAAAATAAAAAAATAGAAAAATGTTCTCAATAATATAAAAAAAATCTAGTCAAGATACAAGATAAATTAAAAGAATAATAGTAAATTAAAAAAATATTTTACCACTTCAAAATATAAACAAAATTATTAATATTTTACTACTCACGGATTTTTTTTGTCCTTTTAACTTAAATTCACACACTTTCTCTTCTTTTCTTTCCAAAATGGAAAGAAACAAATTTTGGTAGGAGACTTATAAAATAAAATTCTTTATTTATATGCCAACCAAAAAAAGAAACTTTTTATCCATTATTTTTCTTTTTCCTTCAATTTTCATTGCAATCAAACATAGTGTACATGTTTCTGAAAAATAAATTCAAAAAAAAAGTTCAAACTCGAGTCTAAACAAAAAGCTATTTAAAAGCTCCTTCTTTATAAGATTTTTTTCATAAAAATAAACTTTATATTTTTAAGAACTTTTAAAAGGTATTTGATCCAGCTTCTCTTATAAAGAGGAAAAAAAAAACTGAACTAAACAATACCTTTCATTCCCTACGCTGCACGTCAAAAACTCGTTAATTGTTAAAATGGATTAAGTAGTTGATTGGTATCTTCGGTTTCATGTGTATTTATTTCTAATTTATTTTTAAAAATAATTATTTATTTTATCAATTTTTAAGAGTATTTTTAAAATAATAATTATTTATCAGTTTTCTAACCACCGGAAACGAGAATTGGGTTGAAGGAAATAAAAACTCCTTTCATTAAACATGCTCAACTAGATCTTATTCCAATTTGGCCATGTTGCATGCTAAGAAAATCATAAAACAACCAAAAACCAGTCTATATCAAGCGAATTTACTAAATAAATTAGGTATTTAAAGGTTTTATTATAAAATAATTTTTTAAATAGGTTTTCCTAATCATACCTTTCAAAAAGGTCATTATCATGAAATGCAAGTCTTGGATTTAAAAAACACGACAAATTTATAAGAAAGAACTTAATTTGTTGCAACTAATTTCCACTCTTAGCATCAATTCTATCATCAATTTCTTCGATGCAAATATAGCATCTTTCTCCTTCATCTGTATTTTTCAACATGGAATTTTACAGAGTTCTCTGTGCTGTTTATTAACTTTAGGATTTAACTTTATTGCTGGACGTTCGACCTAAAAAGGACAAAGTTTTGCTGCATGGATTGGACACAGGTATGGTTGTGATGTTAGATTGTCTCTAAAAATTGAAATCCCCATGCTTCCGATTTCAATTTATCAGATAAAAAAGCAAATAACTAAAATTAAGTGATGGCTTGGTGTTGACAAATAAATGGCAAATACCATTGAGAAACATAAATAGTAAGCCTCGTTTAAAATAAATCTGAATGACAAATACATGGCTCAGAAAAAGAAAAATTGGTACTTGAGAAAAGAAGATGAAGAAGAATATAAATTGAAGACAAAAAGGGACAAGTTGAGGGAGTGCTGGATGATATTGGTATCTATCCTTTTGCATTCCCCAAACCCCATTTTTCTACATATGTGTAAAAAAGTGGGGTATTTGGACAGCTGCACTTGCAACTGAAACTCTTCTCAATTTGCAATTCTGCCGGGAAAGAAAAGCATTCAGTGCCAACGAATAATTGCTGAACCCCAAGTAAGACCGGCGCCGAAGCCGGCAGTTGCAATAGTTTGGCCCGGCTTAACCTTACCACTTCGAACTGCTTCATCTAAAGCCAAGGGAATGGAAGCTGAACTTGTGTTACCATAATTGGCCAAATTTGATATTACCCGTTCTGAGGGGAGTTCTAACCGAGTGGCAACTGCATCAATAATCCTCTGGTTTGCCTGCACTTATTATGAAGTAAGGCATTCTAAGTGTATGTAACCTTATCTTTCTCCAAGATATTATCAAGTATGCTGTGCAATTCCCAAATTAACTAAAATGATATTCTGTTTTCAACCATAAAATTGATCTTACCACTCAGCAAAGTGATAATATGACACACGTGTAGTTAATGAATTGATGGATATAAAGGATAGGTCAGGTTGTCCACCTTTCAAATTTATATTTCACATTCATTTTACTAGATAACAAACATCCAAATGAACTTGATACCAGCTACTTTAGCACGTAAAGGATAAAGTCAAAGTAACATCCACCTTCTGTCCACCTAGGGAGCCAAAAATTATAAATTCAAACTGCACTTTGTCCACCCATTTGAAGAAACCATGGCAAGTTGCACCAGTGATTCAACCAATAGATATTACCTATCCCCTAAATTATTATGAAATTTTCTATAAGCAACAATAATGCTGTGGGGAGTTAGTATGGGGAACAGAAGAAGGAATTGGTTCATTCATCAGTAATACTCCCAGCAAAAATTCTCAGTGCATATACTGATAGCATGCTTGAATTTTATTTTATAGATCATTTAGCGTACCTGGTGGAGGAGTAACCAATCAATGCTAGAAGCAGGAAGACCAGCCTTTTCAAGGGCAGATTCAATTGACTGTGGTACACATCGAACAGCAAAGCGAAAGACTTCTTTGCCGTTCATCTGAATGCATGAATATGAGGACTGCTTGGGAGGAAAGCCAAGGATAGAACCATTTGAATCCAATGCATTATTTGACTCGTTTTCTTTAAGGGAAGCATTCAAATGCCTACACAAAATAAGAGTCAGTGCTTAATTACATAGCTTAGAGGGAGAAGAGAACAACTCTTTTTAGTAATACAAGAAGCACAAACCTTTGACCACTGCCATCACTATGCAAATCAAAACCAAATAAACCATCTTCCTCGCTGCTGCAAGCCTGCAATGCAATCATAGTACCAGAGCAAAGGCATAAATTTATATCCCTTAACTATAAATGACTTCTCCTTGTCAAATAAAAAATCATAAGTTCATTGTCATTTTTGAGCAACAATAAAATCTTGAGAAAACCTAGCAACTGCATACTTCATCTCAGAATATACGTAATATTATATTTGCAATTTTGAACAGTTATTTTGAGGATGACTTCAACATTTGCCAATTTCCATCATCTTAAATTTAAAAAGATTCTCAAAAGCTCGCCTTCATCATCTTAAACAAAGATAAGACAAACATAACCAACAAAACAAACTAATTGTAATAGCTAAGAAACATGATCCAAATTGCTAACTGACGTCTGCTACTGCTACAAATGTTGAACAATTCCAGGAGGAAGATATACAATTACCTGTACTAGTACAGCACCAGCAGCATCCCCAAAAAGAATACAGGACCCCCTGTCTGTCCAATCAACATATCGCGAAATAGCTTCGGCCCCAATAACTAGGACATTATTAAATCCACCCCCTGCACTCAGACAATAAAGGCCAATGATTTTCACCATATTTAGCAAGAATTAAGCCAACATAAATAACCAATTCATACCCCTAATGTGACAAGCAGCTGATATTAAACCCAACACAAATCCACTACATGCAGCTGTAATGTCATAAGACAATGGATTTGTTTTGCAGCCAAGTTGTTTTTGAATCTACAAGTTGTAAGGACAATGAAAATTATAGGAGAGGATACATAAACGAAAAGAAGACACCCAATCTTGGAGAGATAAGAGAACAGTAATAAGCTATAATCATATGCAAGGGGAAGTTTGCAACATCATAATTGCTCAAATACGCCACTAATCCCTTGAAATGTGCTAATATAAAAAAATAAAAAATAAAAAGATTACTGGGCAAAGGTTAAAGACAAGAACTGAATGAAAAGAACTATTCTCAACATGATACATTCTGAAGCTGTACCTGTGGAGCACTACCAAAAAGATCCTCTGGCGTAGATGTGCACATCAATATTAGGTCAAGATCATCAGGGTCTACCTTTGCCATCTCAAGAGCTTTCTTAGCTGCCTCTACCGCTAAACTAGTCAAGTTCTCTCTGCCTGCAAGCAATAGAAAGCAGATAAATCACTATGCTATTAAACTTCCAATTTTGGATTTATAAGCATCCCTATCTGTTTATGATTATGAAACTAGCACCTGAAAGAACTCGCCGTCTACGAATCCCTGTGCGAACAGATATCCATTCATCAGAAGTATCAACCATTTTAGAAAGGTCATCATTAGAAATTTCAAGAGTTGGCACGGCAGAGCCACATCCAACTAACTTGCACCCTTTGCTCACAAGCCTGCGGAGTGTACTCACTTTAATTTTATATTAGGAAAAAACAAAACAAAGATCCCAAAGGGCATGCAAGATATCATTAACCTAGAAGTACAAGGTTTAAATGGCAAATTGTTGGGTGTGATTCAAAATTAAAGCTTTAAGAGATATAGATGAAGCAGAAGAGAAAAAGTGACCTGGGTGTCGGAGATTGGGAAGGGGAAGCATGTTTGTTAGCTCCATCGATGTTTCCAAAGCAAACAACTTTGGCGGAGAATCCAACGGAAGTGAGAGGTCGAACCCTTACTCTAAAGTGGGGAACCGAAGGGGTGAAGAACCCAGCCCCAGATGCATTCGCCATTAACAACAACAACTAAACAGCAACACAACCGTTGATGTTGGGTCGGGGATTATGTTTTTGTGTTATATATAATATTAAATGGAAGAGAAGAATGAAGAAGTGAATGCAGAGCAGAGACTAGAGAGAGAAGCACAATGATCTTCGGCACCTCCGAAACAATTCCGCCAGCGATTATGGCAATCCAATTTGAGGAAATTACAAAGTTCTTACTCTTGTGTTCTCTGTCAATCTTGTTATAACAATATTATTATCAATAAAATATTATTCAAAGACAAATTATAAAAGATAGTTCACCGGTATTAGATTAGACTGGTGACGGCAGAGTTCGTTTTTTGAATAAGAAAGTTATCAAATTCAAAGAGTAAAATAATATATAGTTTAATTTAGATTATTTTAAAAAATTAATCCAATTAATATGGTAGAATGAAATTTGAATTGTAGTAAATGATTTGATTTTTTATCTATACATTTGTATTAATATTTTAATTTATTATTATTAAGAAATTTAATGTAAATATTAAGTATTGTTTTTAAGTAAATAAATTATTTTAAATTTAATCATATTAATAACTTATTTAGAGAAAAGAATAAAAAAATAAAAATAAGTATATTAAATAATTGATTAATTATCTTATAATATAATTTTTTATTAAAAAGATAACAACATATATATTTAAAATAAAAATTAATGATCAAATATTATTAGTATAAGTGATTTAATATTTATATTTTTTAACTAAGATTTTCACTTAGTGTGGCACGTTTCCTACTGCATATTACAAGAGCATATCCTTAAAACCTTTTCACATGGATTGCTGGCATAGTCCGGTTCAACAAAAGTGTAACTCTTATAAATAGGAGTTACACTCAAACCTTTTTATCGAGATTTCTACTTGAAAATTCTTGAAAAAAATATTAATTTATAATTAAAAATTATAAATATTTTATTTTCTTCAAATTTTATTTTTTTATATTAGATTATAGTTTTATTTTGATATTAATTAGATATAAGTAGGGTGATTAGAAATTTAAAATGTAGTGAACCAACAAAAACACACAAATAGTTAATTGTTAAAGAGAAAATTAAACCGAACAAACTATTGGTGGGTGACACAATTTAAAGTTTAATTAATTATTAGGAAAACTAAACAGAGCAAGTTGTTGGTGAGCGTCTTGTCACCATTAATTTAAATTTTAATTAATTGTTAAGAAAATTAAACAGATCAAATTGTTAGTAAGTGTCATGTCACTATTAATTTAATAAATATGAAAATATATAGGAATATTTTATCCAATTTGATAGAACCATAATCTAGGAATCTAATTAAAAATAATTTATATTTATATATCACCAAATCTCGTCTACCAAAGTTATTATATTTCATTTTTCTAAATTTCATTTTTAAAACTATTTCACTTTAATTACTTCATTGATTTTATTTAATTAAATTTGTATTCATTCCATATATATGTTTCCTGACTTTTCATATTTTTAATTTTAAAATTTTAAATAAATAGAAGTGAAAAAAAATACATGATTAGATTTAGTAATTTAGAAAAAAATAATATATATATATATTTCTCAAATAGATAAAAATAAAAAGTATATATTCATGGTATAATTTTCATTCGTTTCTATTATATTTTAAACTTCTACATGTAATATTTGAATTCTTAATTTAATTATTTTCATGTTATACAATTTTTTTAAGTTAGTAAATTAACACAAAAATTAAAACTCGAAAACTAAAAACATGAAAAGTCGGGAAACATATATATGAGATAAGTGAAAAATTAATAAAAAATTAAATTAAATAATACATAAAAAATATTTTCAAAATAAAATTTAGGAAAACAAAATCGACGTAAGAAATTTAATAAAGCTTTGATGATAGAAATAGAATTATTTATTATTAATTATTCTGAATGTTTGCCCAATATTTCCAATATTATAAAGTAGAATTTCAAAATATACTAAAATAAAAGGCTTATGTTTTTATCTTATAGTTCATTATACGAACCATTTTAGTTTGTATAGTTTTAATTATTTAAATTAAGTTTTTATATTTTAAAAATTAATAAAATTCAATTCAACATTTAATTTCCTGATAGATTATTAACCGCGTTGTAACAAGAATATTAAATATGATATGAAATATTAACGTAATTGTCAAAATTTATTTAAAAAATAAAGAAAAGAAAATGTTTGAGATAATATTTAAACACTTATACTCCACTCTAACAATATTGCTTCTAGTAAATAATACATGTGGTTTTAAAAAAACTCATTGCATAATGTTCTAATTACATAAATAAGAACCAATAAATTATTTAATTTATTCAATGTTCTAATTTATATTACTATCTTTCGACAGATTTAGACGTTATATTGTTATCCATTTACATTTTTCTCCTTTAATAGATTTAATTATAAGATATTTTACTCATTTTCTAAATGTTTCGTTAAAGTTTTATTAGTTTTTTTTTAATTTTTTTTATTATCAAAACATCATGTACACTTTCACCTCTTCCAATATATAAGTATTAAATCACTTTCTTTTAGAATACGCTTTTCTCCCCTTAATAAATGCAGAAATATTCACTTTACTATATAAGACATATTTTAAAATTTTATTTCTTATTTATAAAAACTATTTATAAAATTTATTTTAAAAATTTTATTTAATTATACATATTTTGTTATATATGTATAACAATTTATCTCTTAATATATTTCTTTAATTATTATTAAAAAAATATTATGAATTATACTAAATTTTTATATATTTAATTTTATTTATTTTTAATTATTATTATTTTCACAAAACATATTTTAAAATAATACAATTAAAATTAATTTATATATAAGTAAAAAATAAATACAAGTATTAAAATAGTTTTTAATTGATATTATTAATATAATATTTTTAAAAATATTTAAATAAATTGATATTTTCTTATATAATAATAAATAGTATATTTATTAAATTTAATATATAGTTAATTTCAACAATATTATTAAATATTATGTTAATTAAATATAATATACTTATTGAATTTAATAAATGTATGTTAAGCATGTAATATTTTCAATGAAATTATTTATATTAAAATTATATTATTAAATAAAATGTCATTATTAAAAATTTAATACTTATAATATATACATTTATTTAAATGTAACTAAATTATTGTTATTTTATTATTATTTATAATATATATATATATATATATATATATATATATATATATATATATATATATATATATATATATATATATATATATATATATATATATATATATATATATATATGTGCACATAATTTATCTTATAATTTGTTTTTTAATTATCATTTTAATAAAAAAATAATTAATTTCAATTTAATTATATATTTTATAAAAAAATCAAGTGAGTGAATAAGTTCTTAAATTAAAAATATTTGAATACATATTTTAAAATCTTATAATGAATATTTTCAATAATATTAGGTTAAATATATTAAATTAAATATTTTAACAAAAAATAATAAATATAATATAGTAGGTTAAATATAAAATCTTAAATAGATTAAATATAATAAATATTACTATATTTTAAGGAAAAAAATACAATTCACTTTATATTTTAACATAAAAAAAAGAAAAATATAATAGTCGCATTTCTCATAAGAGAGAGAAATGTAATACCTACTATATTAGGTTAAAGTATCAAATAGTGAATTAAAATCTCATTTATAATATTTTTTTAATTTTTAAATATAATTTTTTAGTATCACATTAACAAGCCATCTATGTTGGTTCTAATATTCATGTCATATAATATTTTATAGTAAATTAAGCATTGAAATTTTCAGTAAATTAAGTGTTGAATTGAATTTTATTAATTTTGAAAGTATAAACATTTAATTTAAGCAATTGAAATTATAAAGATTAAAATCACTCATTTAATAAATTTTAGGGATAAAATACAATTAAATCTAAATAAAAATATAATTTTTTTATAATCTCATTTACTGTTCTTTATTATATAAATAATAATAAACTATTATAATTAGAATAACGAAATATTAAAAAATAAATAAATATTATATTAAATATTTTTATATTATATATTATATTAGTAAAACTAGATATCCATTTGTTGCAAATTGGAATCTTTTAAAAGGTATGTATAAATTTTTGAGTATTTATTCCTATTTTTATTTTTGTATCAGATCATATAAGGATACATCAAAGAATGAAAAAAAATGAATTTACCTAGTGAATACGTATTGCGTCATATAACTATTAATCAAATAATGTAAAAATAAATTTACGTAGCAAATACTGTGTAATTAAAAAATAGTTTATAAGTTTAATGATAATTCATAGAATATAAAATAATTTTACACAATTATTTAATTATAAAACATCGATGATATAATTTTTAAAGTATTTATTATAAAAGTCAACAAACTTATGAGTAATGACATTACAAAACTATTTTATATCATCTATATATAATTTATTTTTTCATATTTATTAATAAAATTTAATGATCATGATACTATAAAATAGTTAATCTATAAATTTATTATAAATAGTGGTCGTGAGTGTAATTTTTTTTTCATTATTTTTATTAATATTAGATTTAATCAATATCAACAAAATGAATTATTTCAATATTGATTCTTGAAGTAACAGTATTATGAAATTAATAGTTTCAATAAATCTTATACAAAAATTCATCTTAGACCAAATATATAACTATCATCGACGACTTGGGTAACCTGTAAATCTTACTTTTTATTCGACGAGATCTATTGACTTCGTAGACTATTTTGTTGTAAATAAAAAATTGTATTTTATAGAATTGAGGAAATAACCGTCCCTTAAAAAACTAGAGTAAAAATTAATTAAATTATTGTGCATGATAGATCCTTATATTCACATTCCAATCTCTGCGAACAGCAGGGATCCCGAATTATATCTAGATTCGGATTCTTTAGCTACCCGCAAAAATATTCGTAAATGAATTATATATATATATATATATATATATATATATTATTGGAATGAGTGTTCAACACTTATCTCATCTTCAACCTATTATATATATATATATAATAAATTAATATATAATTATATATTTTATTACAATTAAAATTGTAAAACAAAGTATTAGATCTTAATAAATTAATTAAAATGTCAAGAATTGAAATCTAGATGAACTCATAATCTTTTGTAAAAATTAGTTATTAATTTTGATGATGAAAATATCACTCTTATTTAATATGTATCAAAAGAAAGATTATTTTGTAATGCTGTTTTATCATTACTTATGTTTAATTGATTTAATGTTATGTTTGAATGTTTTTAATGTTGTGTTTGAAAAATTTATGTTTAAATAAGTTAAAAGTGATTTTTCAATTTAGTTATACCAAAATTTTTAATTAATATTTTGTTTATTTATTACAAGTAATATGTGTAAATATGAGTATATAAGATTTAGAGATAAAAATTAAGGTTATTACTTACATAAATATTGAAATAAATATAATTTTTTAAAAAATATATAAAGACGAATACTATAGTATCTTATCTTCTATTGACGTCCAAGATTATTTACTTTTACAAAATCTCTTATATTTTGTACCATTCCGAAAGTTTTATAATATATGAACATCCATTAGAAACATAAATGCAATAGTTATATAATCCCAAAGTTATTTCAGTACACGTGACTAACAATTAGAAACCATAAATGCAATAATTGCATAATGACGGGAAATATCAATTAGGCATTTAGTCATAAACTTTGGTTTTGCTAATGAAATCCTTAGAAAGTTTTTAGAGTAGTATTTCCTACTTCTCGAGGGAGTTTCACCGTATATAACTTTTCTTACTATCTTATCTCACTATATGTTTATTAATGAAATATTTTTACATCAATTAAAAAATTTATATATTTTTTTCATTTTTTTCACACACTATAATCAACTCCTCTCTTGTAACATTAGTTTTTATCTTTTTCTCCCTCCACAACTCTACAAGACCTTTTACCCACTCCCATGAATATCTGACTTGTTACCATTCATCTATACAACCCAAACTTGAATTTCTCCATATTTGTTTCTTGTGATAAAAAAGAACATTGCTACATTTTCCTATGTCAGCGCAAGGAAAAGTATGTGAAAAAAGTGAAAAAATAGAAGATTTTTTAAAAGATGTAGAAAATTTTCATTGGTAAAACATATAGTGAAACAGGTGATTTCAAATCTATCAAATATATGACTATTAGAATTATTATTTTAAGTACAATTAAAATATTAAATTAGAAAATTTTAATTTATATATATAACAATAAAATTCTTTTACTGAAGGTATCACATAATATGTTTTAATATTTAAAACCTTTCAATTTAATTACTTCATTGATTTTTTTATTAAGTTTTTATTTATTTCATCTTCTAGTGAAATAAGGCTTTTGTTATTGTTTTATTTCATCTATTTATTTCTTGATTTTTTTTCATGTTTATATAATGAGATAAATAAAAATTTAATTAAAAGCTAAATAATAAAAATATAAAATGATTCATTTAACTTTAACAATAACATTTATATTATAAATAGATAGATCATACATAAAAATATTAAATTAAAAGATTATAGTATTACTATCTATCTTATATTATACGGACACAAACACTAATTTATAAAGTTATAATATATTGAGTTATTATTATCATATAATCCCTAAAGCGACTCGAGTAAGGCCGAATTGAAAATAAATCGAATTACTAATTGTGTAATAAAAATCATCTACCGCTCAAAGAATGTGTTTTTAAAAGATTTGTTATACTTTGTCCAATCCAAAGTTAGTTCTAGAAACGTAAATGTATTAGCTACATAATGACGTGCAATATCCATCCACCATATTTGCAAATGGAATCCCTCGAGAAGTTTTAGAATAACATTTTCTACATTTTGAGGGGCGTCAAATATATGCTATTAGGATTGGGATTTTAAGTACAATTAAAATATTAAATTAGAACATTATAATATATTTATATAACATTAAAGTTCTTTTACTAAAGTTATCGCATAATAATGACCTTTACAATTCCATATTCTCATGATTAGAGAGTCCAAGAACGAACCAAACTGTCCCTTCCATGGTTACAATGCTGAAGCTCTAACAAAACCAGAAAATATAGAGGAGTCATCTTTCAGAAGAACCTGCGGATTTCCCTGTTCAGCCTACGCGGACGATAAAGAGAGAGAGCTGGTGTCATTTCATGTTGGTTAATAACTTTTAATTGATGACAACCAAATTGCATGAAATTCTTAGAATATTCAGTCAACAAAGTAAATTTTTTGCAAAGTTTCTGGAATTTTCAGATGGACATACTACATGAAATATAGTGTCCAGAAAGAGAGGATCTGAACGAGAGGGGGAGGAGTCTGGTTAGGGGGAATGAAAATTGAGCCAATTTTGTTTATTAATTTTATTTGTCATCTAAATAAATCTATGCATAAAGGTCCACTTATTCTCAGTGAGTAATAAATAAATGAAGCTGAGAACAAAGAATAACCTTGAGCTAGTTCCTACTCTTATGACAAGTTGAAAGATAAAGAAAATAAAACATACCAGCTTCCCATGGTCAAGAATCAGAATGCTGTCCATATTTATAACAGTTGAAATCCGGTGAGCAATTGTGAGCACTGTCATTCCTTCGCATTCACTGGATATGGTATTTTGCAGCAGCGAAGCAGTTCGAATGTCTACATTGGCCGTGCATTCATCCAAACAGAGAACCTAAAAGGGCAAGAGGAAAATCTCAATAACCTAATGATCAGATTTGAAAGAGGCAAGCGATATTATGTTGAGATACTGACATTGATAATGTCCAGAAACGTGATTCTTTTTGGGGGGTGTAGTATACAACAAACTATAATGAAGTCGTTGCTTAAGAAGATACTATCAGCAATAACAAAGTTAAAGTAAGACGAAATTTACAGTACAATCACTTCTCTTAAATCATCATTCTTACCTTCGAAGGTTTCAGAAGTGCACGTGCGAGGCAAAGAAGCTGCCGCTGGCCAACTGAAAATGACATCCCCGTTTCCTTTACAAGAACACCCAGCCCTCCAGCTACTTCTACTTCCTCTTTAACATGGCACTTCTCCAATGTATTCCAAATTTTTAAGTCATCATTCATTTTGAATGGATCTAGGTTATCCCTAGAATTTTGAAAGAATACAGGGTATTAAATAGGCATGAAATGCAGGTGCAATCAAAATAAATATGCTAATGCAATTTCTTTCTGAAAAGAATGTAAGAACATTATAGTTGAGATGGAGCTAAATCAGAGTTCGCATCAGAAGTATTAACTGAAAAATTCGAACAGATTACCTTAATGATCCTTCGAACAAAAATGGACTCTGAGGAACAATGGCCAAATGTGTACGTAGTTCTCTGACAGAAATATTTTTAATATCCACCCCATCAATTGTGATAGAGCCTGTACATATTGGGGTAAGGCGGAAAAGGGCATTTAACACACTAGACTTTCCAGCACCTGTTCTTCCAATTATTCCAACCTGATTACATGCCATGTAAAAAGTATTATACATAATGGGTGTTAAATCTATGAAAATTTCAGTACAAATTCAAGTATAGTGCACTGACTTGTGTCCCTCCTGCAATTCCAAAACTAAGATTGCAGAGTGCATCTGGCAAAGATGGCATATATTTCAAAGTAACATACTGGAATTCGATAACTCCTTGATTTGGCCAATCTGGATTCAAGTATAGGCATCCAGTTTGTTCTTCTTGAGGAATGTCCATGTACTAGAAAACATTAAATGGATATTAGGTGTCTGCGTATATACATCTGAACATGTTTCTACTAAGAGAAATAAGTCCTATTCATACTTGAAGGGCTCTTTCAACTGAAACCATTTCCTTTTCTGTTTCAGTGAAGCTTGACAAAAAACTCCCCAACAGGGAGACAATTGGAGCTGCATATGAGAGGGCCAATCCTACCTGTTGAAGAAAATGTTCCATGTTCAATTTTTGTATTAATTAGTCGATCTAATCAGAGATTTAGTAAAAGGATAACAAACAAACCAGTCCTGGGGTACCAAAGTTGATAGGTAGAGTGCCATGAGATCCAACAACAGCCATCACAGCTATAAACGAGATGATTAATGCAGCTAATAACTGGAAGAAAGTCATTATTAGCAACAACTGGTATTCCAGATTTAATACAAATTCAAATCTAATCTTCAGACGTACTTCAGTGTTGCATGAATAAATCTTATTAAGTGTAAACCTTTCGGTGAATTGCTTTATTTTCTTACTTGAAATGTCAATAAATACACTTGACTCAAAGACATACCTGAAGACGCAAGGAAAGCCACAAACTTGCCACTATCTCTGTGTAGGAAGTCTTCTGATACAAGGTTATATGTTCAGTGAATTTGGCAAAGAAAAAGTCCTGTCCAAAATTACCATTATGTCATAGTTATTTAGTTTCACAAACTCACAAGGCTAGTATAAAAATCACAGTACATAGGACAAGAAACTAACGCCTGTAGAAGACTGGAGAAAAAATAAACTTTCAAGAAGTACATTAAAAGTCATGAAAGGTACAACAAAAATTACCCTAATCAAAATAAGGATAAAATATTGTATTGGAAAATTTAGTTTGACAAGTTTGATGATTGAAGTCTAACCATAAAAGTAAAATGAAGGATTCTAAGCACATATTTAAAGTTAAACAAACCAAACAACTAAACAAGCACTTCAGAGGGAGGTTCAGTTGACAGTGCTTTGGGTATTTCCGTAAACACCTACCACTCAGTCCAAGTAAACCTTGACAATAACTTAGCTTTAAACTACAATAATCTGCACCAGTAGGTCCACCACTCCATGCACCAAATTTTCATATGATGAATGGACATGATAACAAGTAAATGATTTGAAACAAATAGCTGTTTTATCATCCATAAATCTTATTGTGTGAATGTGGTATCTTAAGTACCCTTGTTCAGTAAAGTTCTTCAACATGTTACAAAATCCTTTCTGACCACATGATCCAAACTTAAATGGCTGCTGCTTCCATTTGTATAATGAAACTAGCTTTTAAATCATGGTAGTGGTAGGAACTGAAAGTCGTTCAGTGATCTTCCTCACCTGTACTTGCTATGCTCTATGAATTATATTAGACAAAATTTCTATTTATGATTATTACTTTTAAATGACATATTTACCTCGGATTTAAACGCCCTAATTGTTGATGATCCATCAAGTGTTTCAGTGAAAGATGTGTATATTGGAGAACGTGAAACACTATCCAGTCTTCGTAATTCTCTTGATGTTGACCTGTAGAAAAACTGAAGCCACTGCGTAGATCAGTTGAAGGTTCTCTCTCATACTAAGTCAAAGAAGTCATTGTGGTTTTAAACATTTGAAACTCAAGAAATCCTGATATAATTTATTTGTAGAATTATAAAATTCCTATTTATACTCCATAATTATGAAGATTTCCAAATCATACAATATAATAACAAAATCCTAATAGTTTTAGAACTTAGAATCTAAAACAAGGAGAGTGGTTAAATACAAGAAAGTGATAATAAGAAAAATGAATACCTGAAGTCTACTGTAGATATACCAAAATGGCAATAGCAAGAGTAGGAAGAAGACCTATGGAAAACAGAAAGATAAAAATATTTTGGTCATGGGGGACAGTTAACACTTAACACAAATCTCAAAGTTCCATAGTACATAGGACAAACTAAGAAAAATTATGGATACCTGTACATAACATAAAATTATTGCAATACCCAACAAGCCTACAAAATTAGCTAGGAGAATGTTCATAATGAATGGAAGAGAATCATCAATTGTATACAGATCTGAAGATAACCTGCATAAAACATCATAAAACATGAGACATATTTCATATTATCATAATCTGCTATTGCCTGAAGACATCTTATTCTAACCTGTTCAGTATTCTCCCACTCGGGGTCTGATCAAAGAATTGCACAGGTGCATTGATAAGCTTGTTGAGCAATTTATTGTGTACCTTTGTTGCTGCTTGTAATCCACCAAATGCAAACGAGAATGCCCTCACCAATGTGAAAAAGGAATTCATAATACAAAAGAGACATAGTATAGCCTGCGCCATTAATTTTCATCTCAAACAAATTAGAAAATTACATTCAATAGTAGCTGAAAGTCTAGGCAAATGATTAGGTAATTTTTAATTTACTACAAATGGTTTATAAACAGTAAACAAAGAACTTACAATAATGCTTAATACTGAAATTATCTGAATTACTACAAGCTTCATTTAACTACTCCATTCTCCAACATGATATTTACAGGGTGGAAGTGGGGGATTCAATTTCTTTCTTTCTTTTCATAGATTCGAACTTTTTTATAAACTAAAGTTTCTAACAAAGAAAGTTCCCTAACGTTACATAGAGCTATTATAGTTAATAAAAATAAATTTTGGATTACAAGTATTTTGTTGCGCTTCTTGTACTAGACATATAGTGCCAGAAAGTAATTGTCCATGAGTCATATGTTTAGCAAGAAAAGTGTACTGTGGAAACTATTACTATAGATCATCCCCTCACCAGGTAGAATGACACAGAATATCTTGTTTGACTGCTTTCTGTTGTTGTATCAACCCAATATGACAGCCATAAATCATTCCCATTACGAGAAACTTGCATCAGAATAGCTGATAGGCATATAATGGCTGTGATAAACCAGCCAGTGAAGACAGCATAATTCCTGCAAAAGGAACTAAATTGTTAACCAACAATTGAAGACCACAAAAAAGCTTGTCTACAAACTGACAAGTGATAACATAAGCTCCCCATACACCTCTGATATCAAAGACATGTATGTTTATACTTACTTATACACTCCAAGTTCAACTTTTCCCTCTTTCCTCAACTCAACTTCAACTATCTCCTCTTCCCCCTCCAGAGGATGCATAACAACTGTATCAGGAAGAGATTGTTCCTTGGATTTGGAAGAAAGATTTGTGCTGCAAGATTGTCTATGATTCTGTGAAGCTGAATCAATTTCATTCAACGGAGAGAATTCTGTATATGAAGAAATTGGAAAGTCAACTGAACTTCCCATCCACTTTATGTGTCCCTTGTCCATTACAACAATCAAGTCAGCAGAAGATATTGCCTGCATATAAATTTAGATACATCAATAAGTTAATTCTTATATAAGTAAACCTTTTATAGAAATACAAAATATATAATACATATCTTCTGAAAGATACTCTCATCAAGTATAGCCAAAAATGTCAGTAAAAACATCATGATCATCTGATTTTAATCAGAATGCTTGACAAAAACAATGTATAATTTATGATAATGAATAATAGTTATGATGAGAGTACATAAGAACCTGAATGTTGTGGGTACAGAGCAATCGAGTTTTTCTCTCCATAAGAGGACCCAAAATGGCATTGTGTAAGATACATTGAGCAACTTGTACATCAACTGCACTGAGGACATCGTCAAGCATAACAACATCTGAGTCATGATACATTGCCCTGTTAATTGAACAGTGTTAAAACAGTTTTTGTTGATAAATAATCAGGGCATAAAAACCCCAAATAAACTATTAGAGTGAAAGGAGAACAGGGAGCTAGAACCTTGCCAAAGCAAGACGAGCTCTCTGTCCACCCGATAAGTTGACTCCTTTGTCTCCAATATAAGCCATGTCACCTCCAACCATCAATGAGACATCAACATCCAATGCACATGCCTGCAGTGTATCTGTATACCTGTTTATAGTAGGGCGATGATAAATTGGAAGAGAATTAGTTCTTTTGGTTCAAAACTTGTTTGTAAAGCTCAAGGTTAGACTGAGCAGAAGAAAGGTATAGGTTTCAATCAAATTATAATTATGAGGTATAGAAGACTCCTGTAGTTGAAGACATTATACCTTTCAGGATCATAGCTTTTCCCTAATAATATGTTGTCACGCACTGTTCCAGATAAAATCCAAGGGACCTGCAGTATAAGCCTTTGAGAAAACAAAGACATAAGAAATTTCATTCTAAGGATAAGTATATGACATTATCGCATACAAACCTGTGGTACATAAGCAATGGATTCATTGGAATAAATAGAGCCACGAGCAAGCCACATCTCTCCAAGAATTGAATATAACAGGGATGATTTACCTGAACCAACCTGAATATATGCAGCTGGTGAAGTGAAAATAGATATAACTAAGGTTGTGCTTCAGATATTAGAAGTAGTTTCATTTATCAAATTGAATTGTAAAATATTAAAGATGCTGATGATCTTGACAGATATAGAAGACTAAGTGAATGGAACCATGGCATATTTTATATATTTTGAACTAATGATCTCAAATATCCATTTTTAATAAGTTGTGATGTCAAGATATGATGGGTGTGTATATCCTTTGAAATTACTTTACCATATAAGATGTTTTTACTTTATTTGCTAAAGACATGTAGATAAATTCAAACAGGGATCTGACCTCTCCAATAACTGCAACAAAGGAACCCTGGGACACACTTAGAGTCACATGATTCAACACCAAATTTAATGCTTGTTCCTCACTGCTTGACCAAGTACAACATGCATCTTGGATAAAGACAGCCAAACCTTGTACAGAATCAGGCTGTTTACTCGGGAATAATGATGGGCAGGAATTTGTCTCTCCCACTGTAAATTTATGTTCAGGACAAGAGAGAAACCTACTCAATCGTCTGGAGGATATGATGGCCTACAATGAAGTTAATAGAAACTTTTCATCCTAAAATGTGAACAGATCAAATTTGTTCATAAAAAATCATGGAATATAGGAGACTCACATCAATCAGTCCGTTAATTACCCAAGGGAATGAATTTAGTGGTGAAATCAGTGTGTTAAACAAAGCAAGACAAGTAAAAACCTGCAATTAAAATTTTTCTTACTGCATCAAAATTTTCTTAACAATGACAGAAAATAATTAAATGCAAAATAAAAAAGAAAAACTTGTCAGTAAGATTAGGTTAAGTAAATCTGAAAATACCATTGCAGCATCAAGTTGATGTCCCATCAGTGCAAAGAGTCCAAATGTGAAAAGAGAAAAGAGTGTTGGCGTTGTAGCCCAAAAGAAAACACACCATGCATCCAAGTACTTCCGAGTCTACAAAACATGGATGAAACATGATGATGAGAAGAAAAAGAAAGCAATCCATTTGATTTGGTCATTCTGGAATACTACCTCAGTGGCTTTCAAGAGAAGTTTTACAGTTTCATCTATAAATAAATAAAATCAGAATATAAAGTCTTACAGCTAAGTGTTTGACTTCCAAAGATCTTGTATCCATCAACCAACTAGAAAAAAGAAGTTCCCATCCATACATCTTCAAAGTGCGAATATAAGTCAAAAGTTCACCTGTCCTACGAATCCTGTAACGTAAGAAGCATAAATTTTAATATTGCAAATACACGCCAGCAGCTTTGATTCATATTCATCCAGCATTGCCCCACCGAAAGAAGTAAAATGAGAAAATTAGGAAAAAATAATAAGCTGTTAATCCTGAGGGGCAGATAATGAGGACGTGGAATTCTCAAAATAAGTAACTGCTGGAAAAAAAAAATTGCATCAGGTTCTTAAGAATATGAATTGCTTCACAGCCAACACTTAACTTTCTAGAAACTCCAATGATCATTCACTGATAACTATAAAATTTCTCCAAACTCCAAAGCAGATAAATAATTATACAGAGATTAGTATTTTATGCATAGCAGCGTATGTTTTGCAAAGTATTGCATGTTCATCAGATACATATGACTGTAACTTAAATTTTTTTTTAATATTGTGTCATGACTTCAGGAGTTAAGCAAATTTTGGGCAACATGAAATGTGTTGCTTTCAGGTGTCCTCTGCACGTATATAATCTTTTATGGAAAAATTATAATGACTTGTACAATATAATTTGAAAAGCAACAAAAATGGTAACAATAAAGAACTTGCAACATTAGGGATCTGATCAAATATGAGTTGAATGAAATATGAAAGTCAAAGTATGACTTTGGTAAGTTACAACCAAATTAATTAATGGTTACCTTTCATCCTTCTCCTTCATCATTTGCTCAGTAGCACTTGCAATCAATTTTGATATCCATTTATTCACTGCATCAATTAAAATTGAGTAATAAAACAAACACTAGTTTTTAAATAAATGAATGAACTTCAAGGTCAAGTATACATATCTTAAAAATTATCAAAAACAAAAAGCAACTGACTTGTAAGATATATGTTAAATCAAAACGAATAGCAGACAAACTTCCCTTAAAGTACAGCTTAATCAAGTGTTACTGATACAGTATAAAGTATAAACTTCTCTTTGAATTCAGTTATTGATAATAATTAAAAAACATTTGCTGTTAGGATTTAGGAAACAATTCCAGTTATAGATACAGTTTTACCTTCTCTGCAAATTCACTCCAGCCAACATTCGCAATGATGAACTCAAGTGGGAGAAAAACAAATTAAACATTGATTGAAATATAACAAGTGTGGTTTTCTGTTACTAAATTTTTTTGCAAGTGATATTTCTACCTGGTATCAATAAAATGGTTATTGCTAATCCAGATACAAATGCAAATTTGACTTGAGTATACAGAAGATAAAGTGCCACTCCAATTTGTAAAGGCAGGCTGCAACAATAAAAACAGAGTGCTTAAGATCTATACAAATTACATTATTAAATATTAAGTCATGATTTGATATCAAATGTAAGCTATAAAGCTACAGAAAATGGCTTCTTATTGGTATAAATTCTATTAAATATATCTGATATAAAACCTAATCTTATCACATACAGCTAAAACCTCAGCAGATTCCATCAAACACAAAAGTAGGTTATACACATATATCTTTAACCCATAGAATAAGTAATACATGGAAATTTTATTGAAAACCTGTGAATTTCATTCTTAGTAAGACAGAAAATAAGGGTCTTTACAAGTATAAGTCTGTTGGACTACAGATATTGAAAGAGATAAGGAAAAAAATAGTTTGGTAAAATGTCTTAGCATTTAAGAAATTAAAACTAAGGGAATACCTCCACATATCATGAAAACTATTACACAAGTTGACAGTTCGGTCAGCATCCACTGACATAAATGTCTGAATTTCACCATTTGTGAATTTTGAACGCTCTGCTAAGTTCACATGTAGACACTTCAAACACATGAAACAATGTGTACATTTTAGTACGAAAGCATGATCATGAGCCACGCTATTGAAAGCCATGCGTATATCAGTAACAACATTTGGGGAGTAAATAAAAAGAGTATGAGCATTTTACTATTATGAAAATCTATAATTTCAGCATTCACAAACAAATAAAATAAAAATGGAATACCTTCTCATAGATTAGAGTCATGATACTAGATCGCAGCTTCAGCTTCAGTTTGGAAAGATGAAAAGTATATTGTGTATCTAAAAAGGATCTAGACCAGAAGGACACTTTTTTACTAATTGTTACTGGTAAATAAAGCAAAAAAGCACCAAAGAAGTCGTACAAATCCATAAAGATAAAATATACGTTGCTCAAAGCCAGAGGAAATTCAACATAAAAATATTGTCTAATACAAGAAAATGCAATAAAGACATGTCTAAAGGTTCACCAAGAGAATCCTTTCTCTTTGCTGTTCTGTACATGATTGCTTTTAAGGGTGTTCGATTTCTGATTTGCAGAGAAATTGGACAGAATTGTTGCATTTTTAGCAACATTGTCTCTTTGTTTCTTTCAGTTTATATGTTTGTAGGCTAACTTTTCCTCCCTCAAGTTGCATTCTTCTCTTACACTATCCTAGAAGCTCAAGTTGTTTATGTTGAGGCCTACAAATGATTTTAAATCTCGAACACACTGATATAATTTCTTCTTCTGATGAAAAAGATAATGATTTTTTTCTATGGGGTTTCCACTTCTCACTCTTTTTTAATTTCATGTTATTTACACAATTATGTAGCCATTATGAGCAGTTAGTTAATCTATACAGTTCTGTTTCATACATTTTATCACATTTATTTAACAAATTAGCATCTGACTAATTAAACTTTGAATGAGTTGTGAACTAAACAACCACAAAGATGTTTATCCATAAATCTGTACTTATGAGTGATAAATCAAAATAACAGCAACAAGAAGTAAGCAAGGAGAGCAACCTAGAAAATAAAACACAAGAAACGAAAAATAGGAAAAACATAATGAATTATATAACTACAAGAATCAAACTTACTTAATTATAGAGGTGAGTCCCAGGGATAATGCAAGAAAATACCCGTCCAAATTCACTGAACCTGAGAGACATAACAAAAATGGAACCAAATTTTTATTATGATTTCTTGTCCTCATTGACTGATGTGCAGATAGAAGGAAGTTTTTTTAGAAAAAAAAAAAGGAATGACACTACCATCACCATAACCATGTTTATATTAATATATTTGACACAATGACAGGTAGATGTTTGCAATGTTTTCAATTGGCAAATAGTTATGTATCAAGGATAGTGAAATAAAATTGCACAAAGGGGATAAAATAATGGAGAAGCTTATCAGGTAAGAGAATAAATAAAGCATTAGGTGCAAGCCAAAATTTTAATGATAAACAACGGAGAAACACAAACTATTCCTTGTTGCAACACCTTTCTGAAGAAACTGGATCAGCTTATTGAGAAGCAATGGTCCCGCAAAACCAATACAATCATTAATCACCTGGAATAATTTCAAACACTTTGTAGATGTAGAAAATAAAATAAAATATGATAAAATAAAGCATAGTTAGATTAAAATTTTGGTTTATTTATGAGCAAAAAAGTGGTATTTTAATATTGACATAGATGTACTTCATAAAAGGCATCTCAATACAAACAAGGGAAGAATAAGGACTCAATATCATTTGGAAACATCCTGTTTTCTCCCTTGTAAACTAGTAAGTATATATGTCAACTGTCAAGGTGTCAACGCTATTAAAATTTATGTTATAATCTATGTAATCCAACTTAAGTTATCTACTTATTTTATTTTTAAATTGACATGATAAACAATTTACCTTATATAATTTAAAACATGTCAAGGTATTGGTAATTGAAATTGGGATATGGGACACTATATAGAAACTATGGAAATTTCTCACTACTTATCTGGAAATTGATAAGAATCATTTCCCTCTAATAAAGATGTCTAGATACATGTAAAATATGTTATGTCATGTAATCAATATATTTTCCATCAGCACAGCTGAAATTTCTAGGCACAAAAAAAGCTATGATCTATTAGCAAACTATCAGTATGTTTGACCAGTAGCCCTTGAACCATTGCTTGTTACTTAAAGCAATATACAATACAACACAAAAAGCATCTTCTGTAGACATATACTTACTGAACAGGGATTAAAATTCCTTTCATTTCCAGATAAAAGGATAGAACTTCCATCTTGATGGAAATAGTCAGGATCCCATGTTGGAATTTGAAAGTTCGAAAGTCTTGAAGAAGGTATTACTTAGAAGAATTAAATTCCACCAGTCCATAGCAGCTTAAACATAAGGTATAAATGTTGTGTACAAAGAGTAATGCACAAGCTTTGGTTTGGATCAACTTAGATTTATCCAGAGTGGGGGAGGAAACCATGATTTGGTATAGAAAAATACCTTTAATAAACCCAGGCGGAGATATGGCCATCCATATGCACTGCAGAGTGCTCTAAACAAAGATGGATTTGAACCATTATTACCTAGTTGAGCTTGCCAGCAAGATAAAATCACATCATGACAGGAAGAAGGACCCATATCAGTAGGTAGCGCCAACAGATCTTCAGAGTCTAATTGCTTTACCACACCATGATTCATTACTGGAGTTATGAATTTGAAAGTCATCAAATCCCAAAAGTTTCCATTATTTCCCTTTAGAAAGAAAGTTTAAAAGAGTCAACTAGTAAAAGCATATCAATCTTAGAAATTGGAAATAAACATAACAGAAATGATGATAAAACATGAAAAGAGTATTTTCTTTAAAAATTAAGCCAAACAGTAATTATCTATAAAAGAATTATTAAATCATTAAAATCACTGTTATTTTCGGGGGGAGGGGGGAGTCTTATGTAGATTGTCAAGAACAAGAAACACACTCCACACTCCTACTTCCAAAGTATTTTGGGAGGTGACATCAAACACAAGAAATCCCATCAATGGACAAGGTTATAATTAACTCTCCATACATTCACAATGAAAATAGTTGTGATGGACAACTTATTTTAGGTATGTACATTATACATATCATACTGAATCAAAGAAGGGATGCATTCATCAAATGAAAAGAAAAATAGAGCTGTATTATAAAAGAAGAATATGATTGGGAACACTTTACATAAACTTCCACAAGATAACATTCTACAAGAAAAAATAACTCAACCAAAAAATGCATGCAACCCCCCATCAACGTCAGGTCTTAGGCAAATAACCACCTTGTTTGAAAAATGTTTCAGTAACTTCTTTTGTCCATTTTTTGCTAATTGAAGTATCTTCAGCCACACTCAAGTTAAAATTTTAATCCCTCAATCCATATATTGATCCCTTAACACTTAAGAAAATAAATTTTCTAAAGTTAGCAATTTCTTTTTATCATAAACTAACTATTGACAATTTTCGAATTTTTTAAGGGTATTGACTGCCAGAATTGAAAATTGATGGCTACATCAGCAAAAGCCCCAGATTTAAGAAATTCTGTACATTTCCCGTTTAACTTTTACACCACCCAATTACTTAAACAGTATGCAAGAACTATATTGTATTTAAATTCAAAAATTATAGTCTAGACTTCATCCCATGCATAATGAAAACTAACTATTTTAAGAGATTAAACACAAGAGTTTATAAAGAGAATTATATTTGACGACATATACTTACAAGGTCATGATAGCCACCATCCTCAAGGTCCACGCCGTTAGAAAGAAGTGGATCTTCCAATAAACTATTATGACAGCAGATTCAGTAGAGATTTATCAATGTGCTCTAGAAACAAAATATAATTATGATCTCTATATACTAAATGACATATACTATCAAATGAATACACTATGCTTGCTACTACAATGAACTCATTTTGAAGAAGTGATAAGCAGAATGGCATGTAATGCATCCTATTATAATATAACCAAGGATATTTAAGCATCAAGCATGGCCAGCAGTTTAAAGGCCAAGTAAATGGGTTTAAGTAATGTGTGAGAGAGAAAGATTTCTGTTACCTTCTAAAATTTTATAATGCTTAATGCTTATCACTAATCTAAAAAAGAAAGTGACCATGCAAAAATGAAATGCCAGTATATACCTGCTTTTGAAAGATGGTCTCTTTATCTGGATCACATTGATAGTGATGCCAAATGAGATATTCAAGAGAATAACTAAGATTTCCACTATGCATATTGAAACCTACAGTGAAAATTATGTCAATCTTTCACATTTAACTGACAGATATGTAATTGAAAATGAATAAATATTATTAGTAATAAAGGTCAACTTGACATGCCCAATTAAAAAAAATCTAGCCAAAAAATAATGCACCTCCAACGATGGAAACTTTGTAATCAAATAGAAAAATGCCAATATTGCTTTCAGAATCCACCAGAAACATAAGACACGGTTGAAGACAATGTGATGACTGCTGGCAAGCTTTCTGAAGAGAATGATATTTATCTACATATAGACATGAGTGAATATTTAGACCACAAGCAATCAAATGCATTAAACTCTAAAGAACATTGTTGCTGACAGCTAAAAAATCAGGAACCTTACCCACACCATCAACTCAGAACAGCTATAAAACCATTTATGATATCCAACAAAGTGACTATTGTGTTCTTTCTTCCACAGAAAAATCATGTCTACAATTGAAAGACATGCTCCAATAGCTGGTAGAAAATCCAGGACAAATTTTTCTGGAAGGGTCATCTGTTTATTCATTGCAAAAGCATCAAATTAAATACAATTATCTCAGGTATATGCTATAATTGTTGCGGGTGTTTATAGTACACCTTACAGAGAAACAATGATAGCTCTTTCCAGGTGATTCAGACAATTTCAACAAAGCTTGACAATTAATGGACAGTCTATGAGTACTAGAGAACACCTTACAGAGAAACACTACAGGATAACAGAAGGCTTGCAAATAAGTGTTGTGTAAACAGAATACAGAAACCACTTTATACATTTTTGACATATTTCTTTGTGGTAGTTTTCTAGTGCCTTCTCAAAAACCTTTAAGATCAGCCGGTACCTGGGCATCTGATCTCCGAATTCCTTGATCAATCTTCTGATTAAATCCAAGCACAACAATCATAACAACAGTCACTATGTTGACTGCAAAACCTAAAACAGTACGAGTTATTAAGGAAAATCAATAACCCACTAGGGTTGGCCTAATAGTAAGAGGTTTAGGTAGTTTGCATGAGGTTGTAACTTCAAACCCCATTGCTGCCAATGTATACAATTTTTTTTTAAAAGGAAATTAATTCATATATATAATCAGTGGACAAGCCGAAAGCTAAAATCCCAAAAAGAATAAGGATATATGTCTTCAAAACACTCGGAGAATTTCTCTCCATCCCATACCTGTAAACCAGGAAAAAAAAAAAAAAAGCGCAATTCATTATGAGAGTGCAATGAATCTCCATGGTCTTTAATGTGTAAACCTTAACGCACAATCTAATATCCCTTTATTTTTTAATAATTTCTCAATATCCCAGAAAAAATGTCAGTAGCACTGGTGGCAGTGTTACTGTCACCAAAGTATAGTTAATTTTGGTATCAATTAAAAGCAGAAACAGATTCAAAAGCGTGAGATTCTTCAATTACATGATCTCACAACTCCAACAATGTTCTTATACACATTAAGGAAGCCACAGGCGTAGAATTTAGTGGCAAAAAGAATCCGAAGAGTATGATTAAAGTTTTCACGAGAAATGGAGTTTGAGAGTCTTCATGCAATAAAGAATTATAGGCTGAGTTGAAAATGAATATATGTAGAAACATCTCATAGTTAAACGTTAGAATTTAAAAAAATTGACAAGTAAAATGGTGAAGTTTGATTAAAATTATAGAAATATATGGTTGCGGGTGTTTAGCGTGATACGTGTTGGTTGGTTGGTTGTTAAAAATAAACAAAAGAAGCATTGGAAAGGGGAAGAGATGCGTACGAATGGAGAATTAGGGCAAATTAGTGCGAAGAAGTCGTCCATGGAATTGGAAAGAAAGAATGAGTGAGTGACGCAGTTTCAATATGACGAAGACGAAGAAAGGGAAGTGGTTGCTTTATATATTTTTTTTTCTCCCTGTTCTCTGCTCTCTTCATGCAAATAACCAGGCGCGGGTCGGGTGGGGATTTTTTTTTTTTTTTTAAATTAAGATACGCGCAAATTTATTTAATGTAAATTTTAATATTTTAATCACTATAATATGGGAGATTAGGAGTTTTTCATTGTGCACCTATATGTAAGTGATTTTTTTTTAAGTAAGTATTTATTATACAAAAAATAAAATCATTTAATGCCTAATTTTTAAGTAATTTAAAGTAATTAATATCATTTATTTAATACTTTTACTCCACATCATCAAAGACATACAAGAAATTTTTAATATAATATTTTCAATGTTTCTAATGATTAGTTTTATTAAAAACGTAATATATAATATTATTAATATATCTTTGCCGTAATTTATTATAATAAAATATTTATCAATACTTTAATCATTATTCTTAAGATAATAGTTAGGAAAACTATAATATTTCATACAACAATTTTATAATTAAAATATTTCAAACTCTGAGAGAAGTTGTTTCCAACTTAAATCATATAGTTATAATAAACAATAATTCTCATAATTTTATAAAAATTATTTCATTTAACTTACTAAAAAATAACAGTACAAAATTTGATTTTAATTTATAAAAGAAAAACTCAATATATATATATATATATTTTTCCCATAAACACCTATGGAAAAAAAGTTTATTCATGACAGAGTCATAGTTAAACTTTCATCTAGGGAATTCAAGAATCCATGTGACTTTTTATTTCTTCTTTGATTGTTTAGGAGAGCATCATGGGCAGTGGCTTAAGGCTATGTTTTGTTGGCTGCTGAAAAAATGACTTGCATGCAGAAATCCTATCCTAGCTAACTAGTTATCTTTCTTGAAGCTAGTGTGATCGTCATGGTGTTATAGAAGGTCGAATTTGTTGGTTGGTTTCTTTGAAAACTCCACATTGATTACGAAGGACCCTCTTAATTTCTATCACTACGCTGCTGCTGCTCTATGGGATAACACAACACCTATTATACAAAAGATGGTAGCTAGAATCTCAGCTTAGATAGACCTATAGAAACCAAGGAGGGTCGTAGCTCTGATGCTAAAGGTAGAAAATGGCTTCATTGTTGTTAGTGTTAAATAGTTTTTTCTTTTTTAATTTATTTAAATTTAAATATTCACGAGATGCGCATTATACATATTATCAATCCTTTGACTTTTATCAAGCATATTCAAATAATGTTATACTTGATTTTAGGATGTTAATCGGATTTTTTTGTGTAATTTTTTTTTTTTTTGGAGAGTTGATGTTTAAACTGTCTTTGACTTTAAAGTTTAAGCTAAACAAAAACGCCCCTTCTTTTCCCATTTCGATTAGTTTTTTTTAATAATATTGTTTTCCTGGCCCTATCCGGTTTCTCTGAAAAATTAAGAAAGTTTTGTAAGTAAATGGCTTAATGGTGCGGGAACGTTTGATTCACGTGGATCTGCTATGAAGAAAAATGTTGTTTAACGAAGCACTTTAACCCTTCACATGGGAACTTTATGCAGAAGACAAATGATAAAGATACTCCACAATCCGGACGCACCCATATTCAACGTCATGTGTATTGTAATGAGACATAAAGAAAGTACATTGAAAGATGGGATAAGGGATTAAAGTTTCACGAATCTCTGCTCTATTAAAATCTGAGCTTACTTTTACGTGCAAATGGTGGCATTGCAATAGCCTCACACATGCCATCCATGTCACAATTCCACTGCACTTGTAAAAGAAAAGTTTGATTGGGATTTTATATGAGCTCGTACTCAAACTTTTGAACTTGAATTTTAATATCTGAATATGCTTAGTAGACATATGGTTATGTGATTGATTTTTAGTACTGTTGAACTCAATCACAAGACAAAAGCAAGAAAGCAATCCTGTGAGTGGAATTTAGCTGGGAAAAAGATAACCTCCCAATTGTTATGCATTTACCGATTCTCACACAAGTGCACACTATGATACAAATTAGCTATGAAAAAAGATTATTTTATATTTTGAGTTAACAAAAATATATATATATATATGAAAAATATTAAAATTAATAATATCAAAACAACTTGTAAATCAAGAAGATAATCATAGTGTGCAGAAATCTCTAACAAAATAAATTAAATAAAGAAAAATAAAGTGAGCATTAAATATGAAAAACTTTGTTTAGTAATAACACTTTCTAATCAGTTTTGTTAATATGAAAAAGCATACATTTAATAAATATATATTACGTCTAACAATTTAATATATATATATATATATATATATATATATATATATATATATATACATATTATAATTACTGAATAAAAAGTTAATAGTATTAAAGTTAATTATATATTACATTTAATAAATATAACATTTATTGCTAATGTTTTGTGAATTAAGCTCATTAATAAAATTTAAAATTGCAAAATAGTAAAAGAAAATGTAGTAAGCAATTCAATTTATCTTAGATTATACTTGGAATGGTAACAGATGATTTTACAGAAATAGACTTTAAAAAATTTCTTTAGTTAATTAAAATAAGCAAATATTTTTTAGATAATAAGTTGAACTAACATCCACCCAAACTCTAATGGCCAGAAAAGGTGAACAAAACGAACATCTCTTTGGTAATGTACTTTCTCGAGAATGAAAATTTTACGATAAAAATGATAAGGGTAAGATTGAATGGGCTGGGCCGAGGGTCATTTAAGTTTAACAAGAAATGGGAATGTGACATTAGTTTTAGAAAGTAAAATCTGAGATTTTCTTCGTAAATTTCTTCGACCACACAGCAGATAGGGATTGAATTAAGTGTTCGACTGTCTGTTAATTAAAGGAAAAGCGTGCACGTAAGGGTCGCGCAATTGTCTTTGTGTATATAAAACATTAGAGCATTTCCTTATGAGCAAAATTACCAAACCCAACTTCTGGGACATTTATTAAATGGAGAAACAATTAATATCGAATGGAGAGTAAGAATAATTTTCTATATTAATTAAAATATTTAATTGTACAAGTGATAGTTATTTAAATTTTTTAACTAAAATATTTACGAATCTTGATCAAGTTGAGAAAAAAAAAATACCTACTATCCAGTAAACTCATAATTCCCGAAAATAATTTATTATTTTCGACAATAAATTTTCGCACATATATCATGAATACCCAAAATATTTAACTATTTAACTGTGAAGAAAGACATACACACTCAAACTACTTATATACACCTTCAAATACATATAACCAATAGTCAATTTTTCATTGGGTACATTAAAGTTTAGAGAGAAAGAAGGTTGGTTTATTGTCAACGCTTTATAGAAGTTTCAGTCAGGACCTACAAAAAATTTACGAATGACTAGTCAATAAAAGTATACTGATAGGAATCAAAACAAGAGTTTTGAGCCACCTTTTGTGTCCATTATTTTGAATGACAAAATAATGTAAACTTTAATAATGTTTTGTCTAGTTGATTATCACGCTTTCATACTTGAATATAGAATAAAAAGTAAATAAGGTCTACTTAAAGAGAGCACTCACTTTAAGTTTGTATAATGTGTCTACAAATTGATATCCTAATTCAGTAGTAGTGAATTTGTAATGTCATACTTCGGTAATCTTTTAATCAATATCACTCCAGTAATCAAGTACATACACATATTTAAGCAAGTAAGCATGAATGTAATTATACATAGAGAACCAAATGGAGAACTAAAGAAGTATCATTTAGTTTTTTACGACATGCATTTACATGACCAGTAAGCATATACCAGATCAAAAGACTACCTTACTTTTATTCTCCATAAGAAATGTTGTTACTGCAGTAAGATTGATAATTAAAAAAAATCAAAATTAGAACACATGAAAGCTAAAGTATATATAATGGAAGCTTAAAGCTTTCTTTTAAAATTTCGTGACATTGATCAAGGAGAGACAGGAAACTGGCAGTATACAAGCAGATCATGTTCATTCTTCTCACAAGGCATCACGAGCAGCTATTCGGCAAGTTATTGCATCGGCAAGTGATGATACTCCAAGTTCCGAGGCAGATATCTTGTAATGCTGAATCATAACAAAATATTGAATATGCTAGTTATGCACATAAAGATACAAAGTGACTTGGATCACAGCCCTTACAAACCTTTAGTATCTGGGATTGGTTTGCTCTCCCTTCCAGCTCCTCCAGGTCAATCTCTTTGCCATTAATGAGCTTCTCTATAGCTTTTATCTAGTAAAGATATAGAGATCACATTAGTTATGTGAGTGAAAGAAAAAAAATGGGTGCCATATTGTTCTGTAGAGTCGTCTCACCTCATCAGGAGTAGCATCAAATCGAGCAGCAAGTATATAAGTCGTGCTGTCAGAGATGCCACATCTTTTCAAAGATTCGGTAATCTAGTCACAAGACACGCCAAAGTTAGCAACTCAAATTGGAAATATGAATCATAACAGGTTAAATAGAAATACATAATTACATGCTTGGAGCCTGAGTAGTTGTAAACAAGCTCTGAATGAAGAGTGCGTGTGGTCAAAGTGTCTCGTGACTTGGCTACAAGTGTCTTGTGTGCAGCTGCTAGAACAGGAAAAACATCTGGAATCTGGTTCAGTTGATAATAGTGGTAACATTAGAAAGAAGCAGAAGTGTTGTTAACAGTCATTATTGAAAACTTAAGCACCAGCATCATTAGGATCCTCTTATGTTACACACTAACATGTGATGGTCATGTTATAAGAGAGAAAGAAACAAAAGTAAAAAATTATTAAATCCTCTATTGAAAATGGTGGGAACAACTATAATTACTTCTGCATTTTTTTCTCTCGTAACATGTCCTTCTTGTGTTAGTGAGTGACATAAGATGGTCTTGATCCTCTTGTAAATGGTGCTGGACGTGACATAAGACACAAACATAAGAAATCATACAAGTAAAGCATTCAGGAATGCAACTTCTGGATCCAAGGTCGCAGCTTGCATACTTTCCAAGAGTTCTCTGTGAGAATAACAATCATATAATATACTTTAGCTAAGAGCAGGTTCCCAATATTTTGAATCAATTACAAATAAATAGATAAAGATTTTTATAATGTTTTGTGTAAATTTACTTTTATAGATTGGCATATGACCATAAATAGCAAAAATTTGCAATAAGCCAAACAACATCTAGAAACAACTACTTAGGAGCAACTGGTTTATCAATTATTATAAATTAATTATCGTAACTGCACTACTAGAAAAAAGAAGTAAATCAAACTCTAGCTTCGTTTAAACTGAACTTTGAGTTGAAGTGATGCATTGTGTCTACAGATAGCAATATTTTAAGTTATCCAAAAACAATCATTCACCCTATAACCATTTAACCTTGTGCCATAATAAAGAAATTTGATTTAAACATAATTCTGTTCATAACACCTCCTTGACAGTTGGCATGTGAAAAAATTACTTAAATTTGAAAGAGAGAAAAACTAACTTTGAATTGGTCACGTCAGTGTAGAGTGCAAGAGAAAGAGTGGTTCCATTTATATTGAACAACTTCATAGCTTTTGCTTTGAATCTGTAACAAAAGCATTAGCTGTTAAACAAAATAAGAACAGAAACAGGAAAAAAGAACGTTCTTGAACCTATCAATTCTCTTCCCCACTTTCCTTTCAATTTCTCTTATATTCTTAACAAAGAAATTGTTTTCACTATCCAATTTATATTTCTTCCCTGTTTTCTCGACGAAAATAATTCTCAAATTCACTTATCCAAGGCAACAAAAATGCGTTCGGTTCAAAGTATGAGGAAAGTGCATAAACTAGGTTTCTGCAACACCTGCTTCTTAGGAATTTGTCGTGCAAATTCTCAAGCGTTAAAATAATTTCTAACTGAGATTTAAGAAAGAAGAGAAATTGAGCAACAGAATAGGTGGAAGGATTCACTGAACAGCTACAATGTATAGAAAGTAGCGAAATGAGGTTTAACAAATGGTTATGGCGCAGAAGATATGGGCTTACGGAGGAATGCAAATGAATCTGAAAAAAAAGAAAAGAGTTAACAGTAAAGAAGGAAAAGGGAGACTACCTTGGGAGAGATGGAGTTAACGTTGTCGTTGTGGTTGTGGCTGCCGTTGCTGCTCTCATGTAAACACAAAACAGAGACTTGTGATATATTAGCAAGTTTCTTGTCTTTTTCTTTTACATTGTAGGGTTTATAAAATTTAAAATTTACAAAGTGGTCCTTGGTTACTTTGAAAAAAAAAAGGCAACAATGCCTTTCTAGCTTTCTTTACGTCAATAATAACTCTGCAAACCAAAACTTGTGGCGTTGATCTAATCTAACACAAGAGATTAAGCTCAGCTTCATGGCCAAGAATAAGCAAGTGAAGAAATAAATAAATGCGAATCACTATGAAATTATAAATTTAGTCTTTTCCCTACTATCTTATAAATAATTTTAATCAATTATCTTTATATATAATTGATTATATTATTAGTTATTACACACGCTTTTATTTATTTTAATTGATTATAATTATATATAATTAATTATGAAGTTAATAATATTAATTTTAATTCATTATATTTATATATAATCGATTATCTCGTGTTATTCTCGTATATATAATTTTAATCGATTATATTGAGATGTAATTAATTATATGATTAAATTTAATTAATTAGATTAAATTATATATATATAATTCATCTAACAAATTAAACTGAATTATACCATCGATTATATAATTCAACTTAATCTATTAAATTTAATTATATAATCAATTATAGTTACATAATTATATTTTATTTAGATATTTATATGTTGATATATTTTTTTAATGTATTATAACTTTATTTTTCATGTACTTCGTTATTACCAGACAATTTAAGACCTATTTTGTGCAACACCATCAAACTTTTATTTCTTTCTCTCCTTCCATACCAGTTATCATTCTTTTTCTTTCATCTCTCTTTTCCTTCCTTCACTCAATCCAAAAATGGGTTGTTTTAATATATATTTTATTTTCTTCCTTCACTCAATCTAAAAATGGGTCGTATATTAATATATATTTCATTTTTCTTGTTATTTTGAATGATACATGTAAATATAATTTATGTTTTGTTTGACAGAGTGAAGAAAAAAAAATGGCAAATATAAAGAAGAAATATGATGAAATTTAAGTTATTTGATAAAAAATTAAATAGAAAAAAATAAAATTGTAAAATTATTTTAAAAGACAATAAATATAAAAGTATATCAAATATTAAATTTAATTTTATTCATTAAAAATATAATTATATATAAAAATATAAATCGATTATATATTATATATAACCGATTACATATATATATATATATAATATTTTTTAACACAATATAATAAAATTTTAATTATATAATTAATTAAAAACATACATATATTTTTTAACATAACATAATTAAATTTTAATTATATAATCAATGTACGTATAAAATATTTGTTCAACATAAAAGTTGTAATAAAATAAAATTTTAACTACATAATTTTTAAAATATATAGATAATTAATTATATATATTCATAACTGATTATAAATATATAATTGATTGTATATTCATAATCCGTCACGAATAAATATAATTATTCATTTATATAATGTTAAATATATAAATACATTAACAAGCATATAAATATATAAAATATATAAAAGTATATAAATAAATATATCAAAATTATAAAAGTATATAATCGATTAGGTTTGATTGCATGATTATATATAAATATAATCAATTAAAAATTATCTACAGAGAGTAAAACGTATATTAATAAAGATTAAATATATAATTTCACATTACATTGTTATTTTTATTTTTTTTTGGCTACCAAATACGTTTGCCAGTTTCCATCTACGTACAACCCTCCCGTGTGTTTCTAAGCTACCAATATGAGCATAAGCGAAGCTCTTTAATTATATAATATTTTTGTAACGCATGCAAGTAATGATGGATTATATTTTTTCTAGATCAATTTCTTTTTTGGTAGGCCGCGGGTCAAACAAATTAACCCTTCACTTTTCTAAATTATAAAACAATTATAAATTACAAAAACAAATTAATTTTATAATAAATTAATAAAATATTTTTAATTACTATAAATATATATAATTTATCATTTATACTATAAATAAATATATATATATATATATACATATAACAATAAATAATATTAAAAACTAAAAAAATAATATACATAAAATATTAATCTTAAAATAAATACTATCATGTGGTATTAAATTTATTATTTGAGACCTTACCATAAAAAAAAATAAAACAAAAAATCAGGCTAATAGACTGACCCCTCTCATCACGGTTCAATAAAAAATTGAATTGGGTTTAATATGTGGCCAAACCTATTTGTTCATAGCCTAATCTTATTCACTAACAAAATTTTGTTAAATTTATTTTGACACACTAATTAAAAATTATTTCAAAGGTGAGATTAGTTTAAACCTACAGGCTTGTATTAAATGTCAGGGTCCCTGAATCCTGTTTTTAAATTACCACAAAAGTTTATTTCAACTCCTTACCAATGTTGGTTTTTTCAAAGAATAATAGCGTAGTTGAGTTTTCTTTCTGTGAAAAGGAATATTTTAATTGATAAGATTATATTATCATAATTACTTCATATATATTACTGTATAAAATATAAAATATCTTACATATTAAATTTAAATATTCAGTCTTTTGTTGTGGGAATAAATATTCACAATTAGTAGGAGGGTTTTTAATATTTATGATTATTTTTTATGTATTTTACATCAAACATTTAATATTATTTATATCTGGCAATCTTCTTAAATGTTACTATTTATTTTCGATTTATTATAATTTATATTTTAAATCTTAAAGTACTATTTCAACTCAATAGTGAATAGACATGTAAATGATCTATTTTCATTAAAATAATTTATTTTATATTTTTCCTTATTTTAAAAGTTACATTTCTTTAATTTATTATTAATTAATGCAATAAATTATTTGTTAATAATAATAATCTTATTTTTATTATATTTTTAAAATATACAATTTCATCATCATTTAATAAAAATAAAAATTTATTTCTTTATATATATATATATTCTTATATTTAAAATAAAGTAGGCTAACTAGTATGACAAGGATAATGATGAATTATTTCATAAACAAAATAATTTTATTAGAAATTATAATGGTACATCAGTAGGATTACGTGGAATGCGTTGATACAAGTTTTTTTTTGTCTCAATCTGTCTTGAATGTTGTATAGAATTATTTATTTTGGTGATTAAATTTTTAATAGGAATGATGTCTTAGTACAAGGTTTGGAAGAAAAATCTTTCATACTTAAAAGAACATTTATAAAAGAATTAATATTTATTTCACTCTAAATAATAGATGAGAGTTTGAACTTGTGACTTACATGTGAGACTCTTTCTAACAATGCTTGTGAAGTTATAAGATTACTTATTTAAACTTACATTCATTTTAATGAACACATGATAATATACAAATAAAAACTAAATCAACCTTAGTATTAAGGATAATTAAATCAAGTATAAAACTACAATTGAACTATATTTTACATAAATAGTATCAATATAAATATAATATTATGAAATATCATTCGTTAAGTAAAGAAATTTTATTCCAATTAAAAATTGTTTAAAAATAAATAAATAATACATGCACTAATGATGTAAAATTAATTAATTATGAATTATTACGTATATTAATTTTATATATTTTTATAATAATTATCTTCAAAATTATTTTTAACATAATTTTTAATTAATTAAAAATATAAAGAAGTTAACATTATGAAAATATAAATTTTAAAATTTTAAAAATTATATTTTAAAAAATATATATAATACTAACCAAAGTTAAAATAATTTAAAACATAACTTAATCTTGTTTTCAATATACATTAATTTATAAAATTTGAATATCTCATATTCAAAATGGATTAGACTAATGGAAGACACATATCATAAACACTTATAGTACATTAAAAATAATGAGAATATTTTAATTAATATTTTCAGGATATTTGCCAGTACTTGCCTTAAAATACTGATGTAATTAAGAAAATTATATATTTTATTTATTAATACACAAAATCGTTTTAAAGAAGCAGGTGAAGTTGCATGTGTTACTATAAACAAAACAGATTTACTGTCATTAATCATTAAATTGAAAAAAATAAAAAAAATATTTTTAAAATATCAAATAAATATAAATTAACTATTTATTATTAATTTGTATTTTCAAATATATATATTTAATTTGTTTTCAATTTTTTTCAATTCAAGTATTAATATAAACACTTTGTAACGTGGAGAACAAAACTGGGCTTTACTGAAAACAAATATTTGGTAAAAAAAAAAAAAATTTGGCAATGAATGAGATGAGATGTGTCGGAATGCATTTTCCAATTTTTTTTGTCCCCTGTTGCATCACCGACTTTCATGAAACACGTTTTGCAGTAAATGACCTAATTATTGCGGGCAGAAATGAGCGAAGGTGTTTTGGAAATAACAAATAATTGGTGAACGAATAATTCCTCTTTGCCTTCGACGATCTGGCTTCTGTGGCTCTTCCTTGGATTCCTTTCCGTGATCGTTGTATAATAGTATTAGTAATGTGTATGTTGTTGTAATGTAGGCAATTAATTAATTGATATTTGAATCTTCATGCATCTCTGTGCCATCAATTCAAGTCACGATGGATAAAGTAGGGTGGAGTTTCAAGAGCTTCAGAACGTTATTGGTTGTGGGTTCCATAACCTTCCCTATTTTACTCACATTTACTCTCATACACCAAAACTCTGTTTTTGATCTCGTTCAAGGATTTCCCGTTTTGGCTGGAAGAACCAAGAATGCTACTGCTATTGTCTCAAAACAAGGGATTCAAAATGCTACTATTACCAATGTCTTGCAACAAGGGCTTCAAATTGGGGGAGAAAAAGATCAAAATATTAGAGAGTCAGCTGTAGGTAAGTCCACTTTTTCGAATCTATTCCCACTTCCTACCATCATTAATAACTGCAAAGTTCTTCAATTCCCCCATTAATCTTATGCAGTTATGCCTTTAATTCATCACTAGTTACTTCGTCTAATGTCGTTAATATCTTATCTGATCTCTCTAAATTGTATGTTAGATAAGATGTTGGGAGACAAAAATCAAAATTCTACACCTGGGATCTTAGAAGAACGAGCTCAGACACAAACAATCTCAGGTATTGGTAATACTCTTGCTTGCAGCTTAATTTCAGCCTATTTTATTTCTTGATTTTCTTCCTCTGTTGTTCATTTTATTATTTTTGTAATGCATAATATAGAAAGGATTAGTTCCTAGATCCCTATAACTGTCTATTTGTAACAAACACTTGCGACTTCCTGTACTTAGAGCTGGCTTAATTATTGAGTTGAATACTTGAAAAAAAATACCAATTAATACCAGCACTGGTAGGTTACCATTGGTTAACGCACTCAGATTTTTATTTATAGCATAATCATATATTAAAATGGGCTCTAAGATGGTTTCATCTAATTCATTCACTTTCATGGAGTAAAAGCTACCATAAGTAGATTAAAATTTCAACAGTGTAATCTGGATATAAATATTATAAATTATGTTTGATTTTTATTTTCTTTATTTCCTCATCTACAGGTCCAAAAAATCATTCATTTGAAGATGGGAATAATGTTCTGTCCCTATCTACTACTACCGTTGCTAATGACAAACTCCTTGATGGACTTCTAGTTTCCACATTTGATGAAGCATCGTGCTTAAGTAGATACCAATCTTACTTGTACCGCAAAGCTTCCCCTCATAAACCTTCTAAATATCTGATATCCAAGCTACGAAACTATGAACATCTTCATCGGAGTTGTGGACCTTACACCAAATCCTACAACAAAATCATGACAAAGGGCGCAAATTTTAGCAAAAATGATGCCAGTACAAAGTGCAAATATCTTGTCTGGACAGCTTCCAATGGCTTAGGGAACAGGATGGTAACCTTGGCCGCAGCATTTCTTTATGCTATCCTCACAGATCGTGTTCTACTTGTCAGATTTGGGGCTGATATGTTTGGTCTCTTTTGCAAGCCATTTCCTGATTCCTCATGGTTATTGCCCAGGAATTTTCCTTATTGGAAAGATCAGAAACGTATTGAAACCTATGAAAACCTGTTAAAGAATAACAAGGCAAACAGTTCACAGGAGCTTTTGCCACCATTTCTCATTCTTAATCTACAGCACACCCATGATGGTCATAATAATTTTTTTCATTGTGATCGAAGTCATGATCTTCTCCAGAAAATTCCCGTGCTGATTTTATGGTCGGATCAATATTTTGTCCCGTCTCTTTTTATGATTCCGTCGTTTAGACAAGACTTAAGCAAAATGTTCCCTGAGAAAGACACTGTTTTTCACCATCTGGGACGTTACCTTTTTCACCCATCAAATGAGGCATGGGAACTAATTCGAAAATTCTACGAGGCACACCTAGCCAAGGCAAATGATAGGATTGGCCTGCAGATTAGAGTATTTAATACTCATCGAGCACCACATGAAACCATTATCAATGAAATTATAGCCTGCACCCTTCAGCATAAGTTGCTGCCTGAATTAGACATGCAAAATTCAGCAACTTCTCCTTTGGAGAAGCAGACCTCAAAAGCTGTTCTAGTAGCATCTTTATACTCAGAATATGGAGATAAGCTGAGGACTATGTATCGGACAAATACAACTGTGACCAGGGAAGTAATAAGAATTTATCAGCCAAGTCATGAAGAGCGTCAAAAGTCAAATAGTGACATGCACAACATTAAGGCATGGACTGAAATATATTTGCTGAGTTTGTGTGATGCATTGGTTACAAGCCCCAAGTCTACTTTTGGGTATGTTGCTCATAGTCTTGGAGGTTTGAAGCCATGGATTTTGCAAAGGCCATATGGGGAAACCGTCCCAGATCCACCTTGTCAACGAGCCAAGTCCATGGAGCCTTGTTTCCATTATCCTCCCAAGTTTAACTGTAGGGCCAACAGCACAGTTGATTTTACCTCCCTTTTTCATCATATGAAGCATTGTGAAGATGTATCTAGTGGATTGAGGCTGGTTAATGCTAATGACTAGGTAACAAACTAGATACGAGCACTTGCCAACTAATGTCAAAAATCCCTGTTTGCTCTAATATTTTACCACATTACTTTCTTCTTCTTTGTTTGACAGCGTTTGAGGTTGTCAACAACAGAGAGAAAGAGCCCTTGGTTTTGCGATTTCTTTCTCACTTTTCACTTTCCCAGTCACTCAGAGATCCTCCTATTTCTAAATCTCTGCGTTGGAAGCTAAAGATTTTATTATTTGCAAGACGAATTGAAGTTGAGCTTTGTGTACTCCCATGTATGTAATTGTGGTGCTGTGCATCACGTGACTGAAATCCTTTGCTAGTGCCAGCGCTAATATATATATTTTTTAACCGAGTGATTTGTTTTGTAGGCCATAGACAAATTCCAGTTATACCAAATGTCCTACGTAATGGTTATCAGGGACTCAAACCGGTTTCACCACATTGATGGTGGTCTGTGCTCATGGGTGCACTGGCAATGTTTGGAAGTTTTAAGAATGAGTGGCATTGGAGGTGAAATCCTAAATATATCATCAATGACAACATCAAGATTATAGTTTATGGATGTATTTTTTACAGCAGGTACTATGATGGTGTTGGTTCTCCATTCCGAGAAAGGCCATTGTATATAATTCCGACTTGGGAAGGATGGTCTGTCAACATAACCCTAAACCCTAACCCACACAGGATATATTATGCATTATTCAATATCGCTGTGGAAAACTTCGTTAGTTGATTCCAGGAATTATGAAGGTGTCTGCCAATTTTGCTGCTGAACTATCTCAAGGCATATAATGATTAGTTTAGCTAAAATGTTTCCCCCCTTGTTTTATGTTATTTATTCATTATCTTACACTATTTAGTTGTGAATTTAGAATTTTTGTAGTATTTAAAAAATCAATTTTACTTGTTATATGCATAAATAACTTGATGACAAGTACTATCAACACTAACACATTTAATTCAAGATAAAATCTTTATTCCATGACTCGGAACTGAAGATGTACGGCAGATGAACTGGTAATAGAAAATGCGGTGATATTAGAAAAAAAAAAAAAAAAAACCTTGCTTATTTATACAAATCCTGATGACATCCATCGAATTTAATCTTTTTTCTCTCTAAAAAGCAAAACAATGAATATTTCCGTATAAATGCGTTGCATGTGTAGACCCAGTTATAGAGACAAACAACTTGCATCATCAGGAGGAACTTGGCAGTTAAATGACGTGAAACTATTCTATCGTCATATTTGATTAACATTTAACAATTTGGGTTACAACCAGGTTTATTGATTAAGTGAACATTATAATCGGCATCTTTGATTATGAATCTGGTATGCCTAACTGCTGTAGGTTAGCGCAATATAGATGCTGAAAAATCTTCATCCGTCTTGAAGTGTAAGAGGCACCCAAGTCAAGTAAGCAACCAGCAGCATTTGAGGTTATCTTTTATATAATAATTTCAGATCCCGTTATCCACAACTTAGGAGAAGCAACATGAGCATCCATCTTTATAAATCCATCTGCGTACAGAAAGGGGGTCACAGAAAACAAAAGATGCATTGCGCTTGATCCAGACAAGTGCTAACAACATATTTAGAAAAGCAACCCTTAAATTAGTCTTTCAAATTGTAAAGTCGAACATCTTAATTCCTAAAACTTTAAAAACCTTCTCTTAGTTCTTTAAGAAAAAAAACATTCAATCTTGTTATTCTTTACTTGATTTTCCATTGTCTTTATGCACCACCTAAAATTATTGATATTTTATAAAGTTTGGGACTAGATGAGATTTTTAAAATCTCAAGGACTAATGTAAAAGTTTATTCATTTACTCATAATCCACTGTCTTACATTTTTATGTTTTAGGGCACATACATCCCACTGCAATTTCAAAGCATATTGGGACACAAAGCTCATTGTTCTCTTCTAATTCTCACCTTCATAATATTTTGCAAAATACTGCACAACTTTTATTTTCATTAATTTTTTTTTACTTGCGGCAAACAACAATTATTTTAAATATTAATTTAAAAGTATGTATTTATTTTTAATTTGATAAATTGAATTATTTATTTATTATTTTAACTATATATTTGAATTTCACAGTGAATAAAATAAAATGTAATACTAGAATTAAATAGAATAAAATACATTTATTTTCTATTATTTGAATATTTTAAATGCTTTAAATAATAAAATATTTTTTTATTTTAACTCCATCATTTGAAGCAATGCTTGAAGAATCCGGCAAGGCGGGTACTGAATGAGATTTGAGATTTCTAGACATTTGTTACTTCCTGTGTTGGCCCTGGCCAGCGCCGCTCCACCATAGTCGGCATCATCTCCTATTGCTTTAGGTATCGTAACTTTCTCTTTCATCGCTTACCTTTACCTGTTCTATTCATATTAAATCTACAACATACAACAGAATTATTCTTCTTGTACAAATTACATTCCCTGTCTGTTTTAGGTTATCCAAATGTTATAGATTGATTTTATACTAATCGCAGTTAAGTCATCATTAATAATAAGAAGGACAATTGTATGCTGAACTTTTTAGTGTTTAGGAATCTAATTCATCTGGGGACAGAGAATAGTTGCTTCGTCTCTATATTGATAATATTTCTAAACTACTTTCCTTGCTAAAACCCTTTCATTAACGGTAAAACTTAGAGTTATACTTCGATAGTCGTAGGTTAAAGGTTGAGAAGTTTACCAACTATTTACACTTCTTCCATAGTGAGAATATATAAATTGCAAATTCTGGTTTGGGATGATAATAGTATAAGGAGTATTGTAAAATACATTATGTTTTAGATTTTGTTATTCATGTTGAATCTCCTGTAAGTCATGTGTCACACCTATTTTTAATTGCTCAGAAATTGTATTGGTTTGGTTTTCAATCATAGATGATTTACTTGGCACAAAGGAAGCTCCACTGTAATAGATAACAGAGCTTTGGAAGGTACTTGCTCGCTTTAGAGCCTTTTCCAAATTCTTTTTTAATGAAATAATCACCTTTTAGGAAAAAATAAACGGTGCAAAGCTGCATGTTGAGTTGAATAGAATAGGATAACGTGCATTAACAGGCATATTGAGTGTGTTGGGTTGGGGTTTGCATATCAACAGTATTATGCAATATGGTTATGGTGTGATTTATATTTTATGCGTATGTATGTATGTTTGTTTCAATGTCCATGGTTTACATTACTTTCATTATAATATTTTGATTCATATTATATAATTATAAACAACAATTAGCATTTTTTCAATTTTCATATACTTCACTGTTTCTTATCTGTGGGTAGAGTAGAGTGAACTTAAAATATTCTATTCTGTAAACTCATTTTTCATTTTTCATTTTTCTTATTTATCTATTTATTTATGCATGCAAATGGAACACTACTCTGCACTGCAGCATTTCTGTATTGCCTATGGGCCAGGCAGGGTGATTGTTTGGACATTCTATTCATGCTTGAGATTAAACTTTCTTACATTTTCATGCATACATATGTATACATTCAAACAAACACACACGTATCTGTGCTCCCAATCTCATGGAAAACCTCATTGGCTCATGGCATTAGTTAAAAATGGGAGTAAACAAGTTCTTAGAGAAGTAGTAAAAATCTTGGTTCAACTTGATTATAAGCTCAAATAATTCATAATTCCATAAAACAATAGGTGTAATCATAATCAAAACATTTATGCTGAAAACAGAATTTTAGCTAAACTCCCTTAGGTTTTGCTCAAGCATCTAGGAAATCTTTTATATTTTTCATCTTTATGCATTGAAATTCCACGTGTTAACACAAGGCAAAAGCCTCAACTACAGCCCCCTTGCTATCTTCTCTCTTCTTTTCTTCTTGGTTTGGTTATTTGGGATTCACTTTGTATTTGCCTTGGCTGTGTTGCTATGCATATCTGTTCTGGACCTGTGCTATACTACATCGGTTTCTGTATGTATTTTCTCCTAAGCTATACTGTTGACTTCTCTGTTAATGTGTCACTAGTCAGGTTGGATATCTTCCTATATGCTTCTAGAACATAGATATATTTATCATTCTCTCTTTTTAGGTCTAAGACATACTCATTGAGTTTTATGAGATGTATTTAAATAGGACCATAGTTTTTCATATTATATTGGTGGTTTTGTTTGTATATGGTTCTCATTTTAGATATATTGTATTTTGTATATGATATAGTATGAGCTAGAGCTATATTTTAGAATAGCTGCAGTTTGATATGCTATATGGCATATTATGTTACAATCATTCCAGCGACCTATGGGAAAGGGAGCTATGCACAATTAGCTATGTTGGTTTTGTGAATGATGGATTAGAAGAACTAATTTGGGATTGTTTATCTTTATCATAATGTTTTCTAAATCATGTAAAACACTTGTATGGATTTGAAACTGTTTATGATTTTTATCTTATGGTTGCTGTTGTTTGCTAGAGATTTCATGTAATTTTCTATCAATCTAAAAGTCTTTTTTGTTATCTTAAATGCAGCATATTTTAATTTTTTTATGATTAATAATTTCAGTCACAACTTAAGAAACAACAAATTCTTATATTTGGATATAATACTTAACCTCTGAAGTAAAAGGTTAATTCAAAAGAAATTTGTAAAAAATTGTTTTAAACTAGAGAAACCCAAATTTATATAGATTTACATAACTAGTTTAAATTTTAACAGCTCTGAACAAGTTCTCTTGTTTGTCAAGCAACCCTTAAGTTAAGATTAGAAGTTAGACGCACTTTTTGCATCCGTACACTTGATTTCGAAAATACTTCATTACTGATGTGAGTGATCTCCTTTATTATATGCTCATGCATTTTTTCCCCAACCATTGGCCAACCGCACAATAACTCAAAAATTACTTCTCATATGATTTTAACTAAATGCTGATTTGCTTATTTCTGACAGTGATTCTTGCTAAAGTGATTTCTCATAGCAGAAATTCATAGCAAGCACTTGAGCAACTATGGGTATAATCAGGAGTTGCTTCTCTTTCATAGCAGGGACGATCTGTGGGGTTTACTTGGCTCAGAATTATCAAGTTCCTGATGTCACAAAGTTAGCTGACACTGCATTGTTCATGGCAAAACTTGTTGAGGAAAAATACCGCAAACCCAAGAAGAGAGATGACGATGATTAGTGCCTGACTGATGCTATATTGGGATCAGGTTCTTGTTCTGTTTTGTCTTTTAAAATCCTAGATTATATAGGATCGAATACCTCAATTAATCAAGCTTTTGGAAAATACAAATTAGTAGAAGATTTTTATGGAAGCATTCTTTGCAATTATAAGATTATTTTGTCCTTTCCTAGGGAAACGTTCTCATTCTTCTGTTGTCTTACTTGCTCTGAATCTTTCTCTAAGACACGAGTTAAAAGGTATATATACTCAATTCCTTAAATCTTGGATGATAAGTTAGCTCCAGGCCAGAAATCTGTTTCATGGTCATCAGATTCAATAACAATTTATGTCCCTAATAACAAATATTTTGGTGATATTATCCATTATCTGTTGCTGCTAATGATTAACATTTGATCAGGGTTTGTTCTTTTACATTATTATCTTGTTTGTTTAACAATGTGTTGTCGAGTTTCTGGTTTTACAAGTTAACATGGATAAGATGTCTGGACTATTTTGGCGGGCTCTGATTTTTCATTTACTCTTACGTTTTCCAACTCCTATTGGAATAAGACTTGATTGTTATTGTTGTCGTTTTACATGTGCCCACCTTGTAAATGTACAATTCATTCCCCATGCCGACCTCTTTTCATATGTTTATATTGGTATGTCTCACATTGAGCAAACATGGAGGGTCTATTTAAATCACGAGGGTCTCCACTTAAAAGGCTATTTTTTTGGGATGGGATCTTTTCGTGAATTTTTTTTCCTTTATAACCAGCCAACGTATAAAGGGTAATCTTAAAAGGAGCGACCTAAGAAAGAGTCCTTTGGGAAAGAGTTATGGGATATGCAATGTTATGACCCACTTTAAGCAAACATGGAGCATTTATTTGTTACTAATTAAGTCTTTTCTTCTTAAAAGGCCAATCCTCCTGTTTTTGGATGGAGTTCAGTCATAGCAGCTAACAATTGATTTATAAATAAATGCTCTAAAAATAAAGGATTAAACTCAAATAAGTTAGTAGCACAGAAGGATGTGGGCTGGGCTTAGTTTAAAATGTTGTTTTACTAAATAAATGTACATAACCTATATTAATCAAGAACGTAAGTGGTCTAGCAACATTTGATTGAATGTACGGTCAAATGTGAGACTCATCTAAACAGACGTATTCAACTTCATTAATTTTAACCATGATATTTTTCTGTTGAGACATAATATTTAAAAAATATCTGTCTACATTATCAAGTACAATGTTTTAATTGCTTCGATAAAGTATCTTAACTGAAAAGTATATGCAGTGACGAGAAATTCCCTTTTAGTTTATTACTTATTTTACTGTTGGAAATTCCCCCCCGAAAAAATTCCCACATAAATTTTCATTTTCAGTGTGAAGTGTATGTCTTTCCATATAAAATAACTTCCGGTAGCAGGTCATATTCTTCTGGTGGATAGAATAAGTATGAACATGTTGAAAATTGGTCATACTTCAAAAATTAAAAATGATTTTTGGGTACAGCACAGACGAAAGGGAAAAACTAACTAATAATGAAAGCAGCACCTAAAGCATCAACCAACGAGCTAGGTTAATGTTGAAGTAACAACATAATTATTTGATTAATGGATATATAAAGTTTTATCTAAAACCCATACAAAATTTTATTGTTAAAATAGATGGCCATAAATCCGCACTCTGGATTTCTTTTGTTTTTCTTGGAGTTTTCTGAAATTTATATAAGAAAGTGAAAATAAAAAAATAAAAAGATTTTCACTATTTCATACGCAAAATTTTAGAAACAAGAAATAAAGTAAAAAAAAAGAAAATGTTTTTTTTTCAAACTAACTGCCCCTTAATAATTAACAAAAGATATTTTCTTAAAAAAAAAGAAGAAGAAAATGGTACATTGCGTAGTTTGGTCCTCTTCAACAACAATTAATGTGTAGGAAGTGCAAAGGAATAAGGTGACATGTGATTGTATGCGAAATAAAAGAGGGAGATACATAATTAAGAGAGAATATGAAGTTTGTAGAATTTTAGCGGCAAACAACAAATATCATCTTGGTGGAATGGAGTTGATAGAGGTCCCACGCATTCCACCAGCATCCATGTTCTTTTGTTCATTCTCACAAACAAAAAAAGTTAACTGCGTCTCTGTGCAGTGCATTGGCAATAGCAACATTCCACCTATTATTCCCTTAAGACAGCTAATTATGTCTATGTGCACTTCCCTTTCCTGGGATTGGAAGTGGGACTGTGGGGGAAGTAAAGTAACAAAGAGACACAAGGCTATGGCATGATTAGTGCAATTGCATATGAGCCTTTGGGCCTCCATGATGTGGACACCACTCTAACATACATCATACATCATATATATACCTTTAATTTTTTACATTCTTCTGTGGTTTGGTTCAATAAGAAAACTTCAAAGGCCGAGGTGACCACCTGTGTGTGTCATCCTAATGATATTTGTTTTTAGACAATCATGTTTAAAATGCTGTCAGATATTAAATAGACATCTCTCTCAATGAAATATTAAATCTTAATTCATGTGAAAAATTAGACCCATCCCTTATTCATCCTAATGATATCTAAAAAGTAGAAAGTAGAAAGCAGAAAGTAAAGCGTGGACGATTAAAGGGACAATTATAGGTCTGATAGCATGCAAAGAGGAGGAAGAACAAGAGTTTCTTTATTCTGAGATATTCCAACCCTTTTCTGCCACAACTTGTTCTGACATGGACAACAGTTAAGTCTACCAAAGGTTTCATGACTATATTAAAAATAAATTGAAAAAAAAAAAGTAAAGATAGAGAATTTACTTTGGCTTTACTTTTTTGACGGTATATTTTTTCAACACATCCAAATTTAACCTAATCACCCAACACCACTGTCGAATAACTTTTTACCAAACTATATACTTAACAAGTTCTCCTTTATTTAGTTTCACTCATTACCTAATTTTATCTTTTCCGAATTGTCCTATTACCGTCACTGGGAAGCTCATAGACAGTACAAATGCAGACACGGATAACTTTGAGCTCAGAATGAATTCAGTTAATACTGAGAGTAATTTTTCTTTTCCTTCTTCAATTGGGTTGTTCCAGTGGTCACCAAACAATAGAAGAATAAAAATGTGTACGTAAATAGAATATTTCTGAAAAAAAATCTGTGTATACATAAAAAAGGGGTAAAGTGTGCTTGCATTTACACTATATTTTTTGGAGTAATTTTGATTTTGGTACAATAATGTGTATAAACTAAAAGGATATTTTGCATGTATGCACTCTGCCCAATTAGCTCCAGCATTAGTATTTCAAGAAGTTTTTTTTTTTTTTTTTACTTTTAAATTAAATACGATAAGAATCAAACTCTCTATGATTTGGTAAAATTATACTTAAATAATTTATTATAGAAAATCATATTATCTATCTAGCGAAATATCTATCTTGAACCATGACACAAACAATAAGGATTACTTAATCAAAGGTATGATGCTGTATTTTAGTGAAACATGGGACCGGAGGTGCAATGTAAGAATGATGGAAGACAAGATATCATCGTTATCGAAGCATGTGTAAGTATGAAGTGTGAAGCTGTGGTCAAAAAATTACCAAACAAGAAAGAATTAAAAGAGTGGTATCTCTAGATTCTAAGCAGTGCACGTGGCCTAGTGATAGCGTATGAGACAAAATAACTGCGCATAAAATAAAACCTCTCATCCCATCTTCATGGTTCAACCAATATCTGTAATGAATAATAATAATAATAATGTATACTTCCCCCAACATTATCACACTTTCCTTTTCTCTCTCTCTCTCTCTCTCGTCTTCACGTAAGTGATCCCAAGACTTTGCCGCAAAACTTTCTCTTTAGTCAAAAGTAGCTTGGGTCCCTCCCTTCCCTTCCCTTCCCTTCCCTTTTTCTAATCCGCATTTCCCAATCCTTAATCTCATCTCATTTAAACAAATGAGTGCATAGAAACGATGCTACCATAAATCAAGGAAAACGAGAAAAACAAAAGAGAGTTAAGAATAGTAGAATACAGCTCTGATGATTATCTAATCTTAAAGCAATCCACTTTGGATACCCATTGATAACACAAAGAGAAAGAAATAATGAAAAACCACAATGCCCTTGTCCCTATTATTCTTCATCAGCAGTTCCTGTGATCATCCACACTACACACCATCACCATGCCTTCGAGACCTTTCCCTCCCACAAATCCCACCAAAACCAACGCCCTCTTCCTAGCACTCACCATTTCAGCTTGTGTTGTGATTTTCTGCTCAATCCTCTACTTCCTCTACCATCTGTGGCATTCCCTTGTTCACAGAGCCAAGACCATCCCCTTTGATGCAAGTGCACCCTTGAAGCTCCAAAGATTCTCATACAAAGACTTAAAGCAAGCCACAAATGGCTTTGACAGTGCCAATGTCATTGGCAAAGGTGGTTCTGGCACTGTTTTCAGGGGAATACTTAAAGATGGCAAGTTGATTGCCATAAAGCGCCTGGACGCCTTGTCTTTGCAGTCAGAGAGGGAGTTTCAGAACGAGCTGCAGATTCTTGGAGGGTTAAGGTCACCATTCTTGGTGACCCTTTTGGGATACTGTGTGGAAAAGAACAAAAGAGTGTTGGTGTATGAGTACATGCCTAACAGAAGCTTGCAGGAGTCCCTTTTTGGAGAAGGAGGTTTGAGTTTGAGTTGGGAGAGCAGGTTTTGCATAATATTGGATATTGCTAGAGCTTTGGAGTTCTTGCACCTTGGATGTGATCCACCAGTGATCCATGGTGATATCAAGCCAAGCAATGTTCTGCTTGATACTGAGTGGCGTGGGAAGATCTCTGACTTTGGCTTGTCAAGGATTAAGGTGGAGGGTGAGTTTGGTGTGGACTTGTTTAGCCAGGACCTTGGGAGGAGCCAGGATCTATGGAAAAGCCAAGACCTTTCAGGTAATTTGACTGCTGAAACTCCTGCTATTGGTACTCCAGTTGAGAGTGTCAGTGAAGTAGATTTTGCTCTAGCTTTGCAAGCCTCTTCTTCGTCCAAAAATAGTAGGACCTGCTTTAATGTTAAAGCTTTGAACTTGAATTCTTTGAATTATAATGCCAATATTGCCGGTGAAAGTGAAATTAGAAGTGTAAATGCAAAGGGCAAGGAAATTTCAGCTTTGGATAAGGATGATTGGAATGGTAAGTTTTTTCCTTATGATGATGAGCTTTCTAGCATTGATTATAGTAAGGAGTTAACTGTTAATGCTTCTCCTTTGGTGGATGATGAGAAGGCGAATGGGAAACAATGGGGAAAGGACTGGTGGTGGAAACAGGATGGAAGTGGAGAGTTATGTAGTAAAGACTATGTTATGGAGTGGATTGGGAGTCAGATTTGCCCCTCCAACCCTGATTGGGATGATGGTAAGAACAATGTTCACGACAAAGTAGAGTTGGAAAATTCAAGTCCCAAGGATAAAGAGCATGATGCTATTGCACCCCAACCACAGGTTTTTGGGATAGGACATCCTACAGAAAATGAAGTTGAGAAAAAAGAGTCAAGGGGAAAGAAAAATCACAAGAAGAAGCCCAGGAAGATGCAAGAGTGGTGGAGAGAAGAGCATCTTGCTGAACTAAGCAAGAAGACAAACAAACTGAAAAATCTTCATACTAAATGGAAGAAAGGATTGAAAGTGCCCCATTTTGATTTGGGTAGAAGATTTTATATATGCAGGCGTAACAAGTTTGGAGAGGAGGATGAGAATGAGTTTGATCAAAATGGGGAATTTAGCTTCAGAAGAGGGTGGAAGAAGAAAAGTAGTCGTTCCATTGGAAGTGAGATGTGGAGTGGAGATCTTTTCAGCCGCGAGCTGAGCAGCACAACTAGCATGAGAGGGACACTGTGTTATGTGGCACCAGAATATGGAGGTTGTGGGTTCTTAATGGAGAAAGCTGACATTTATAGTTTTGGAGTTTTGATTCTTGTAATTGTGTCAGGTAGAAGACCATTGCATGTTCTCGCATCACCTATGAAGCTAGAGAAAGCTAACTTAATAAGCTGGTGTAGACACTTGGCTCAAGCTGGTAACATTTTAGAACTAGTGGATGAGAGATTCAAACAAGATTACAACAAGGACCAAGCAAGCCTGTGTATCAATTTGGCACTCATTTGCCTAGGCAAAATTCCAGAGTTGCGCCCAGATATTGGAGACATTGTTAAGATTTTGAAGGGGGAGATGGACCTTCCACCTCTTCCATTTCAGTTCTCCCCTTCTCCACCTTCCAAATTATACAACAGACCCAGGACAAAACATAAGGCCACTGCAGAATAGCTTTTGTATTCTTCATCAGTGCATTTGCGGCCTCAACTCACTCGTATTCTTATATTTATGTTAAATGCATATCACATAAGTTATTTCTGCTTTTCTCCACTAAAAGTTGCATAAACATTAATTGATGACTCAATTTCCACTGATTGTTCTCAGTGTGGCTATGTTAGAGCACTGTGTTCACTGTCTCCCTTGATGGCGCATGGTTGCACCTGAACTCTGTATAGGATGGTTAGTGCTTAGCTTATTAACTCTTCTTCATTGTAATAGATAAGGGCTAAAGGGTATATCTGTTAGTTGCAGTTGTTTTTAAGAGACTAAGCTTCACTTATTGACAGAAACGGATTCTTACTCACAGACTAGTTTTCTAAGATGGATTCACCTTGTTTCTTTCTTTCTTTGTTTTCCATCTTCACAAAGCATTTACTCTTCTCAATATTGGTAGGAGTCCACCCCCACGCTGAATCAAACTCATTTAATAAATAAATTTCAGTTTGAGATTTATTTTAATCACTCAAGTTCAACCTTAACAGCTCCAATAGCTTCTTTATATAAGTTAATAATAAGAATTTATTAATTTTTGCTAGTTATATATTCATTATGAATATGTATTACTTTGTTGTGAGGGTTAAAATAATTTTGTACTTTTCTTTAGTTGTGAATTTTTTATTTGTCGTATCATGAAAATGTACTGGTTTAAAATATTTGAATTTCACGTATAGTATATTAAGTACATATTTTATATGGAAATTATATTTTTGTCTCAAATACAAGAAAATATTTTTGTTTATGTTTTCAATTATCCTATTTTATTCTTATATTAAGTTTTAATGAAAATCAGTTTAAAAAATATTTATTATTAAATAAAATTGATATAATTAAATGATACTTAAATAATTCTTTTTGACTTTATGATATAGAAGAAATATCATCTAATACATGTAAAATATTTATTAAATAATTGATAAAATTAAAAATAATTTAAGAAATTTTTCATAAGGATAAAAATAATTAAGTTATAAGCAAACCAAATAAATCAAACCCAATTTTTTTTTTTAAAATAAGTTAAGTTGAAACTTTTCAATTACTCAATAAAATAAATGAGTTAAGATTAGCCTTTTATTCACAAATCAAATCGAAACTTCAAACCTGGGAATGTTGTCCAAGTAACATCCAATGCTTTAACCAATTCATCTCCAAGAAAAGAACAAAGAGATCAATGAGACTTGAGGTGAAGCATAACTTCTGTTATCTTTTCATTTTTATTTTATTATTTTCAATTTGGCGTTATGAATTTGGCAATGAAATGTTAGCAGGGAAAAGAGAAGGAAACAGCGGCACAACATGACTTTGAATTTGAGAACCATAAAGCAACGCAACAACTGAGGTGGTTTTTGGTTAACAAATAATTGTAACACCTCAATGGTTTGAAATTGGCTGACGCTAATTGTACAGCATGTTTATAATTGATTCGTGGTGTAATAATGGACAACAGAAGTCATAATCAAAACTAGTAAGTCACTATTAAAACAGCATCATTAACCCCCCTCCCTAGTGTGCTTCTTCTATTCCTCAGTAAAAGTATGTGTCATAATGTCGTTGACATAATTTTCTTTTCCATGATTTTGCACGACATACAATCATCTTGCTGTCTTTATTCTCATCGTTTATTAAAGACGACAAAGCCATATCAAATGCCACGCAGTCCGAAAAATTCGGATATAAGGACAAACCTCAAATGAACCGAATCATAGAGACTGTTATTAATACTCGAATACGTAAAAGTAATCATATTATTCTGATGTATGCTACAGCACTGAAAAAGCATATACTAACCCACCAACCAAGTTGTCCAACGCTGCGTTCCATGATTTGAATCTCTTTATAATTTATTATTAATATTACCTCCATAGCCCATAGGTGTTATTAGGATCACTATTTGATTTTTTTAATTGCAGTACCTTTTTTTTCCTAAAAAATAAATAGGGAAACGGGCATGGGTGTTTCAAAATATTTTTATTTTTTATTTTTTTATCAATAAAAAGAGTTACGAAATATTCATTGTAAAAAATAATAACTAGTCTCCATGAAGAACAGTAACCTCACCAACGGATAAATATTCTCCAAATATGGTTCAACTTTCCTTCTTACACCACACTGCAGCTGTTCGCTTTCATTACAGCTGCCGCAGCAGCCTTCTTATGACTTTGAACATATCCCACTAAAAATTCAATAGTAAAGTGTTAATATATATATATATATATATATATATATATTAAAAAAGTGTTATACTTCGAAATGCATAAATCAACCGATAATTTTAAATTTTAAAATTTAAATTTAATTTCTGAATATGCAAATGCATTAAGATTGCATTAAATAGCTTTAAATATTTTAAAAAAAGTTTTGTTGTTTAAAGTAATTTTTTCGACTTAAATAAGATTCTCTTTCATAAAACATTCCCTTAATGTTTCCAAGAGAAGGGAGAAAGTATGTAATTAGTTTTTCTTATCATCTTAAAAGTCATGCTTATCTGCAGTAAGTTGTACATATAACATACTGAAAATAAAATTCGGATTTCAAAGTTAAATTATGCAGGTGATAATGTATTGAATGAACCTGCGTGGTTCAATTGTCGCTTAAATTGTGCATATGAGACAAGCCGCCAATATTTTTTGTTTCTTGGGACAGGCAGAATCACAAGGAAGGGAAGTGGACAGGGCATCCACATAGATAACACATTCCTGTTCAGATTTGGACTAAATAATTTCATTAGAAAATGTTCAATCATATGAATCAAAATTAAAATTTAGGCATCATATTAAACATTTGGTTAATCTGAATTGAGTTAAGTTAGTTGATTATAAACGATAAATCTCTTTTTACGAGTTGTTAATTGAACATTCCGTCCCAACTGATTTACATGCTCATGAATGTGACATTTTTTGTTTTCATTTTCGATTGATTGGCCAAATTACATGGCATTAGATACGGTAACCAGATGTATTTGACTGGCGCTGTTTAACAAAAATATATTACCAAAGCTATTGTTCATTCTTCCATTGGTACCACTTGAGTTTAATTTCACACAGAATTTTGAAAATAGATAAAGTCAATATCGGTTATATCTCGTCTGCTTAATTACATTGAGTATGTTTCGAATTATATAAAATTTTCCAAGTTAATAATTTAAAAATCAGATCTATGATTTCGTATAAAAAATAATCAAAACATTTGTATTATTCGCCTTATAGTAAACTAGATATACTTGCACAATTTGCGGGTGCCACAGATTTTTATAAATAATTATATATTATAGATAAATTGGAATTTTTGCATGAGGGAAACAGTTCAAGCTAAGCATTATATACGTTACTGGAACATTAAGAATACACTATAATTTTGCTCATAAAACATTCTATCTTTACCTATTTGCTTGAATCAAGAAACATGTATTCTTGCTGCAATATAACTAAAATCAGCTATCTAGTTACTTCAATTACCTACGAATGTGGAAATGTGTCATCGAAATTGAGACAAGGCTCATAGACATACTCAGTAGAAGTTAAGGAATTCAGCACTTGGTAGCAAGGAAGTTGGAACTATATATGTGGCTTTTAGAGATGAGGAGAGCAAAAAGCAAGTGGGAGTTGTGCGAATTGGAACAAATGTGTTTTTTCATATGACAGACACAAGAAAAATACAAATAAGTAAGAAAAGAGTTGGTAGAATAGAAGTGAATTGACAAAAATTTTGGTTGTTGGCCCAGAGAGTGTAGTTAATGATGGTGGCAACCGCAGAGAAGAGGAGAAACGGATGAAAGGAAAGGCTAAAATGAAAACTTGCAACTCCCCCACAATACTTGGGAAATTGACATTTCCAAGTTGAGAGTTGTACCTATAGATTATAATGCTTGTGTGAGTGCATCCACAGGCTTAAAAAATATCAAGCACCTAAATATGATAACTTCGGATGAATGCAGTAGGAAGCGCAAATTTACAAGTTCAGTCTTCTGCATCTTGTTCTAAATTTATCTTTTCTAAATAACTCGTGGTACAGAACATACTAGAGGTCTGGTTGGGTAAACTTCTTTATAAATACTTATAGGAGGAAAAAATAGAAAAAAAAAAATTTCTCCATAAGTTAAAATTAGCTTGTATATAAGTTAAAAATCAATTTTTGAAAAAACTGATATGAAAAAACTTTTATAAATTAATTTATGGAGAAACTTATTTAATTTTTTCTTCCTATAAGTATTTATGGAGATATTTACTCAAACATACCCTAATTGGTTTTTGTGACATACAGGGTTAAAATAATACCAAGCACCTAGGTTGGACTGGAATGTTAACAGACTTATTTTCATATTCTTGTAAGATAGTCAACTAACCATCAATGGACAACTCCCAGGAAGACACAAAAACAAAATGTATAAGAATATCTGTAATGCATAACAATGATGTTTAGGTATGGACATATAATAAAGAAAGGGAGTGAGGTATGGAGCAAGCTGCAGCAATCAAAAACCCCGAGCATTTATTTAAAGATCAGATAACACTGGTTTCACTCAAAATATTTTCCCTTGTACTGTAATGAAATTCAAAACTTGTGCAGTTTCACAAGGGGCTACAGCCATACTACCTAGTTGTAGGACGATGATAAGTGAATTTCTTGAGATATCCCAACATAATTACAATATTAGCACCGGATGCATATTCATAATGGTAGAATGTACAATGGCAAGAAAAAGAATTGGCCGTAGTATCAATTCCCCACAATGCTAGGGAAATCAGCATGTCCAATTTGGAAGTGGTGACTAGTAAGTGAAGTCAACCCTACAGATTCATTTTTTTGAAGCACTAATCAACATACAGATACACAGAGCATTATACACACGTGCGGAAACATAAAAGGCTAAAAAATATCAGGCAATTAGATATGAAGTTTTCACCATAGCATAACTTGGGATGAATAAAATGGGAAGCACCGATTCACAGGTCCAGTCTTCCGGTCTTCTGCTCCTTTAATTATAAATGGATCTTCCCTTAAAAATAGTGGAAGAGAACATACTAGTTATCGTTTTTGGCACAAGGTGCTGCTTTTTATGTAGATGTTAGGTTGGAATGGAATGTTATTAGACTCATTTTCACAATCAATGGAGAACTTCCAGGAAAACACAACCAAAATAAGATTTGCATGATTTTGTATTATGAACCATGACAATCAAAACAAGGGAGTAGGAGGTCTGGAGCATGCAGCAGCAACCAAAATCATCAAGCATTTACTTAATGATCAGATAATAATGGATTCACTCAATATTTTCCCATGTCTTCAGTAAATCTGCTCCTGTAATGAAATTCAAAACTTAGGTAGGTTGTCAAGTGGCCACAACCAGACTGCATCAGCTGTCAGGACTATGACAAAGTGAACTTCTCAAGATATCCTTCTTCAGTGGTAGAATGTAGAATAGCAAATATTGGGAGCTTCTGCTTCTTTGGTCCAAGATAGAGAATGTCTTCTTTCTTCACTGGTCTTAATAATTTTTCTACTTCATCTTATCATTTTTCAGAATATTTCACACTTTTATTTCTATTAGCCCTTTTAACATTCTGTTTTCCTTTATCACCACCATCAAGTACTTCTTTCTGAAAGAGCTTATTAAGCTTTGGATCTGCTGAACATCCATTTGAAATCATCTCCTCATAAAAGTCCCTGGCCTTTATGAACCACCTACAAGTTACAAGCCCTTCAACCATTATTCTGTAATGCAAACAACAGGGCACCACATTATATGTCTTCATTTCTGTCCAAATTTTCAGTGCATTTACAGGTTGCTTCAACTTTAAGAATTTTGCCAGAATTATGATAAAGGAATCCTTATTTGGACCCAAACCAGAACCGTTCATCCTACTCAGAAATTCCAACGTTCCTTGATAATCTGTTCCCTCAAAAAATGCATGGTAGGTCTCAGTGGTTGGATTAATATTTTCCTCTACCATTGTATTTAATATTATCCTTGCCTCTGCTAGTTTTCCCGCTTCACAAAGAGGGAGTATCATGGAGTTGAAGGTGGCAGATCCTGGCTGCAAACCTTGTTCTTTCAACTTATCTATGGTCCTGAGAGCTTCCTTCACACAATTTTCATGAGTTAAAACATATACTAATGAATTGTAAATCTCTATCCCAGGGATCCATCCTCTTTTCTTCATCTGATCATAGAGTCTAAGAGAGTCAAAAAGATTTCCTTCCCTTGAAAAGCAGGAAATCATGTAGCTATATGAAGTAGCATCTGGTGTTATACAGTATTTCGACATTTCTCTCCAAATTCTTTTTGCTTCGTATACATCCTTTGTTATGTTACACCATCCATTCAGAATAATGTTAAATCCCTCTATCTCAAGTGGGAAGAGCTTCTTATTTACTAGCATAAACTCTTCAGCCTCTTCAACGTTTCCATATTTACAAAGAGCAGTCAAAAGAGCACTGAATGCTTCCTGATCAGGAGTCAATTTGAACTTGTCCATAAAGTTGAATGTTTGGATAGCCTTCGCTGAGTTGTTTGCAGATGCATATCTGATAGAAACAAAATACCAATGGTGAAAAGGGGAAAAAATTATCTGTTATCAACAGAATTGACATGACACTAACAAGAATAAATGAAATTAATGATCGACACAAGGAAACAGCCACCATGCACATGAATTAGAAAAATTCAATTGAAGACTGGCAGCAACAATCTAATGTTAGGAAATCATTACGTAGGCATTCTCATCAGCCATGAGCAAGTAAAATAATTCCAATCCAACAGCCATGAGAAAGAGAGACTTTCTTAAGACTGCCACAACTCACAAGTGCGATGTCATCTTCACCATGAACTGAGTTATACATTTTATTTGCTACCGACTATGCATTCCAGCAGCCATTTAGAGTTATAATTTGGTGTTTGAATATTGAAGTCAACTTACCTATCAATCATAATAAGCATAGCCTGACGCGTGGAGAGAGAGGAACGATGCATATCTCGAATGATGCACCAAGCAGTGGAAAATTTTCCATGAGTTGCCAAGACCCATATCATCAAGTCGCAAACTTTCTCATCATTATGATGGCAATTCCATTGGAAGGCAAGCAATGCAGGTTTCCATTCTTCCCTCAACGCCCAAATAGCGGAACATATCAAATCCCTATTTGCTTGGAAACCTGACAAGTGGAGACCCTCTTCTTGCGGTGACGAATGGGCCATCTCTTTGACCAATTCCAGGAACTGTGGTAGAGTTGGATCATCCAAATTGAAGTTGAAGTTGAAGGGTGCATAGTCCTGGCTCCGAGAGTGAGAATGTAATGAAACTGTTTGATGCAATGCCTGAGAGGAAAAATTATTAATATTACTACTTGCAATTCCAATTAGAGGCACAATCCGTTTCGCGATGCCATGCAATTGCAACCCCCTTGAAAGGTAGAAGTAGTAGCAGTGTAACTGTAGAGGTACAGCCATCTTGGGACACCAACTTTCTACCTTTACCTGCTTCTTGTTATTCCTTATGTGTAATATGTATCTTCTAAAACACAAGTGAAACTAAAACTAGTAATCCTTGAAAATTAAAATTGCAAATGCATTCCTCTCATTATAAGTTATATACAAAGAGCATGTTCGGTTTCACAAAAACCACCAAAATGGGCTCAAACGTCCTGTAATCATATGTTTGAAATAATTTTAGGCACAACTAAAGTTTACTCTCAAACTTCTTTTTGACTCCTCAAGGCAGAAGCAACTCTTTGTTGCTTTTACATTAAAAAAAAAAAAACTCATTTTATGTATATTGATTAATATACCACTCCTATAAATTTAGAACTATATCATCGCATTTATATTTTATTATAAAATTCATATCCTTTTTAATAATTATATATTTAAATTTATAAGATTAAATATATTTTTGTCTTCGTAAAGTAAATGAGTTTTATTTTGATTCTTATAAAAAATTATTTTATTTTTCAAAAACCTAAAATTATTGTATGTGATAAGTGTCTTCATGTGATGTATATTAATTAGTCACTAATGTTTATGATATTATATGATATTTTTAAATATTTTTTTAAATCTATACAATAAAATTTATTTATCTATCTCAGAATAAATATTAAGAAAAAAATAATTTCTAATTTTGAAGGCTTGAAAATTAAATAAATTCATTTTACATAAACCAAAATTAAAATGTACTTATTTTATAAAAAAATAGAAACTAAAAATAATTATTTTAAATTTTAAAAGGATGAAAATAAAAAAATTTATTATTTTTTCTTTTACCATTCATAATTTTTTAGGATGCAACATAATATGGTTGCTAAACAGTACAATACATATAACAAAGGCATATAAATTAAATTGACAAATAAGTAACCATTAACGTTCACGAATGAGGAAAGAAGCTACAAATTCATCCTATTTTTGTACAATTTTTTATGGCCAGTTTCTCAAATGATTTCAATGAGTTTCTAAATTTTTTTATTAATTGAAAATTTTAATTGACCTTATTAATCAATAAATAAGTTTTTTTTAAGAGTTTATACCATTTTTTAAACTTTATTTCAAATAGTATTAAGTTCTCATCTGAAAAAACTTTCACTCTTATTTCAACTTATCTTATGATATTCCTGCTTGTGAAAATTTTGAGAATAATGTATGAAAATATTTTATGATTAGTTCATAAAATATTTTTAGTTTTTTTTTATAAGCTCCTAAAGATAGTTGGCTTATATATAACTAATAAAAAGAGTCACTTTAAAATCTTTACATAATCAAATATATAAAACGTTGCATATATATTTTTTATTTGTTTTTATTTTTTAAATTAAATATTTTTTTATTAATTTATCTAAATTAATATAAATATTAACTTCTACGTAAAAGAAATTATGATTATTTGTTGTTAGTAAATTTTTATTTTTTTATATATTTTTTCACTATAAATATATAATTTAATTAAATTAATTTATATTTTTTATATGTTGCTAATAATTTCTTTTATATGTTATTAGTAATGTTTTATACATTTTCTTTTACGGTGGTGTGTATTGGTTGAATTTTTATAATAATATACTATTATTTTATACTTATATTTATTTATATATGTAAGCAGTGAATTTTAAAATTTATATTATGATTTAAATATATATATATATATATATATTAATATCTTAATTTACATTTTAGTCAATTTTGATTATTAAATATTTTAATATTTAAAATTATTTATATATACATAATAAAGAAAGTATTTCACAAATTTTTATTTTAAATTTATGATACTTAAATTTTTGTTTTATAAAAACTAAAAATAGATAAATGGTGATTAGTATTTTTTATTTTAATAATTTTTTGTAAGATATATAATGTTAGTATAATGACAATTTAGTTAGTTTTTAAATTTTTTATTATAATTTATTCTTTTCTTAATTTTTAAAATAAGATAATATTTAATAAATATTTATATAGTAATATATCCAAACACTTTAAAACTATGTAAATACTTAAAGTAAATAACTTATTGAATTTTAACTACTTATAATATAAGCTCTTATATAATAAGAAATTGTTGAATAAAATTATAATTAAGATATTTTTTCAAATAAATCCTAAAAAAATGTAGTTTCTAATTTCTAATTCTTTGTATTTATTACTCTTTTATCTTTAAAAAATATTTATTAATTTTGTTAACCTTTTCTATATAAAGCATAATTTTATTATATACTTTTTTATTTTTTTTTCACTTGTAATGTATGTTTTTATTATTTTTGCATTTTCATTGCATAATATATTAATAATGATAAATAATAAATTTATCTTATCTTATCGATATTTTTATATTACACTATTTATTTTAACCATTATACTATTTTTAATATTTATTTTATTATTTCAAGATATTGATATTAATAAATTATATTTATTTTATTTTTATGATATTTTTATATTACAATATTTATTTTAATCATTATATTATTTATATTATTTATAATATTATCTTTAACATTATACTTTAAATTTTCTTTTTTGATACAACATTTTTTTTGGATACTTCAGATATTTTAACTACTATACCAATTAATATAAAATAAAATTATAAAAATATAAAAAAATAATATATAAATATGTTAATTTTTGTCATTTAACATTTATTAATTATTTCAATATATAATTTATCTTCAATAAACTAGCATAGAATTTTTGAATTATCAACTATCTACTTTCAGCTAACTTTTCAGCTAGTTCTACCAATCACAGCCTATGTTAATTTAACATTTTATTTAACTTATTTATTATAATTTTATATAAATTTATTACTTAATGTTATATTAAACTTAAAAATATATTTAGAATATAAATTATATTTAATGATTACCGATTTAATACCTATCTAATTCAAACATAGAATAGGGCAGAAAGTACATTGTTCAGCCTGAAAGGGAAAAAAGGAAGTAGGAAGCTGTATTGTGGATTCAAGTATTCTAACTAAGAATTTTGTCTATAAATATTGAGACATTGTTGAATCAGAATGTCATAAGAAATCACCTAAAAGGCTAAAACTGATACAAAATTGGATTGAAAGAATTGCTCTTGATATGAGCTGGTTTTCCATTTGAATTTTATGATTGCACACCAAACGGAAAACATTGGAAGAAAGGACGCAATTATTTAATCTTCTTCTTCATGGTGGTCTAGCTTACTTTACTATAGGGGCATGAGTCTTCTGTACTTGAAGAACCACACAAATGCAGAAAATATGAAGATTCCACAAACTCCTGTTATTACAAGGACCCACTGGAAAGCAGACGGGACATTAAATAATGCAATTTCAAAATTCATCCCAAATATTCCTGCTACCACTCCAAATATGGCAACCACAAATGTTGCAGTTGTCAGTAAAAGCTCAAACTGGATAAGTTGATTACGCACATTATCCTGTAACAAAACATTCAGTCAGCTAAACAACTTCAATAAACAATCCATAATCACACTCTGTGTAACCATCTGGTTCTTTTAGAGCCCTATAAGATGTCAATTAATCAGTAATACTTAAGGGGGAGTTTGTTTCAAGGTACATATTTATAATTATATTCCCATAAATCACATTCCCAACAATATTACTCCCATGAACATGTTTCATTAACATTTAGTAATTTCAGAAAAAATTAAAACTTATTTAGTTAAAAAAATATAAGTGAAAAGAAAAATGTGAAAGAATTAAGTGTAGATAGATAGTTATTGTAAAAAGTAACTTTTATTCCCATGAAAAACATCTATTATCTTAAAGCAAGTAAGAAACATAATTCAAAACACTCCAACCTCTTCCCATTGTGAGTTGTTTGTGTGAAAATGTGCAATAATTTGCATTTGCACGTATGATCAGACATAAGAAACACGAGCAAAATAGAATAAATAAAATTGACATGAACCCCGGGAGGAAAGAAAACAAACCAGTTGAATGTTGATGAAATCTTCTGTGTCATCAATGTACTCTTTCAACTGAAACAAAAAAGCAGGAACAGTGATTGATAAACTGTTATGAAGCCAGAAAGAAAAGGATTAGTGTAGATAACACTGTTTACCGATGTCAACTTGTTTAGAGTGCTGTCAATGACAACAAAGTATGCTTCCAGTAACATCTCAAGCTCCTCTATACTTTCTGTAGTACTTTCAGAACTCCTCATGCTCTCATGTCGACTCCTAGCAATGCTGAAGCTCTTTTCAAGCTTCCGAGAATCAGGAGGTGATGAAACAGGAGAGACCGGAGCAGAAATGGATGCACCATCAACTGATTTATATCCAACCATAGACTGATCTCCATAAAATGACAACTCCATCCGCCTTTTCTTCTCAGTAAGATACATTTCAGCCATATCACCATCATCATCCATAAGCTGCTCTATTTCATCTCTAACCTGAATATATGCATCCACAAAGCAAATAATAATAATAAGACTCAAAAAATTCGGTAACTGTCACTTGCACTCGTTAGGAGAGAAGAAAATAGATATGGGCATCACCTTCTGAACCCTCCTGGTCAGGGCAACAAGTCTGCTTTTCAACCGACGAACCCGTTCCAAATTTAGAGTACTGATCTTCGATGTCAGTTCATCCAACAATGGATAAGCCTCGATTTCTAACTCTGCTGCCTTTTGCAAATGACAAAACAGAACTGAGAATGTTACTAATTAATTTATCAAAACCAAATCAACAAAAATATCAAAGAGAAAAATTTTACGCAAGCGTGTGAATCAGGAATTCTGTTTGAATATAATATGACAATTTTGAATTTTGTACATTAGCATGCTATCAGAGGAGATAGGACTTCTCATGCCACCACCATATCGTAGAAATTTTTTTTTCTATATCAATGAAGGCCATGTGGAGGTCATACTGTAGCTTTCAATAACTTTCCATCATACCTCTCAACAGTTATTTAGCCTCTATAGTTGACCTCCCTGGCATAAAATCGACTTGGTTCCCTAATATATAAATTATCTTTTTTACTGTCAATTACTGTTTCCCACTCTCTACCACAATCCACCTAAAATTCTGTTTAAGAGATGCACAGAATCATATTTAATTCCTTTCTTTCTCTCTCCTTATTTCCCACCTGTAAGTTCAAGACCTAGACAACTTTACCACCAACAAACCACATTAGCTACATGATACATCAAATTGACACCATCCCATGACACGATGGTACTTGTTGTAATTACTGCACAGCCAAGTTATCCTTCCATAGATTTCTCTACTATAGGATGAAGAAAAAAAAGTGTTTACACTCAAGGTCACATGAAGGATTAACTGCAGCAGAGGGGGGAGGGGGGAATTGCAACAACAGCAAATCTTTTAGTGCAAACAGGAAACAAGTGCAATATTCATCCAATATAGGTTGTAAAGGTCCATATACTGGCTTTCTCTAAAACAACAAAAGATTATTAAGACTTAGCATCCTGTTACCACAAAAGGGCATTTTGGCCTTAATCAGTAAGTACACATCAAAACAACAACTATCAACAAGTTCACTTAACCTTAATATCATCATACTTCCCCCATGTGGCACAGGTTAATATTTGCAGAAACTCAATGCTAAGATCTCTGTTCATAGCAACCATTTCTCTCTTCTATAATAAATTACTAAAGAAAGGAGCGAAGAGCAATTTAAATTAAAAATTCAACATAAGTTAGCCTCCGACTTAACTATGTACTTCTACAAACCTGGGAATCAAGAAATGTGCATGCCGCTTCCAGAGCAACTTCAAGAGCCCTGAACTCAAAAGGTAAATAATCAGGGGAAGAGTTGCTAAATACATTTTCAAAACTCCTACTTCCTCTCCTTCGGTTTATGTCGGAACTATCTGATTGCCAAACCTCCCCTACCCCAGTTGTTGTCAATCGTCGTTGTAGCTCCATTACATAGTGCAATACATAACTATCAAGGGAATTCAAGAGAAGAACCTCATCTGCTGTAATGATACACCGTATCTGCTCTAGATTTACAACAATAGCTTTTTCCCTACCAAGGATTGTTGATGGGTAGACAAACAGAGGATCAAGTAGGCGAAGATCACGTGCAGGTAGATCACAACGTCGCATCATGGTAAACTTGTCTACCTCAATGGCCTGAGAATTTCCAGTTGTGTCAACACGAATCCATGACCGGAGACCTTGGCCTCGCTTCTTTAGCCCCAGAACATCCACCCCTTGGAAAGCTTGCCTTCCAGAGGCAGATGGTCGATTGGCGGTCTCTCTTACATTAATAGCTGATGCAGGTTTTGGTGCTAGTAGCCTCTCCTTGAGATCTGCCATTGTGAAGGTTCGCTAATAGCTGAAAACACATACGACTGACATGAGTAAGAGCATTAGCCACCTATTGATTCCAATAGCATTATACAAACATAATATCACGCTTCACACATCTGACAGTATTGATCTATCTAGACACGCATCAATCTCTCAACATACTTGTGGCCCCAACAGATGAAACACGTTACAAACATCTATTATGAATCCCCCACTATATATTCAGTGGCATCATGGTCTGAAGAATGATAAAAGTCTCAGACAACGGCAAGATAGTGGGAGGACGAGGGCCATGTCCTTATTGACCCTTCTCACAAGTTTGCTTTGGCCACATCATAACTGCACAACGGTTATATGCATCTTAAAATGATGTAATCAATTATGTTACCGAGGATACAAATACCATACACTAGATTACGATTATGAACTTCTTCAATCAAAAGGAAATATCCAGGTTTTGGAAAAACAACAACCCCAGCTACCTGATACTGTAGGAATAAGTGCATATCAATACATCATACAAATTATAGACCCATCAAAGCTCTTATGCTAATATATTTCATCCGACAGTAAAAGACACAAACCAAAAATCAAAAATCACTTTTTTTAAAGAACAAGATAAATTCTCCGCCCAGCAAAGCATAAGAGTATCTTAAAAAATTCTTAGACTTGTTCAAAGATTCATACCTGCAGGTGTTCTTCAACAGAAATCGGATAATATCCGGGATTTGCAATAAATCCGAAAAGGGTATCCTAAATTATGCGATAAACACAAGTCTGCCACCAAAAGGGAATGATTTTTTACCAAAAAAACTGGAAACAGAGGAAGGGGGAAAGGAGAGAAGAGTAAAACCCTTCCCTTGAATCAGAGTTGGGAAAAATAAGTGATTGATTGACGCCGAATTACGAAGAGAAACACTTCACAGCCAAGTCCGTACTGTTTCTCTGAGTGTGGAGTTCATCTCACTGCGCGGAAGAAGATAAAATCACACGACTCTGCTGATCTCCTCGTAATGGTAATAATTAATAAACCGCAAATTAATTATTTCTTTCCAAATATAATTAAATGCATTCATCACAACGTGAAAATATGTTAAATGTGAACGTCACGGGACACTCGTACCCTACGCATTTATGGTGAACCATTATTGATGAAGAAAAACTTTAAAACAGAAAAAAAAAAAAACAAACAAACAAACAAAATAGTTTAATTTTTTATTATATTATTTATAACAATATGTAACCAATCTTTTTATTTTCATTTGTTTTTAAACATATTTACTCTTCCATGGTATTCTTTTCAACTTTGTATAACAATAATAATAATTTATGTTAATTAAGAAAATTAATTAACACTGTTTAATTTTACTAACTTCTTTTAAATTTTTTTTTCTAAAACTGTTCTTTATTAAAATTTATAACAAGAATAAAAAAATAATTAAAAACAAAATCTCCAATACATAAAGTATTTTGTAATACTAAAATTTATAATACAAAATTTTAAAGACTTCTCACTGATGGATATTGATTCACATTATACAATTTAATGTTAAAAATAGAATGTATTAATTATAATAATGAGACTTTTCAATAAATCATTAGCAAATAAAAGTCTACTAAGAAAAAGACTCCCATAAATGTATATTAAATAATTGTTGGAAATAAAATACATTAATTACAATGATAAATATTTTTCAATGATCCATTAAACAATATAATTTAGATTAGGAAAAAGTCTTCAAACAAACATTTATTTAATTTTATTATAAACAATAAAGTATTCTTTTTATTTAATTTTTTCCATCTGATATTATTATTTATAAAACTAAAAGTCATAAACATATTAAACGACTACACATATATTAAACGTTTTTTATTATAAAAATATTATTTTATTTTGACTAATTATTTTTTAAGTTAAAATAAAAACATTGGAAATAAAATTATTTTATTTTATTTCTTGTACATGTTATATTTATTTAAAAAATAAAAATTCATAAATATAATAAATAAATACAGAATTCAAATGCAGAAATATTGAATTACCATATATAATACAGAATTCGTATATATTATTATATATATTACATAAACTACTATATATAATATATATTATTGTTATATATATTATATAAATTAATATATATTACTGTATTATATATAATAAATATAAATTATATTATTATAGATAATATATAATATATTAATTACTATAAATAATATATTACTTTTTATACATATAATAATATTATATATTTTTACAATATATTGTTTGTTATATTATATAGAAAGAAAGAATTTATTATATTCCAATATTTTTTTACTCGACTTTTTTCAAGGATAAAAACTACACTTTACTCAATCCAAAAAAATATGATAAAATTATTATATCTTACTGGCCTAACAAACAATAATTATAAGATATGTAGTATCCCTAAATTGTCATTTGGATGTGATTTTCCCACTACCCGATTTAAGCATTTGGGCCATTAAAAGACGGCTCCCAGCCGAGACGCCTGAGTCCACGCTGACTCGGTCTCCGTTATTTCGTCTGGGATCAGTCTCCGCGACATCCCATGGGAAAAGGCGTCATGGGAGAAACCGAAAGAGAAGAATAATATCCGAGAAAATCTTGGGATTCGGTTGTTATCGGCCTCTCCTGCACCTATATAAAGCCCAGGCAGAGAAGAGAAAGGGACATCAGAGAGAGAAAAAAGAGAGGACTAGCGAGACCAAAAGGAGAAGAGCAACCTGAGACAACCGGTAGAAATGGACGACGACGCTACCGAGACGGAAGGAGGACCCAAGCGCCAAGCAGAGTTAAAATCAAGCATCAAGAAAGACAGAAGACACGTCCGCCATCTCCGAGCACTGTGTTAGTATTCCAATCCCCTCTTACATCGCCTCCAAGCCGTGCTCCCTACCACCCCCCTCTCGCTAAACCCAGTCCTCACTCACTGGCCGAAACATCTCGGGCTCGAACGCGGGGACCGACGTGGCTTTTAAGCTGTGCTCGACCCGCCTTTTCCAAGTTTTATTCAGGCCTGGGCCATACCAGATGGTCGAGATGATGAGGTTTGTCGACATGGTGTATCGAGCCGACACGAAGCCTACCGATCCCCGACATGTCTATCGTGCTTAATCCACTTGGTTCCAAATAAACCGGTGACTAACTGTTATCCCTTATTCCTTGGGACCACCTCCCACTAAAAGGAGAAACCGTACCAAACCTCCCCCCTTTAACCACCCCTGACTTTGAATCCTCTAGAATTTAGAAGTGCGTGAGGCTAGAAAAGACACCCCTATCAAGTCAAAACCTTAAAAACCCGAAAAACTCCAAAATGCCAAACACCGTCCCTCCTCCCATATAGCTACTGAGGTAACTATCGTCGATAGCATCTTTGGGGCCCCCACGCCTTAATGGCAGAACCAACTCCCGAACCCACATGTCCGATTCGAGACCGGCCTTGCCAAAAGGTTTCTGGCGTTCCCTAAACCAAAACAGGTGGCGACTCCTACCTGGCCGGCTCGGTTTCGGCCGGCTCCACCCAGCGTCACAATTTAGGTTGTGACAGATGGCGACTCCACTGGGGATATAACTGCTGAGAGTTGAGCCTTGATAGGTTAGCGTGAGAGAGACCCGATGAGTCCAGCAGCCAGTTTCCCCTTTCTTTTTTGTATTTTAGCTTATTTCATGCATGATTGTTTTATTCTTTTCGATTATTGTCATCATAATACTGTGGGGTTCGCGGGGGCAGAGCACAATGAGGTGTGAATGTGAGGGGCCTTATTCCCAGGCCTGTGAGTTAAGGAGAGAGGAATGTGTAGTGGTCTCCATACTAGAGGCGTCTCAGTACTGGGGATCACGATAGTTCCACAGGGGGGCCGACCGTCCCTGGGGGGTAATCATGTTCAGGATAGCTATCCTGTCCATGGTACCGCTCCCCGGGGAAAGTCTATAGACCCAAGAGCCTGTTGGTGAGGATGATTAGAAAAGCCCCAGAGAGAAGGGGGGAACATAGCCCATCCAACCATACGCCATTAAGGGACAACCAAGCGAAACCGAATTGGAATCGGCTAGTACAAACCGAGATGGAATCAGCCCAAAAAAAACCCTTATACCAACCCAGCATGCATACATGCATCTCATACACCACATAAAAAGAAAAGAGAGAAAAAAAATAAAATCATGCATCATGATACATTGATCACGGAAATTTCAGATAATGGAAGAAGGGTCACAATATTGGGCTAGATCACTCAACCCGTCCGGGCTAAAGCGCCGAATGTCCGGACCCTTCGCCATCAAGGGGCTGCCCGAGAGGCCCATGGCGAAGACGCTTCGAGAAGCTTCATGGCAATCTTCTGAGCCTACTAGAGGTTGAAACTCAGCCAGCCGCATTGGAAGCCCTCGTCCGATACTACGACTCACCAATACTGATTGCTTCACTTTGGAAGACTTCCAAATGGCGCCAACCTTGGAGGAGTATGAGCGATTGATGGGATTACCCCTCGTCGAATCCCCACTCTACTTCCATCAAGGCCAACGCCCTTCTTGGACCACTATCGCCAAACTATTAAGAGTACCGGACACGGAAGTTGCTAAGTGGAAAAGGAACCGCGGTATGGAAGGAATACCGTGGTGTACGTAGAGGAAAGACGCCTGGGCCGGGAAGAACAAGATTGGGACGCCATGATAGACGTGCTGGGCTTACTCCTCTACGGGGTGGTGCTATTTCCCTACATCGAAGATTACGTCGACCTCGCAGCCATAGAGGCATTCTTGGCTAAAAAGGACAGAGGGGAAAACCCCACCATGGCTCTCCTAGCCAACACCTACTGCACACTTAGCCATTGCAGTGGGCGGAAAACGGCAAACCTTAGATGCTGCACCCCCCTGCTGTACCTCTGGCTGATTGCCCATCTCTTCCAATGTAAGACCAAGACTGTTTGCCTAGTAGAAGACTTCAAATGGAGCGGCATAAAGAAAATGACCAAAGAGCAGTGGGTAAGGCAACTGGGAGAGGCCACCGAAAGAACAATTCGCTGGTACCTCGCCTGAACGAAAGGCGTGAAATGATCACTACCGCGGGGGATTATCCTAATGTTCCTCCTCGGGACCCAGGGGCTATCAATTATAACCCAGCCGACCGCCCGACAAGCCGGGTTCCCCATAGTCTCGACTCCGGCAGGGAAGTTCCCCACCCTTCCGGATAGAAGGCACACAGCCCATGGGCGAACACTACGTAAAAATCCGACAGGCTTGGGCGGCGTCGTCAGACAAGGAACAACGTGGCGAACCAGGAGTTGTGGGACCTCACCCGAGTACGTGAGCCTGCTCTGGGCAGCGTGTCCACCTTGTAGGACTGCCTTGGGGAAGTATCCTACGCCGGGACCAAGCAACCCAGGCTTATTTAGATACGGAGGCACTCCAAGGCACCCTAGAGCAAATGAAGACAGAAACAGGGAACGTTGAAAAGAAAATTGGAAACAGTTTCTAGAAGAGGCCCGACAGAACGACGGCTGAGCGATGAATTTAGTAGGAAAGCTTCGGGCAAAAAAGGGACCGCTAAAAATAGGCCAGTGTCTAAAGGCCGGATCACAGTTTATTCGAGTAAAGAAGAACGCGACCAACTAATGGCCTAAAAAGAACGACTGGAGAAAGTCCGTAGCCATCCTCAAGGCTAGGAAGCCAAGGGAAGAAGAAACGCAGGTCCTCCGGGAAAGGACACACTTACTCGAGGAAGAACTTAAAGCAGCCCAACTATCAAAGGAACATCTACAAAACCAAAGGCGATCCGGGTTGTTAGCCTTGGTCGAGGCCCGAGGAAAGATCGACGAAGCAAGGTCCCGGCTTCGAGGAAGTAAAAAAGACCCTAGAAAGTTGGAAGCGGAGGTGCCAAGACGTCGCGGGGACGGCTGAAATACAAGTGCGAGCCGGCCAGCTACGGTAGAACGCAAGCAAGGTTGGAAGGACAGATATGTCAAACTAGCATGGCTTGCCAACCAGGCACCGATGAGCATTCCCCAAAGGCTTCAAGCGGCCAGAAGGTATGATGGATCCTACCAAGACGCCAAGAGAGGTCAAAGAGTTCTTAGAACACCGTAGGCAATGTATGATATGGTGAAGGAGCTATCCGCCCACCATATGGAAAACGTCTTGTATTCCCTTCCAATAAATATTATTCTGAATTTCCGTGACTCAATGTTATCATCGCATTTGCATCATTCATCATTCATATAGTATAGCTAAATACATATTCCCCAAGCATGAAAGCAAAAAATAATAAACGAAAGGCATAAACTAATATACCAGGAAAGAGAAATCGACTGCGCCCCACCGGTACCACACGCGATCCAAGACTAAAAACATGGAACAAGCCATGGAGGAATTGGAACAACTGAACGCCGAGATAAGGACGGAAATGAGACTGGAAATGGGGCAGATGAAGGAACAAATTAACAAAATGTTCGAGATCATCACCGAAACGCAGCGACCCAATCCCCATGGCGAAGCCACCCCGTGAGCGGCTCCTAGCACCGCCACATCGGGGACACCTACGCATCCCAGGGATTCACACCCCGGCATGGAATGCCACTACCGAAACCCACCAGCTCCACAAGAGCAGCCAGCAGGAGCACCGGGACTAGGGTAGGGGGCAAGGATCGGGGATCAGGGCCTTTCCCAGCCCCAGAGCCACTGTTCACTATCACCCCTTTCGAATGCTGGTCGTACACCCGACCTGTCCTGGAACCAACCATCCCAGTGCAGCGACAAGATCAACGCACTCGAGAAGAGCGCATGCGAGCCATTGAAGGAACCAAGTAGCTACGGCATTGACGCCGCCTAATCTATGTTTGGTTCCCTACATCGAGTTACTGCCCGATTTCAAGGTTCCCAAGTTCAAAAAATACAAAGGAAGTTCTTGCCCACGTGTACATCTAGCCATGTATGCTAGAAAGATGGCCCCCCTACACCCAACAAGACAAGATCCTAATGCACCTTTCGGGACAGTCTTTCGGGGCCGACCGCGATGGTATGCGTCGGTCTAGACAATGGACACATAAAGACTTGGAGGGACCTCATGGACGCCTTCCTCAAGAATACAATACAACGAGGATATGGCCCCTGCACCGCCATTCCGTCTACAAAACTTGTCCAAGGCCGACGTGGAGGGTTTCAAGGATTGCAGAGATGGCGGGGAGTTAGCTGCCCAGGTCCGGCCACCCACCGGGGAAAGGGAAATGGCTTCCATGTTCATCGACACCTCCCTCGCCGCTTCTACGACAAGGTCGTAGGAAGCGTAACTTCCAACTTTCGCCGACCTAGTCATCATAGGAGAAAGGATAGAAGCTAGGCATTAAGCGGGGAAGATTCACGCAAGACCAGGGAAGCGCTTGACTTTGTCAAGAAAGTAGAGAAAAGGAGTGGGGAGATACGAATGCCGAACAACGGATCCCACAAGGCCGAGTAAGCTCATTCCAAGCGAAAGACGGATAGTCTCTTTACGCGGCCGTCACCCCAAGCTGGGCAAAGATCTACACAGAGGCCCAAAATCCCAGGTGTGGCCCGACAAAGAAGAGTCTTTACTCCCATCCCGATGCCTTACGCTACCTCTTCCCTCTCCTACTCGGAAAGGCATGATAGCGGTTATGCCATTCAAACCGCTAGAGCCTCCCTACCCCGGCCTTACGACCCAGGTGCAAAAGTGACGATTATCACTCGGGGAGCCGTGGGGCATTCTACTTTGAAAGGTGCTGGAGTTTCAAGCATAAAGTCCAGACTGATAGAGGCAGGTGGCTTGGGTTTGAAGGGAACAAGCCCAACATTGGTACCAACCCTCTCCCCGCCCACTAAGGACAAAGGCTATTAATGCGCTAAGTCACAACAACGACACTTCAAGGGCGTAAGAGGAAGTAATTGCCGTCATAGAAGGGCAAAAAGACCATTCCTTTCAACCACTAATCATCCAATGCGACCCGATCCGCCCCACACCCTTGATCATCACGGCCCCACCTAGGCCCGCCTACAAGGATAATCACGCGGTCCCATGGCATTACGACCCGGTACTGAGAACCCGCTTAGAGAAGCAAACCCAGGACCTCCCAACCGAGGAGGTCACTAATATCGCGGAACCCGGGGAATGACACGTAGCGGAAGGATCTACACCCTAGCCAACCTCGGAGGAAAAGATCCCAAGGGAAGTCAGGGGGCACCCAAAGAAAAGGAGGTCAAGAATTCCTCAAACTCATCCGCCAAAATGGAATTTACGCAATTGTTGGACCATCCGAACAAGACCCCACGCATCTCGCTTCATCCATTGTTGAAGTTCGGAAAATCACCGCAACCTCTTGCTAAAAATCTTGAAAGAAGCCCACGTAGCCAGGACATCACCGCGGAAAGATTTGGGGGCATTATTGGCGGTCTCACTAGCTCGGGACGGTGACCTTCTCGAACGAGGAGATCCCGGGTTGAAGGAAGACAGCATAACCAACCCCTTCATATTCTTTGTCAAATGCGGGACCTACATGATTACCGGGGGTACTAATCGACAATGGCTCTTCCCTCAACGTCTGCCAAAGGTCACCCTGAACAAAAGCTGGGTTCCACCCACGTGCAACGAAAGCCCAAGTGATAGTGAGGGCATTCGGACGGTTCAAAGGGGACGTCATGGGGGAAATCACTCTCCCCATCTCACGTTGGCCTACCCTATTCCACATCCTCTTCCAAGTCATGGATATTCGCCCAGCGTACAGGGTTGCCTTTTGGGAAGGCCTTGGATCCACGGTGCGGGCTGACCCCCTCCTCCCTTCACGGAAGGTTAAATTCATCGCCGACCAACGCTTGGTCAGCGAATGGGGAACAAGAATTGATGATTAGCACCCCACACACCGATGGATACCTCGAGGGAGAGGAGGAGGCCCCGAAACTTCCTTCCAAGCACTCGAGATCGTTGCAAGCAGAAGGGCCCCCCGTCTGCGTGGCGTAAAACATGGCGTTTGGCCATGATCAAAGAGGGGTACCAACGGCAAAGGGCTCGGTCCTCTCTAGAAGGAATCCCCGCGCCAATGGAAATCGTGAAAATAAGGGGAGAGGACTCGGGTACCAAGCCGGCGACCAGCAAGAGCGCCTAACTTAGGGCAGCATGGGGCCAACATTTCGTTCGGAAAATGCGCAATGGTAGGTAGTGGGCCCAGAAGTCAGCTCCGGGGAGTCTACGCCTTCGAGGGACGTTTTAGCTAATTCGACAACGGAACCACTTCATGGGATCTAATTTCTCTTTACAATGTAATTCCTTTGTAAATCGCCTTTCAGGCGACTTTCAATTAATAAAACTTAGCATGCATTTCCATCCATTTCAAATCACTTTCTTGCCTTTTCTTCCTTTCCTTTTCGCGTTTTTCATTTTCGCTAAAAAAAACGGGGAGGAAACTCCCTTTAAAAAATACCAATAACGAACCTGTCCTAAACAATGATACAAAGCACAGATGCGAGGACCCTAGTCCTATTGAGGAACAGTAGGAGAGGAAGACGTTGAAACGAGGCTTTGGGCCGAGGTAGAGCAGATAGAACTGGAAAGACCAAAGTTCCAACCCTTGGCCGGGGAGTTAGAAAGCGTGAACCTAGGAGAGACGAGAGGAATAAGAAAGAAGTACGAATAGGAAGTCGAGATGTCACAAGAATCGAGAAAGGCCCTCATAGAACTCTTACAAGAGTTCTCGGACATATTTGCGTGGTCATACTTAGAGACATGCTGGGGGCCTCGACCGCAGCATAGTGGAACATAGACTCCCCATGCTCCCAAAGCAACCCCCTGTTCGCCAACAGTTGGGGAAGAATGAAACCGACGTAGCCTTAAAAAATCAAGGAAGAAGTAGAAAAAGCGGTGGGGCCGCCAGGGTTCTGGCCAGGTATCTAACTATCCCCGATGGTGGCAAACATCGTGCCTGCACCCAAAAGGACGGAAAAATGCATGTGTGTCGACTATAGGGATCTAAACCGGGCCGACCCAAGGATAATTTTCCTTTTACCCACATCGACATGCTCAGAGACAACACGGCATGTCACGCCTTTCTCCCTTCATGGATGGTTTCTCGGGGTACAATCAAATTCTAATGGCGAAGGAAAGACCAGGAGAAGACGACGCCCGTCACCTTATGGGAACGTTTTGCTACAAGGTAATGCCATTTGGCCTCAAAAATGCCTGGGGGCAACCTACAAAGAAATGGTAACCCCTGTTCCACCTACATGATGCACAGGGAAATCGAGGTGTATGTCGACGACATGATTGCAAAATCAAAAACTCGGAACAACACCTCAAGACTTACTTTAAATCGTTCGGTCTAGAGGCTTCGCAAGCACAAAGCTAAGACTTAACCCGGCCAAATGCACCTTCTGAGTAACCGGGGGAAAATTGTTGGGGGGAGCCGTGGTAAGCGAAGGGGTATCGAAATGGACCGAGATAAGGCAAAGCTGTCGGGAAATGCCCCCTCCCACAACACTTCAGTAAAGGGGCTTCTGGGGACGAATAAATTTCATAGCCAGATTTATTTCCCAATTGCGACAATATGCAACCCCATATTCAAACTCCTTCTAAACTTGACATAAGTTCGAATGGGATGCAGAATGTCAAGAAGCCTTCGAGAGGATCAAGCAGTACTGGAATGTCCACCGGTCCTCATCCCCATAGCCCTGAAAACCTCGATCTTATACCTCACGGTGCTTTGAGTCCATGGGTTGCATGCTAGGGACGGCAAGATGAGGCTGGGGAAAGAACGGCGATCTACTACCTAAATACAAAAGGTTCACAGTTGCGAGAGAAGATACTCGGCCTGGAACGAACCTGTTGCGCTTTTGGTGCAGGCGCCAAGAGGCTTCGACCATACATGTTGTCCCACTCGGTCCGGCTAGTAGCCAAGGCCGAGCCCATCAAATATATCTGGAAAAGCCTGCACTTACGGGGCGCATAGCACGTTGGCAAATGGCTCTATCCAGGAGTTTGACACGCTTATGTGAGCGATCCTGTTGTAAAAGGGGCGCTTTGGCGGATCACGGCCTATCACCAATCGCGAGATCCTGACCCCGGCTCACGAATTCCCAGATTTAACACATCATGGCAACGGGGAGATGAGTCCGTAGAAGAAACGAATGGGCCGATGTGGTTCGGGGGGCTTAACGTATTGGGAAATGGGATTGGCGTGGTCTTGGCCTCTCAACAAACCATTACTTCCACTTTCGACGCCAACACGGGGTTCGATTGTACAAACAACATGGCGTATACGAGGCTTCTGACCATGGGACTCGCCATGGCCTTGGAACACCAGGTCAAGAGACTCGGGGTCTCAGGAGACCTCGGCCCACGGTGATCTATCAACTTTCCGTGGAGAATGGGGAAACACGGGGACGACAAACTCATCCTGCAATTACCTACTCACGCCGAGGAAATGGCGAAGCCTTCGATTAACCGCCACATTCCACCCGTGCCACGAAGAAAATCAAATGGCAGATGCCTTGGCGACTCCAAGCCATGGTACGAAAATGACAGGCGGGGAGATGACCATACATGTCCGACAACTCCTCGTCTGACCTATTGCCACCACAGGCCTCGGAGCACCCAAAACGGACCCAGAACCCAGTACCTCGACATAAAAAAGGTACTTGGAAAGGGGAATACCGGAAGGGGCATCGAAAAAAAGAAAAGAACGTTGAGAAGGCTAGCAGCCAGCTACCTCTTGAGCGGAAACGTCTATACAAAAGGAATGCGAGACATGACACTTCAACGCGTCGTAGATCGCCCGAGGCCGAGCCGGATATTAGAAAGAAGTCCGCGAAGGAACCTTAAACGCCATACAAGTAATGCATGCTGGCTGCAAAGATACTCCGCGGGGTATTCTGGACTAAGTTGGAATCAATTTATCACCAACATGTCAAAGGTGCTTGAAATGCAGGTCCATAGGCCAAGCATCAACGTCGCTCCTTCCACCCTACGGATCAGGCGCACCATGGCGGATTTTTTCTATGTGGGGCATAGATGTGTCGAGGCCCATCGAGCCCCAAGGCTTCAACAGACATAGGTTCATATTAGTGGCCATCGGCTACTTCACCAAATGGGTAGAACTGTGGCGTCGTGATGGGGCGGTAACAAATGGCGTAGTGGTCAAATTCCTCAAAAAGGGACATCATTTGCCGTTCGCGGGATCCATCCGATCATTACGAGATAACGGCACCAATCTGAACAACAAGATGATGATGGAACTGTGTGAAGCAATTCAGATCCGTCATCCTGATTCCACTCCTATCGCCCCCAGATGACTGGCAGGCGATCGAGGCCGCCAACAAAAAATATCAAGAAAATAATCACGGAAAATGGCGGTAACCTACAAGATTGGCATGAAAGCGTTACCACATGCGCTACGGATATAGGACCCATCGCGAACCTCCTTGGGAGCAACACCTTATTCCTGGTCTGGTACTCGGCCAGTCCTCCCAATAAGTGAAATACCCTCTTTTAAGGGTCCTGGCGGCAAATTAGAAGGCGGCTTGAATGGATTCAAAGGCGCCCGCGATCAGCTAAACCTGATCGAGGAAAAAAGCACCTCACGACCCTATGCCCACAGTCAGCTATCAGTAGGGTTAAAAGTGCCTTTGACAAAAAAGTGAAACCTCGGATGTTCCGGGCAGGGGACATGGTCCTCAAGGTACTACCCAGGCCATGACAGGAAAGTGGGCCTGACCGAAGGGCCGTATGTGGTCGCCTTGCGCTTTCTCCCAGGCCGGGCGCTACTCTGCTTGGCTTGAAGGGCGCGACCTCAAACACCCCGTCAGCTTCGGACTCAGTCAAGAAGTTCTTCCCTGAAATCTCGTCTAGCAAAGGTGGAAAGTTATGCACATCAGCCGGAACCAAAATAGGATTAGGGAAACCAAGTACAAGGCTACCTCGTTGATCTATCAAACAACCAAATCCCGTGTTTTCACTTTGTAAAGCACCCGTTATCAATAAAGCCTAGTTTCATTTTTCATCTCCTTTGTTTATTGCTAAGTCTTATTAATTCAACAAAAAGAATCTACATTATTAAAAGAATAATTACCGCAATCAAAGTCGCAGTCTCGATTCACGGACCTCAAGATCATTGATGGCTCAATAGCGTGGCGATACCCCAGTCGAGGTGGCCCAACGGTCAAAAAAAAAAAAAAAAAAAAAAAAAAACAACAGAAAATAATTACACTAAGTGCATTCCTAGGAAATAGGAGAAATTCTGCATTCTAAGTTTGTCTAAGATGATTCCATCTCGGTTTGGCCAAGTCAATTAATTGGGTATCCACCCTCAGCCAGCACCGTAGGCCGCCCCATCTCAGCCTACATCCACACATAGGGCGCCTATCCAACCATCCAATCCGCAGGCCGCCTCCATCTGACCCTAACTCCCACGAGGTCAGTCTCAAGCTCGGACAGCCCCGCGTAGGTCGTGTCCATCCAATAGGCCCCATGTGGTAGACACCACCAGAGCCACCCATGTATAAAAGTCGGCCAGTCAAAAAACCACACCGCCAACCTATACCAACTCTTTCACTCATCCAGGAGTGTGAGAAAGTCAACACACATCAAATCAGGAAACCGCCTTTTCTTAGTCCCGAAGTCACCATCCTTTAACAAATAATGGTCACCACCCACCACTCAATCCAAATTCAGAGGTCACCACCCCTTACTGAGATGTTAATTCCATTAGCCCATAACCTTTTTTAAGTTGATTAAAACCTTTCCGTTAAGCCAAATGCAGAAGATTATATGAGCCAAACCTATCGACTCACCAAAGTCTCCCATGTATATTATGACCAAACCCCAAGTCAAGACCGGTACCCCAATCCAACTAACACCAACAGAAAGCAAAATAAAAACAAAAAAAACAAATACACAAGGAAAGATGCAAAAAAAATCATTTCATTGATAAATAAGCTTATTACAATTACAAGTTTAATCAAGAGGAAATCAATCTCCTGTCTTTAACATCCTTAGCCATATCATATGGAATTTGAGGAATTCGAAATCGAGGGCCAACAAAGCTATCCGCCTAAGGGCTTTGTTGAAACCATCTTCATGCTGCTCTCGATGGCTCCTTCCAAGCACTCACCCTACCGGCAAAGACTAGCCTTCTCCTCCTTTCAACTTGGCGCCTCGCCTCTACAGCCTAAAGCTTCCCCATTGAAGCAAGAGAAGCCTCGCCTCCACTACCCTTGATTGAGAATCAGCAAGTGTAGACTTCGGCGAACACTTCAGCTCTGATGAGGAGACCTTTGTCTTTTAGCAAAGAGGACTCGGCTTGAAAGCGACAAGTTGAGCCTTCAAATTCTCCACAGCCGTACAGACCTTCTGAGCCCGGCCTCCTTCGTTTTTCAGCCTCAACCCAACAATTGGCCTTGGCCTTAAGAGCCTCCTCCCAACTCTTTCTTTGAAATGGCCTCTTTAGCCACTATTTGTTCAGGGGACGCCCATGACATGCCTCCCAAACTTCCACAGAGGCTATGGGGCGAGCCATATAAGCGGTCACCATGCTCGGCTACACCATCCAACTCCAGTGAGACCGGCCAATCCACGATCATGAGGGGATAAGCGGCTAACAGGAAGCAAGCCACGCATGTCAAACCCGGGCCCCACATGGAACCAATGAAGGGGGGCCACGCTAGCAAGGCAAGCCTCCAAGAGGCATGCCAGGGCCCGTCACCACCACCCTGCCTTGAGGCTGGGGACACGGGTGGAGAAGAAGGAACAGCCGAAGACCTTCCCCTTCTTAGCGGCCGCCTCCTCGGTGAGAGAGGTGGGCTGGCACCTTGGTTTCATTGCTTCTTTGCCACAGGCGCTTTGCTTCGGCCATTTGAGCCATAGAATCCTTCTCGCCCTTTGTTGGCCAGAGCCTTAACTGGCGGTGGCCTTGTGATCCGGCTTCGGCGAGAACTCCTAAGCGTCATTGACAAGGCGGGCCTTCTTTATCAGCTCGGCCATATCAACACCTTGCTTCTTGACATACATAAAACCAAACACGACATATCGGTACATTCGGCTGGCCAGAGTCCAACGACTTCGAAAAGACTCAGCTCTTTAGCTTGAGGAAGTAGCGTTGTTAGAAAGACATCAAGACACGATGTCTCGGCGGCTCATCCCCCTTGGCGGTTATCAACGGTTGCGGTCGACCTTAGCCTCACAGGGAGTTGACTCCCCATGATCCTTTAAACTTTGGAGGCTCTTTGCCAATCGATTGGCGATGGCAGAGGGGTCAAAGCCGAGAAAGCAACCCACCTCGGCCGCCTTGATTTTCAAACCCAGAGCTCTTGAAGCCACTGTAGGAGAAGCGGTGTAGGAGCTTAAGAGGCCCGAGTTGGGCAGAGGAGCCAGCGAGACCCAACCAGAGAAGGGCGGCTGGGCGGTGTAGTGACTTAAGAAAGACGGAGGCGGTGGGCAAAACCCCTAACGCCAAAGCATTCACCTTAAAGCGAATCCTGGCCCGGCCGTTGGGATGCGATTGAAAGGGGGCTATCCCCAAAGATCCATGAAGACATCCGCTTCAAAAATTCGAAGGGAGTACCCCCTTTAATCCGCCAACACCGTCTCGTACATATAGACTTTAACGATTGCCTCCCCCTTCCTTGGCGTCGCATGTCAAGACATTCTGCCGCCTACAGGCGCACCATCTCCAATAAGCCCACATGGGAGTCATGGACCCATTTTCCATCCATTGCGTAGACTCCACTTCAGAACGGGACATCTCTGGCCTTCTCCAGCACATCCATGGACCCGCTGGAGGTCCCACCTGGGCCACTGAAGGCATAGGGGTTGGCATGAACCCCTCCCCGACAAGGCTACGCATGACTTCTAAGCCTCACCCGAAGGCGAAGAAGAAAGAAGAGGGACGAACTTCCGAGAACTTGAAGTACCTGACATGGCGTTCGAGGGAGCAAAAGATTGATGAAGGAAAAGACAAGAAGAGTAGCGGCGAAGAAGAACAGCAAAGAAAAAGAAGAAAAAAAACACAAAGAGCATGAGGAAAATGAACGCGCCTCGCCTTAACCCCTCCCTCGAACTTCTGGCGTCCTCAGGATTCTGGCGCTTGGCTCCCATAACGGCGCAATGATGGCGCCTAACCGCCTATCAATACCTCACAAGACACAGAGGCGGTCCAAAAAGCGGCAGGCGCGTTCCCCCACGCTAGCACTTTCGGTGTCTCGAGTTCAAAAAAAAAAAAAAGAAAATGAAAAAATAATAAATAAATAAATAAAAAAAAAATGAAAAATGATAATAAACAAAAAAATAATTTCGGTCAAACCTTGATCTCGGCAAGCGTCGAGGGCCACTCGGATAACATTCAATCTCGGCCAACGTCAAGCCGACTGAGAAGATTCAATTCATCTCGGTAACGTCAAGTCAGCTCGGGACGACATTCAATCCATCTCGGCCAGCGTCTGCCGAGCTCGGATAACACTCAATCCACCTCGGCCCGGCGTCAAGGCGACTCGGCCAGCATTCCCATCAAACCTAGGCGCCTAAAGGAAAGCCTAGCAAGTCATCCTCGGACACAAACAGCCCAATGGCCTTCAAACTTGGGGCGCCTAGTGGAAGTCTAATGGTCAACCAAGTCAAAGCAAGTCAAGAACATCATCAAACCTAGGCGCGTAGCGGAAAGTCTAGCGATGCTTTAAAAACAAGTACCCCTAATAGCCATTTTCAAACTGAGCACCTGAGAGCTCGAGGGCCAATCCAGTTAGGATAATTCAACGGCACCATCAAGCCTGGGCGCCCAGTGGAAAAGCCTAGTGACCACTTTCAACAACCATCTGCGGCTTCTTCAAATATGGGCACCCAATGGAAAGCCCAATGACCCTTTACTCGAAACGGTCCTTCGCGGCCAGTCTAGGACGCCCGTCGTCGGCTCCCA